>JAOYRR010000455.1:0-644693 GCA_038994665.1 Podotricha telesiphe
TACAAATTTCGCTCCAGAGCTGGATGGAAGAAGTCTAAGGGCTTTCACAAGCTTTTATGAGAGTCTTCTTTACTACTAACTTGAAATTTAGCTGAGAGCTCTCCGTTACTACGAGGACAAAGTCGCGGGCAACCGCTCTAGCATAAATGAGGCATAATGAGAGAGTGTTAATTTAAAGTTGCCATTGTATTCATCTCAGAAATCGGAACAACTGAACTAATTTCGCTAAGTTCGAACGTAATTTAGTTATATATTCAAATGCGTTGTAATTGGATTACTATGGAACTAACGTTGCTTGTTTTTTATTGTTGAGACAAAAGGATGAAATACTTCTTTAATGGTTAATTACGCATGAGATATATATTCTATAGAAAGATATTGATTTTTTAATGTTTTTAAAGTAGTAGGTCTAGTAGTAGGGTAGGCAAAGAGAACCTAGTGTTTTTTTTTATTTGAATATATACCCTAGACACCTGGTCTGTATCCTTGTTTTCTTAATATATATAATAGTGGCCCTTCGTGCCCCGTTTGCCAGCATTGAAGTCATAGTGCAGATTTTAGATTTTAGTCCTTACGTTTTCCACATAAACTTTTGGAATATCGTGTACTGCGTGGCAGATATTGATCGATCCACGATAGGGTTTCCGTATGAATTTTGTATAAAATCTTCCAATCCTAAGTAATTTGTAATTATAATAAGCAGTATTATATTAAAATGAATACTTATCGACTTCATATCGGGACATACGATGGTTTTGGGCTTGATATCAATCAGTATAGTGTAATGAGAGACAAAGACCGTGGTTATTCTCAATCTATATGATATATGAAACTCTTCCGTTGATTGATTGTCCTGAGTGATTGACAAAAACTACTGGGTGTAGAAAGATGAAATTTGGCATGTAGGTTCCTTGGAAAGTGTGTAAGAGGATTTTTGAAAATTCCTACAACAAGAAATTTGATATAGTATAGTCCACGCAAACGTGTAAAGTTGTGGGCTCCAAAGTGTATGGTAGAAATGGAAAAGTTAAAAACGGACCTAGGTTCTATCTACCCTGCAATTTGTGGGAGATGCATTATAACAAAAAAATATTTAATCTTCATGAAAGAAAGAAAAGAGAAGCTAGTGAAAGGTTTTTAAGATCTCCACTTTTTAAGTACTCCACTTTCCACCTAAACAGAGATATTCCGTATCAAATGACGGAATTCAACGCCACATTTCGTTTAACTAGACTAATAATCAAACAATTGACACAGAAGAAGAATCACACCTCTGAAGCAATATCCTCCAATCTTCATTTATGTTATAACTGTTTTAACATTGTATTATAAAAATTAATACAGTAAATCTGAACGTCAGTATTAAATTGTTCGGCTCCTGTTTGACGAATGTAATGCTTTTGTACCAAAATTCAGATGATCTCACTAATATTGTCTATTGTCGCCTAAGTTCAACTCATTCACATTTGAAAGTTACTATTGATAGCCAATTGTTCATGTTTGTTAGGCAAAGTTACAAGCACAATGGAGAAGAAATTTAAAAGAATGATATATTAAGCGGTTATTACTAGTGTCGCCTGGAACTTGCCATGCTAGTTCCATTTCTATTTTCCGCAGTTTCGATTGTAAAAAGGGGGAAAGTTGGGGATAATAAAAAATAACCACAAAAATTCCCAAAATAGTAAATTTATTATTTAGAATTTTTTTTTCCTTTTCTACATTAACGCCAATATGGATAGATACATTTATTATGGTCGTAGTGTTCAAAAATGCAAATTATCGCTTATTTTTATTTGACTATTCTTCAAAACACATTACAAGGTTATTCACTAATTCGGGACACCTGTATATATATTTATTGGTGACTTTAATTCCTTTTCTTTTATTATATTCTATGAAAAATACACAAGATTATAAGAAAAGTAGTCTAATAGAACCCATCTCACGATATAGGCCAAACTTGCCAAATGATTCACCCTCGTCCCCTCTAACGTAAAGGTTCGTCGATAAATTCCTGTTTAATTGCTTTAGATACACTTTATTTATTAGTTTTCTTGACTGATCGACTTTTAAGCTGTTAAGGTGATAATGGATTAGAATTAATAATTGTTTATATTAGGGAAGTAACATTATTTAGTTATTTATTATTTTTAAATGCGTTTATCGGCGTAAGTGGAGAAGTGCGTAAAGGATATCGGAACCCAAAACCGCCTTTTGTTCTAACATGAATTTTAATATGGAACTAATGTGGCCAATAGAAAAAAAATAACCTTCTATCTTTTATTCTTTTAACTTTCTAATTCAAAATCAGTTACAAAATTATCATAGAAAATTAAACAGACAATGCCCTAAATTCCAGCGGAAAGCGGAGAACAGAGTGTTTTGACACAACGTTGTCTCACTACCAGGTATACGGGCAAAAGTGTACAACCAAGAAAAAGATAGGTAGACAAGGAGTAAAAGTTTGGAAATAAGTACCTTCAAAATCTTTATCCAAAGCATGCCCGGTAGAGCCTCCACTCGGGCCAGGTTTGGACCCGTCTCGCATCTCACTTCACTTCACTTATCATTAATTACTAAACACTTGTCATACACTTCAAGTTAATCACAATTCACTGTACACTTTCAGTTTCATGACCTTCAGATCTGTTGATATCATAACGTCACTTTGCCAGTGACAACGACGTGTTCCATTCAGCCTTTTTGTCTGTAACAAATAAATTGTACTTGTAGTCAAATTTAAAAGCTTTTTCTTTTTTTTTTGCTAAAGACATAAATAAGCAAAGATCTATCTTTAATATTTTTTAGATCAAGCAGAGAGGAAAGAGTGGCAAATCATTCTGTTTTTCGTTTTTACTCCACATGTATTTGAGTCGACGTCAGAATAAAACTTTAGCCTAAACTATTTTTTATTTTGTTTCAAATTTAATTTATTGTTGGCTTTACCTACTAAAGTAAGTGAGGTATAGAGACAAAAAACATTATAACATATGTATGTATACACGGTACATATACCAACATATTTTTTTTTACAATTTTTGCCTGTGTGTCTGTTTGTTCCGGCTAATCTCTGAAATGGGTGTATCAATTTTGACGGGACTTTAACTGGTAGATAGCTGATATAATAAGGACTAACTTAGGCTACCTTTATTTTAGAACTCCACGCGGACAGACTACAGGCTCATCTAGTATGTATATATAATAGATTTTAAACAAAATAAATAAACCTTAATATAACTCAGTGAAATCAGTAAGTGAATACGCGATCATCCCCTATTTTTCTACCCTTAGCATTATCATTTTTGTTGAACATTTTTATGGGACCAACTTCGGAGTATAACATATCCATTAAAAAAGAATTATAAAATATGGTCTGTATTCTGTAAAAAGCTATGGGTGATAACATATAAAAATATATATACATCGTTTAAAAAGCTAAAGGTCAGTGTCATCTTGAAATATAAAAAACCGTTTGCCTTACAAATATGAAATTAGACAAATCGGTAGTTCTTATTAGGAGGGCTCTTGAGAGTTACTATAAGTCCTTCTGTCCTTTAAGGGCTCATTGCTACGAGGATGAAGTCACGGGCAACAGCTAGTCACATGTAAATAGCAAGTAAAATCGCATATATCTAACTCATAATAAATAGCTAACTCGTTAGGCAAAAGAAAAACTTTGTTTTGTGTACCGTCGGTAAATAAAGTCGTTGTACAAATAAACTTTCTACATATGTTTTTGTCAAAGCTACGAGTGTGAGCTTTGACTAAGCTTTAAAAAAATTTACAATGCTTATTTAATATTTAAATTTTATTAATCTTACATTGATATTTTAATTTAGGTCGATTTAATCTAGCTTTTAGATATTTTTTTAAGATGCGGGAAAATATTGCAGTAATTTTTACAAAATAATTTGCGCTTTTTCCTCGTATAGTACGGTTGCCAGTAATAACCTACTATTACGATATTCCATTCTCCACTTTCCGCTGAATTAAGGGAGTGGACAGGAAAACAGAGTGTCTTGACACAAGGTTCTATATGACTAACCGCTAGACGGGTAAAAATGTGAAGCTAAAAAAATATATATATTTAGAAAACGTATAAAAATTTAAACACGGGATTTGACCGCTGAGCCATGCGTTCTACTTCCGGCTACGTCGAAATTCTTATACGCTTATTACAACTTATATTTGTTGTTAGCATCTCTGTAGAGTTTCTGCTACCCAAAGATTATTCTACGAACAATCGTTTGGCTATAGAGAATGCTATTTATTATATATTTTTAACATTGTTTTGAAGTTTTATTCAATTTCCTAAATTTGCAAAAAACACATTTAAAATTAAAAAAATACTAAAAAAAATATGTTCAATGGTGGAACAATGAAAATGCAGTGATCACTCATTCTATATATATATATATATTTACAAATACTGGCCAATTGTATTATTGTGGGAACATTTTTTATTCTATCGTTACTCTTATCGTTTGGCAAAAGTTCTCGACATGTGATAAATCATTTGCCTTCATGCTTAATGAGACATGTTCGCCAAATCTCGTGTATTGTTTCTATGAGTATTTACTTAACTCAATGTAGCGGTAACAGGTTCGATTGCCATACAAAAGTCAGTCTTGGAATTGACCAGCAATTTTTAAAACGTTCGATCCTTTCTATGAAAATACTGAATTTAAGATTGTGAAATTTAGTATATTTAATATTTTGCGTTTTAATTAAGTATCGGATCAGAAGAAGTACTTTAATTTAACAAAATATAAATACACACACTACCGTGTGTTTGTTATACAATTTAGTATAAAGATTCAAGCTTTTTCCCGCTTAACTGGGTAGTTAGATAGAACCTAATATCAAGACACTGCGTTCTCCACTTTGGCGGAACTCAACACCGCGCTATGTCTAGTACCCGAGCAGAAACAAAATAATTTAAATATAACCATTGCTCCTAGTGGGGATCGAACCCACAACCAATTACATTTGCAATCAGACGCTACCCCACTGCGCGACGACGGCCTCCATAGTATATTTAAAATGGTTATATAAGCTATGATAGATTATCCCCAGCTTTATTTTGTTTCCGTTCGTCAGTGTTTTTTATGGGGTTAGAAATAGTCAGCTTGCCAAAAAATATAGAATTGTAATTTTTCACGTTACATTAATAAATGTATGGAGAAATGTACAATGTAATTGATCTATTGGATAGCATCCAATAGGATTAGGTTCAAATACTAGTATGTTTTAATATTTCCTACTTACAGTTTATGTAATTAATGGAGGGCTATTAATGATTGAAAAGGGTAAACATATGTTTTTAATATCTGTTCAGACAAAGCGCGGCGTTGTGTTCCGCCACTCATCACACCAATGGCTCGGGTTCGGGTGGAAAGTGGAGAACGGAGTGTATTGACACTAAGTTCCCTCTGACTTCCCTGTAAAGGCGTAAAGCTGTTTTTTTTAAATATCTGTCTTATATAGGAAAATTACGTTATTACAAATAATAGAGATAAAGCCGGACAGCGTCTGACTGTAATCACAATGGGTGTGAGTTCAGTTCTCATTTGTGGTAATAATTATATGTAATTAATGTAAATTCTCAGCTGAGATAATATTTATAGTTTCTCAATTTAAACAAAATTTGAAGTTAAGTTCAATATTTTTCTTAGGAAGTTGTCTTTTGTCTTATACTCCTTTATTGGGCGCCGAGACCGGAAGACTGTTCAAATGTAGCTTATTGCTTCTAAGCATCCGGTTAAAACAAACATCTATTACTATAATAAAACAGTAAAAAATTTGTGTCTGTACATTAAATATATTTACGACAATAAGGGGAATGTAAAAACAGTAATAGAATATGTATCTAGGATTTTTTTTAATTTCTGTCTGTCTGTTTCTGTTTGTTTGCCACATGAGTTACTGGACCCATTTGAACGAAACTTCTTTTGGTATATACCTTTTATATATATTTGTTAAATACCTTATACCTTTAAAACCTGATCAGGCTTTAGGGTATAAATTATTTGTCCCCGTGGCCCTGGCCAGTGGCGGTAGAGGAGGAGTAACGTGAGGTTTTAGTGGGTAAACGGACGGCCCATATCTGCCGGTCCGGAGTCCCACATAACCGCGTCCGAGTCCCCAATCGGGCGGGTATCCGTAAATGATTCCCTCACGTTAAAAAAAAAAAGAAGCATAACTGTAATAAATTTGCTAAACTATAAGAAATAAAGCAATGAACCTTTAACAAACGTTATCCGTGATGAATGATGCCGCTGATATATAATAATTAAAGATCTGGAACATCTGATGAAGAATCATATAAGCCTAGCTAAACTATAAGAAATAACGAAATGTCGCCTTAGCAAAAATGTCGCCTTCGCAAAAATGTCGCCTTTGCAATAATTGAGCAACTGATGACGACCGATGATAGTCTGCGTGCTCTAATAAAATTATCATAGATGAATTAAAGATCCGGACCTAACAAAGAACCCATGATGAACTATACGAAATAAGTCAATGCCGCATTAGTAAAAATGGATCCGTGTGTTCATCCCACAGCGGGTTATGTCTGATAGGAAACACGATGGTTGTGGGCTCGAATCCCACTTTAGAAAGTGGTTATATTTGTATTGTTTCATTTTTTGTTTCCGGTATGACAAAGATGGGCGTTGCAAATGCGACGTTTCGAATTCGGGTTGAATGCTGAGAACAGTGTCGCTAGGTTCTTTTTGTCAATTAAAAATTACAATTGTCTGATGTGGAAGACTTAGAGACAAAAAGAATACCACAAATGAAGAAATTTGTTATAATTTTGGAACAGTTTCAATGCCTACATGTGGTAACTGGAACTTATAATTGGAAACAGTATTTTGACACTAGGTTCTGTCTGACTACCCAGGTATGTAAAAAGGCGTGTGATTGCAAAAAAATAAATATAATATAACAAAATTTATTAATATTTAGTGAACTTATCTAAAATCATACTAAAATTGCTAGTAAATTATGCGGAAAATTCAACCAAAAACTTTCATTTCCTATAGCTCTTCTTAGAACTTTCTTAGACGTTTCTATGTATACAGAAAACAGGTGTCGTAAACGGTTAAAGTGGGTCTAAATCAGGAGTACTGGCGGAAATAAGTTTCTTTAGTGTTGTAGAATATATATGTACTAGATTTATACCACGAGTTCACCTGCGTTAACATAAAATTAGAAAACAAGATATATTTTTTTTAATAATAGATATATATATATATATCCATTTACTAGTTATTATTAGATAGTTTTACTCATACGACAATAGTGTATAATAATATTACAATAATCAAAAAATATTTTACATTCAAACTATTTTTCTGTATTAAATGTCGTAAATTTACAAGGTGTGATTAAAGAAATTACAGCGTGCTTAATGTTTTTTTTAAAATAGAACAGAGAAATAATTCATTCATATAAGACACATGATGCGGAGATTAAAAAGAAAGTATTTAAAGTTATCAGCCTCTGCGCACATTGAGTTACTAACGTTCAAGCATTTAACATTGAACTGCCATTTATAATATAAATCGGATGATTCAAGTTGGTGAATTTCCCTTTGGTCCTGATCCGATTTAAATATATTTGTTGGTTTAAATATACACGTTTCAATGTGTTAGGCTTAATTGAACTAGTTACCCATTGACGTGTAAAATACGCGTTGCCTTAGCAACGTGTTTGCCAAAATTTAAAACTTTGTTTGAATGTCCTGAATTGAATCCCGCTGCGTTCACCAAAAACAGAACACGTGGCAAGCGGTCAGAGCGGTCGCTACGTTCAAATTTTTATACGTTTTCTAAATATGTCTTTTGTATTTGAATATATTTGTAATGTTATATTATGAAAAATATTGGCTCGTTTCTTTACTATATAAACTTTAATAATACAATATTTGCATGATTTTCTGACAGCCATATTAAAAAATAAACCAAAAAAAACATTTTTGCTTACAATTTTTGTCTGTCTGTCTGCTAGTTCCGTTTTATTTCTGAATACAAGGGATTCATCATCAGTCTATTTAGACATTGTAAAGAGCATTTCAATGGAAGCCTTTTAATCTTTAGATTAAACTAAGTTTTAACTAATACAATATATATATATATATATGTATATATATATATATATATATATATATATATATATATATATATATATATATATATATAGATTTTATAGATTTGCCTATTATTTGTCTACATATATTAATACATTAGTCTAATATAATCGCAAAAGTCAAAGAATTTATAACGTAGTGCTGTATCTCCCAACACAATATTATTTATATCGATGTTTTTAATATTCAAGTCACATCCCTATAACGATATTCCTCTCAAGAAGGTTTGCAACGTTTGTATGAAACAAAATAGTTTTTGGGGTATTATTTACCGTTCACAAATTATTAGGACCTTTTTTTGTTACCTTTGCTTTCTTATATGTAGGAAAATAAAAAAAAACAAAAGAGCAAGCAGTAACAACCTCTTTACCTTCATGAATTGGATAATAAATTACAGAGGGTTTAGTGATAGGTCACTTCGTTCTGTTATTTTTTTAAATTAAAGTTATAGTGATAAAGTCTATCGTGATTTAGATTGACCTGTTTTTTTTATTCAATAGACAAGGCAAACGAGCGTTCGGGTCACCTGATTGTAAGTGATCACCGCCGCTCACAAGGAGGAGTTACAGGGATGTTGCCGGCCTTTTCCCTTCACTGAGCAGAGAGAAGTAAATTAAGGCACTATCTTTACGGATTGCTATACCACTCAGGCTTAAATTAAATTGATAATATATATGTTTAGGTGGTTACATGTTAATTATGTTAATATGTTAGTTTTCCATTTAATACGTCCTTAAATGGAATATATAAACAATTTCGGCGTTAAGTTGCGGCACTCATTTCGAAAGTAGAAAACGGAGTGTCTCGCAACTAGGTTCTTTCTTTCTCTATACGAGAAAAAAAAATCCACTAAATACGCCCCTAATTGGAATATATAAACAATTTCAATTTTTCAGTCTGGCGTTTCAGTAATTTTTCAGTTGTGGCACTCAATTCGAAAATGGAAAACGGAGAGTCTCGACACTAAGTTTTATTTGCTTATCTTGCTATACGAGAAAAAAGCGTGACGCTGTATCCGTATTACATTTGAATATATTTTATATTCTAAACTATACAAAATTAAACAAAATGTTCAATTTGTTTGTACTATATATACCAAATGCTGTTAAACCAACATCGTTCGCTGAAACTCAATTTAAATTCAAAGGTTCTATCTAGTTGCTTTATTTATGCAATTCGTCACAAATAAGATATGTGTGAATATCCTCTAATTTATGTTTTCAGCTTCACGTTTTTTCCCGCGTAGAAGGAAAACACAGAGACTCGCCTGATTTATCGAGTGAAATGGAGAAGTTGCGTGTTAACAACGGAGAAATGGAAATAATTAATATACAATCATTCCTCTGAGTGGACTTCGAACCCAGAACCGATTGCAATTGCAGTCATACGTCGTCCCATTACGCCACCATGGCCACATCCTGTGAGATATTAAGAAATAAAAGGACACGTGTTAAAAGACTTGAAAAAATGAACCTGATCAATTATGTAGGTATCATAACCACTGAACTATAAGTCTGTTTTGAAAGACAAATCACATCACAGCATTATATACGGGAAGGTTTATGAACGGCCGTCGCCGTACATATTTAATGGCGGCCCCCAAGCGGCCTCAAATACCCCTAAAATTATACACCAAAAAATATTTAGCTAGAAAATGTTTTATCTTTTCCCATTTGTGAAAGAGTTTACGATGAATTTGTATTGTTTTATATTTATTATACCTTATTTCAAATATTTGTTCTATTATATATCTTGTATACACAAATACTCGTAATAAAAATGCTACTGGTCGCTATCTGTACATGAAAGATATACAAGATAGAATATTATTGGCGGCATTTATCAATGTAATAGAACCAAAATAAATGTTTTCTTTTGTTTGTCTGTTTGTGTATGCGTTCTTGTACGCCAGCCACAGAAATGGCTAAACCAATTTTAATGCAGTTTCTACTATTTTGGTAAGTTTTCGTTAACATTTAGTATTTATTTTATTTCAATTGGCTCCTAAATAAAAAAGTTACAAAAACTTAAATTACAAATTTGAATAATGTTTGTGATTTAAGTGACAACGCGGGTGGAATGCAGTCGGAGCAATGAGCGGGTCGCTAGTAATATTATATATGCGAAAATCTATGAAGATGGATGTATGTTAGTCACTCTTTCATGCAAAAACTGGTTTCGATGAAACTTATAGTTTATACGGTAGAATAGCGCAGACAACAAAGTTATATCAATCATATCATATAGCGTTTAAGGACGATGAGTTTTTTTTTTCATTTTAAGCTCGTAGCTTATATCTATATTTAAAGAGAAGTCACTTTTATGTCTATTTTCACACTTATAAACACTTCGTGTACACATGAAGAAAAAACAATTAATTGTGAGTTCGATTTCCACTAGCGGGAAAGGTTATATTTTATATTTTCATTTCTCCGCTCCGGTACGTAAGGCAAAGGGCGGCGTTGTGTTTCGCCACTCAATACGCAATGTCTTGATTTTCGGGCGGCAATTGGAGAACAGTGAGTCTTGCTTGCCACTAGTGAAACATATTTGTCTAAGACTACTAATACAAATATATCCATACTAATATTATAAATGCGAAAGTCTGTCTGTCTGTCTGTGATGCTTTTACGGCTAAACCAGCGGCCTAATTTGGATGAAATTTGAAATGAAAGTAGTTGAAGATTCAAATACTAACATTGGCTATTTTTTTTAAAAAATTACCTTTAATTGGAATGTAAAATCTTAAATCGCTTCAATGTGGTTAATTTTGACATCAATATAGTTGATAACCGAAGGCTAAACATAGGCTACTTTATTTCTCAAAAATCTATAATAATATTATAAATTCGAAAGTAACTCTGTTTGTCTGTCTGTGACGTCAACACGGCTGCAACGCTAAAGTATTTCCAGGAATTTCATTGTTTTACGATAAGGTCGCGTCGCCCGGGTCGCTAGTTAAATTATTAAAATAAATATTACACACACTGTCATGTGTTTGACATACACTTTTGTGTAAAGTGTTAAAAGGCGAAAAGTATTTTACGTGATATATATGAGTTTTATAACAATATGATTTGATCCCACATCCATCAACTCAACTATTTATTAATTTATGAATTCTTGTAGCATTTTCGCAAAGATAAAAGAATGACTAACATATATCTTAAAACTTAGGAACTTTTCAAAGGCAAAGTTCAGCTCGACTTTGTTGAAAGAATTACAAGCCTTATACAAATTACTTTATTTTTTTTCACTTTTATCTAATAAAAGTTATAAAGCCTATCTATTTTTTTATTTGAAACACGCTTCGCCTAAAAAGACTACTCATTCGATGACAAGTGCTGATTATTGCTTTATTTAGAAGAACGTTTTGTAGGAATAGAATGGAAAATCGACATGTACGGTATTCAATGTATAGTTAGACGTGTGGTGTCTATTTTGGATATTTGGTGCTTTAGAGAAATAAATTTAATCAGGGAATTTTTTATATTAAAAAGTTGCAAGCACTTCCTTACATAAGGAAATTAATTATTAAATAATTTTCTCCATTCAACACACTATTAACATTTTAATCTTGGATGCAATGAGAACGGAATGTTTTCATTTTATTTGCTTAATTTTCTACCTGTATATTTATTGAAATAATTTAGTTGTGGAAAGGCATCGACGGAAATTATACACATAGGCGTTTTCAATAACTTAGAATATTTTTTTAGCATTTTTTAAAGTGTTATTCCCACACTTAGGAAATTGAAAAAATGTTTTCAAGAGGCGCAGGTTCAAATCCCACTACGTTCAATTTTTTAAACGTTTTCTAAATATGTATTTAACTTAGAATATATCATACATTTCTAAATAAATAGAGTATTGCTTGATATTTTCTTAGCAGGGAATCATGTACTTCATCAAAATACACAACCTTTTATTTCGTAATTGAGTAATACAAGCGAAATGAAATCCTTTGAAATCCTCCCCGTATCGCGATATCACATTTATAATATTATATCAAATAAACCAAATTCAAAATGTATAAAAGTGTCAAAATTCAATTTTTCACGACGTAAATACATTTGCAACATTTGCTCCGTTGGAATAAGTCTGTATACAACATGGTTGTAAGTTCAATTACTTTATTTGCCTAATAGAAATGCGGAGCTAAATTCCATATTCCAATATAAATTTGGCTAAAATCGGTGGAAAAATTGCCTCAACACCAGGTTCCTTTTATTTCCAGAAACGGAAATGTGGACGAGGAGAACGGAACGAAAACGGAACGAAGGCGAGGGAACGACGAATGGAGAACAGAACGAAGACGTGAAGATTAAGAAGAAAAAAGAACTTACTAGTTTTTAGTAGTATTTTCGCGTGCAACAAGTGTAGTCAAAGGGAACGTAGTCTCATGACAATCTGTTTTCTACTTTTCTGCTTGAAGTCAAGTGTGTTGAGTGGCGGTACGAAACACCGCACTCTGTTTTACCAAAGCGGGGAAAGAAGATAGAATTATTTTTCGAAAACGTATAGAAATATGAACGCAGCGGGATACGAACCCGCGCTTCTTGGACACCGTCCGAGCACTCTGACCGCTAAGCCATGCGTTCGACATCCAGCAAAATAAGAAGTTACATGCTTCATTTTTTGAATGCTTAACAATTTACCACCGGTTCGCTAAAGTTAATGCCTCAGACCTCAGAAGAACGGGCGCAAGAAACTCAGCGGCACTTCTATTTCAATTTTTTTTTTAATACAATAATTTACAGATTTAGTAGTGACAATGATACCTTTAAAGTAGGCTGGAGCGACCATTACATTCCCAAGGCTTGTTATAATTTATAAAATCGTTAATTAGGTAATAACCTTTTACATACAAACGTCCTTTCACAACTTTTTTATATTGTGATATATAGCATTTTCGGACGTTTTCTGGGATCCTATTGTAAAAGCGTACACATTGTCCCATAAAAGAATTACGAGTTCTATGCAATCGAGTTACAGGCGCTATTTCTAGTATTAATATTATGTACATCACCGATTTTGGTAAAATGATTAATATTACAACTTACAACTTATTTTTATTGTTAGTATTTTTTAAAGATATTTTTTCAAATTTCTATAATTTTTTACGTTTTTTAAAAATATGTTTTTCAATTTCCTAAGTGTGTGATTAACACTTTAAAATGAAGTTAAGAAGATATACTAAATATGTTTTTTCCTCCGAGTGGGAATCGAACTCTCAAAAACCAACCGATTTTACAGTTAAATGCTGTCCCACTGTGCCACGACGGCCACTTAATCTTTATAATTTCTCAATTTAAGACTTATTTAAAGTTTTTCACATAGAAAATTGTCTTTTGCCTTATACTCCTTTATTGGTCGCTGAGACCGGAAGTCTGTTCAAAGGTAGCTTATTGCTTCATAGCATCCGGTTAGAACGAATATACATACGGTAATGTAATATGCTATGAGGCCATTGTAGCGCAATGGTACAGGGTCTGCCTGTAAACGCAATTGGTTGTAAGTGGGGCTTTGAATCCCACTTGGTGTAATGATTATATTTAAATCATTTTCATTTCTCCACTCTGCTAAGGCAAAGCGTGACGTTGAGTTTCCTTCAATATTTCGCCATTGAACAGGAAATTTATCAATTTCTGGTAGAAAATGGAGAACGGATTGTGTTGACACTAGACTCTAACTACGCGGAAAAATCAAAATAACGTATTTAGACATGGCATATGCCGTACCGATAGTTATAGGTTCAATATTAATTTTGGGAAATGTCTATATTCAACAATATTTTCGACGATTTGTCAGCTTTCCTTGTAAATTAAAACAATATATTATATATAATATATATATATACATAAAAATATTTTCTCGTCTTCGTTTCTTACAGTGATAGATAGATGGATACAGGTGATGCTATCGCACAAAATATGATAGATTTGCATGTATAAATTATATTTTTCAATTCTTTGCTAGCCTGTGATACAGTAGTTAGAGAAAACCTAGTGTCAAGACACTCCGTTTTTCATTTTCCGTTCGAAATCTAAATATTGTGTGGCAGAACTAAACGCTGCGCTTAGTACAGAGCGGGTTCAGGAAATTAATTAAAAATCATCAATGATTCCCCCGATAGATGATCGAATCCAAAACACACAAATTGCATTCACTGATAGACGCTGTCCCCACTACATATATATCTCTATGGCAATGCATATAAAAAGTTTGGAATATAAAAAATATATTAATTCTTTTGTTTTGCTCAATATCTCTATTTGTTACAGAGTATTTTTTTAAGCTTATAGACTTACTATTAAAATGACAAGTGCATATTGTTAAAATTTCAAAAATAATATAATTGGCACTCGAATCAAATCAGTCAAGGGAAAGTGGTGTACTTGCTTCCGATGTGGTTCTATTTATTCTCTTATTAAATAGATGATAAATGAAATACTTTTTTATATTGATTGTACGAGCATAATGTAGATTTTGTATGGAGGAAATTAACAAGAACTTGTAACGCTAATTCGATTCTATTTCAGTAGTAAAATTGACTTGGAAGTTTGCATATGTGTCCGAATCTGATGGAAAAGTAATGTTTCTTTTTTTTAAACTACTTAATTCGTTTTTTTTTAACATTTTTTAAAGTGTTATTCGCACTTGACACACAAATTGAAAAATACATATTTAGAAAACGTATAAAAATTTGAACGCAGCGGGATTTGAACACGCGCCTCTTGAAAACCGTTCAAGCGCTCTGACCGCTAAGCCATGCGTTCTACATCCAGCTACGTTGAAATTCTTATACGCTTATTACAACTTATATTTATTGTTAGAGAGATTTTTACAAATTTCTGCTACCCAAAGATTATTCTACAAACAATCATTTGGCAAGAGAGAATGCTATTTATTAAATATATATTTTTTTAACATTTTTTAAAGTGAAAGAAATTAAAAAACTTAGTCTTTTTCAATTTCCTAAGTGTGCAATTAACACTTTAAAAAAAGTAAAAAAAATAATAATTAAAAAGTCTCACTGGCACCGACTCTAAGCGCTATAATTGAGGGTCCAATTTCCTCATAAGGGTATGATTCGACAGCCACAATACTCTCACCCAACGTCTTTAAAGATATCTACAAACAGAGAATGTGTTTACACTGGGCACTATCCTAATGTCTAAGCAATAAACGAATTACGGTTTTCAAGAGGCGCAGTTTAAAATCCCACAGTATTCAAAATTTTTTATACGTTTTCTAAATATATAGTTTTTTTAACTATATAACTTTTTCGTGGCATGTGTGACATTGTCTGTCTGTATAAGCAATGGTTGTGGGTTCGATTATATTCAAAATATTTTCATTTCTTCGTTCTTGTGCAAAAGATAAAGGCGTTCATCGGTGGCGTTTAGTTCCGCCACTCAACACATGTCTATGTAATGGTTTGGATTATATATTACATAAAGTCCGTCATAAAATTTCAAATATTAACCATTTTAGTCGCGGAAATTGGATAAAATAAAGATCAATCTTTGGAGGCTTATAATTTACTTTCGACCGGCGAAAGGAAATAAGATTTCAGGTCAAAAGTAGATTTGTCTAATAATTTTTTTGGAGTGGTTTTTATATCTACCAATCTAATATAAGGAGGCCGTCTAGTCAAAGTGGGGTGGTACCTGACGGTAATGACGATGGTAGTGGCATCGATTCTTTTCGTGAGAATGATTATATTTAAAATTATTTCCATTACATAGCTCTACATAGTGCGGTGTTGAGTTCTGCCAGTTATTTTGTATGTATGGAGTGGATGGAGTATGGAGAAATTATATAGAAAAAACACTTAATTTTTGTAATATAGTGTAAGATTTTTATTATGTAATCTGGTGAGCGATCAATTTTATATAAACAATCATTTTAGAGTTCACACATTTGCCATCTTCTGTGGGGTATTCGGATAGAACCTAGTGCTACGACACTCCATTCTCTACATTCGATACCCCCTCACCAAGACAATGGAGTGTTACGCCAAGTTAGTTAAATAAAAAAATATATATTAATATTAATAACCATTAAACAACCATTAAAGAAGCTCCCTCACGTGAGGCTTTTAAGCGTCGAGTGAAGGATTACTTTTTCAAAAACTTATAATCATACTATATGTATGTATATATGTGTGTGTGTGTGTTTGTATGTAAGTATATATTTCATATATGTTTCAGGTATGCATTCTTACACACTGCACTTTTATATCCCATATGACAAGGTTGGTTGGTTGGTACAGAACTTCTTAGAGTCAAACCCACCTTTTGTACATTTTTTTTATTATTTTAAAAAGTGGCAATAAAGAATATATAAATATCGAGATCGAGATAAGCGTACTGTATTATAAGAACGTACTAATATGAAAGCTTCTTTAATCCAATTAGCAACGAAACTCTACAGTTTTCCTTGTTTCTCGTACACGTATATAAAGATACATATATACATTTTAATAGCTCTACCTCCTGAGGGAATAATGTGAGCCTGGTAAAGTAACTTTTATATTCACCCTTGACCGATACAAAGCTGTTACGTCTAAGAAAACTTGTTTAATACTTGTTCACGAGTTTTCTCTACTATAGCGGGATAGGCCGATAAAGACAGGTTCCACGTTTTTCGCTCAATTTCAAAATATTGCGGTGTTTAGAGGCGAAAATCAGCACTGCGCTTTTTCTCACCACATCGGTGACATGACACGACACAAATGTAGCTGAGACATATAGCTGAAGACATGAAAAAAATTGTATTAGAGGCATTTATCAATATAATGGACTCCAAAACAATTATTTTTAACTTTCTTTTCTGCTTGTTTGTGCACGCTAGTCTCAGAAACGGCTGAACCGATTAGATTAGATTTTGAATTTGGACTATTGTATTGTAGTAAACTTCCCTTAACATTTAGTATTTATTTCATTTGAATCAGTTGATTAACAAAAAAGTTACAACCATTTAAATTATATATTTATGCAAAGTTTGTGATGTAAGTAAGAACGCAGGCGGGCGTTAAAACTTAACAGTTTAGTCATGTAGTTTACGCAGACGAAGCCGCGAGCGGGTCGCTAGTTATACTTTACAGTCGATATTGAACCCACAACTGTCATATTTCAATAATATTCAAACAATGCCTCCACAGTGCCTTAAATAGCGTTCAATATAAAAAACGCTCTTATAAATAAAAATAAAAATATGCCACTAAGGTACTATTACTTTATACGACATGTGAGGTATATTATGTAATACTTATACAAGCAGGGTTATAGTTATAGCGATTAAAAAGCTTTAATTTTTTTTTCGTTTTTTTTTTCAAGTGGAAAGTCCACTTGAAATTGTAAGATTTCGTCTAAATGTATGGACTTGTGAAATAAAATGCTATTCGAGTAAATATTTAATTACTAGTATGACTAGTAGTGCCCGTTTCGTTAGAGTCGATTTTATAACGCATTTTATTTATATTTCTATTTTAACTAAAAAAATATATAAATTACAATTATTTCCCGTTCTCGTAGGAAATTCGAAATTTTTAGCTTTCGAAATCCTGTACTTTTGGATGTTCTATGTCACTCACTGAGTAAGGGAACAGCTTATTATATATATATATATATATATATATATATAAGCTGTAAGAGAAAAAAATATTAAATAATTATCAGATTATTTTTATTTGAACATATGAAAAATATTAGAGTAAATTCCTTTCGATTGAATTTTTTTTTTTTGGTCTCAGCTATTTTTAATGTCGTTAATTTTTGTATTTAAGCACACTAGTCGGCCTGTTGACACGTAAACACGTGCTGCGTATATGTCACTTCATACAGACGTCTTTATCAAAAATAATATTGTGTGTGTTTCGTTAATTTAATGTTATTTCTTTTCTATTATTTTTAAAGAATACTAGCATTCTATATATAAATGAACTATAACTGTACCACCGTCCGCGTAATTTTTATAACAAGGAAAGTACTTGAAAGTTAGTTTTTCACATATAAAGAAATTTACATATATTATTCATATTGTTCGTAGCTAAAAAATAGACTTAATATTTTTCAGCACCTATATTTTTGATTTTGATGTAATTTTTAATAAAATATATAAAACGCTACAAAACCGTCCACACTACTTCAGAAACTCGCGTGATTTAAACCAATAATTGTTAGTTTTCTATATTGGTTGTTACTGTTTGAGGTCAACCACCTTGCTTTTGAACTCTGAAGTAATAGAAAGTTAAGCTACAAAGCTGTAAATGGGTTTTAAATTTAAGAATAAAACAAGTCAACTGCCTGAATTTTGAAAAAAGAATATTGCATTTTATAATAACATAATTATAACTTCACGTATAATCTACAGTGGAAAGCTAAGAGATGACTCACTCCGTGTTCTGCTTAGTAGGCAACTGAGGTACCAACGCTTATATATAGAGTCCATCGTGGTGGGACAGCGTCTTTGAGCGTACTACACGATTGGCTGTGGGTTCAATTCATATTCCGAGAAAAATATTTTTAAATTATTTATTTTCAACTGCTTCTATAAGCTTTGCCACTAAACACACAATGCCGTGATTATGGGTGTAAAATGAATCGGGCTACCCTTTTTTTTTATTTCAGAGGATATTTATATCAACTGTTCCATAACAGTTTTAATAATTATTTTATTTTCAACTCTTATTGCGTGAATGAATAGTAAAATTTTTTTATAGAAAGGCTTGGCTGTATTAGTCACAGTCTTAAGCATTTACTTTGAAAAGAGCTATCTGCTGTCACGGACAGTACCTAAGAATAGAATTTTGACACATTTCCAAGTTTATATAAAGTTTTCTCCATTTTACTCCTCCAACAATAACCTAAATTATAGAATATGTTAAGATATCACTGTGGCACAGTTGACGTGTACCTAACATAACTGAACGTTGGTTACGGGTTCGAATTTACATAATGTAGTTAGTAAAATCAAAATTAATATATTCCTTATTCAAATAGGCTATTACAAGCATTTTCGAAAAGTCAATTAACATATATTATTTTCAGTCCTAGCGGCAGCTACCACCGTCTCGGAAATTTTGAGCGTTGAGTTACAATTTTCCTTGAAAATTGATAGAAAAATTAACATGAAAGAACAACAAGAGGGAACTTTGTCACTAGATTCTATTTGCAAAATAAAAGAGATGACTGTAAATTAAATAATAAAGTCAATATTAAATCTACATATTTTTATTAAATTTTCACGCTTTTTTCCGCATAGCAGGTAAAGTAGAGAGAACCTAGTGTCAAGTCACTCTCTTTTCAACTTTCACAAAATTGAGTCCTTTTGTATTGAATGACGGAACTCGAAACACTTTGTCTTACCAGAGCGAGGAAATGAAAATCTTCCCAGAACGAGGAAATGTCTGTACATGGAAGATATAAGGAAAAAAATATTGTTAGGGACATTTATGAATATAATAGCACCCAAAACAATGTTTTTTAATTTTCTTTTCTGTTTGTTTGTGCACACTAATCTCAGAACCGGCTATACTGACGTAAATTCAATTGTATGGTGGTAAACTTCTTTTAACATTTAGTGTTTATTTCATTTCAATCGGTTCATACACAAAAATATTACAACCGCAACGCAAGCGAAGCTGCGAGCGGATCGCTAGTACTTAAAATAATCATTACCCCTAGTGTGTATCGAACCCACGCTCAGACGCTGTCACTGCGCCTAAATCTGGTTAAATTAAGAAAAAACTTATCGAAATATCAAAATATTTAGAAAGAAGAAACTTTTCCATATAAAATTATTAATCATCGAACACTAAGGCCACATTCATTAACAACTTTGAAGTATACTTTGTAAGTGGATGCTTTTAACGGTAATATCTATTGAGCCCTTATAAGCCTTTTTCGTCTAACTTACTCGTGTCAATAATACTAGAAGCCCCGTTGACACCTAAACGTGCGAGTTGCCTTGGAAACGCGTATGCCACTCTAAAAATACATGTCAAACTGTATGTGTAATTTTTAACGTCAAAGTCAAAGTCAAATAATTTTATTCAAAATGAGAAGTTACATGCTTCATTTTTTGAAATCCAACAATTTACCACTGGCTCACTAAAGTCAATGCCTCAGACCTGAGAAGAACCGGCACAAGAAACTAAGCGGGACTTGTATGTGTTCAATACAATAGTTTACAGATTTATTAGTGACAATGATACCTTTGAAATAAACTGGATCGGGCATTTCATTCCCATTTAAGTTTAGAAAATATTACTTTTGGATCTGCGTGTTTAGTGTTATTTATAACTATGTCTTTATGTAGTCATCAAGATTTCTGGACTAAATTAAGATAAAGTGAGCATGAAAGCTTTGATTGAGCTCACCTCGTTGGTGAAACTCAACGCCGTGGTTTGTCTCACCAGAGCGCAGCAATGAAAACAATTTAAAAATAATCATTCCCCCGAGTGGGAATCGAACCCACCACCAACTTCGTTACAGTCAGACCCTAACCCAACATATGGACAATACATATATTATTAAACCGTAAACGCGCTATAGTTATGAAATTCCTAACGAGTAAAATCCAAATAACGAGTTTAAACCAGATTGTACCGCTTTAAGCCTTAACAATGAAACTTTTAAGTGTTATTAAGCATAGAAATAAAAGTGCTTTACCCTTTCATTCTGCCATTTGCTTCGTACATTACTGGAGTATAATTCATTATAATATTTCTATGAAACTATACACTTTTGTTATTTTTTTGAGCGTCGAGTCGTATGATTTATATAAAAAAAAATTGTTTAAAATTAAAAAAAAAATCATTCACATACTTATTATTACAAAAATATCTAGAGACATATAAAAATGGATTAAATATACAGATAGCATGTTCTCTTGCCAAACGATTATATTGTTAGAAATAATTGTACGTCTAAAATATAGTATAAGTTCTAATAAGCGTATAAGAATTTGGACGTATCTCAATAAGCGCTTGGACGGTATTTATCACATTAGTAATATTTGGACTAAATATAAAAATATTGTTTAAATTTCATTATAATTATTAAGGAAAATGCTAACTAAGATATCCGTACTGTTTACATAATAATGTTTATTCAAAGATGGCGGCGGACGCTTCAACTTATTTGAATTGCGAAATTTTATATAATATCTTATATGAAGTACATTTTTGACGTTTATATTATTATTTAATTAGTCATATTTTTTTATACTAATATTATGTTTCTTTTATATTAACAATGTAATAAGAACTTACCCAATAAATTCCTCGTTTTTAACAAATCTTTACTAATCGCGAATAATTAAAATATTAATATTTCAATTCCCGTTCATATTGAATATTAAGTTACCTTTCTTTCATGTATTAAATTGGTACCAATTACAATTTAATATCGACAAATTTCCGAATGCACTTTTCTGGGATATAGAACTCCCGCCAATTTTTTTTTTATTTCATAGTTCATTAACCAGCCAATAACTCATTCAGCCAACATTACATTTTACATAAAAATAATAATGCTTTATTGGTCTGCATAAATTTTAAATACAATTGTGTTTCTTATAATATTACTAGCGACTCGGTTGCGGCTTGCCTGCGTAAACTACATTATTAAACTATTTTAGTTTTTCGCCCGCCCGCGTTCGCACCACAAAATCCCAAACTTTGCTTAAATTTATAATTCAAATGGTCGTAACTTTGTTGTTTATGAATCGATTGAAATAAAATACAGCTCACGAAATGTTAATAAAAGCTTATCACAATACATAATCAAGAATGCATTTAAATCGGTTTAGCCGTTTCTGAGATTAGCGAGCACAAACAAATACACAGGCAAATAGTAAATAAAATTTAAAATCGTTGTCTTTGGTTCTATTATATTGATAAATGCCCCTAATAATATATATTTTAATTAAATTTTAAAATTGTTTTATATAAAATATATTGGGGACAGCATTTGACATAACTATGTATATTTATGTAGGTATAAAATGTATCGGTCCAATACTCCATTTCCATATTTCCTAAGATGCCTTAATGCCTTGTTACCTAAAATGAATTAATTGTTTATGTACGATATACTATATATATATATTTAGTTAGCATTACAAATACAATGAAAATATACTTGATTGTACACAAAATTACCAAATAGTTTAACAAACATACTAGAAATAATTGGTTACAAATAATGCGGCGTTATCTCTATAAGCGATCTGTTTCAGACAACCTTTGGATGTTGGTTGTATAAAGTGAAGGCAGACGGTGTATTGACTATGACATGTACCTGATGTGCATAAAAATACATAGATGAATGAGACCATCGACTTTTAAAGTATTCCATTAAATAAAAAACAATATTATTAATAAATATGTTTTTTTTTTATTTCGTAGATATATTACGAAATAAGACTCTAAGATGATATTAATTTTATAATATATTTTCTTTGTATGTAGTCAGTGGAGCATTGTTGATTTACATACAAAAACACATGTCCCCAAGGACTGTAACTCGAGAGAACTACAATGCACATTTTTTTAAATATCTGTAAAATTATAATGAAAACATTGCAGATAATATTAAAAATAAAAAACACAACTAATTTGCCAAGTGATAAAACTGTGGCTTTATTCAAATATTTGTAGATATATAGATAGAAATACTAAACACACAAAGCCAATACAAGGAACAGTACACAAGATATTATGAGTATTACAGGAGTGTGCAAAGGCGGTCTTATTGCTGGTGGCAATCTCTGCCAGACAACCTTTGGTGAAATGAGCATTGTCTTAACTGATACGGGTTAGTGGAAATAAAGAAAAAAAAAATATTAAAATATAATTATAAAAAAAAATTTAATACACAAAGAAGTATTTTCAAAGTTCATAGACACAAAATTGACATATACAGACATGCATACATACAATGGTCTTTAAGGACTTTTTTAATGTTTTAACAGTTCTATAGTGGAGTGTTGCATCCGAAAAATACAAAAATAAAACCTTCTTTCATACTATAAATATGTTAGTAGTTTATTTATTTCCATACAAAATAATAAGTGAGCTACGGTATATCATTTTGGACACTATCCAAGCCTTATTCTTGGCACAAGTCCTAAACTTGGCCTATAAATTTTACCCTTTTGCATATTGACCTTAAATTTTTTGTTGCTAATACACATTGTATGTACGATTTAAGATTAAAAAAAAGCAAAGAATATTTCAAATACACAATGTTAATATTATTTGTAAACTAAATCTTCTACTACAAATATCACTTGTAAAATTATGCATTATGGCGCAATGAGATAGTTTCGAATTGCAAAAACGCAACGGTTATGGGTTCGATCCGTACTTTGAGGCCATCGTGGTGCTGTGGGACAACTTCTGGCTGTAAACGCGATTGGTTGTGGCGATTCGCACTCGGGAGAATGATTATATTTAAATATTTCCTTTTTTCCGCTCTGGTACTTAAGACAAAACGGACCTTTGAATTCCGTCACTTAACTCGCTGTCCCTAATTCAGACAGAAATGGAGAGCGGTTGTTTGTTTGTGATTAAATATGTAATCAGAGAGAACCTAATTTCAAAACTCTGTGTTCTCCACTTTCCGTTAGTAATTGTGATTGCACATTAAGTGGTGCAAGTCAACGCAGTCCTTTCTCCTTCCAGAGCTTAGAAATCAACATAATTTTTAACTTAATAAATTTGACGAATTGGAATCGATCCCACGTCCAATCGCGTTTAAGACAGACGATGTCATTTAGTCATTGTTTTTGATTCATATATTAAAATAATTTGCGTGTTTTTTGCGTAATTATGTGTCAAAAATAGCCGAAGACAGTAGCTTTGAAAAGTTGATCATCGTTGGAAATACAGAAGGCAAGAGAATTAGAGGTCTATTTATGCCTAGCAGATGGTGTTATCAACTCCAGATTCCAGATCCAGATTCCAAAATCCACACACAGAAAACTTCTACACTGTCGCTAGCAATGCAACTGAGAGGAGCCATTGGAGACAGTTCGTTCGTTCCAGTCTAGAATTTGTCCATGGCCACCAAAAATTTACAATGATTTAACATGTATACTGTTTGAACCCCAAACATCGGCCGGCACCAGATTATAGAATATACTCTACTATATACTTTTCATTATTGCCCAAAACAAATGCAGTCACAGTTGTTTTTTCTTTCTAATAACAATATCATATTTATGTAAAATAATTTTTGTTCGTTAAAACTCACAACCAACATTTTACACAACACGGGAACCGAACTCCACACCTACAACAAAAAGCTAGTCAATAAACCAACGAGACGTCTTATGAATAGGTTATTGATATTTCCAACCGCCCATTACCGTGAGAGCCGAAAGCGGAAATGGTATATTGAATAAAAATCACGCTTTTACTAAAAGATCGAATTTTCTCAACAAAAATTCACTTAGAGGCATATAGAGACTGTCTATTTTTCCTTTTTTTCTTTACTTTTCGGAGCTTGTATATATATTACTGCATTCTCCGCTTTTTGTTCAATCAGACAACTTATTTTTCGTAGGGCTGACAATTTGATAAATATATTCTCCGGGCAAAACAGACGTATACCTAGAATCATCCGCGAGGCTATTGAAATACAAAATAATTCTGATTTAAATAGAGACAAACGTTGGAAACTTTGAAGTCAAACCCACCACACCAGAGGGAAAGATACAGTCAGCTCATTCTGCATAAATCCATGGCAGTACGTGAGGCAATTAAAAAATCGATGGCGGTAGTTTCATATAATAATTAAATCAACTGACATACAAATGTCACCACAGTCCACCCGCGAGTGTAACCACGGACTATTGTAAATTGTTTAAAATATCAAAATATACGCGATCAATCCGGATAAAACAGTTGCATTAAAAATATGTAAAAATTGAGATAAATCTTATTATGCCTAGAAAGTGTTTGTAATAGCCAATATTTTTTCAGCATAGCTGAATATTCACAAGAACTTCCGTTTTCCAATTACCGCCTGAATTAAAACTTTGCGGAGCTTAACACTGCGCTTTGTGTTATCAGATCACTCCACCAAGAGCCAGTCCGCCAGTCATTTGGATTTTTTAGTATAATCTTTAGATACTGCCTAACGAACCCTTCTACGTAATTTTCTTTAATGCTCTGTCAATCGTTCCATACTTCTAGCTTTATATTTGTATGTCAGCATATTTAAGCTTAGAAATATGCTGACATAACGACCTATAACTTCTTTATATTTTATGTTTTGCAGATATATGAGGCTATCGCGCCGCAATGGGGGGGGGGGGGGGGTTGTCTGAGTGTAAAGTAGATGGTTGTGGGTTCGATCCCCTCGAGATTGTGTTTATGTTTAAATAATTTTCATTTACCTGCTTTGGTAAGACTTGAGTTTAGCCATTCAACACGCAATGTCTAATTCGGGTGGATGGTTGACAACGGAGTGTCTTGACACTAGGATGTCTATACCTACATTGCTATATACATGCAGGATAAAGTGTAAATCTGAAAAATAGTGATGTAATATATCCTATGTGCAATTTTTTTATTCTTCATAAAGAGTTTAAGTGACAAACCACTACGTTTTATAAATTTGCGTGTATATTTAAAAAATACAGCTATTGTAGTGCAGTGTTATAGCAATCTGTTTGTGATAATTGTAAATTTAAAACTCACTCAATGATAAAAACTATAAGAAGGCTCACGGTTAATATTATAAGACTTTAGGCTTTTCGATTTTTTACATGTGAAAAATAGTTTCATTTGAAAACGACTAATGACGAACGAACAGAATTAATACTGTTGCAATGAATACAAATGAATGAAATTTGTATCGTCATCAGACCCTGACACTTGTACACATTTTCAAACCATTACAATTATAAACAATTACAGCATTGCAAGATTTTTTTACATTTAAACAAGATCTAGGTGAAGCTAATAAAACATGTTAAAGAAATATATTTATTAAAATATTTAAATTTTCATATAAATTTATCTTTAGGCAAATTCCACAACTTTCCGCTCTACTTTTGCTTACTTATTGTAAACTAGCGACCAGCTCACTGCATTGCCTGCGTAAACTACGCGAATATATTTCATTTTTTCGCCCACCCACGCTCTCTATTAAATCACAACCTTTGCTTAAATCTATAGTTTAAATTGTAGTAACTTTTTTACTTATGAACTGATTGAATTAAAATATACACTTAATTTTAAGGAAAGCTTACCAAAATGCAAAAGTCAAAACTGCATTAAAATCTGTTTAGCCGTTTCTGAGATTAGCGTGCACAAACACTGTGTGCGTCAAACAGACACACAGACAAACAAAAAGTAAAATTAACAATCATTGTTTTGGGTTCTATTAAGTTATATTTTTTCTATGTACAAACAGCTATTACAACTACATTTTTATTACATGTATAGATGTAGACACATTCTATGATCCCTCATATAAAAGCCTAATCTAACATCGAAATATTTTTGTAACTAAATACATTAAACAAATGAAATTAGTGTCTTTAAATCCAATTTTCGTCGCTAAATTCGTGTGCATGAAGTTTTTTTCATTTCTATGGCTATTCCGTTATTTTTATAAAATCTTAAAATCTATTATTTATTTTATTATGAAACCCTGCTTTCATATCCTCCCCAAGGAACCTATAGAGCGACGAGTTTTATATGCATACTAGCAGTCATCCGCCACTTTGTACGCGTAATAATGAAAATAAATACAAAGATTTTCAATTACAAAAAGTCTAGAACTTTATATACACTTGTAAAAGCTTAAGCCTTAATGCGGATGCCCTGTCACGAAATTTGTATCGCCCTGCCAAATGTCATCTTTGTAAGTCTTGGATATTTTGTGATGCTTTTATATATAAAGATACTGCTTCACGCTATTTCCCGCATAGCTGGGTAGTCAGAGAAAACCTAGTGTGGACACGCTACGTTCTCTGCTATCTATTTCGTCGTAGAAACCAGTGCAGAGAAATTAAAATAATTAAAATATAATCATTCCCCGGTATAAGCATCGCGATTACAGTTAGATACTGTCCCAATGGGCCACGATAATTTATCTATATAATCTATATATATAATCTAATATATAATCTAATACATAATATATAATCTAATATAATCTATATATATATCTATATATATTTAATATTAAAAAAAATCAATACTGACGTCATAAGATTGTTACCTGGGGGACTTAACGACCCGTACATACGCTACATAAAGGCTTTTACGGTACAAAGTGACAGCTTATAAGTCGCATTTGGGAGATTTTTAATAAATTTTATCACCCCACTCCCCTCAGTAATAGGTGAGAGGAAATAATGACTAAATACGGTATGAATGTAGATAGGCGTATTACTACTGGTAACAGAATTAGCAGTGCTCTGTCTTCACTGATACAACGGCAGAACGTCAGTATCGCTATACGTACAGCTGTACACAGTACAGTGCTGGTACCGGCCCTATTACAGCGAAACGTGTGTATTTCTTCGTAGGATGAGTAAACAGATTTTCATGGAAGATTGTAGTCCCCGTGGCCCTGGCCAGTGGCGGTGGAGGAGGAGCACCGTGAGGTTTTAGTGGGTAAACGGACGGCCCATATCTGCCGGTCCAGAGTCCCACATAACCACGTCCAAGTCCCCAATCGGGCGGGTATCCGTAAAGGATTTCCTCACGTAAAAAAAAAGAATGAGCAAACAGCTTAGCTGATCGAATCTGCAATAAAACGATACACAGAAAGGCAAGCGTCAGTGAGGACGCTACGGTAAGAATGGAAAAGAGTGTGCTTATGTGACTTGGGCATGAAAAATGAAAGAATTGTAATAAAAATATATGGCGCAAAGGTAAGAGGTACGAGAGGTAAGGGTTACCTCAGTTGATAGTCGAGCATACAGTATCGTTGATGGACGGCTTGAGGAAGTGCATGAGGACCCCCCGGAGGGCATGACCAGATTGATGACAGGTGAACGGAGTGAAAGATTATAAGGGATTTGTCCTTTCTGTTTCACTTATGAGATAAAGTGTGAAACTAAAAAAACCTATATATATATATATATATAAATGTGAAGATTAAAATTTTACATCCTCTTTTAAGAAAAATTGTTAAATCGTATCTGAAACAATGGGGTTTTGACTGTGTCATTCTACTCTGTAAGTTAATTAAAAACAAAACAATATTTCTAGACGAGTATCTGTCACAAATGGATATCAAACTCACTGTGTATGTTTCAGCCACAGCAAGTACTAAACCAATAGTCTGTAGGAAAAGTAAATAATCTTCTAAACAATAACTCCTAAGACTATAAAAGGCGATTGTTTCCCATCTTATTGTTTATGTGATGTCTTCGGACTAATGCCCACGAGGCCATCCGAGCGTATCTCTTTTCAGTAAGAAAGCTTTTCTAACCACTTGTAATGATTGTAAGCTCACATTTCCAATTGTTTTTTTTACTGAAAAAAACTAGACTGAATATATAACTAGATTGAAATTTATATTCATAGTTTTTTTATATTTTCTGTGATTTGACGGCATAGTCTCGCAGTGGTTTAGCGTCTGGTTTTAAATGCGATAAGTTGTGGGTTAAATTTCCACTCAGCGGCATAAGAGTGTTAAAACTCTCTTATTTATTAAGACAATTATTATTATTATGCATTACAATAATTATATTATTCGCGGCGTTCTGGTAAGCCGCTAAATTTTATTGTTTTAAAAACGAGTGGAATGTTCAGAAAAGAGTCTTATCAGTGGCCTACCCTACCATATATATATAGAGAAAGTGTTAAGATTAAATTTGTTTCAAGTCGCCATACAGTGCTTGCATTTTTCGCAGGAATTGAGCACCCTCATCCCTCACCCCCCCGGTGTCACTGTCAAGACCAGGAAGGTCAACAGCATATAGCGCATTTAGAGCATAGAGCATTATCATTTCAAAAAAAAAAAAAAAAATTAAATTTATTTCGTATTTGGATATAAATACAATTTCTATAACATAATGGATAGTAGGAATCATTGAAAGACAACCTCAAGAGTTCAAACCAAAGAAATGGAATGGGAGAATTTGTAAAGTTTTCAAATTGAAAAGTTATGAAACATATTTGTTGGTTTCTCTCAGAAGTGACTAGTTAAAATAACGTTAGAACAATATTTTAATTTGAGTTTGAAAATTCTATTGTTTTATCTTGAGTTTTGCACATTTTAGGTAAAAATAAACTGACTTCGTTATGTTTTTTTAGGAGGAAAAGCTTCAAATACGCCTAGTGTATATTACATTATACAAAAGTGTTCATCGGACACATAGACATTTTTAAATATATGCTTGGACACTTTCTATACTTCTAGAAAAAAATGGAGATATGAGTGATATACTACTACTTACATAAATAGAAAAAAAATTTAAAAACAAAAAAAATGTGAAAGAAGGAAAATGATTTCTTTCACATATAACGTGAAAAAATTAATATTTTTAAATTATTAAATGAATAAGGCATAAACGTCATAATTCTTTTTTTTACAGTTTCACGCTTTATCCCGCATAGCGGGCAATTACAAAACTTAATGTCAAGGTACTCCGTTCTGCACTTTCCGTCCGAAATCAAGACTCATCGAAACTCAACTTAACTCAACGCCGCGTTTCGTCTAACGTTCAAAAATAAAAGTACATTCATTCTTAATGCAGAATGTTTTATATGCAGAATCACGGGCTCGAATCCCGCTGCGTTCAAATTTTCACACGTTTTCTAAAAATATGTTTTTCAAAGTACATTCATTTCCACGAACTTCAATCCCCAACCAATTGCGCTGAAACATACTCACGTCGGTCTCTATATAAAAATATAGGTTTACTTAACGTCGATTCTATTCCTTCGCTTTATTTTTATCGCATACTGACTGTTTCATCGAAGTTCCATTTCTATAATGTTAAATGTGTCAGAGTGGCTCTTGAGCGAATATTATTTATTTTTATTTTCATTTCTCTCAAACAGTTTGTTAGATAGGTGGTATATTTAGGATAAGATAAATTATTTCAACTTCCGCTATCCGCCCTTATGTTTAAAAATAAAAAAACTTTTTAAATTATTCTCAGTAAGCCCTTTCAATTTGATATGATATGAGTACATTAAAAAAAAAACCACTATATTGGGTGGGCCGCCTTTTTAGGTGTTGAAAGCCATCACAGCTAACCCTGCATTATCATACAAACTGAACGTGTATGCAAAATTTCAGCTCAATCGATTATATAATTCAAAATTGAATTTCAAGAATAAACTTACATACTTAAAATAAACTTACATACTTGTAAAAATCCACAGTCTCTAATCGAATCTCCCCGAAATTAGGCCAATTTTTACGAAAACACTCAAAGTTCTTGCAATATATGGAATTTCCTAACATCAATATTCGTCTTCACATAATTTTATTGTGACAACGCAATGGAGGTAGTTTAAAAGGTATTAAACAAACTGAGTTACGGTACGTTCTACGTAGAGTGGATCCACTCTCAATATGTAGGGGGGCCATAATCTCGGGGGACCATCAAGATTGAAAAACATATTTTTAGAAAACGTATAAAAATTTGAATCAGTGGGATATTGGATGGTTTCCAAGAGGTGCGGGTTTGAATCACGCTGCGTTCAAATTTTTATACAGTTTTAAAATCTGACCATATAGATATATGGGATATGTATGTTTTTCTTTCCGCATAGAAGATATACCCTAGTGTCAAGACACTCCGTTCGCCAGTTTTCGCCCGAAATCGGTTTTAGATTTATTTATAAGTGCAGGTACTGTGATGCCAAATATTATAGTTACTTGTTGCTTTAAGAACTAGACTACTACTAGAATAAAATTAATAGCAAAACATTTTTTTTATGGCCATTATGGTGCAGTGTAAAAGCGTCTGGTGGTTGTGGGTTCGATTCCTGGTGAACAAAACATAGCCATGCAGTCAACATGCAATGTCTCGATTTTGGGCGAAAAGTGGGGAACGGAGTGTCTTGACACTAGGGTATCTCTTCTATGCGGGAAGAACAATATACATATCCCATATATCGTCTTAAAGCATATATATGTAGTACTAACGACGCGCTTGCGGCTTCGCCTGCGTAAACTATATTACAAAACTATCACGGTTTTTCACCCATACGCGTTCTCACTTAAATCACTAACTATGTTAAACTTATAATTTAAATGATTATAACTTTAGTGTTTATATACTGATCGACATGAAATAAACACTAAGTGTGAAAGCTTATCACAATAAAATAATCAAAATTGCATTAAAATCAGCTTAGCATTTTCTGAGATTAGCGTGCACACACAAACAGATAAACAGACAAACATAAATATGTATATATATAAGACGTTAAAAAATATTAACTTAATTCTCGCCTGATTAAAAGTATAAATAGCTAATAAAATCACTAGTTATCATTCGCAGTAGAAAAGCGTTTGACTTTAAGTGCGATTGGTTTTGGGTTCGATGGACCACTGGTACCTAAGACAAAGTGCGGCGTTGAGTTCCGCCACTCAACACACAATATCTCGATTTCAGGCTAGGCGTTGAAAACGGAGTGTCTTGACACTAGGTTATTCCTGACAACCCTGCTATAAGGGGAAAAGCGTGATGTCAGTATTTTCTATCAGCCATTTTATACATCCCGCAAAACTGAACTCAAAATATATTACATAGAACAAGGACCCACTTTGTTTGAATATTCCCGTATCTTATTATAATATGTGCTTACTCGGTTCTTCTGGAATTTATGGTTTACATCAAAGAAATCATGTGTTATATTAAAATATTTTAATATTTGTTTAGTAGCTGAATATTTTATAACATATAAGAAACTCACCATAGTGTCTCAGGTGGGTTTTGCCTCCAAAAATCGTAGTTCGAATTTGATTTAGTCTTCACTTAGTTCACCTATATATATATATATATATATATATATATATATATATATATATATATATATATATATATATATAACTTGACACCAAATTGCCACTGGCTACCCTGCTGTGAAGAATATATGAATATATATATACAGCTGCACGCTCTTGCCCGTATAGTGGAGTGGTAAGAGAGAGCCTAGGATCAAGATACTCCATTCTCTTCTTTCAGCCATAATGGCGAAGTGGGATACAGAGGAATGATTAAATTGTATTTATTTCCGCTCTGATAAGTCAAAGAGCGGCGTTGATTTCCGCCACTCAATGCAATGTCTCGAATTCATGCGGAAAGTGGAAAACTCTTTGAATTTATGGTCACCCATTCATGACAATGTTATATCAAACTACGCAAGTACGTTTGAAATTTGGTTCCTAAAAGCTCGTAGATACTTTGTCTTTTATATACAATGCCTGTTTCTATTAAGTCAGAATTTTAAGCGTTCATAGAATAATAAGAAATGTATTCGTAAAATTTGAGTGTATTTTTAGACCATGTATAGTAAACAAAAAGGGTAGCCAGAAAGAAGCCTAGTGACACAAGGTGTCAAGACACTCCGTTTTCCTCACCCCACCCAAATCCAAGACATTGCATGTTGAGTGGCGGAGTTATCATTTACCCGAGTGGGAATTGAAATCACAACCATCGCGTCTAGAGATATGCTTTTGAATACTACAAATACTCTTGAATCAGAAAACAGTACTTCTGAAAAGAGCTATTCAAAAGTTGCTATTGCAGTTAATTATTTCTTATCCCCTTTCCGCCCTACAACAGATACTAGTTCAAACACCACATGGGAAATTCTCTTGGTCTAGGACCAAAAAGCTGAATATATAAAAAAAATAAATAATAAATAAGATCCTAATAAAAACCGATCGAAATCTGCTTAATTCTCACTGTACCAAAGGAAGTTCAATAATTCCTACTAATATTATAAATGAGACTCTGTCATCACGGCGGAACCGCTGAACCATCTGTGATGAAAATGTATATATAGAGAGAGAGGGTCTAGGGATGAACATTTTAAGGCTATTTCCTCCCATTTTGTTAGTTTTACCAGAATTTTTATTTTTTTTATGTAAAGGACGCTGAAAATTCAAGCGAGCGAAGCCAAATTTAACCAATAGCCTTCAAAACAAATTTAAAGTACTTTAAAAGGCACAATCTATTATTCTTATTAGTCTAATTATCAGGGTGTGGTTTCAAATAAGTAAGGCGTCCCTTCGGACCCGAATTAGGGTTGGTTCTGACAGGGTGGAAGTTAAAATATTAGTATTATACTCCAACTTAGTCTGGGGATAGTTGCCTATGCTTCAAGTTGGGGAGTTATTCTTTTAGTAGTAAAGTTAGATTTTATAGTATAGTAGATCATTGGGAAAACTGGAAATTTTATTGTATAATATTTATTTAAATGTAACGAAAGTAATATAATATAATTTATGGTCCATCGTGGCTCAGCGGGTCGGCGTCTGACTGTAATCACGATTAGTTGTGGATTTAATTACCACTCGGGGAAATGGTTATGATAAAGTTATTTGCATTTCTCCGCTGTAGTGAACCAGACAAAGCGTGGTGTGAGCTCCACAACCTAAGATGCAATGTCTTAAATTCGCGCTGTAAATGACATACAGATTGGGTCTTCTTTAATATATTTTATTATATATTATATTGGGAAATAATAGTTTATTAGGAATTAAACCCGCTACCATCATGTTTGCAGCCAAACACTTTGTTTGAATGATTGTGGTATTGTGTATGGATAAAATTATACTTCTAGAATAGAAGTTCTTTGTGGCGCAATAGACAAATATCTGCTTTCAATGATTATAAGTTCTAATACCTAGTTTCAAACGTAGGTATAAATTTAAAACAAAAAAACTGCTTGGTCCAGTTCGATAACGTATAGTGCAAAAATCAACTCATACACTAGTTTATTATTTGTTTGAGCAAAAAGAGAACTAAAAATATTTACCTATTCTAATATAAATATAAATATATATTTTTAAAATGTTAGTCACACGTAGCATGGATTAGGATATAAAAAACATTTTTAGAACACGTATAAAATATTTGAACGTAGCGGTATTCGAACCGGCGGTTTTTAAGAACCATCCGAGCTAACAACAAAAATAAGTTGTAATAAGAATTAAATTGAATGTAGAACGTATGGCTTAGCGGTCACAGCACTTGGCCGGTTTCCAAGAGGCGCGGGTTTGATTTCAATGCAATTTCAACTAAATTTATCCTAATAATTTAAAAGATAAAAAAATGAAATACGTGTGTAACGTATCGGACGCGACCCTTAAAATTATTGATTCTTTCGCCCTAATTACAGTTAGTGCGTGAGTTTAAATTATTCAAAACAATCGAATAATGTTATATTTGAACATGATTATGTATTAAACGAATAATATTTTTTTTTTATTGCAGGATAGATTGAAAGTACCTAATATCAAGACACTCCGTTTTTCGCTCTTCTCCGGAAATCGGGAGGAGTGGTAGAGCTCAACACCGTGCGTGCGTTTATCTTACCAAAGCGGAGAATTTAAAATAATTAAAATATAATCGTTCCCGTAGCCCTCAGGGCAAGGTGAGATGAATGGGCTGTTGTTAGTTAAAAAAATAAAAGGTTACTGAAAAAAAAGAAAGGATTTAATGACCCAGGAATAATGTACTTATAAAACTAAAAGAAAACTTCATAAAGTATTTTATATTTACTATTTAATTTTTCTTCATTTTTATGTGCCGTGTTACCAATTGTTAATGGTATCAGAAATACTAAGACAGTGTTCTCTTCATGTTTGTCTCCTTCTCTCTGTCCTTCTCTCTCTTTTTTTGCCTCTCAACGGTGGATACAGAAAATAAATTTCTATTATTTTAGTTCCAGAAGACATCTATTTATCTTATAACGATATATTGAACCTATAGTTTGATACTATATCCATTACATACAAATCAGCTATGCACACTCATGCACCTACACTGACCGTAGCTTATCGTTAATTTGTATGATAATTACAACCAACACTCAGCTACGACTTTACAATAACACATTGGTATGAACGAAATAGCTTTTACATTTTATTTTAATTAGCTCAACGTAGCTACGACGTAGCAGCGCTACGGGTAATGTTGTTTTAGAAAGCTTGTCATATGATATGCTTTTAAGTAATTTGTATCATAATTCAGCTTAATGTGAGGTTTCATGAGAAACTTCTAAAGTTTAGATCGTGTAGTTAATTATGAATTTATTTTTTACTGTATCTATGTAAGTAAAGAAAATCTATGTTATAAGTTTGTAGTTTTTTTTTTAATTTATTTCACAGATAACACGCTATTTAAAGGTAGTGCTGTTTATATAAAGTGAAATAGCGTGTTGAGGGACGAAATATGACATGCCTTTTTAAAAAAAAAAACAAGCAAATATGGAAATTATCACCTAGAATATTTTAACAAATATAAGAACGATTTTGAAGGAAACCATTAGTAGAGTGCAGAATTTGGTATCGTAGCCATCACCAAGTATCGGTAATTTTCTATAGTACTTTATTTTGCTCTACAAGATTTCAAGTACATAGAATAATAATAACAAGCAATAATATTTTTGGTCCTAAACATTGGTCCACAAAGTATAAAGCAAGTAATTTCACAAAGAGTTTTGTAAACCAATTAACATCGGACGTGGCTTACGCTGTGAGTGAGATGTTAAAATGTTGAACACGTTCAATAATGCATTAATAACCTTTATTAAGCTTGGGTTGTTATAAGTATGAAGATTCTTAACCAGAAATGTCGTCTAAATTGTAAAAACGTTTTCCAAAATGAAATATGAAATATATATGAAATAAACTGAAATATGATTTTTTTTATATGTTTCCAGATTGATACCCATAAAAAAAATATTAGAATCTATTTATAAATTATTTATACGTTGCATTTTGTGTAACTAAATGCAATTTTAATGAGATTTTTTAACTTCTCTTGTATCTATCTATCTATTAATGTATGAAAATGTTATTTCAACCCACTTCCTGCCGTCCGTCCGTCTGTTTTGCTTGAAATTTTGCACACATAACCGTATCGGATGACAGTACAATATATGATAAGAAGTACCAAATATTTTTCCACAACAATCGGGATAACATGAATAATATTCAGTTCTTTGATTTTCCTGATTATTACACATTTTGAAATGAAACTATTTTAACCGGATTAATCGCGTATAGTTTTGGTATTCGAAAATACATTTTTAAAACCCGCCGTTTCGAATACTTTACAGTAGTCCGTGGTCACAGCTAGACTGAGGTGGCACTTGTCTGTCATTTGATACAACTATTACTATTACGCGATTAATCCGGGTAAAATAGTTTCATTTCAAAAAGAATAATATTAATACGAAAAGTGATGTGTCACTCTGGTCTCCACTTTTACTTGAAATTCTAACGCCTTATTTTGATTACAAAAACCTTGATTTGAACCACTAACTGCACAAAGAAAAGAACTTTAAACACAAGTCGCTGAAGCTAATTGAAGTTTTAACGTCACTGTAATTGTTAACTAAGGCTGTTATCGTTATCTTATCGTTCTATTAAAAAATCGATGCGCAATTCCTTTGTCATATTAGATATTTATATTTGATGCCTTTCAGGTGAATGTATAGCTTACTAGCTTTTGACCGCAACTTCGTCCGTATAGTAGTGACCTCTCTGTCAAATTTCAAGTGTGTAGCAAAAATAGGACTTCATACCATATTGTGAAAGCCCTTAGACTCACTAAATCCGGTCCTGTCGTAAAATTTATTAGTCATTAATTTTTACGTGAATTTGTATTTATCCTTTCGCTTTTATGTCGATAATCGTCGCCTTAGCCGTACTTCTTTCTGGGCATATGCCTCGTCCTCAGTCTTCAGTTCAGTAGGTTCTGATGAACACTAATCTACATCCGGTTCATGGTGGTCACTCGAGAACTTTCCCGCTACAACATATAATATACATTGATATTTGATGCAACTTGGCAGGGGAATATATAGCTTATATGATATAGTATTTGTGATAAGGACAGAGTGACTCGTCACTAATTTGTCTCTTGCTTGCTTTTGCTTTAGTACTTTACCTTTTTACTCATGATTCAACAGGTACTGAATTGCAGTCCACCCCCGCGGATTATCTAGACTGTTATCACAGTTTTTGATGTTATATTTGTACTGCCACTTTACACACAATATCTTGAATTTAGGCGAAAAGTAGAGAATGGAGTGTTTTCTCACTAGGTTATCTCTGCCCTGCTATGCAGGATAAAGAGAGAATCTAAATGAGAAGAATATATAATAATAACAATTATTCGCGAAGTAGATTGATTTTAAATTGAGTATTATAATATAACAGGCATAACTGAGACCATGAAAATATTTTAGCTTAAAGGAATAAGTAATATAAGTATAGAAACCAAAACCGGAGGCGAAATGCTACATATAAACAAAAAAGATAACCTAATTAGGATAAAGCCGAAGGCAAGATGTGTTTCAAGATGTTTTCTAATTTGTATGGCAATATCATATTTTTCTTCCGAATTAGAGTTAAAAGTTTTATAAGACACCATGTAGTAATTAAATATATACAAACAGATGGTCAAGTGAAATATATATAAAATAGTATTAAAATATATAATATTATCAGTTATTCATGTTATAAACTTAACAATATGGTAAAGGCATAAAGCTGGAAATAAAGCTTGAGCTAAAATCAGCTTAATGATTTCCTTTTCTCCGCTCTGATAACAAAGCGTGGGTTTGAATCTCGCACAAAGTGTCCCAAATTGGGACGGAAAGTGGGGAACGGAGTGTCTTGACACTAGGTTCTCTCTTACTACCAATATCTATTTAACAACCAATATCACGCTTTTTAATGTCAAGGCACTCCGATCTTATGTTTGGTAATTTTGTTCTAATGTTCTGTAATTTAGCAAGTCAACAAAAAATATATTTAAAATGATGCTTCCTTCGAAATCTTTTTACTTCCGGTCCCAGTTTCATTATAGGATCCAAATTATCAATTATAAACTTTAGAAAGTTCACAAATGATTATCATATTCAAAATAGGTAAAATAGGCTGTAATTTTCATTCATATGATAAAGTGATTATGAGAAAGTGATTTGCGTATCGTTTTAAATGGGTGAATTGATTCGTGGTACAGTGAAACAGTCGGACTGTAAGTCTGCCTGTCAACTCAATGGTTGTAGGTTCAATTTCCAATCGGATCGGATGATAATGTAAAAGTTATTTCAATTTTCCCCGCTCATGGAAGATAAACCGAGGCGTTGAGTTCCGCCACTCAACACGCTTGAGAAACGGCGTGAAGCTATAAAAAAACCTTTCAAAAACATTGGACTGAAATACCGATATATTTTTAACATTTTTAATGTGGAATACATACTTAGGAACATTTTAAAAATACAAATACAATAACACGTTAAAAATGTAAATAAAAAAATATATTTAATAAATAGCATTCTCTCTTGCCAAACAGTTATTCGTAGAATAAACTTTGTCTAGCAGCAAATTGTAAAAATCTCTCTACAGAGATGCAAACAAAAAAAAAATTGTAATAATTTTGACATATCTATGTAGTAGAACCCATGGCTTAGCGGTCAGAGCGCTTGGACGCGCTGAGCGCTTTCCAAGAGGCGCGAGTTCAAAGCCCGCTGCGTTCAAATTTGCATACGTTTTCTAAAAATGATTTGTTTTATTGAAATATCGTATCGTAGCGTGTAAAGCCTTACAGACAAAAGCGTTTTATACCAATTAATTAACATAAAGAAATCATTTCAATAAGTCCTTTGTTACATGAATTTGGTAAACGTTTCGTTAAATTGTTGAGATATTGATATATTTTATATTTACAATGAACGATTTTTACTTCTGTTTTTGTTTATATTAGATTGAGATTCATTACCCAACAGGCTAAAAAGCTATGTAAATAGGATCACTGGTTATTTTAAACAAGTTATTCGACTCCAATTTTGCTTTTAGTAGTGGTCATACCGTTTCCTTTTTTTTATTTCTGTTGTTTAGAGTATAAAACGTTAAATCCCCATGTTTAGGAAAATGGTCCTTAAAACTCCCGTTTCAACCCCCTACTTTTTGCTAAAACAGCTAAAATTCAGCATGAACAGGGTAGGCAAAGAACCATTTCTCAAAACACCCCGTTCTCCTTTTCCTGCCCTAACTCGAGACATTGCGTATTGAGTGGCGGAACTCAACGTTGCGCTTTGTTTAGCTCAACTAGAGCTGAGAAATGAGAATGTCAATTTAATCATCCCCCGTGTAGAAATCGAACCCGCACCCAACATTTTTAAATCGTGTTTTAAGCTTCAAATCTTAATTTATATATTTTAGTTTGAACGGCTCCATAGCACCTGCAAAGTGTGCGCTTGGTTCTACCTATATATCTTTATAATAAGTGAACTAGTTCTCTTAGTAGTCACTTACACTCTCTTCCTGTCTAATTTCAGATTTTTGCGGCTGGAACTTTCATCTGTGCCTATACATTATGTATTAATTACTCAGTGAGTAACTAAAGGTTTTATATATATACTAGCGAAGCGCTCGCGGTTTCGGCCTTGTGTCGTATTTTCGGTGGCCTTTTCGTAAATAAAGAAATTCCTGGGAAATGTTAAAAAAATGGGAGAAAAGTAGCCATGATAATTCCAATACCCTCAAGTATTAATATATAAAACTTCATCATAATCGGTTCCGTGATGACGTCATATACAAACATACAGAGTTACTTTCGCATTTACAATATTACTATGGATATTATTTGATATAAGTATATACTCAATGGAATTAAAAATCAACCAAACGAATCGACCATCTCAATGCCAAGATAGCCTATAAAGAATATATTTATAACATGTAAGTTTTTTTGCCAACGGTACTCAATTAGCGTCACTAAACTTGAACCTGTTAGTAAACTTTATGGGGCGTGCCTGTCTTTGTTCTGCCTGTCGTACCTGCCTCTGATGCATCTAATATATTTTTTCTATATGTTTATATATTTTTCTAATCTCGCAGACAACAATCGCTGCCGTGTTGTTTTTAGTGTTCAACAGTGTGGTGTGGTGGTATGCAATTTTCAATTTTTTTATAATTTTTAATTATTTTTATTAACATTGTTCAGTTCAAAGTTCAAAGTTCAGTGTAGTTTGCTGCAGAATCGTTTGACACGATGCCTAAAAGTATTAGCCCTTGTTGTTGTGTCAGTTAAGTTATCTATGACGGTATTAAAAGTCAGAGAGAATCTAGTGGCAGGTTCCTAGTAGAGTGTAAGGGGGATGTAGTACAGTAGAGAGGAGAGGGGAGAGGATGACTTCTCAAAATTTCCATGTGAATGAAATAAAACCGGGTTTTGCATTTTATATTCCATGCAAAGCTGCGGGCTGCAACTCGTATAGAATAAAGTGAAATATGAATATTGTATTTGCAGCATAATAATAAAAATAGTTTATTGTATACAAACGCTTACAGTTTTTGATTAAAAAATACATATATCAGGTTACAATGTTATGTGCAATGGCGGCCTTATCATGTACAACCATTAAACTGAAAGATTTATTATAATAAAAGGCAGAAAGGCTCATTATTTATTTAAAAAAAATGCATACCAACACAGAGAGAACCACTATGAAACTTGTCATAACACTTCATTGGCTACTTTTCGTCTGAATTTGAGAGTTTGCGTATTGAGTGACAGAAATTAACGCCATATTTTCCTACCACAGATGGAAATAATTTAAATATAATCATATAAGTAACCCTAACGGATACTGAACCTGCACACGTTAGATTTGCAGCCAGAAAAGTGTCCCATTGCGCCATGATAGCCTATATATTAAAATATTGTCATATCTTTAAAAAAGTAACTGCATTTTATATACATTTTTTTTCAAGTAGTATAAAAACCAATAGCTATTGGGTGCGACAAAAATTTGTTCACTTATGCACTACGTCATCCATTCTATTATCTAATGAAATTAATGATTTTTCAAAATTAACCAGACTATAGTGTGAAAGGATTGATAAACATATTTTTAGAAAGTGTATAAAAATTTAATATATTGGGATTCGAACCCGCACAAGCCGTCTCTTGGAAACCATCCAAGCGCTCAGACCGCTAAGCCGTGCGTTCTACATTCAGCTGCGTCGAAATTCTTATACGCTTATTACAATTTATTTTTGTTGGAGAGAGATTTATACAAATTTCTGCTACCCAATGATTATTATACGAACAATCGATTGGGCAGAAAGAATGCTATTTATTAAATAGATTAAAAAAAATTTAAAGTCTTAATCACACACTTACGAAATTGAAAAACATATTTTTTATTTTAAGTGAATTGTTTTTTATTGCCAAAGTCCTGAATTTCTTAAATACGAAATTCGTTAGGATAATTAATAAGCAAATTCAGGACAGCTCTATATATCTAGTACACCAAAGAAAAATCATGTAACATCGCCGGCGAAAACTAGTATTCCATTTAATACCTTTTGAATGGAACCAATTTAGTCACACGGTTGTTTAATCAACAACGAAATCCTTTGTAGACTTTGGACTTATTGTTACTCGTACCTTAACTAAGTCTACATAGAAGAAATCAGTTTTTTCAAAGTACCCGCATCTAAAGGCAGTAATCGCACGTTATTACAGAGCCTCCATCCACTCCTTACTTCACCCTATAGTTGTGTGCCTGTTATCGGACTTAATACGCAATGAATTACGAAAAGGATAAAAATAGGAAAAGAAATCCATGAACCCAAATCTTTTAGGTCAAATCTTTTATTATACTTCAACACATATAGCAGAGTAGAGAAATGTAGTGATATAACACTCCACTCTACCAATTACACCTAATTTGGACATATGGCCCAATTATTGCAATTTATTTTCAGATCCACTCATGTCCAGGTTATATCGTCATATATCAGCAAAAAGGACCCAGTAGTAAGACTCTCTTTCATAATTTCTGTCCGATTTTAAAGTATTGCATGTGAGTTGCGTGACACCTGAGTGGAGAAATTAACATAAAATCGAACTCACAACCATTACGTATACAGTCGAATACTGTCACTCTGCGCCACATGAAAAAAATATTGATAATATTTAAATTATTCTCATTTCGTCGAGCGAAAATCGAACCAGTAACTATCGTATATACAGTTATACACTGGCCTACACACTGTCCTACATACAATGTACAATACTTATATACAATTATGATATGTGGAAATCTCTCCGTAACTTAGATGAAGTTCAACGTTGAGTCTCAGAACGAGTTGGCTTTAAAATGGGAATATGAAAAGTTGAGTGACATTTCACTAGATATTCTGTCAAACAAAAACTCTGCCTCAAATAATGTACAAAATACGTGAAATTCAATCGTATTTATATAATATGAATTGATTATATATAGATATACGATATATCGACCTACAAATGAGCTGTCTAAAACGTGCCTTTGGGCTTTACTAAAATTAAACTAGGTTAAATGGACCTACTACAGCTACCTAAGGCAGAGAATTCCTTAGTGTCAAGACATTCCGTTCTCTACATTCCGCCCGAATTCGAGACATTGCGTGTTGATTGGCGAATTTCAACGCCGCGCTTTGCCTTAACAGTGCGGAGAAATTAATATAATTTAAATATAATCAATTCTCAAATTGAGAATCGAACCTGCTACCAATCGTGATAACAGCCACACACTGTGCCACTGTACCACGATGGCATAAGTAAATAAAGATATATAATTTAATTAAATATAAATAGATTATTAGATTCTCTCATCTTGATATCCCGAAAGTAACTATATATTTTTCAATCTAACAAAAGGTATCGAGTTTCGTCGAACACGAAACACGACTTTAAGTTCTTGGAACATTTTATTAGAAGAACGCTGTAGCACTTTCTAAAACATCTCTGAAACATCAAGTTCTCGTCCAACGAAATTTTTGTATTACACATACTCCTCTCTCCTCCCCCTCCCCATATCTCTAAAATAACTTAAGCCTCATTATTAGAGGTTTTAGACATCAGCCATTTAATATTGTAATATTTCTATATATTTTACGGATGAAACATTTCGGTTCTGAATATATCCTGAATACTATATCGGTTTCGATTACAGATATAAAATTATTTCAAACTATCTGAATTCAGATAGTCTCAGTTACGGATATTTTGAGGAATTCGAGCCATTCGAGTAATTTCAGCCATTGCCAGCTGTCACTTATAGTCCACCTATATCCGAAATAATCCGAAACTTTTATATCAGATTCGGTTACGGTTAGTTTTTATTTCGGATATCCAATGGTTTTGGTAACGGATACTGAGCCCCATAAAATCCCTAATAGAGAGTTAAAAAACTTTGGCATTATAAAAAAAATGTTTTACTGTTGAATCATTAAATATATTTATTATTTATCCGATTGACTTAAAATAATCGAATTGAAATATTATGCATAATGCGAGAACAACTAAAATTCCACGAGATTTTCAAGCATATTTCACATTATATGAGAAAGGTTTTACAATATTACTTTTTCGTAGAAACAGCTATCATGATACAAAACAAATATTTCTATACGAAATATAAAATAACAGACTCTTTGTTATAATAAAATAATAATATAATTGAAATTAAAACATATAATACAATCTGTATAAATAGTTGATTTCATGAAAATAATGCCATATACCTATTAAATACAGAGCTAACTATATATTGAAATTTTTTTTTATGATAATTAATATAATTATAAGAAATATTAGACATATTCTTACATCTTCAACGATATCTGAACAAGAATACGAAAACTTTACACAGACGTAGCTCATATAAACCTCTCCACACGATGTTAGAGGTTAAATAAATATCACCCGCCACTCACCTTCCGTCCAGTACACCACCATCACATAAAATAACGCACTTAGACATAAAAATAATATATTTTCTCTAATAATACTTCGCGTGGTACAACTGTGAAGGCGACACGTCTGCTCTCGGTAGAGCACTATCATCGACTAAGCTTTGAAACGCGTAGACGCTATATATATAAATACTGAGGTCGGCAAAAGTGGGGTAACCAATGTATAATGTTTTTGCTCCGTAGAATTTATTGTTAGGAACGTTCTGTTTAGAAAAACGTCTGTTAGAGCTTCTGTGTTGAATTAATATTTTTCGGCTTATGACATTTTATAAGCGGTGCGTTGTGTATAATCGATTTGTTTGTTCAGTGGAAATCTTTTTGTACAATGATGGGAGGGAAATGAGAAGAAAATATAGAAAAAGATAAGAGATTAAGCAAAGAAGTTTAAGAAGAAATTCATCCGTTTGAACATTCGACTCTACTTTGTAGGTGAGTGTAGCATTAAATAGTACATAGCGCGTTATTAAGCAGAAATTTCGTAGTATGGTTGTTGCGAAGTTAAATGAAGTGAGGTGTTTAAATATTTATGTGGGACTTAATATGATACTGACGGAGGAATTTTAATGAGTGCACCTTTTTGTAGAAGTGACAATGAGAAAACAGTGTGAAATTATATAAAGTATGCTTATTTTTTTATTCTAATTAAAATAATATAAACCAAATATTTAAATAATATTGAAATCTAACCTGTTTTTGTAGAGACAGTGCTAACAATTGAAAGCGAGTAAATAAATTAAACAACGGCTCCGAAACGTCATAGATCTTAAATGACAATGTATAAATATCATACATTAAGCTTAACAAAACATCTTTGATCCACCCTAAGGGACCTATCTCGTAACCCCCTAAGGGTGTAAAAAATTTGCGAAGGTCATATACGATTCGGGTCTAATAAATTATTATTTCATTCATAGAATAAAACAAATATATACGATTCTATTATTGATTCAGACGATATGTTTTATATCATAGTGGTGATGGTTGTAGTTTCATATCCTATACAATGAACTAATTTTTTTTTTAATACTAAGTGTACAAAAAAATGAAGAGAAAAGAGTGGTTTTGCCCTAAAACTATAAAACCTAATGTGAAGACACTCCGTTCTCCATTTTTCAACCAAAAATCGAAACAATTCATGTTGAGTGGCGTATCTCATAGCTGCATTTGTCTTGTACCAGAGCGGAGAAAAGAAATAAATATATATATATATATATAGATTGGGGATCCAAGCCACAACCAATCGCGTTTACCGCCAGACGGCCCACTGCGCTACAGTAGCCTCTAGGACACAAAATATTATGACCCTCGAAAAATGAAATAAAACGAAATCAACATAATTCCTAAAATCATATTCAGTTAACTTTAGTGGGGAGCAAAATTGAAAATTCGGCCTCAAAACTAACTCTTTTTCAAACATAAGTTATTTTAAATTGACCTTGGCATGCTACTTGACCTATTGGGTCTTAAGAGGTGGGGGTTCAAAGGGTTTACGAAAGGAAAACTTCTGGTAACATTGGAGTTTTTGATTATAATGATGTTACCGAAGAGAATGATCGCGGTTGTTTAAGATATTGGTGTACTGAGTTATTAACCCTTTTTCGCTGCGTAAGCTTGAATATGGTAAATCAAGTATTTTTTTAGCTTTTCGCAACAAATAGCAACGTATGCGGAGAGAACCTAGTGTTAAGACATTACTTTCTCTAAGACAATCTTCTATTTGTTCTTCTTTTTAAAAAAAAAAAAGATATTATTAGAAAACGTACAAATAGTCCAAGCGCACTGACCGCTAAAACTTTTCGTTTTCTAAAAATATTTTCAGTTTTGTGAAAATATCCTTTTCAATTTCCTAAATGTGTGTTAACATTTAAAAAAAAGGATATATATTTTTTTCATTTCTTAAATTTTATAGGTCATCGAGACGCAGTGTGACAGCGTGTGTCTGTATACGCGATGATCGTCGACGATCGGGTTCGATTCTCACTTTTAACGGAAACGATTAAACAATTATTTCCATATCTCCCCTTTAGTGACAAGAAAAACCTCGGCGTTGAGTTCCACCATTCACGCGACTTTCCGGGTTATCTTCTTTCTTTTTCTCAGACAAGAATTCATCTCTGTAATCTCTTTACAATTATTAAATTTACAATTATTATCAGTTAATTTCTAGCAAGTATTTCGAAGGCGGCTTTAGTAGGATATTTTCAAATTTTAATATCTTAAGGATGTTTTAAAATTTGAAAGGTTCGGTAGAGAAAGAAGCTGGAACAGAGGAGGGGAGTGTTAATGCGTTTTGAAAGTGTCCGTTTTAAAGGCCTACACTTGATTGAAAAGTACCATTCATTGCTTCGAGCTCCTTGGTCAAGTCCCACCTTCCACACTTGTATCATTAATATTTTAGATATAAGTTACAGAAAGCGAGATTCGAACCGGCAATCAAGTGCTATGAAATATTGTTTTTTAATGAAATTCTCAGTGTATCCGATCTTTAATCTCCATTTCTATTTAATTAAACAACCTTTGTGGGTAACTTTAGTCCAGTTGTTAAGGAAACTAAAATTCATATTTTAGTTACGAAATAATAGGTTGGGGAATAAGTTCGTAGCGTTTTTACCGAGGAATTTTATTTCAACAAGAAACAATAATTATAAATAAGTTTAACCATTATATATTCGTCGTTGCTATTTAGAACCTCTTCCCACTGCTTCGCCAATTTGTCGATGCCGTTCCGCCAAAAATCGCCTTCTTCTTACTGTCGGTCCGAAAATGTTGATTATTGCCTCCTGGGTGTTCCATATCTAAGCCTGAAAACTAATAAATAATTAAATAACTCAAAAATACAATTGAGATAGTTTGTTAGATCAAGAATAGTTCTATCAAATGAATATTTAGCATTTGCCAAACAGAAAACAAATCGTCGTAAAATAAAAGAAAATATAAAAACGCTATGAACTTATACCTCAAACCAACCAATATACTAGCATGGTACGTTTAACAATTCCTACTTGAAAGTATTATTTCGTAGGGGTACTTGAGTATATCGTTGTAATATTGATTAAGAAAGTAGCTAAAAGACCAAAATGTATTGTGTGTGTGCTCAGACAACGTCACACACTAACAAAGATACACACACACACTCACACACACACACTCACACACACACACACACATATTAATTAATAAAAACAAGATGGTTCTATACAGTTTCCATCAGAAGGAAATCATAAAAGAGACAAACAGAGAGTGAGAGAAAGACAGATATATGTTAAGTACATTAGAGAAAGTTATGAAAATGCACAAAACTCATAAAAAACGTATTTTGATATGGGAAAAATAAAAAACTCACTGCGCTACAACCTACGCTTTCACGTTATTGCTACAAGCTACGGCGTAGATCAAACGCAAATTGTAGCGCAGTGTTTTGTTTTAAATTTAAATTATCTCATAAATCATATCATTAATGATATGCTTGGAACTTGCCAGTGACTGCGTTCTCCACTTTCCATCTGGAGATAAGAAAAACTCAACTATATACCAAGTTATAAAAAGAAACTCAGCCCGACTAACTTTTTGCTTATGTAGGCAGATATACTTCTAATAATTTAGAAAACGCATAAAAATTTGAACGCAGCGGGGTTTGAACCCGCGCCTCTTGAAACCCGTTCAATTTCCTAAGTGTGCGATTAACACCATAAAAAATGTTAAAAATTTCTAATAATTTACTTTGTCATCCATCTTTTCGCCATTTTGTAGTGTTGAGTGGTGAGTGGCGGAATTTAAACTGCAATTAGTCTCTCCAGTGCATTTACCCATACGTTAGTTTCCTTGAAATGAGATAATTATTATTATACTATCGTATATAACTCACCTTCGCCTTTCAAACCCTATTTCATAGTAAGGAGAGGTCAAGGGACAAATCTCTAAATTATTCGATGAATAGAGCTTTTGACCGCAAATCTTCTTAAACATGTAACAAGCTCAGAAACTCGGCGTTACTTATATTTTATTTTACGTTTAAATTCGATTTTGAAAATATCCATATGTAGAATATGTATGTTTCTATAATAAAATTATGCAATCTATTATCGATTTTACATAACAGAAACACAAAAGTTACTTTAAAAACAATATGAATAAGAATATTAAAATGATAAAAATGTTAAATTTTAAGTGATAAAAGTTAAGACCTTAAGAATTATTTTAACATGTTTAAAGTGTTATACACACACTTAGGAAAAATTGTAAAACATTTTTAGAAAACGTATAAAAATTGTATCACATCCGGGACTCAATCCCGCGCCTCTTGGAAACCGTCCGTTCAAATTTTTATACGTTTTCCAAAAATGTTTTTCAATTACCTCAGAAATTTCATAGAGGACAGCGACCTTTCATTACTTAAATTATCTTCATTTTCCATCTGTAGTATGACAAAACACGCGACGAAACACACTGAATGTCCTGAATTCTTGCGGGAAATAAGAACGCTATATTTATCATGACAAAAGGTTTTATCTGCCTACCCAGCGTATCGAAATAAAACGTAATCTCGGACAAACCCATAGCATTTAACTAGTATTTCCATATAAATATATAATACAAATATGAATAATTTTTAATACTAGCATAAGTGGCTCAACAGAGCAGCGAATGATCAAAGGTAACGTTCAAAGTGTGTAAAACGCATTGAGCCCGAAGCTTACTAAATTAAGCGTGGGTGAGTTGACCGACTTAGCATGTGTTGATTGTGTATTTAATATATACACTTTCTCTGCTCACTAGAGAACCCAGTGTCGAGATACTCCGTTTCCTATATTGAGACATTGCGTGTTAAATGCTTAAAGCCGATGATTTAAAATTGAAACAAATGCCAGAGGCATCGCGTGTTGTGGCGGAACTCAGCGCCACTAATATGAGATAATTTAATATTTTTTAGATTGTTAGTTTGTTTGTTAGTTCTTATACTGGTTTAGAATATACAAGTTATTTCGGGGATGGTAACTTCATGTTTTCATGAATAGGTCTAAATTAAACAAATAAATATAAATAAAAATAATATTTGATTCAATTTTACGATATTCATTAGATTATTTGAGTTTGAAAAATACATATTTAGAAAATGTATAAAAATTTTAACGTAGCGGGATTTGAACCCGCGCCTCTTGAAAACCGTTCCAGCGCTCTGATTGCTAAGCCATGCGTTCTACATCCAGCTATGTTGAAATTCTTTTACGCTTATTACAACTTATATTTGTTGTTAGCATCTGTGTAGAGAGATTTTCACAAATTTCTGCTACCCAAAGATTACTCTACGAACAATCGTTTTGGCAAGAGAGAATGCTATTTATTAAAGTGTTATTCCCACACTAAGGAAATTGAAAAAGGCATATTTAGAAAACGTATAAAAATACGTATAACGAGTTTACTCTATATTTGGTACAAAAAGTTTACAAAACAAAAGTATAACTTACTCAAGAAAAATAGGTATTTGGTCGTTTTTATATACGAATTATTTAAAACCTGTAATGGTGGAGTGGTGCAGCGACTTGGTGGAATGATTATATATAAATTATTTGCATTTCAGCGCTCTAGTAGAGCTAGGAGCTGGGGACAAAGTGCTTTTATAAATTATTGTATTACTTCAAAAGATTTCGATTCGAATCATTAATAAAAACCTATACATCATTAGTTTGTCACCTCATTATGGTCAAGCGATTGGAGCTTACAGACTTTGACAAATATTCAAAAAGTTTGGTAAAATTGGGTAACTCTTGGTCTCTAATGTTCCAACTTTTAATGAAAGATCAAGGGAAGTTTAAAAATCGACGTTTATTTAAGAAATTCTTCTGTGTAAAGATTTTGGGGTCAAATATACAGTTTTAGGTAAATTCTGAATACCTGAGATTTGTAAGACGATTATGGGTTCGATTTTTAAATTTTTTTTGGTAATGAACCTTTTTTAACTGGATTAATCTAAAAAAAATATATAAATGGCATTTAAAAATAAATTTTAGAATCTGTGATCTCCTGTAAAGCATTCAAAACATCAGGTTTTCAGGTCATCATGTATTTTAGAATACTAATAATATACGCGATTGATTTGTATTCAATTTTTTGTTTTCTATTATCTGTCTTGCGCTCGGATGATGTACGGTACTAAACTAAATATAGAGTTACTCATTGGTTATTGCTAGGTTTTCAAGTGGAAAAAAATCAAGTTAGAACCGAATACCAAATTTTATCATATCAAACTAAAAACGGAGAACGGAGTGTCGTAGCACTAGATATATCTAACTACACTGCTATAAATAAAGCTTTTAAACAAATTTATGTATTTCCTAAGTCTTATAAACAATAATGTATTAACACAAAGTAGTGTATAAAATATACTCATTCCTACCAGTGGATTCGAACCTACAAGCATCCCATAGCGCCACGATAGCATACATATAAAATTACCAAAAATTTTAGTATACCAAAAATTGTAACTTAAAAGAGAGCTACTTAACCGAATAACCCTTCTACACGCTCAGTTGAACTCATTAAGCTTACAGTATATTTATAAAGGGGTAGTAGATTCGAATACGAAACTTCACGCTTTGCCCGCATAACAGGCACACAGAAACTAGTGTCAAAACACTCCGTTTTCCACCCGAATCCGATACATTGTGTTTTAATTGACAGAATTCAACATCGAAATTTGTTTTACCAAAGCCGGGAAATTATGATAATTTCAAAATAATCATTCCCCATTGTAGAAATCGAACCCACAAACAACGCGTTTACAGTAAGACGCTGTCACACTGCACCACGATGGGTGGAAATTTGTATACGTTTTTTGATATGTTTTTCATATTCAAACTGTGTGAATAAAACTTTAAACGTGTTAAAAATATAATATTTCTTAGGTCCTCGGTGGAAGGGATCTAATGAGTGGTATTGGTTCCTCTCATTAGACGGCACGATAGCTGCTTTAAAATATTGTAAAGGAATTCTATAGCTGATATTTATTTGTTAATTTGTGTTGCAATTTTCCTCCAAAAATAAGATTTATTTATATATATATATATGAAATTATTCAATTTCGCTTGAAATTCAACTGTCGTGGCTAAAGTTAAATCCCACACCCCTGTGCCACATTAGTGTTTAAAACAAATGCTTTTAATCGATTTCCTATAGAAAAAGGAGAAAAAAAATTGATAGTACAGTAGCCCAAATTCCAAATAAAGTTATATATGTTACTGTAAAAGCCCGGTAAAAATATTCATAAAAATACCACGGTAAATTTTATGATTTCCATGTAAAAGTTAGGTTTTACAAACTAATATGTTAAAAGTGAGAACTGTTTCTATACTCTAATTTATGCTAATGTAAGTTAAAAAACAAATAATATTTAGGAAAAAAAAGTGTATAAACCAAGGGTTTGTATATATATATTTAAATACAAAAAGAGAAATTGTATCTAACCTAACTTTATCATTTACTGTGTCTTTTAGAAGAAAAATCTAAGTTTTACCGAGATATAACTTCGAAATTAATAACGATCAAAGTACAATTCAGACTTTTACCATAAAACTTGGTAAATCTTAAGCTTGACTTGGAAAATTATCGAATTTAGATCTCATTGCGGCGCAGTGAGACAGCGTGTGACTGCTCTATGGTTAGGGGTTCGATTCTCACTTGGTGGAATGATCACATTCAAATGATCTTCACTCTAGTGCCCAGACAAAGCAGCTTTGAGTTCCACCAATGAACATTACAAAAATTTAAAAAAAAATGTAATTTACCGCAGTTCAGGGTTTTACAGTAACATATACTCTGGATGTGCATTTCAAAAACAATACGTAAACTGACTAACGAAGCAGTGTTAATTAAATTCTTTGCATTGCAAAGACGAGTTGAATAAACGATATAAACATGTATATAATTATTGCTAGAAGTGTCAATAGATGTAAAAACTGATTATTAAATTTAATTTAAACATGAAATATATATAATATTAATACTGAAATTCAAAGTTATAAATTTTCACTACCATGGGAAGGCCAAATGACTGCCTTTAGTTCCGAAACTCAAACCGCAATGTCTCTGATTCAGACGGAAAATGGAGAACGGACTGTCTGGACACTAGGTTACTAACTTACTAATTAACTAACTAAGCGATATGTTTAAAAAAAATAAGATAATCTTACATTAAATCTTCCTTTGAACTACTTGAATTGGTGCTTGAATACTGAAACGATCAAGTTTTAATACGTCTGTATTAGCAGCTTCACGCTATTTCTCAAAACTCTTCCAAGTTCTCCACTTTCCGGCAAGATACGACGTGGCGGAACTAAACATCGCACTTTATCTCACTAAATATGTAAATTAATTAAAAGACGAACCCAAAACCAATCGCATTCGCATAAAGACACTGCCCCACTGCGCCACAACGGCCTCATATCTACAATAGCTTAATTAAAAAAAAAAACTCAGCACAGATTAAAAATAAAACAAATGACAATCAGGGTGGAAACTAAGCTTCATTAGCTAATTTATTACTTTATATTTTTAAAATAACAAGCTCCGTTGATCAAAAGATCGTATAGTCCAGTCGAGTGACCGATGTGACGCATTTTATACAGGGTGGTCATATAGCCAGAGGTAATATAACATATTCAGTGAGCATATAGAGACTTTGATCACTCTTACGCTTCGATACCTTAATCTTACAAAGGGTTTAATGGTTGAATAGTTTGTGTAAAAATAATTATATATGTAGGTTAGTTTGAATTTTATTATATTATATTAACTAAGTGGTTATTGATTTTAAAACCTCGGAATTTATGTCAAAGACTATAAAGGATTGGTTAAGCCTAGTCTTTTTTTAATTTATGACATTTTGTTGCCACATAATTTCACCATATAACTTACATTTTATATTTTTGACATAAAGTGAAAAACGGAGAAAAAAGAACATTACCCATCTGAGCATTACCCAATTAAGTTTATTTTCAGCTATTGAACGGATTTCCATATCGATGTTGTTACTCTAGGAATATGTTTAGAAAACTTCATAAAGTAATAAGAATTTTCTCTGGCCCAGTCATTGACAGGGGTCAATCTAGGTATTTAAAAATATGTTCGCAGTGCCCCACTACATTCCACCAGCTACCTACATGTCAAATTTCAGCGTTCCACGCCCAATAGTTTCGGTTGTCTGTCAGTCACTCGATAATTTAATATTTATTGTAGCAGTTTTATAGTAGATATCGCGGCGTAGTGAACTGTGTCACTACAAACCACTATTCAGTTGAACGGAGTGTCTTGACACTAGCTTCTCCCGGCTTACAGTTCCGTATCCAAGAGATGCTCCCATTGTAATTGAAAAGTGGAATGTATTTTATAAGAAACAGGTGAAACTCAGTTCATTTTTGCAACCAAAGATATTTTTTTAAAGTATTGTATAACAATGGCATAGCGTCTGACTGTAAATGCGATTGGTTGTGGTTTCGATTTCACTCGGGAGACTGCTAATATTTAACATTTTAAATATTTTCATTTCGCCCCTCCCCTCTGGTACATAAGAAAAAGCGCGGCGTTGAGTTCCGCCACTCAACACGCCATATCTAGATATCGGGCAGGAAGTAGAAAACGAAGTTTCTTGATACTCGGTTCTCACTATCCTTTTTTTTTGTTGCTGGGAAATGCACTGGCTAAAGCGTGAAAATGAAAAGACGAACATTGGACAGGAAAAAACATGATGATGAAAAAAACAGATTATTTTTTAATATAAATGTTTATTTACATACAATTTCTTATATTATCGAGTTATTTTTACAATATTTAGTTACATCTAAATATACATTCGAACACTAGAAATTATTACAGTAGTGTCTAAACACTGGCTGCTCGCACAACAGAGAAACTTCCGTGAAAATATTTTCTTTCTAGCTTCACGCTTTTTCCCGCGAATCACCCTGCTCTAGGCAGACATTCCCTAGTCTAGACACTCGATTTCGATTTCGATTTCCCTAGAATATAACAAGACACTCGAATATAACAAGTTATATTAGTGGATCGACTAACAGCTGCAGATTCTTTATATTAAGGTAAATAGATTCAGTTGAATATCAGTTATATCCATCTATTCTACGATTTATCTATCTAGATTTCACTATAAATATGCATATATAAAACTTCTTCGTTGGTGTCAGTGACTGACACACAACGCACATACAAAAACTGCTGTGCATAAAAAGATGAGATTTGCCATATAGGTTAGGTTCCTTAAAAAATGTAAGGGAGCAATAAAGCAGAATTCTAACTCGAATGGTAAAAAACGTGATTCTACATTACTATAGTCGAAGCTACGAAATATAACAATGGATTTAGTATAACAAGGGCCGTAGAGTCCACACCAACGAATGCTGACGACCACTCGTTAATTTTAAATATTAATGAACTGATTGGCTCAGCGTATCAGATATTACATTTTTAAAACATAAATCACACTAAGAATAATAAAGTATAGAAATTTATGAGTAGCGGGAATCGAAACCGCGACTCTTGGTAATGTCCAAACGCTCTGACCGCTAAGCCTCAAGCCTCAAGAAGGTATAATTATTATAACATAATGAAAGTGAAAAACTCACTTAGAATACGAAAAACATTTTTAAAAAACGTATAAAAATTTGGATTTAGCGGGCTTCGAAACCCCGGCTTTTGGAAAACATGGCTTAGCGGTCAGAATAATTTATGGCTATCAATGGCGGGTTCGATTCCTGCTACATTCAAATTTTTTATAGCGTATTTTAAAAATGCTTAAGGTATAAAAAGTTCTAATAATTCTAAAACACTGTCTTTTTGTTCATACATTTTATTAATTAGACCATATTTTACGTAACATTTCTTCTAACTTCCTTGACTTGTAACTTCATGGTATTCCATGGGTTGACTGTGCGGATGGCTATTGAGAGAGGGAGCTTAGAGCAGTGTCTGCGATTCGCAACAAAAATATAGGGTCCCTATACAATGCCCATTAACACTCGACTCTACTGACCGTCAATTATACTATTACATTAATAATTTCATAGTAAAAGGCGTTCAAATAATTAAAACATATAAGGGTTTTTGAAACTTAAACTATAAACTGAACTTCTTTACAATTATTGCAATATTTATTTAAATTCTTAATTCTAAATTAAAGATATGCGTCTATGAAAGTGATTGCATTTTTGCATGTATGCATAATTCACAAGTCTTTTTTAAACTTCACGCTTTTTCCCGCATAGCAGGCTAGTCAGAGAGAACGCGGCATTAAGTTCTAATACCCTCGATGTCTGGATTTCGTGCGGAAATTGGTGAACGGCGGTCTTGTCACTACGTTCTCTCCGACTACCGTTATGCGTTAAAAAAGCGTGAAGCTGCAAAAAAATATATTTGATATTTAACAGCTATTATACAAATTATCTCCAACACATTCCCCACAGACAGACGGCATATACGAGGACGGAATCAATATGACAGTTTCATTGAATCGCTTGTAAATGACGACCCCTGTTGCATCAGATTGCACTTTGAGACCAGCCGCGATTGGTAAAATACTGGAAAGGAATAAATGTGATTTTAAATTGTTATATTGATATATCCATATATTTTAGGGGACTTAATAGACTAAGTAATATAAATATTATTTTATAATTAAATATTAGCGAGACTCTCCCTAGCTCTAAAATAACGTGAAGGAATAAGGAAGGCAGAATATGAAGAATATATGATTTGCACTTACACTTAACACACTAAAATACACTTGATCAAGACATATTTAGAAAACGTATAAAAATTTGAACGCAGCGGGATTTGAAACCGAGCCTCTTGAAAACCGTTCAAGCGCTCTAACCGCCAAGCCATGCGTTCTACATCCAGCTACGTTGAAATTCTTATACGCTTATTACAATTTATATTTGTTGTTAGCATCTCTGTAGAGGGATTTTTTACAAATTTCTGCTACCCAAAGATTATTCTACGAACAATTGTTTTGGCAAGAGAGAATGCTATTATTAAATATTTTACATTTTTTAAAGTGTTATTAGCACACTAAGGAAATTCGATTTCCTAAATCCCGCTGCGTTCAAACTTTTATACGTTTTCTACATATGTATTTTCTAATTTCCTTAGTGTGCGAACTTTAAAAAATGTTAAAAAAAATATACACTTGATCAATCCAACTAAAACATCTAAATTAATGGTATAAAATGAAATAAAAGCAATAAAATATTTATGTCAAGAGAAATACTTACGGTGAATTTTTAATTATATCACTAGTAGTATTGTACAAGTTGCGGTCACCGTCGTACATTTTTATTCCGCCATCTTGTAGACGCGTAATCACAAAACTGTAACAAAATGGCGTCGATTAACAAGCAATCATTTTTAATGAGTGACATCTACATCAAAATATGCGACAAAATTTGTCTTTTCTATATTTTTTTTAAATTGATGAATGATGCAATAACCTCTCACAACGGAAGGTAAAGGCAAGTAAGCAAATAAGGACGGTTCAAATGAGTTTGAGATAAATTAACTAAAAAAAAGACTATTAATATATTCTGAAAGATATGCAACGTAGCGCAGTGGGACAGCGTTTAATTGTAACCGCGATTGGTTGTGGGTTCGATTCCCACTCGAATTATAATATCTAAAAAAGATTAAGTTTTCCGCTCTGTTACCTAAGAAAAAGCGCGGCGTTGAGTTCCGCCACACAGCAACGGATACTCTAAGTTAGGAATAAGATGTACAATCTTTTAAAAATCAATTAGCCACCAAAGCAAATAAGATTTCTAGTTAATATCTTGGCAATAAATTAAAGATCTTTCTTTTAAAAATTTAAATTGCTATTTACTACAGCTTCATGCTTTTTCCTGCATAGCAGGGTAGTCAGAGAGAAATTAGTGTCAAGACACTCCGTTCTCCACTTTCCGCTCAAAATAGAGCAAATGCGTGTTGACTGGCAGAGCGGAGAAATTGAAATATTTTAATTCAAATCACTCCCCCAAGTCGTATTGCAAGGGAATCGAACACACACCCAATCGCGTTTACAGCCAAACGCTGTCCCGCTGCGCCATGAAAGCCAATGCTAATGCTATTCTCATCCTTAGATAAACATCTTTGTATGAAAACTGAAGATAAGTTATGGGCATTTATAAAAATAATACATTCAAAACTTTAAATTTAAATAATTGAATAAATTTTACACACACTACAATGTGTTTCACATACACTTTTCTCTAAATACACGTATTTTACCCGCTGCCTTAGCAGTTCATTTAATTTTACCTAGGTGTCTCGGAGCAATCAGCAAGGACTAAGCTCTCTGAACATTGTATGGGGTTCAATTGCTCTACGTTACCAGATAGAGTTTGAACTGTTGACTCTTGAAGACGACATTCACCTGTAAAAAAAACCATAAGAAAAGAAAGATTAAGCTTAAAATTATGCAAAAATCATCTTTAAAAAGATTATTTCGTTTCTAGAGCAAGTTGAGGACGAAATAAAAGTAAAGTCAACCACTTATACTCAAAATGTTTTCATATTCTTATTCGAATTAGATTAAGTGCGGCGTGTCAATGTCAATTTATCACCCATTTTAAGACATTTCGTACCTTTGTTCTTGTACATCTAAATTTAAATATTTTAATTTCCCCCGCTCTGGTACCTGAGACAAGGTGCGGCGTTTAGTTCCGCCAATCAACACCCCTACTATGCGGGACCAGGCGTGCAGTTGTTTAAAATAAATAAAAAACACCGTTTTTCACGCACGAAGTTTATATTTTTGAGTTTCAAATTTAGTCGCAAATTTACTATATACATACATTATCATATTACTTTTGGCTTTAAACTTTTTCAAATACTAGTATACTATAAAACATGATATGAAATTGAAAGCTAATGTACGATGAGTATTGGTATTTTGCCAGTAACTCAACCAATTGTGTAGTTTCATTTCGAGTTTTCTAATATATTATTTAATTTATGGACTAAATTTTGATCTGCTTCTTAGTTCGCGACATCGTGTCTCCTGATTTGATATAAAGTGTTTACAGTTAAGGCAATTTATTATAATAACATAAAACATATATTTAAAACGTTTTATTTTTAAGATTTGAACAAAAAAATATCAAACTGAGACCAAATTAATGAGAAACAAACATCACACACGTGTCCTAAGTTTTAGGATATTTTATTAGAATTTTAATGGTTTATAACTAGAATACCTTTATATTTTTTAATCTTTCTAATAATCTTTGGTTAGGTACTTTATATGACTTAAAAGCCTTTTTTTAGAAATTATTTTGCTATTTCTTATCAAAGCATAGTTATAATTTTCGATACCATACAGTTTTGTAGGACATTTTGTACTTAATATATCACCAGACAATAAAAAGAACTGATCATGTAGTAAATTATCAACAAACAAAAAATAAAAAAAATTTATATCAATTTAAACAAATAAAATTGTATTGACACTACCTATGCTAATTTATCTGCCAGTCAGTAACTTTTGAACCCACAACATTTCTACTATAGAATACCAGTTCCACTTACGATATACTCCGAACCGTTTCATTAACTGCATCGCCGTCCAGCTGTCTAGAAGCCAAGCGAAGCTGTCTGACTCAAACTGTATTTCAGCACCTTTGTTCACTCTTATAGAGGCTATACCATCGACTTCCTGTAAAAATATATTATTTGAACGACTTAATTTTGTTTTCGTGTTTATCATTATTGTATATTTTAGCTGTATTTTGTTTTATAAGTTCAATTATAGCAGGGTCTTGGAGAATCTAGTGTCAAGCCACTATTTCAGTAGTTTAAAAAATAAAATTGAGCTTACAGACTTTACAAAGGCCTAGAGCTGTAAAATCACTATACATATTTATTTTACTGCGGTACTCTTTATCCTGAATAGCCTAAAATAGAATAGAATAGATCTAGTCAGAGAGGACCTATTGTCAAGATAATTCAATACATTGCGTGTTGAGTTACGGAACTGAACGCCGCGCTTGGTCTTGCCAGAACTAAGAAATAATAATGTAATCAAATTATGACGAGAATCGACAGTTATTTCCAGTAAACTTCAGATATACATTTATAGCTGAAATTCTAACTAAAACAAGGGTTTACCTGAATAACAGCCGTAGTATTGATCGTATCTTTATCCAGACTTCCTAACAACTGAGCCACAGGGGTGCCAGCACCTAGGCCTAGTACTGACAGTAAATCGAATTGATGAAGCTGGAAACAGACAAATTCTATGATTCAAATTCTTCCTATATAATTAGTCACTTTAAAAAAAGTATTGTAGGTACAAAATGTAGATAATCCAATTATACTTTACTCATTTGTGATTAAATTGTTAGTTTCTCAGAGTTTAACGCCGCACTTTATCATGCCATGTAGGGTAAGCTAATAGTACCACTAGTACTAATAGAACCACTCAAATCTATTATTATATACATTAATATTTGTGGCTATTTATACTTCCAGCCAAAAAGAAACTTAGTGTCCAGACACTCTGATCTCCATTTTTCGCTTATTAAGTCTTGTGTGCTGGGTATCACCTTTTACACCTCTTTAGACCGTGTTCAAAAAAATCAAACCCACGGCAATAGAATTTACAAAATCTTTATTCAAATAGATTACAGAAAGCACATTCGTATCAATAAAAATAAGTTGTACTAAGTGTATAAGAATTTTTGACGCAGCTGGATATATATAAAACGCATAGTTTAGCGGTTAGAGCACTTGGACGCTTTCCAAGAGGTTTCGAATCCCGCTTCGTTAAAAATTTTATACGGTTTCTAAATTTTTTAACTTTTTTTCTTTCTCTTTTTTCCTTGACTTTCTTTTTTTTTATTTTTTACATTCTACGTGTTTACCTTAAATATGGTTGTATAATTAGTCTTAAGTTTATTATATTGTATATTTTCAATATTTTTATTGTGCGACAATTATTGGTAAACTGAATTAGTAAATAAATAAATAAATGGCGTAACTAAACGCCGCGCTTTGTCTTAGTAGAGCGATACAATTAAAATAAAATCAGTTCACAAAGTGGCGCTTTACAGCATAAGGTTTTATACATTTTTCTCACCCTCTCTCCTTTAATTTCAAACTCTACGTATCTCTCCACATTTCCATAAACACTTTTTGGTGTCCCTCTGTATTCCATTGTTATTTTGCTGACATTTTCGTTATTGTAGCAGCTTTGGTACGCATTGGACGTGTGGTAAGTTAAGCTGGTGTGGCCGTGGTACGATGCTGGATGGGTGGTCAGGTCTTGGTCGGCTGGAGCATGGCTTATGTCTTGTTCGAAATAACAGAGCTGAAAATTTTAAGCTGTTCATTTCTCCATTGTAAATCTACCTAATTTTTTAATAGAACAAGTTTATTTTTTACCCAGTTTTATACCAGTAGCGGGTTTTTAGGTTGGAATTCTAACTTGCTACTTCATTATGACAGGTCTCAGTACAATTTTATTAGAAGAAACAAATTGCACGCACATCGCCTCTTGTATGACAACGAACGTTAAAAAAATGAAAAATGAATAAGGGTAATATTTTTACCTTCCCCATTGCCCGAACTTACCTTCCAATATTTCTTATTTGTATCGAATACATACGGCTGCACAACGTATAAGAACCACTCCACAGAAACGTTACGTCCAGCGCAATTTATTTTACTATTCGAATCTATTTTTAAGAAAATATCTTGACTATTCTTGTTGATTCTGAAATTGACAAGCAAATATTACTTTTTTTTGTTTTTTGTGACTTTGACAATGTGTATATCAATAAATACATAAGTGTATTTCAAACACATAATACACATAGATAGTGTCTAATATTTATTGTACTAATTCAATGTATTTCCGTTACGTAATTATAAAAACATTGACTTTATACACTCTTTCTCATTCTCCATATAAGTCATCCAATTGTATTATTTTAATAAAAAGGGCTCCATCTTCACTTATAAATGTATATTGATATGGAACCTAGGGATAGCTGACCTAATCATTACATTGTAAATGTTTTCTATTTACCAAACTAAAGAAAGAAGGAAAATATTATAAACATGGCGTCTTAGCAGCCCAATTCCTATTGTCTGATCCTCAGTTCTATTTAATTTCCCCATTCAACACAAAATGTAGCTAAAAATAGGCGTAATTTGGAGAAAGGAATGGCTTAATATTGGGTAGACATTGCCTGGGGAATGGCGGAACTCAACGCTGTGTCAACATATGGTTTACCAGAGCGGGAAAATTAAAATAATTTAAATTCATATTCAAATAAAATCTTTATTATATATAAACATATATTATCTATTATAATAATATATAAATTTTATATATAAATCTTTCATTTCCTGTAAAAATTGAAATCTATCCCCCGGGATTATTTAATTTGGCGGGATAAAAGTAATTTTTAATGTAAATAATAAAAGTGATGTTAAGATGTTGTATATTGGCTTTTGAAGTATAAGAAGAGTATAAAATAAAACTTTATTTAAAAAAAGACATATTTAGAAAACGTATAAAAATTTGAACGCATCGGAAAAAATAAATTATAATTTTTTTTATAAATTTAAAAAATATATAAAAAAATATTTATACGTTTTCTAAATATGTCTTTTTCAATTTCCTTGGTTAACACTTTAAAAAATGTTAAAAAAATTACCTTTATTTAACTATAGTATAGTATTTTTTAACCATATTAAGAATTATCGCGTTTATTAATATAAATACATATATTTATATTAATAAACGCGATAAACGCATGGCTTAGCGGTCAGAGCGCTTAAACAGTTTTCAAGAGGCGCGGATTCAAATCCCGCTGCGTTCAAATTTTTATACGTTTTCTAAATATGTCTTTCTCAATTTCTTTAGTGTGGGAATAACACTTTAAAAAATGTTAAAAAAATACATGTCTTTATTAATAATAGATACCTTAATAAAGATATACATATATAAATGAACTTTATATCCCTTTTTATGCAATTTATGCTAAAGGAGGAGCATGGAATATGACATATCTAATTAAAGTTATATTATTTTTTATATTAAATTCTAAAGAATGCATTAGAAATACACACCTTGCCGATATAATTTGTTTAATATGACATTTAATATGTGTTCGACATAAACTTTTGTATAAAGTGTACAAACACGTTACTAAGGCAACGCGTATTTTACGTGTCATTGGTTAAGCAAAAATAATCTAGTGTAACACACCAGTCTCCACTTTCCGCTTATTTCAATATGAAGGTAGCCGGAAGTAATGACCATCGTTGTCGTCTAATAAAACTAGAAAAAACTATAAATGAAATTTATCCGAAACAAATACAATTTTAGTCCACAAATCTGGTAAATTTCTCGCGTAGCGGAGTAGATAGAGAGGACTTAGTGCAGAGACACTCTATTTTTCTCTTTCCTGCGGAACTCAACACCGCATTAAATGTATAAAAGATTAAGAACTACTTACCCGTAATAACTCAAAGTGAAATCGAAGTTTATTTCCACCCTGTCCACTCTTTCAAAAGCCACTATATCTCCTAAACTCACGCTAAGGTGTATAACTTCGTCCCTGCCCTCCTCCTGTGGTGGTCGTGAAGGGGGGATGATGACTCCACAGCCAGGGGAGGATGTGAAACGTTGGATCGAGTTCAAAATCGATTGAGTTGGTAATATGCTAAAATTGTAGAATATTTTCTTACACATTATCCTAAATAGCAGGGCACTTCGTACTCCGCTTTCCACCTGAATTTCAGACATTGTCTGTTGAATGGTGGAACTCAACGCCGTGCTTTGTTTAACAGTAGGAAAATGAAAATAATTGAAATATAATCACTCACCGAGCGGGGATCGAACCCACAACCGTCATGTTTACAATCAGACGCTAACCCACCCCGTCACGACGAAGACCAAGAAACATACGCAATAAATCAAAACATTTTTCAGAATAGAATTTGAACAATTATTTTTCCCCTCCACACACACAATATCTCAAATTCGAGCGGAAAGTATATATTTTCTCTGACTAGGGTAGTCAGCTTAGCGAGAAAAAGCGTGTATATGTATCTGGTTTTTTTTCCAAATAAACATAATTATAAAGCTTATTAATATGAGTTTAAAAACGCAAAATTTTCTATATATAAATCCGAAAAGGGAAATAGAGAGTAAGATAGTAATGCGGGTATATTGGGAATGACAATCAATTCTGTTCAGCAATAAACAATATAGCAGCAATTTTTCTAACTACTAACAACTTTCTTTTTTATTTTCACAAATCTCTCTTGTTATGCAGAGGAAAATTTCATTTCTTTATTTACATACTAGCGATCCTCTCACAGCTTTACCCGCGTGAACTATAGCTTGCGTTCAGTGGCCTTCTCGTAAAACTATGAAATTCCAGGAAATACTAAAAGAAAAGTGGAAGAAGGTAGCCTATCTTCAATTCAAAACCCTCAAGTTTCTCTGTATAAAAAATCATCACAGTGGGTTTAGTGGTTTGGCCGCGATGACGTCACAGACAGACAGAGTTACTTTCGAATTTATATTATATTAGTATGGATATAAACCTCTTCCATTACTAAACGTAGTAAAAGGAAACTACTAGGGCTAGAAAGAAATTTGACTTAGGTAACTTCGGGGGGTATACGAGAGTGCTAAAAGTCCTCTCTTTATAAATTCGACCATACAACAAGTACAATTATTTTATTACAAGTAAAAACGTTCCTCCTTTCCTTCTCAAGTTCTAGTTGTCTGTAGACCTTGGACTGAGTCCAAGATGCACAGTATAAAAAGCAAAAATTTAATTGTTTTTAAAATTTTAAAATTTCCAAATCTGTGATTTGTTTTGGTAAGACAAGGAATTCCTATAAAAGTAAGTAACCTGTATCAATAATCTTTGTTTTAGTTAATAGCTTGGCACTTGACACTTACTCGTAGCTGACAAATTTTGACATTATATATTTTTCTATAACTTCCGCCCCCGATGTTTTGCGGTCACAGTCAAAAAAGATACCACTCTCATCCACCTGTAAATTAGAATAAATGGATACCAAACTTAAAAAGGCGCAGTATGACCGCGTCTGTTGGGTTGCTCCTTACATGGAGGATGATTATATTTTAATTTCTCCGATTTGGTAAAATTAAACGGATCCGCTTTGGTAAAATTTAAATGAAACGGAAACGTACGGAACGGAAAAGTGGAAAACAAGATGTTTTGACACTCAATTTTTACCAATTGCCCTGCTAAGCGGGAAAAATGGATACTTTTTCTAGACTAGTCTTAAAATATAGAATAAATTTATAAAAAAGTCCATAAAATCTAGAACATAGTGACACCTAAATTATCTCTTCACTCATAAAGAGGCTAGTTCACCCAATTAAGAAATAACTCACATCGGCAGTTCCAGTATCCACGGTATACACATTGGACTTTTGACGTGAAACGGTTTCGATTTGTACGTGCGAATGTATAGCCATACCTGCGTGTTGAGCGAACGGATTCAGCCAGGTTAGGCTGAAAAAGAAAAATTAAAAAAAAAATCAACGTGATGAGTTCTCAGCAACAGTGACAGTCAGTGAAACTACTGAGCATTTAAATATTTATTATTGTTAAGAAGATGACGTATAAAGACGAAATTTAACTGAGAGATTTCCTCTATTAATGGATTTTGCGATTTTACGACGGCCGAATTAATAAGGTCTAAGAGCTCTCTCAAATTTGTATGAAAATGCTTAATTTTTTTGTTACAAACATGAAAAGTGGATGCTACCATCCTATCATGCTATCGCTAAGAACAAATTTTGCAGGGCTGGCTTAAGGGAATACAATCTTCCTAGTACTTTAAACCTTTATTACTACGCGGAGGATGTAGCTGGCAACACCTAGTAACATACAATGACAGTCAATTGCTTATAGTAATGTAACTTACGCGACAGATTTGGCATTAGGTTCCATAGTGACGTTAAATTTTATAGGTATTTGTACCACAATGGATCGTTGTAAGCGGATTATGTGCTGAGACTGTAACAGTGGCGCTGCTGTAGACAGAGAAGTTACAGCCGTTCCTTGGTAGCTGTAAATTAAATAATATTAACGACTGATTTGCTGAGTCTTATTATGGGCTGTGCATACTTTGAAGTGGGGAAAGGGGGTGGAGGACTTCACGGGGGCATTACACCCTCTCTGCTTTTACTGGCTGTGGGACTGACTGACAACGCACGGCACAAACTACTGGCTGTAAATAAAATTCATATCCTTGGGGAGCAAATAGAGTAGTAGAGTGTTTCTCGAAATTCGTACGGGTACGGGGGAAATGGAATTATGCACTTTACCTGCGAATAAATAAGGCTTATAATATTTTACCGTATATGCAAATCGTTCTCCCAATCCAGAGCGTGAGTTGTATCCGCTGGGGCTGTCAAGTTACCTCTGACAGATGTGAATGTAACAACTGATGATTGAAAACGTATTGGGGTACCTAAAAAATATTACGCAAGTTGTTTGATAAAATACTAGAATAAAAGTCAAGTTGTAGACTATTGACACGGCTTAATATTTGAAATAGCCCGGGGCCTTGTCTCTGTTTGGGCAGAAGTTTGAATACAAAGTTACTTTTTATAATCATATTAATATATAAAGTTATATGTATATAAAATAAAATGTTTTGGGTTTATTTTAAACGGATATAATATATTAGAGGCCATCTTGGGACAGTAGGGCAGCGACTGGCTGTAAACGTGATTGGTTGTAGGGTCGGTCCACGCTCTATATAATGATTATATTTATTTCTCTGCTATAGTAAGACGCGGCGTTCAGTTCCGCCATTCAAAACTTATGTCAAATTTTACATTTTAAAATGTAAAGTGTGTTGCTGACACTTAGGAAGTTCAAAAGCACATTCAATAAATAAGTTGTAATAAGCGTATACGAATTTCGACGCAGCTGGATGGAGGCATGGTTTAGCGGTCAAAGCGCTTGGACGGTTTCCAAGAAGCGCAGGTTCGAATCCCGCTACGTTCAACTTTTTATACGTTGTTTATAGACGAAAAGTGCTGAACGGCCTGCCATGCAAGCAAACGTGTGATGCTCAAAAAAATATTAAAAACCTTTTAGTATCCACATATACAGAATAACTTACCTAACTCAGTGGGTAAGTGTGCATCCATTTGTACAGGATAATATGCCATCTGTTGGTTTATATGACTACCAAATCTTAGGAACTCCATTATAGATTTTGTCACTGAAATAAAATATTAAAATTAATTATAGCCTTAAAACTGTGCTATAGTGCAGTTGAAAGATACTGTATTAGTTGCAGGTTCAGATCTTTAAGTGGAGGATGATATAATAATATTATGATATTTACTAGTAGCTCTGACAACGTGAAAAAATATATAAATATAATTTTGTACAAAAGTGTATATAAAATACATGGTGTGTAATGTTTATTTGATATATCAATTAAACATATTTGTAAAAAATTACATTATCCTGAAAAATATAAGCTTTCTATAATTTTTTTTCATGTTAACATGAAACAAGCCAAAAGCAGGCAAAGGAAAGCAAGGATGAAGCCTTACTTCCATTCTATAAATACACGAGCTAAAAAATAACTCTACCATAAATACCTACATAAGAAAATATTTAAAATCAAAAGATCAAGTCAAGATCAAGAGTCTCGGTAAATCGTTCCGGATTAAATACCAAAATTCTATCACCGTAATTGGGCATAGAGTGGTAACACCACTCGTAATAACTGAAAAGAATTCTTTCAATATATAAGAAAGAAATAGAGAGAGCTGACAAAGCACATATATAAAATACATACGATCTCGTCCATTCCAGCTGTCAAAACGTGTTTGGTTGACATGAGTCGCGAACACTGTTCTGTCATGTATTTTTATCACTATATCGATGTGTACCTAAAAAGAAAAAATTATTAATATTTGTTTTTTTTTTATTAACTTCACCCTTTTTCCTCCAGAGGGCCTAGTGACGTGACTCCAGACTCCATTTTTCACTGAATGACTGAATTGGACAATACCGAGCCATTGGTTTTACCAAAGAAATGAAATAGTTTAAATATAATCTTTCCATAGAGTCGGGATTGAACTCACAACCAATCGTGTCTACAGCCAGATTCCGCAACAATGTGCTACGGCGGACACAACAAATTATTTGGCTCCAATTAATAAGTTTCATATTTTAGAAAAAAGGATACAAATTTGAAAGTAATAGGATTCGAATACGAGCCTCTTAGAAACCGTCCAAGTCCTTAAGACAATTGAGCAATACGTTCTTATTGCGCTTCACCGAATTTTTTGTACACTTGTCACAATTTATATTGTTCTAATTTTTATTTACTTATTTTTCTTGAAGTATTTTTCCCATTAGTGTGTGAATAACACTTTAAAACATATTAAAATAATTAATGAGCCATCTTAGTTAATTATAGCTTCCACTCTATACAAATATTCTTCGACTGTGAATTGAACTCACAACTACCACAAGCGCTGCACCATGATAACCATTTAAATAAACTGTGTTATTTTCCCGTCGTAAAAATCCCTTACAAGGAGGAAAGTCCGACTCACCTTTTCAGCGGTTTTCAAACTTGACACTTTCAATTTCTCCAAAATTTCCACAAGTCTGTCTGTGACGTCGACATTTTTTTTATTCAACTTATGCATTTTCTTAAACAAATTAGATGATATACCCTCAGCTATGATATAGACCTGGAATTTAAGAAAATTTTCACGCTGTACGATTATTATTCTGATTTTTCCCGCGCCAAAGGAAAAACAGAACCTAGTATAAAACATTATTTTTAACTTATTAATTTATTTTTTAATCACACGCTTAGGAAGTTGAAAAACAAATTTATAGGAAACGTATAAAAATTCGAACGCAGCGGCATTCGAACCCGCGCCTCTTGGAAACAGTCTAAGCACTCTGACCGCTAAGCCATGCGTTCCACATCCAGCTGCGTCGCAACTCTTATAGGCTTATTACAACCTATATTTGTAATATTTGTATCTCTGTAAAGAGATTTTTACAAATTTCTGCTACCCAAAGATTATTCTACGAACAATCGTTTGGCAAGAGAGAATGCTATTTATGAAATATTTTTTTACATTTTTTAAAGTGTTAATAGACAAAACACACACTTAGGAAATTGAAAAACATATTTGTAGAAAAAAGTAAAAAAAAATCATAGCGCTTGGACTGTATCCAAGAATCGCGGGTTCAAATCCCGCTACGTTCAAATTTTTATACGTTTCCTAAAAAAATGTTTTTCAATAAAAACATTATTTTCTCTATTTTCCACCTCAAATTGAGACAATGAGTGGCCTAACTCTATGTTGGTTGCACTTTATATTACCAGACCTCAGAAATAATTTTTTTTTTAATATAAACACTTATCCAAGTGGGATTCGTACCAACGACCAGTCACGATTACAGTCATATTCTAATTTATTAAATTTCTTCAATTTTTATCAAGTCATCTTGTTTTCATCAAAAATGTTTTGTCTGTAATATAATTAATGACCTTCAAATTTTTCCCTTGAAATATCAAGTTACATATTAAATGATTCTATTTTGATATCATTTTATCAATATGAGAAGGAATAACTTAAAACCTTTTAAAACTTCAAAGAGTTATGCAATTCGGTATAATTAAAGTGAATATGAAGAAAGCTTATATTTTTTAATCATAATGCATTAAAATATATATTAAAATAAAAAAATAACTATTAGAACCACTACTGTGTGTTTGAAATACACGTTGTTCTACGAGTCATATCGGATCTCATAGCTAGAACAAAAAGTGTAAGTGTATAAGTGTATTCAACGCATTACTTAAATTATACTTAGGCTTATTACTGTTATAAAAATAAACCAAATATTACTTTTGAATTTGGAATCTGTCATTTTTACATTGTTCATTGTGTTTTATTATTTTCGCGCCAATTTATTGTCAAATAATTTTGTGATATTAAAAGTGGGATGATAAAGAGAACCGAATCGTTGTAATTGTTATACAAAAAGTATGTATGGTGTCAAATATTTTTTTTTGTTATTAGTCAAATGTTGGTGTACCAGGCTATTGATAGGTACAATTGAACCTCTGTGCTGCTATTAATGACTGGTCTGAACATTTAAAGGACTATATTGCAGCCAATAGAGACAACTTTGGATAAGTTTTTTTATATTTTTAATGGTTTTATATTAAAATTGTGTTTTTTCTATATAACAATATTTATGGCAAAACTAAATATAACTAAATTTAAAAATAACTAAAGTTCTCTCTACTACGTCTGAAACATGAAGAGAAAAAACAAGTTAATCAGAAAGACTTTGCTCACCGAAGCTTGGTAAGGTCTCCTACCGCCACTTGCGATCGAGAGCTCGATTAAGCTAGGCGCTGGTTCGGCCCCTACACTCAGAATTTGGATCCAGGGCCCTAGCTCCCCATTAGATACGATATAGTTATTAGTAGCCCAATAGGTAGTATCAGGATTCTTGACATCTTGAGCGACGAATGGTATGAAATCAGCCCTGAAGAATTAATAAAGTATTTTATCCCGGTGGACGCAGCGCAGTGAGTTTAATTCGTAACTTGGGGGAACGATTATATTTTAAATTGTTTTTCATTTCTACGCTTCTTTGCAAACCTAAACCAAAGCGTAGCGTTGAATTTCGCCACTATCGCACGAAATATGAATGTCTCGCAATCAGCGTGGAAAAGTGGAAAACAAGGTGTCTTGACACTGCCTTCTGACCACCACGTGGAAAGTGCTCCACATTGCGAAAACTGTGTTCTCATCTCGTTACTTCTAGACATCCGAAAAGACATTTCAAACCTCTAAGCTCTAAATTTTTCACAAAGTTTCATTGTTCATTTCTATGGTTTAGCATTCCTTGTATTTAAACAAAGGTTCAACTTTTAATGGTCAAAAATTCTTTTTTTTTTTAATTATCTATATCCATGATCTATACTTACACGGTCCTGTATCTGAAGTGAAGAACTCATTACTTCAAACTCTTCACAGTTGTATACCAAAATCTTTGCAGCTCTTTACTGCTACTTGTAGAAATGAAATTGTGGATAAAAAGAAAATCGCTCTCTCTTATACCAGAAGAGAGAATGGCATGTAGAGACGCGATACGAAGTTGTATATGCTCTTCTTCATCAAGCAGAACTGGTAAAGTTGTTTCTAGCGCCTGCAACGTTATATTGTGTTGAAAATCTAAGAACCTGATTTAAGCAACACTGTCCATTAATTTTAATATGATATATTTTGATCCAAATTGTTATTTTTTTCTTTATCAATAGTCATTACATATCTTGTCTTCTTTGTATTTATAAATGTCCATTATATAAAAATATATAATAATTGCTAACGACCGGCTCGAGACCTCGCCGGCGTAATGTATAGCTGTTTGCATTTTCGGCAGCTTTTTAAAACAACAAATTGGTAAATCTAAAAATGAGATTAAATAAAAAAAAGTATATATACGCCTATATTTATATTCAAAACCCCCAAGTAGCTCTATATAAATTTCATCATAATCGCTTTGAAGCGATTTGGCCGTGATGACTTCACAAACAGACAAAGCTACTTTCGCATTTATAATATTGGTATGGATTATGACTATATTTAGTTACATAGCTTTGTCATATTTTGACGGAACGAGAATTTTAAAATATATAAATTAGTAGAATATATAAGGAATGTAGCAAATCAGTGATCGATCATATCATGGGCTAAGGCTAAGGTTTGGGAGACCTTAGTATTTATCCGATATATTACTGCTCTGCTATTCATTTATACTCAGTGCTATATTTGATATGTTATATTGTTAATCATAATAGACATACTAGACAGACAGACAGGTTTTTATGTTAATAACTAAATAAATTTACCATTTTATGGATTTTATGAAAAAGAATTTTACTTAATTTACTCTTGAGCATTACTGGAATGAATATCATCCTCTTGACTCCAACCCACAAAGCCACAAAGATGACCTATAACCTCTCATGGCGATTCCTGGACTTGTCAGCGCATAGTAGTACGGTAAGAATCATCGGCAGTGGCAGTCAGTGCATAGATTCCTGGAAAGCCAAACCATGCGGTCTTGGTAGGCAATCTGTAAATAAAATTGTAAAAGGGCTTCACGGCCTCTTCCTACATCACTTGAGTTTGTGGAAGTAGTCTAGTGACAGACACTTTTTTCTCTTTTTAATATCTTTTTCATAGCTTTGTGTAATATATCAAACAATTAATTAATAAAAATAAACCCACAATGCCATTTGACCCATTTTCTGCTTGACAATTTGAACACGTGTTCGAATACAATGACAATACTTTAATAGTATGAACCGGATGTACTTAACAGGATGGACAGAATAACTAAAAAAAGGTTGTCTTTTACCAGAACGGGGATTATCTTTATTACAATATAATAATTCCTATTAAACCCAACACATATAAAGTCTATTATGAATTGTGTTAATACAATTCTTGCAATTTTAAAAATAATAAACTTACCACTGTACATTCTAAAATACTTGACAACGATATTATCCATATAGTCCTGTTTGACTTTCATGATTTCTGCTGCCTTGGAGACCAAAGTGGCAAAAGACAGAATGCCAGAGCGTGACGAATCTCCGCGGGGAAGTCTAGACCTAATTTAGTAAACGTTTCCAATTCCTCAAGAAGACTTTGACTAAGGTTGGCTATAAAGTTGAATTTTTGCAATCCTCTTGAATGAAACAATAGTCGTGCGCCTTCCAATTTTTCCTAAAAACATTTTTTTAAAAAAGATATAGTCTTTTTGTGCGCCTTATATTTATTTTTTAAAGCTTAAGTTTCTCCCACATAGCCGTAGTAGTCGCAATAGAATGCAGCGTCAAGACACCTTGTTCTGCGACATTCGCAACTTTGAATGATTTCCAAATAATTTACCTTTTCTTCAACCACTAAGTATTTGATGAAACGTGCGCAAGCGTCGCTTCTCCACGAGTACTTCCAAAAATATTTAGCCGTTTCCATGCTAATTCATAGCTGGTGCCTAGGGACTAGGTCTTCGAAGAGTTTTATTAGATTTGCGTAAGACAGGCGAGAGTTACCAAGCTGAAAAAAAGATTTATTATTTGGTGCAATATGCTGAAATACTTAAAAATTTATTTGTCCATATCATTGAGAAGATAATTAGTCAAATATAAAAGAAAATTTACTAAAATAAGTCATAATAATTCACCATTGAGTTAATTGCTTCCCTAATTTGATATAATTTATAAAAAAAACTCTTTTAGAATTCGCCTGTTGATACTTTATCGGTGTAAAGTCTATTACAATGCATATGCTCAATATATTTTATAGAACTTGGATCGTCAGCTTTTAAATTGTTGGTTAGTAACAGGGTGCCGAAAGGGGGCTGAAGGAAAGGAGGCCGAAAGTGATAGCCTAGCTACTTAGAATAGTTTTGAGCCATAAATATCTTAGATCTAATGAAGCCCTTAATAAAACTTCAAAATGTGACAATAAATCGTAAATACGGTACTTGTTATTGTAAAAAGCATTTTTACATATTCTATTTTGGACTGTGTCATGCCTATCTCATACCATAATATGTTAGTTTGCAGAAACATCTGTGTCCGATAAAAAAAAAAAAAAAACCGTAGAGAGAATATTGAAGTTTTGAAAATATAAAAATAAAAAGAAATTTCTTAAAGTGTATTGTTTTGGAATATTAAAAAATATTAAGACATTCCTGGTTGTTCATAAATCATTCTAAGAACATGCTTAGCTATGCTCCTTTCAGCTTCAAGACGTCATTCAAGTGACTGTAGCTGTCGTATCTTTTAATAATAAAAGTACCCAAACCAATTGAGCTAAAAATATTTTTACTCCGAATAAATTATCACTACTATCAAACTTCGCCAACGACGTGCGCGGTGTTTCATAACAGTTCTAAAAGGCCTAGGACGTGACACCCTCGCCGATCCTATTACCAAACACCCTGTATAGATGATAAAACCCAGTACGGTATTAAAATATTAATACCTAAATTTTTTTGTTAACAAAATAATATCAACAAGTACTTACTTAGAAAGATCAATGAAGTCCATACTATGGATGAGTGAAGCATTTCTCTCGATGTTGTAAGAATCTATGCCTTTTCGAGCAATTTTAAGAAGTAACTGGAAACAAACTACACTATATACAGGTTGCATTTTTTTTTAATAGCTGATTAAAACGGGTTTATAAACATGGAGGGGTGGGGGGCAATTGTGAACAAACTATTAATTTTTTAAGGAAAATTGAAAAGTGTACAATTTGAAAAGTGATGAGACGTTGGTTATCTGTTACTCAATAACTAGAGGGTAACGTTACTTGAGTATTTTTTTTATATTAAACGACAAGCTCATGGTTAATTTTTTTATATTATGTTATATAGAAAATATGATCAATTTGAAATCTTGTATCTTCCACATTTTCTATATTGAACTTTCTACATTGATAATCATAAAAAATGTAATGGTCAATTTATTCATGCGAAGTCAATTTAAAAAAAAAACCTTTGTACTTCAGTGAGACAACGTCAGATTATAAACGTGATGGTTGTGAGCTCGATCGCACTCGAAGCAATGATTGTACTTCAATTATTTTCATTTCTTCGCTCTGTTTAAATAAAGCATGGCGTTGATTTCACTTAAAGTCTTAAATTCGTCTGTATGTTTTAAAGATAACACAGTTATAGAAACTATTTATGTAATCAATATCAGTCAAGTCCAAGTCGAAAAAAAATTTGAAATTAAATAAAAAATAATAAAAATCTAAAAAAGTCCGTATTGAATAAAACATATTCAAAAACCTCAAAAGTCTTATTTCCCAGTTCTGCTTGAGTGACAGTTTGTATCCCAGTAGACCAGTCGTCAAAGTTGCCAGCCTCATATTGTATACCGGTTCGAGTCACATTTAGTTTTTCGACAATGGCCGATGGCGAGGCAGTATCGAAGTAAAGGGACAATCTGAAAATAATTATGAATTGTTTAAAGTGTTTTAACATTTTTTTATAGTGTTATTTTCACACTTCGGAAATTGAAAAATATATTTATAGAAAACGTATAAAGATTTAAAGTTGTAATAAGCGTATAATAATTTCGACATAGCCGGATGTAGAACGCATGGCTTAGTGGTCAGAGCGCTTGAACGGTTTTTAAGAGGCGTGGGTTCAAATCCAGCTACGTTCAAATTTTTAAACGTGTTATTCACACACTTAACGTGAATAAAAAACATTTTTAGAAAACATAAAAATTTTTTTACTCAGCGAGATTCGAGTCCGCGCCTATTGCAAAACCATAACCTGAGTCCTTACTTTTATATATTTACTAAAAAATGTTAATCTAAAAAAGAAAAGACTGATAATAATAGTACTTTGTACGAATGGCAACATATGTATGTACCTATATTGGGAACAGCGATATAAAAAGAAAAATTAAGATTTTAATTTAACGCTTTATCACTGGGCAACGTGACGTGTCGTCTATAAACGCAATTGGTGGTGGGTTCGATTCCCACTTGGGGGAACTTTTATATTTAAATTATATATTTTCATTCTTCTGTTCTAGTACCTAAAACATAGTGCAGTATTGGATTCCTCTACTCAACACGCAGTTTCTCTATTTCAGGCGGAATGCGGAGGACGGAGTGTTTTGAAACTAGATTTTCTCTGATTATCATTTTTTCATTCTCACATTTAGTATTACCATGAAATTCAATATAAATAACACAAAAGCAATAAAACTATTATAAAAGACTTCTAATTTCTAAAGATTCTGAATATTATTTCCGAGGATAGCAATTTTATATTATCATTCTAAATTCGGACACGTGTACAAATTTGCAAGCAAACCAAATGGAACAAGATAACTTTGTAAGATTATTTTACATCTATTATATATAGATCTAGATACAGATGAAGCTAATAAAAGTTTTAAAAAACATTAAAGATTTCAATCTACAAACCTAGGATATTGACCAATCGTTTTACAGATCAGACAGTTACTCTCTATATAAGTTCAAATGCAGGTACAAGGCGTTTTCTAATCAGAAGGATATTATTACTTACAAAAAGCTTTTATTAGGGCGCAATTTCCTTGTATACTAGAATTATAGTATAGCTGGTCCATTAGGGTTCTACATTAGCTGTTCTACTCTTCGAAACCAATTATCCAATATCATTCCTAATGTTAAGCGCTATACAACAAAAAAGATTTCATTCAAATCCATCCAGTTGTTCCGAAGATGCGCATGCGTTCTGTTTTTACTGTCTTTATAGATTACAGTTTTATTGGCTTAAGATTAACTGGTACACTTCAAAATATCCAAAAGTAATAGATTTAATACTTACTCAGAAGACACAGAGAACACATGACCATTGACTTTGTATTGAAATACTCCACGCATATCCAAATTATGAAGTCCTTTTTCGCTTATTTCGTATATTCGTTCCGATGTTGCTATACTTTCAGGCTGAAACAATGTATTTAATATAGTAAAACCTTTGTTTCATAATAGGCTATATTTCACTTTTTACATTACTTTATTTACATTTAATTGAAATCCCTAACAGTTCAACACAAATTCCACCGTGAGTAAGATCGTAAGACCCATCTAACAAGATAACCAGGATACATCTTTTAATTAATCAAGACATCAAACACTCTTAGTTTCACTCCATCATCTACGATGGTGATATACCAACATTGTCAATTACTGCTGGCTTTACAAAAGTAGAGTCAAGAAAATAGCTGTCGCTGAATCTGGTGTATACAAGTACTATGAAAAAGTCCCAAAGTATTAATATAATAACGCCTGTGATTGACCTTGGTCTAGGCAGTCATCTCTAAGCTATCACGCCCTAATTATCACTAGCTTGATAGTAGAAAAAATATTTTAATTTGGTCAACACTGAGTGAATTTAATTAAATTTTTGGAAAGGCAATGCCTGACGTTGAAGTCCTTCTAAAAACACGCAAAATTGGGTGAGAAATCGACAGTGCAGTGGCAACGCCTTAACCTAAACTGTCTCTTCTTTCCGTGCCATATATATATATATATATATATATAAGAGATAAATAAAGTTAAAGCAAATGTATTTATTAAAAAATTAAAAAGCGTTAAGCTGAAATAAAATATATATCCTCACCGCTCCCCTTCCATAGTTCTCCCAGGGCACTGAACTCCAGCTGTTTTGGGCGCCTGGAGAAGGCTTTTGATAGGAAGTGTATTTCCTTATGATATTGTCATGTTCTGTGTATACCATAACGCAGCTATCGTAGAGACATGCCTGTATTGAAAAATTAGTTGCTTAGAATAGTTCCAAGTTATTTTTTACCACAGTTGAATAAAAAAAGAGAACGGATATCTATTATATTATCTAGGATTTGAACCTGTATTTTAAAACTATAGTGAGTTCCTGGATGTTCTTATCATAAGCCTTCCTAGCCTCCTTTCCTTTTAAATTTTTCAGAAATACTTGTAAAGGCATATTTTTGATGAAAAGTATTTTTCAATGCGATTTTACAGAATAATTTAAATTTCAGAATCCTATATGATTATTTATATTTTATTAGTAGTTACTATAGTAGTATTAACGTAAAGTAAGAGCTTTGGACCTTTTTTATTATATAAAATAAATATGAAAAATATAAAACAGTCGATAAAAATGATAAATCACCTCTTCATTTGTATAAGATCCGCTTTCTTTCTTCAATTGAAAATTTATGGCAATCGCCCGTTTCACATTCGTCGACCAAGTCGGTTCAGAGCTCACATACAGCGCGTTAATGAAGCCATTTTCCTGCGAAATGAGTTGAAATAATATCAAAATTTGCTTAGGACTACATAATCGCAGTTCCAAGATTCAAAGGCTACGTTCTAACTGCACACATTATTTTTTCTAATTCCAATTCTAATGATGTAAAATTTTAACATTAGAGTCCACAGAGTCTAAAAATGTAATATGCATATAATTTAAGATTCTCAATTTTATAGCCAAAATACATATTGTGGTAATAAATGGTGTGGTTCAAATTTGGTGGATAGGTCCTTGTTTGAGCAACGTGAAAGGCCCAAGATAACGTTTGTTGAAATTAAAAATAGTGATGGCAGCCCCTGACGGATTCGTCCTCGTCGTTTCATTACGTAAATTCTTTTAGACGAAGGGTTTTTTAATTATTTGATACTCTTTTTAATTACTCTATAAACGTTTTATAATAATATTATTTTTAATAATAACATAATTATTGTATTAAATTTAAACAAAAAATACTTTTATATTTGAAAAAAACAACTGTTGAGTTTTTACCAGGTCTTCTCAGCAGAACTGTCTGCCGAGCCGGTGGTAGAACTTATATCTTGCAATTTGAATTGAATTTTAAAAGAAGAACTCACTGATATTCATAGCTTCCCAAGGTTCCTCTTATATAAGCAAATTAGAAGGTTTCTCTTGATTAGAAAAGTATCCGGAACTTCTGCTGTATAGAGATGTCTGTAATAATTCAACGTATTTAATAAATAGTAAAAATTCGTATTCTTGTATACGTCTATTAATTCATATCTTTAAAAATATTTCGAAACGTCATTATTCTGGCACTAAGAATTAAAATAGGAGCTATTTCAAGATACTGCATGTCTCCATATTGTATGTATGATACATGAGCTTTCTTGATATTAACAATATCCATACTAATATAATAAATACGAAAGTACAGAAAAACCCTGTCTGTCTGTCTGTCTGTCTGTCTGTGTCGTCATCGCGACCAAACCGCTGAGCCGATTGTGGTGATTTTTCATATAGAGATACTTGAGAGGGTATTGAGATAAACATATACTACTATAGTTTTTCCAGGAATTTAATTGTCTTGCGGAAAAACTGCTGAAAATACGAAACAACTATAGTTCACGCAGACGAAGACTACGTAAAACCGAGTCTACCGGGTGCAGGAAGCTGTAGAGTGCAGAGGGATGTTACCATGTTCTGAACCAATAGTAAAAACCAAAATTACGTTTTACTGTTAAATTTCAATGAAAAATAGAAATGTTAGTTGTATAGTAAAGTTAATATAGACCACGAAACCAAAATCGATAACAATAACTAGTAAAGTTATAAAATATTGAAACTACACTACTGATTCACTTTAGTTTTCCGTAATGCAGGGTAGTCAGAGAGAACCTAATGCTCCACTCCGTTCTCCATTTTGCGCTTGATATCAAGACATTGCGTGTTCAGTGGCTGAACGCAATGCCACGCTATTTCTTAGGTACCAGAGCGGAGAACCACAACCCACAACCAGTCGCGTTTACAGCCAGACTGTCCCACTGCGGCACGATAGCCTAAATAAAAATACATTATAATACAAATACATATAAATTTTTACAAATTTCTGCTACCCAAATATTATTCTACTAACTATCGTTTGGCAAGAGAGAATGCTATTTATTAAATATATATTTTTTTAACATTTTTTAAAGTGTTATTCCCACACTAAGGAAATTGAAAAAGATATATTTAGAAAACGTATAAAAATTTGAACGCTACGGGATTTAAACCCGCGCCTCTTGAATTTCAATGTACTATTGTATTTCAACGTAGCTGGATGTAGAACGCATGGCTTAGCGGTCAGAGCGCTTGAATGGTTTTCAAGAAGCGCGGGTTTAAATCCCACGGCGTGGGTTTAAAAAAAAATACTATGCCTAAACATTTCAGACTAGATCAAAATACAGCACTAGGTAGTTCCGTTCAATTGGGACTAATAGATTCGCCCTTCAGTAATCGTCAGGTAGACTAATGAATGGCTACTTATGCCATTTAAGCAATTAAGTCACTGTCAATTAAATTTTGCAGATCTAGATATGTATCTAGACTCAGAGTCTTTACAAAATGTACGTGCAAAAAGTGTACATTCAATCCCGGGATCCCGAGATTCGGGGTTGTGTCGAACCAATCCAGAAGCCCCGGGGTTATTAAATATTTATTAAAAAGAAGTGGGATCGATCGCTTAAAAAATTGTTTCCACAGAAATTACTATTTAAATTACATTAAACATGAGATAGTTCCTGAAATTGATATTTTCTTCTACTAGTAATAATAATTTGTAAATAATATATTAGTTACAATTAAATGAATTATTTATTTACTCATTCTTTGAAAGCATCAAAATACTATACGGTATTTTAGTTTGTTGTAAAATATGGTTGCAAGTTTAAATAAAATATAGGAAAACTTGTTACAGCAATAGATGGAATTATGAAAAAAGCGATTGACTGGGAACGCTGTGGTTGTGGGTTCGATATATATATAGATATAAATAAATAACTCAACTTCAATTTCCTTTTGGGTCCGGCCTTTTGGTTTGGCCTTCAATTACCTAATATTTGTTTAGGATAGGATAGAAACCGAAACGGGTAGGCGTGCTTTAACATCACTATTTTATACTCTACATTGCAAAGTATGGAAGATTCAGATTGTATTGCATTTCACTTTTCCTATGGAATATATAGGATTGCCGCTAGTTTCGGGGTATTCTTTTCGAATAGACTTTTTATCCGACAAAAATGTAGAGGTTTTTATACGTTTTCTAAACATGTTTTCACTATTCTACTCTTAATTATAGACGGAGGGAGAAAAATAAAGATTTCTGCTACCCAAAGATTCTCTATAGATGCTAACAACAAAAATAAGTTGTAATAAGCGTATAGGAATTTCGAACGCATACGGAATAGCGGCAGATGGTTTCCAAGACGCGCGTGTTCAAATGCCGCTGCGATCAAATTTTCCTGTTACAATAAGCAATATATATATATATATAAAAATAATAGTACATAATAATAATAGTATAAAACCAAATGGCCACTTTATTTATCTTGTCTTCCTATAATTGTTCTATTATAATGTTCCACCCATTCAAAAAAAAACTTTTTTGAAATTGAAACTTTAAAAAAATTATTATTTTGATTTTCTAATTCATGAAATTGGCTTTCACTCACCATTCACACATTTGCACGTTTTTTTCCTCTTATTAGCAAGGTAGTCAGAGGGAACCTAGCTCAATACCGCGCCTTGCCTTGTTCACGGAGTGGAGAAATGCAAAAAATATTTATTCCACCAAGTGGGAATCGAACTCACCACCAATGACAATTACAGCTAGATACTGTCCCACTACGCGCATGTATATATAAAAATTACTATTTCTCTTTTACCTTCAAGCCTTCCAATTTGAATCGAACTTTAGTAAAGTTATCATACACGAGAACCAGTAACCTCCCCTCGAGGGTCCAAGAGCTGGCACTGCTGAGCGTGCCCGTGGACACATTTGTCTTAACCACGTAATTGTACTGCTTCAATTCTGGAAACAGCAGCTGGATTCCAGTGCCAGATGTGAAAGAGAGACCTGGAAAGTAAAAAAATAGTATTTTTGTAAAGTAAAATTGACAAATCTATAACAACAGTTCTCTCCTAGCGTTTTAAAGTCTTATTCACAAACGTATAAAACTTTGAACTAAATTTTGAAGTTCATGCGTACTGAACGCATGGCTTAGCGATCAGAGCGCTTGGACGGACTCCAAGAGGCGCATGTTCGAATCCCGCTGCGTTCATAGTTTTATACTTTTTTCTTTAAATATGCTTAATGTTATTTTCTCTAATAAGTTGAATAGAAAAATATATTTACTTATAATTTTGTTTTAATGAAACAAATTAAATTCAACTCTTCGTTTGATTTAAAATTGTGTTGAATGAATATTAGAACCTATTGTAGTGTGAAATAAGACTAAGATATATTAACAATTATAATATTAGCAAAAAATATATCGCGAGCCACTCTATTATCTTCTCAGTTCATCCATGGAAGAACGAATACGTACTCGTATATAACAACTATCTTAATTTACATTTACAAATATAACCAATTTCCGTGAAAAAGAACTCGATTTGAGAATTAAACGATACATAAGTATAAATCACTCACCGGTCAGAAAAAGTAAACAAATAAGCATTGTTATCTGAAAAAAAAAGAAAATTTAATTTAATAAAGCGGCAGCGACTGACAGCAAACGTGTTTGGTTGTGGGTTCGAACTCCACTTGTGGAAATGATTATATGTAATTCATTTTCATTTCTCCGCTTTAGTAAGCGCGGCGTTGAGTTTCGCCTCTCAAAACGCAATGACTAGATAGTAGGCGGAAAGTGGAGAACGGAGTGTCTTGATACTAGATTCTGTCTGCTATGCGGGTAAAAGTGTGAAAGTGTTTTTTTTTATTATTTAAACAAAATTCTTTACTCATAGAAAGTTGAGTACAACACTTGTTAAAACACTCCGTTCTCCACTTTTCACCCGAATAAAAAAAATAGTTTGAAATTGTAGGACTTAAATGAAAAAGTAAATAAATAAGATAGAAAGAATTAGCGTATAAATTTAAATATAAGTAGTTTTAATAATTTGTTATTATTTTTAGGGCAGTCAGAGAGAACTCAGTCAATACACATCGTTCTCCACTTTCCGCTCGAAGCTGAGTGGCGCAATTCAACGTCGCGCTTTATTCTGTCCACCGAGTAAGTGACGGGGTCGAGAAATAAAAATACTCTAAATGTAAACTTTGCCCGGGTCCAAATCGAACCCATAACCAATCGCATATATATATATATATATATATATATATGCGATTGCGATATATATATATATATATATATATATATATAACGTTTTATATGTTATTATAATATATAATACTGTTTTATAACCAACACTAAAAGTCACTTTTGATATAACAGTTAAAACAATAGAAAACAAAAGATTAGCCGTATTAAGTGAAACTTGGCTTCAAAACTTACTGTCTCATTCAAAACCTCACAATTTTAAAACAATATTTATCACGAAAACAGGTATTTTTAATGTAATACTATAAGAAAACAGTTATTTTCATATTTTTTACATAACCTTTAATACATTTGTAAGTACTGAGTTCAACAAAAATAATCACACTCGCTTCTCTGGCGGTCGACGCTTGAATAATTCTTCGAACCGAACGGTTTTGCTGCAAAGTGGTGTAACTGGAGAAATTGTTCCCTTACAACACAATGGTGGGGTAGAAATTAAAAACATAGAAGCGTGTTCAAGTTTGGAAATTGGATTATTTAAATATGATGTGCATTTAATTTAATTAATTAGACGATTCGTGGGTCAGTGTAAACGCGATTAATTGTGAGTTGGATTCCCTCTCGGGGGAATGGTTTTCCAACCTGATACTTAAGACAAAGCGCCGGGTTGAGTGTCGCCATTGCAGATTTTCTCTAAATGCTAACGAACGGGAACGGAACTAAACTCAATTCAATGCAACTTAACTAAAAGTGTGATTAAGTAATTTTCTTAGTGAAAAATGATATCCAATACAAATAGAACCTCTACAAGACACTCTTCTCGACTTTTCGCTTGAAGTCGAGACATGTGTGATAATTTGAGAGGTTTAAATATTATAATTCCCCCGAGTGGAAATTGAACCCCAAATCGCGCTCACATTCAGACGCTGGTCCACTGTGCCACGAGGGTCTATTGTAAAAGGTAATAAAATCCCCGAAAACAAAATTGGGTCGACAACTAGTTTTTAACTATTTAAAGAAAATTGAAAAATATATATATATATATAAAATATTATTTATTTCAAAATATTAGAATTATAAAGTTGCTCCGCTTTCGTCGTGGCCTTATCTCCGTACATTGACAACTCACTTGCACTCTGACCTCTAGAATTAAAGATTCATTAATACCTGACTATTATAATTTGACCCGTCATTTAAAACTAAATATACTCGAAGAAAGATCTGTACTTTTAAAACATATTGGTACAGTTGTTATGTGTATGATTGTAGATGCGAAGGTTGTCAGTTCGATTCTTATTTTGATAAGTATCTGGATTTTTAATATTTTCAAACTGCTTTTAAAAGTAGAGTCGTGCCACTCTGTTTTCCAATTTCCGACCGAAATTTAGACATTGCATGTTGAGTGGCGGAACTCATCGCCGCGCTTTGTCTTAGGTACCAGAATGGAGAAATGAAATTTTAAATATAATCATTTCCCCTACTGGGAATCGAACCCACAATCAATCGTGTTTACAGTCAGATGCTGTCCCACTGCGCCACAATGGCCTCATTCACAAACTTAGTATAAATAAATATTTTTAGAAAACGTATAAAAGTTTTAAACTCAGCGGTAGTCGAACTCATGCCTTTTAAAAACTGGCAATACGCTATGGCTGACCGCTAAGCCATACGATATATCCAGCTACGTTATTTTTTTGTTATTAGCATCTCATTATGATTTATAACAGGCGTCAATGGGTCAATAAACTACTAGGTATTACTGGTTATAAAAAAAACCAATTAACTAATTTCTTTGAAGTTTGAACGATGATGATAAAGATTAGTTAAAAAACCATATAGAATAAAGGCACAGTATTATAACTAGACAATTTTTTTTAAATTTTTTTAATGTTTCTTTTTTAATTTTTTTTAATTGTTTTTAATATGTTTGTACAGATATTTTGAAAGTTACTCTTGAGTTACAGTCCTTGGGGACATTGTGATTTTGTATATTAATTTACAATATTGTTTTTTTATTTCACGGGGCCTTGAAAAGTTTACTTTAAAACTTGATTGTATCTTATACGTATTTAAAAAATGAGAATCATTTTCGTTACAAAGCGATTTTTGTGATAATGAGATATGTTTCGAATAGCTTAGATCGGAGAAATTTAATTTAAGTTAATTTCATTTAGAAAATGTATAAAAATTTGAACGGAGCGGGGTTTGAACCCGCGCCTCTTCAAAACCGTTCAAGCGCTCTGACCGCTAAGCCATGCGTTCTACATCCCAGCTACGTCGAAATTCTTATACGCTTATTACAATTTATATTTGTTGTTAGCATCTCTGTAGAGTTTTTTCTACCCAAAGATTATTCTACGAACAATTCGTTTGGTAAGAGAGAATGCTATTTGTTAAATGTACATGTTTTTAACATATTTTAAGTGTTATTCGCACACTTAGGAAATTGAAAAAGACATATTTAGAAACCGCATAAAATTTTTTTTTTGTTTAATTTAATAAGTGTGCGAATAATACTTTAAAAAATGTTAAAAATATAAATATGAAATTATTTTTACACATGACAAAGCGCGGCGTTTAGTTCCACCACTTCTTAACACTGGATTCTCTAGTACCCCTGCCATGAAGGAAAAAGGGTGAAACTGATAAAAATCGATATACACGTAATATAGGTTATACAATTGGTTGCGAATGATTTTTGTTCAAAGTCAAAGTCAAATATGTTTATTCAAAATAGGAAGTTACATGCTTCATTTTTTGAAACTGAAATTTGAACCTACGACCATCGCGACCAAACATACCAGTAACAATTGCGCAACAAGGATATAAGTAACCCGAGTCTTATATGAGAAACGTGTATTTGATAAACATATCACATAATGATACCCGCATATTTACTTGACAGTTAATACTAAAAGGATACCTTGGATTTTCTTGTTATAAAATGAATATATTTTAAAACAAAAATGCAGTAAATTTCTCCGTTTCTCGTTTTTCATATTTTACACCAACGTGGCGAAATGAGACGTCTGTCTGTATTCCGCTACTATAAAATTTCTACACATTTTCTAAAGAATCTATGTTCTTACATTTACAATGTAAAAGTTATATTCAAAATATAATAAATAAAGTTATATACTTTAAATAAAATATAATAAAAGTGAAATAAAACCGTATAAAAAGTTTCAAAACTTTCAACAAACAAACAATTATAATGTCGTTTTTTATTTGATATATATATATATAAGGAGTTCTAAACTATCCTATATAAGTAGTGACTGAACTGAAACATATTATTTCAAAATGTGTCGTTATAGAGTGCTTTTTATTTTCATTATTGTTTTTCTCGAACAAATAAACGCCGCGTCTGTTTCAAGACAAAAACGGTAATAGCTTTCTTTGAAACATAAAAAGAAAATTTAATATATTGTTAAAATGTTACTGAAACGCTTTAGGACAGTAAAGAGTCTCTCTTGTGTTAAGATATTCTGTTAACCCAGTGTTAAGATATTCCGTACGTCCCTTTCCATCCGGATTCGACACATTGCGTATTGAATACCGAGTTTCCACAAAGTAGGAATTGAACCCACAATCAATCGCGTTTGCAATCAAACGCTGTGCCCACTGCGCCACGAAGGCCTCAATAAAAAATTTTACGTCACAGTATTCGAACCCATACCTCTTGCAAACTGTCTACGATGTAGACAACTAAGCTGTACGTTGTTATAGAGTTTAGTTGGAACTTTTATATGTTTGTAAATTGTATTCAATATCTAATACTAAAATCTAAAACCTTTGTGTAACGGGAAAAAGCAAGCCAAAGACAATATAGTGTAAGCTAAATCCATTATCTATTTTCCGATTGTTTTCGAGATTGCGTGTTGAGTGACGGAGCTAAACGCCGGGCTATGTTTATCTAGATATAGTAATGTTTTTTACTATGACTCATCAGCATCAGTATAAATATTATATATTTTTGCTTTAAACAAAAATGTATTGCCAAGTTTCTTAATTTTCCATCTTTCTCTTTTTCAGACATTTCGAAAAGACAACCAATTTTTTTTATTATTTTACATATATACATATTCATAATATGCAAATTTCTATTTTATATAATAATAGGTTAGATCAGTTATAAGTTTAATTCAATGAAATGTTCTTTTTCTGCTTTACGCTTTATAACAGGGTGGTCTGACAGGCTGGGACCTGTCAGAAGGCTGGAACTGTCAGTAGTGTTCTAGTAGGATAATAGAGAACGGAAGCTTCGTTGTCAATTTTCCGCCCGACATCGAGACATTCCGTGTTGAGATGCGAAGCTCAACGCCGCGCTATATCTTACAAGAGCGGATAAACGAAAATAATTTTAATACAATCATACCACAGTTTTACAAAATTGAACTTATTACAGCATTTGAATTGATATTTATTCCAGCTGTATAGTTATCCAGAAGCAATCAGGAACTCATGGTGACACAAACGAAGCAGATGACGACTACGACCGAAGCTTCAGAACGCACGGTGGTAAAAATCACTTACAGGATTCAGAGGTAATAGGTTTTTTTAAACCAGAGACAGAAGAGACAGTCTATTTACAATTTTCCCTTTTTTTTGGAACATTAGGTGTTGAGTGATGGAGTTCGACAGCATGTGAAAGGAATTCCAATTGGTCGTGGTGAAATGTTTGTATTTTAATTCTTCTTGCCGGCTTTTCTCAGCAGAACTGCTATCCGAGCCGATGGTAGGTTCCGGTAGGACTGACAATACTGGCATTTTATGCTAACTGACGATTCGAAAGTGTTTGTAATAGTATATTTGAATGAAGAATATTTTGATTTTAATTATTTCCATGTTCGTTATACTTCTGATTATTTACACGATGGTAGTGGTTTCGATTCCCGGAAACGTTTTATAGTTAAATTCCATACCATAGCACTGGTATGGGAAAACAAAGTGAAGTGTTGCCACACTCAAAACCAATTGTTCCAATGATACAGCAATAAAAAATACAGCAATAAATTTTTGTTGTTAAATATATCATTGGACAACTTGGCGCAGTGTGATAGAGTCTGACAGTTTTACTTAGAGTCTGACACTTGGGGAATGATTAAATTTAAATTATATTTTCATTTCTCAGCTTTCGATGACAAGAGCGGTGTTGAGTTACGCCACTAAAAACGCATTGCCTCAGATTAGAAGGCATAGTGGAGAACGCAGTATCTTGACTCCAGGTTCTCTCTATGCGATAATTATATTTTAATTTAAAAAATATTTTTCTGTTTCAGCCACTTCCTTCAGAGTTCTTAAGATACAATATGTTACCAAAGAACAAAATTGGCGAGCTGCTGCGTCTGCGGAACAAGTTTAAAGCCTTCAAATTATAATTTTTTTAATCATTTTATATGATATGGATACAGACAAAATAACAGATTTCTTTAAGTAAATAGTTTAAATGTATTTTTAATATTTTTTACATTTTTTAAAGTGTTCTTATCACACTTAGAAAATTGAAAAAGACATATTTATAAAACAGATAAAAATTGGTTCAAGGCTCTGACCGCTAAGATATGCGTTCTCAAAAGAACAGGTTTCAAGAGGCGCGGGTTCGAATCCCGCTGCGTTTAAATTTTTATACGTTTTCTAAATATGTCTTTTTCAATATATTTTTAAGTCTAGTAACAAATTCGTATTTGAATTTCCAAAAATATCTTCAGAGTAAAAGAGGCTCACAATAAAAATTTACAATTTGTAGAAAATTAGTAATCCAAGAGTATTTTTTTTAAACATATGTTTTTCCATTTTCTAAGTGTGTCAATAACATTTTACCAAAATGTTTTAAAAAACGTATTTTACAGTCTAATTTTTTTATTTGTATAGCAAGGGTCTTGTTAGTTAAATCAGTGAAGTTAAGTTCCACTTTTCAACAAAAACTTATTATTCAAAAAGCCTAAATATCTTAGGTTTTAAATGTGTAAAAATAGCGACAACTAAAAATCTTAATATCTTAGGTTTGTTCTTTCAAATGATCTCTTTATCACAATTTATATATAACTGCGCAGTTATTATTATACCAAAAGCATGATAAAAGTATTTTTATTATGCTTTATATAGCTATGTTATAGTTTTAGATACGCCCTATATTCTTCACAAACTAACATTTAGGGTGTCCCAAGTACATATAAAGTGAGGAGAAATACACGAAATACTTAAAAAGTAAGTATATTATTTTCTCATAATATATAATAATAGTTGATATAATAATTATTATATATCAGAGAACTGAGTCTTAAAATTAGGGGCTGTCTGTCTAACCTAAGCCTGATAAAATATACTTTGACCAATTTATTATCAAACGCACAGGCGACACTATTGAGTATAGAAATGAAATTGAATTTGCCAAATAGGTTCCTTAAAGCTATGCCTATACAAACAAAGTACGCACGCAAGCCGAGGTCCGTGAATTGTCCTTACGACAAGGCTCCAAGGTCCTCCAAGGTCAGAAACTTATCTCGACCTACCTAGAAAATAATGTGATGCTGTAGAGTCTAATAGGGCCAGGGTTCGCAGAACAGTTCTGAAATTCCTTCGGAAATTGGAACAGTCCAAATTAAACGTTTTACAGTCGAAACTATAAGGTAGAAATGGAATTAGTATAGCAAGGGTCAATTTGATATGTATTTTTTCTATATATTTTTTATAAGTGCAGAAATAAAATTACTTTTGTCAATGAACATTGTTTTATTGCAAATAAATTCACATCACACGATATACGAAACAAACAGACAACGAATTATACATACTTCGATTACAAAATACTATTTATAAATACATTCAAATTTAATATTAATATTATATTTTATAAATACATAATAATATTTACATTGCCTTAGTAAATGTGGTCTGGGTCACTTTAATATTAATTGTTATTTAAAAAAAAAATGAGTAAAACCTTTTTAATTTCCTAATTTTGAAACCTTTTCTATATAAACTATAATTGTGCCAAATTTCCTCAAAAAACTCCTTCGACCGCTTAACTTATGTAAAGAAGCGGTACAAAGTTTTTGTATAACATCATATATAGAAAATTTTGAATGTACAAGTGGTCTAAGTGCGTTTTGAATATATTTGTAAATTTTTTGTTTTTTTTTTTTATTAATGTGATGGTTACGTGCCACAGACTTCGTGTCTGGCCCTTTTCTGACTGCTGATGCTGCATTTCTTTTTCATAAAGAAAGCTGTATTAATTTTGTTTGCTTTATTTTCTGTACTTTTATTTTCTATTGGATAGAAGCCTGTTGTTGTAAAAGGCCTGTTGAAGAAAAGAAGCCTGTTGTTTTTTTATATTCTGTGGTTGGAAAAGTAGAAGATAGCCATCGATCTGGGCAGTACGAGAGACAACTAAGAAATCGTTGGCGGTAGTTCGATATAATAATTGTTTCAAATGACAGACAAATGCCACCTCAGTCTACCTGTGACCACGGACCACTGTAAAGTCTTCGAAACGTCAGGTTTTAAAATGTATTTTCGAATACCAAAATGATTCGCGATTAATCCGGTAAAAAATAGTTTCATTTCAAAATGTGTAATAATCGTGAAATTCAAAAAACTGATTTCTAAAAATATTTTTAGATTTCAAACAGCCAAAGCTGATCAAAACAAAAAATGGTTTTATTAGGGACGTACTAACTCATCCACTGTTTAAATAAACAAAATATTTTTAATTTAATATTTCTGATGTATTACTACAAAAACAATATTTCTGTACTCCATATGTCCATACAAACTTTAATTATGCCAAATATCATACTCGTCCGTCCGCAAAACTTCCGTAAAAACAGGAGAAAAAAAATTTACTTCCCGTATTAATATAATGATGCCATATAAAAAAAATACTAGTTATATGTATACAAAACTAAAATAAATTACATACTTATTTTTAGAAAACTTCGCTCGTAACGGGATTCGAACCAGCGCCTCTTAGTAACCGTTCAAAGCGGTGGTTCAAATACGTTTTAAATTTTTATACGTTTTCTAAGAAATATTTAAAATATCCTAAGTGTGTGAGAAACACTTTAAAAAATTTATATAGATATATACTGTGTTAAACTAAATTTCCGACAACAACTTAACATTATGTATTAAGATATATCATAAATAATAATTCAAAAAACTTTTTAATTTTATTTACAGTTAGGTATAAAACTTGTTTAATCTATATTTTTTAATCTAAGCTTAACTACAGGTTATGTTATATATAAAAGGCATATTAATGAGTTTTTTAAAGTCATTTGAGTCAATATATGTATAAAACTCAGTGAGCGACTGACAGTCAACGCACTGATTAAGCTACTCGTTTAACAGTTATTTGTAAATTTCTCTTTAAAACCATTTTACAGTAAGAAATTCTAGATGATTTATCTATATGTAAGTCAATAACGCAAGAGGGTTTAATATAGGTATACTAACATTTCAAAAATCTAATTTTCTTTTTTCCTACATCCTCGCGTTTTGTCCTGCAAAGTTTTGTCGGAGAGAACCTAGTGTCAAGACACTCAGTTCTCCACTTTCTGCCCGAAATCAAGACATTTCCATGCCTTGTCTATACATTTTATAATCTTTATCCATATATACTTTTAGCATTTCAAATTCAGTTTTTTACGAATTTCATTCACCTTCACCAGTGTCAATCAATGATTTTGATTTTCAAATTCATTCAAATTAACGAATAAAAGAGCTGAACCTTTAAGATGAATATAAAGTATATTCGAATTCATTCATTCGGAAAAATTTAAAAAATAGAATTTGAAACTGAAAAATTAGCAGGTGATGTGTAAAAAGGTGAATTTGTAACGTTTTTATTTTGTAAATTACATACAAACAACTGTGTATACAATGATTTATGTTTCTAGCTTCTAAGAATGACAATGACAGTTATATATGAACTTAAATTTGGCACTTCTACTTCAAACATAAAATATAAAAAAAATATAACACATATTAACAAACAATATACTTAGTCTTTTCAATAAAAACAAAGAATGTCAAAATACACATAAACATGAATATGCTTAGTCTGGCAATAAATATTGTTATAATTAAAAATAAACAAAATATCACTTTTGAATTTGGAATCTGTTATTTTTACACGATTGTGTATTTTCGCGCCAATATATTGTAAATTATTTTGTAATATTAATTTGGAGTGGGGTGATAGAGAGAATCAAATCATTATTTAAATTGCATTACATAAAGTAGGTATGGTGACAAATATAATTTTTTAAATCCTCCATACGCTTGACATTATTGAGATGTTTGTGTATCGGTCTATTAGTAGGTACAATGAAACCCCCTTGATTATAACTGAAAAAGATTAAGCCTCCATGAAGTGATTGTACGATAAAGGCGACCAAAGCAGTAGGGGAAAGAATTTCAAGAAATCCTGTCCGAAAGCAAAAAAGATTTAACCATGTCGTGTATTTTAAAATGTAACTTAGGAATTACAGCCTACAAGAGACGCAATGGTCAGTTTAAGAGAGAAAGGCTAGCTCTAAGCGCCATAAATCCCTAAAACAATCCAAACGATTGGCAGTAACGAATTTTCCCATACAAAGAGTGCGTGCTGCTATTGATAACTGGCCTCAACGTTCAAAGGACTGCATTGCAGCCAATGGAGACCACTTCCAATAAGCTTTATATATTTTCAATAGTTTTATATTAATGTATTAAACTAACACACTGTAATAGTAATAAATCTTACTTACAAAAAATGTTTTTCTGTGTAATAATTTTGATGGCAAGACTAAGTATATATATATATACCAATATATTATATCTAATCTATGGCATACATTTACACCGTCAATAATCTAATAGTGTTTAATTTATTTGTATTTTTTATAATTAAAAATATTATGTACAGTAGAAGAACACTTTAATATTACTAATATTATGAACACGTTAAATTCTTTATTTAAACAAATAAAAAAGAACAAATAAACTTTATTATTTATATAAAGTCATAACAACAACTTACTGTAATCAATTTACGAAAAAGAAAACAAATTTGACAGTTAAATGACATTTACAATATATATATATATAATCTGTACATATATAGATATAGTATATAAAAACTAATCTAAGCTACGATCTGCACGTGTTTCTTTTCTCTAGGCTCCTTCAGGACGTACGAGGTCGTCCTTCTTAATGTCCCAAACGAATCTAGGAAAAAAAATAGTACGATTTCGGCCTGGAATGTATGAATTTATAATGCCACGTGCGCAGTGGGACAGTGACTGCAAGCACGATTGGTTGCGGGTTCGATCCGCAGTCGACATAATGAATATATTTAAACGATTTTCATTTACCTCTTTGCTACAAGACAAAGCGCGGCGGAACTCATTCCGCTTACGAACACGCAATGTATCGATTTCGGGCGGTGAATAGAGAACGGAGTGCTTTGACACTAGGTTCTCTCCGACTACCGTGCTATGCACGAAGAGGGCGTGAAGCTGTAAAAATAAATCTTTATATTATACACTTCAGCTGACTTTTAACTTGTTGAGTGCAGGTTCGATTTCCAGGCGGGGGTATAATGGCATTTCAAGATATACATGCATTAAGGGGTTATGTTGAATTTTGGAATTTTCACTGATCTATGCATATATGAAGATTTTTAATGCATATAGAGCTAATTTATTATAATCCTTAACATTCACATTATTTTTGTATATCGTAAAGTAAATTTTGTATTCATATTTTCACCAAAAATATATACTTTATAAAGAAATATAGCTTACAATCAGACAGACAACAATCCAAACTAATATTATAAAAAAAATAACTCTATCTATTTGTCTGTCTATGACTTCAATCGCCGCCAAACCGCGGCCAATTGCTTGGAATCAACATAGGCTACCTTTGTCTCCCATCTTTTCCAGGAATTACATTGATTTACAAAATGGCCGCCGTTAATACGAAACAGCTATAGTTGACACGGACGAAGCCGCGAGCGAGTCGCTAGTAGTACCTATACATAATATGTAACTCATTTCAACTGCTTTCAAATGCAAAAAAACAATGGGATTTTTATTTTTATTATAGCTATTTATAGTATGAATGAAATTACGAAACAGGAATACTTAGTGTGAGATCCTAAGATAATATGTATAAAAAAATGTGTTCAGTCAGTCAGTCAGACGCTGTCCCACTGCGCCACGGCGGCTGCACTCAGTATACTCACTGGTGACGGGCCTGTGTTGTCGGCGTGGCGCCGGCGTGGCGGGCGCGGACGCGCCACGCCGCGCCCCTCGCTACGACCACCGGAGCTCCTTCAGCTCTACCGTGCTCGATGCGTCTGTCTGTTGGAGTGTCGGGTTATGAATTTTAACAATCTCCTAGGATAAAAAATAGTATTCCGAAATATTTTCTTGGGATACAAAAAATATATAAAAGAAATATATATTTTTAAATTTAGCGGGACTCGAACCCGCGCCTCTTGGAAACTGACCCAACGCTTTGACCGCTAAGCCACAAGTTCTCCGCAGCTACATCGAATAACGATATTCTATTTTATTTATATATTTTTAAACTATTATACATAAAAATAAACAAGCACTTTCAAATCGTTTACTAACTTGAAAATTGACAATATTGTCAGTCAGTCGGTTAGAAGGAGCTACTGGGTTTTGAGATATATTATAACTATTTGAATATATATCGGATATTGAGACATAGTGAGGTAAGTGGAGGGACTCAATGCACTTTGCCTTACCAGAGAAGAGAAAAGAAAATAATTTAAACATAATCCCCCGAATAGAAATCGAACCTACAACCAAACGCGTTTACGGAACGGAACGGAAAACCGAATTTTACTTTTTACAATCCATGCAAACCAAGTTGCGGGCTACAACTTGTATTAATATAAACATGTTGAATAAACGGTTCAGAACCGAGTGCATGTAATATCATAATACAACTAAATCAAAAAAAAAGAACCTCATATCTCGAAGGTGCTGGAGGCACGTGGGTGCCGGGAGAACACCTGGAACACCCTGGTCTTAGGACTGTCCTTGAAGAACCACCTCTCATGGCGGTTCTTAACTCCTGGAATATAGGAAAATTATAAAATAAACAAATGTTCTTACTTCAGCTCACGTCAGAGGGGAAATACATTTTTTTTAAAATAAAATTGATGATTTATAATTGAGTAGATAATAAAGAAACTACCTCGACGCCGTTCGTGTCGCAGTGGGATATCGTCTTATTGTAAACGCCAATAGTGGTAATCTCTTCCCATTCGACGTTTAGTTACGCCAGTCAACACCCAATGTCTCGATTTCGGGGCGCAAAGTTACAAACAGGGCCTTGACACAGGTTTCGCCCTGACTGACTAGCAATGTGAACCTGATATTATTTTTAGTCAAGCCTGTCTTAAATTTTCTATGGTTCTTCAGCGAATGTTCTGTCGCAAAAATGTCTTTGTCTATCTTCAAAGATGAGGTCGCTGTTTAGTAAAAAAAAAAAAAGTCTAAAAAATAAAAACACCTCACCTGCCCCATCTCACTGCACAAGGACTGTCTTCCTTGTGAAGCGTTTTTCTTGGTATTCCAACAGAACTCTAAAATGGCCACCACTATTGCCAGAACTAAGCCACAAAGCAAAGTGACAAATACACCGCCTGAAAGAAAAAAAAACATTCATAATATTAAAAACCTTTTTAGAATAAGTATAAAAACTCAAATGCAGCAGGATTCGAACCCACGGCTCTTGTTTACCGTCCAAGATGCTCTGACCGCTAATCCATATGGTCTACAACCGGCGATGTCAAAACTCTTATAGGCTTGTTACTAAAAAATAGTTGAAAACTATTTTTGTTAATATAATCTCTGTACAGAGATTTCTTTATATTTCTTTATAAGTCTTGAGATATTTTTATGACTTTTCAAAAAATGTTTTTCAATTTCCTAAGTATAAAAATAACACTTTAAATATTAAAAATAATCATCACCTTCATTACGGTCTAAATACGAGCAGAGATAATCTAATATTAGAACTGTTTATTATAGAAACATCGGGTGACGGAACTCCGTCGCCTATTCATTTATTGACATTTAACAAATATTTAAATAAATAATTATAAAAACCATCGTAGCCAGAAGGACAGCACCTGACTTTAATCGCGAGTGGTTGTGGGTTCGTTTCGGGTTCGGTCCACTTGTTGAAGTTATCATAATATCATTATTTTCATTTCTCCACCATTCAATACTTAATGTTTCCAATTCGGGTAGAGCGTAGAGATCGGAGTGTCTGGACACTAGGTTCTCCGTAAGCTGTAAAATAACTTACCAATGTTTTGGACCCCCAACGGATTAGCTTTGCTATCCTTCCCATCTCTATTGCAAACGTCCCCAGTGTTCTTCCACCATTTATCGTAGAGTATCTGAATTACCCCTTTTTCTTGGAGCTCGAGGATGGCGAGGGATATTTTGTCCCGCCACGGACTGCCCTTCCATGTGGCTATCCCATAACCCTGTTAAAAATATCTCATATGATAACATTTTTAGAAAATATATAATTTGAACGTAGCGGTATTCAAACCTCTTGAATATCGTCCTAACGCTCTGACCACTTAGCAATACATTAAATTATTACGACATTAAATTATCACGGCATTGGATTAACATACGTTAAGTGCCTATTTTAATAGAAAAAAAACTGCTTTTTAGCAAAAAAATTTGAATCAAAGCTATTTAAAAGATTTTTTTAGAAAATATCTAGATGTGACTCTTCATGATGACTTATGCACATGTGACATGTACTTCCTTTCCTGAGACTTCCCGAAGCAGTGGAACAGGGTCTGACTGTAAACGCTATTAGTTTTGGATTCAATCCCCACTCGAACGAATGAAATAAACGAATAAAAACAAACGAATAAAAAATATTTTAATTTCTTCACTCTCTTACAAGACAAAGCGCTCAACGCGTGCACGTCTCGAATTCATGCGGCGAGAAATGGAAGACGGAGTATCTTGACACTAGGTTCTCTTTGCCTACCTTGCTATGCAAGAAACAAGCGTAAAGCCAAAAAAACTAAAACTTACTTTAGAGTCTAACAATCCACCAATTTGCGTCAAGTTACAGTCTCTTTGTACTCTATGGTCCAGCATCGTGGACTCCATGAGGAAGGCGTAGTTCCCAACCAGCACTCGCCTTACTCCCTCCTCGTATGAGGACACGAGCGCTGGAGGTGATGCTGACGACATGTGCTGCCACATTTTTTGATAGATATCTATGTTGGAATCCTGCAATTTTAAGGGGAAAGTGTTGTATTGTGATGTGTAAATGTTTAAATATAATATGGAGAAATATTGAGTCCATTGTGAGGCAGTGGAATGTCTGACTGTAAATCGCTGTGGATTCGGTTATCACTGGAAGAAACGTTTATATTTAAATTATTTTTTCTCGGACAAGAAACTTCTTACGACCAAAGTGTACATTTAAGGCCCCTTTAATAAGGGCACTAACGAAATCCTCCTATGTCCTAGCTCCTCTAGAGACCTAATCAAATTCGAGAAAGCCCTTCGATGTACGTACATGTACATGCTAGAAATGAACTAACATATGCAACATCTTAGTGATCCAAAACAATTTAAATCTGTCATAGATAACTCTATAGTCTAACAATGTCTGACTTACAAACAATACTTGAAAATATTAAAAAAAAATTTACACATACCCTAAAAAACGTCATAGTAGAACCTCCATTCAAAGTTCCGTATTGCACGCTGTTCTGTGCGGCCAAGTCTGCTGCGCTTTGTATGGGCAATACAGTCCGCTCGACGGTCAGGAAGGCGGCGAGGTTAGCGGTGTACGAGGACAGAATTATGAGGGTGAAAAACCACCAGATACCACCAACTATCCTGGTAGAGGTTGCCTGGAATTTTTATTTTAAATTTTTTTTTTATATTTTTAAAACGCGGTTCACACACTTTAAGAACATTTTGTCAAAAAAGGCAAAGAAAATATTTTTAGGAAACTTATAAAATATTGAACGTAGCGGAACTCGAACCCGAATATGCCCGTTCAAACGCTCTGATCCATTAAGCCATAAGTTCATTATATATATATATATATATATATATATATATATATATATTTTCTCACATGATCACGATTCAATGATAACACAATATTTTCATAGGAAAAACCTAGTGCTACGACCAGGGTTAATAAATAAATAAATTTAAAATGTGTTTTTTTTTTAAGTATTGTGCATTTTTCATACACACAGTATCTTTGAATGGCGGAAATTGAATAACATCATTTTCTTATAGATTTTCCTCACTTATTCTACGAATGAAGACACATTGAGCTGTGAAGAAAAATTGGTAACCAAAATAACATCAAATTCACTTCTAAAAGCAAAAGTTCACGTTTGTACCCCTAAAAACAATTATAGGGTACCAAAAAAACTCACCTTTGGATTCAAACCTGAACCCTGTCTCAAGAACGTGCCGGTAATAAACCAGAAGGAGTTGCATACACTGAACTGGTTAGTCAGGAGTTTGGTCTCATGTCCACACACATGAGTACTAGAAGACCTGGAAGTACACAAAATGTCAGTAAGAAAAAAAACAGCTTACCGTCGATTAGCAACAAAAAACAACTTTATAGAAAAAAAAACAGTTTTTAATATATATATGAATTTGTAATTGAGGCCATCGCGGCGCAGTGGAACAGCGTCTCGTCTGTACACGCGATGGTTGTGGGATCGTTTCCCACTCAGTGAAATAATCATGATTATTTTCATTTCTCCGCTCTCATATATATATATATATATATATATATATATATAGGTTGAGGTTGCGACACCCAATGCGATGTTTCGATTTGAGCGGAAAGTGGTGAACGGAGTGTCTTGACAGAGAGAGCTATGCGGGAAAAGCGTTAAGCTGAAAACGATCTACTATATAAATTTTGTGTTGACTGGTAGTCTGGGCTTTGTCATGCCAGAGCGGAGTAATAAAGTGGGGACCGGAACCCACAAACAATCGGTTACAGTCAGAAGCTGTTCCACATCGAAAGTATGGCCTCAGATATATATATTTTCATATAAACTTATATTCTAAAAAATATTTTGTGCTGTAAATAATAACAATTTGCGATTTTTAAAGATGTCATATTTGACATTTTAAAATGTATAAATATGGTAACGCAGCGGGATTCAAACCCGTGCATCTGGAAAACCGTCCAAGCGTTCTGACCGCTAAGCCATGCGTTCTACATCCGGTGCGGGTTTTCTAGAAATATGTCATAATGTTATTGTATTTATTATTGACGAATACTGGTGTAATGAAGTATTATATAAGTTTAAAAAAAAGGACTCTATAATTTCCCACTTACCATTCGTAAGGCGAGAAGCGCGCCATCACGAACAAAGTGAAGGACACTAGAACGTAAGCGGCCAAAACGTACAGCCATATTTCTATAGCGAGAGGGTTCAAAAAGCTAAACAGTCTCGTTGGCTGTGATGAGGGTACCTGGGAAAAATTTAAATTAAGGTAATTTAGAAGCATTTCAGAACATTTTCAAAACCTTTTTTTTTTAATGGGGGCCACAGATTTATGCAATGGTTCGATTTCTACTGAAATCAATGATTATGTTTAAATTATTTTCATTTTTCCGCTATAGTGGTAAATAAGCGCGGCGTTGAGTTCCGCCACTCATCATGCAAGGTCTCGGATTCGGACGGAATATGGAGAGCGAAATATCTTGACAATGGTGTCCCTCGCGCTACCCTGCTATGCGGGAAAAATATAGAGTTGATTTATAATATCTATTTGTAATAATATGTTTTAAATAAAATAATAATAATACCTTAAACAAAATACCAATGCCAAGATTCATGAACGGTTTCGTAAAGTCTATGACGGCTTCTCTCGCGTAGTTTATTGTCATAGATGCGACTGCTATATCTGCGTTCTGGAAAAAAAACAAAAGTGAAAAATTAGAATTTAAATATAATCATTCCATGGTAATAAAAACATTTATACAAATTAAGAAAAAACTAGTACTTTACGCATAAAACAAAAACCTTTCATACTTTTATATAGAAAAAATCTTATATTTTTTATTTTTGATTATTTTTTCAAGACAGCCAATATCTTACATATCAGCTGTAACTCAATATTTGTGATATTGAATTATCGACGTGTAATATTGCATTATCAATGGATTCGGACACTAAATTACACTTAGGAAATTGAAAAAGACATATTTAGAAAATGTATAAATAATTGAGATTTTTAAGAGGCGCATTTCAAATCGCGGGTTCAAATCCTTCTGCCTTCACATTTAATAACTTCAAAAAATGTTAAAAATAAATTACCCTTTTTTAACATTTTTAAAGTGTTATTTACAGAGAATACAATTTTGTATAAGAATTTTAACGTAGCTGGAATCGAACCCACGTTTCTCACAAGACCATCCAAGCTCTTTGACCACTATGCCACACGTTCTATCCAGCTATATCGAGTCGAGGCGGACAGATATTGAACATTCAGACATTACCCTATCCATAAGTTCTTTAACAATTCCATTCCACTGTCCAGTTTCGGGGTCCCACGCTCCGTACATGTTGTCTGGGACCAATCTCAGCCGATAGTGGAAACCAGCACGAGCTGCCACTCGAGCCAACAAATCTATACAGAAACCCTCAAATCTGGCATTTCCTTGGAGATTCCAGCCTTCTTTCACCATGACATAAGGTTTTTCCTGGAAAATAACGATAAAAAATATTAAATTTAATTTAAATCAGACAAAACTTTTTTCTGCTTTATTATAGTATAGATTTAGTTCCGCCATCCAACATGCAATATATCTAAAAAATATACATTATAATAAAAAATACACTTACCTCAACAGTAACCACTGTCAAAGTGACATTAGGGGGTGGGTCTCGCCTATAGGCAGCGGGGTCAGTGACTTCAAGTCCAGTTTCTGGAGACCAGTTGCCAGCGAGCACCGCCCCACCGTTCTCTCCGCCGGAGAGCCTCATCAGTTGCAGATGGAAGGTGGTGCGGACGCCGCTGTTAAAAGATATGGGGCCGGTGAGGCCATGGGCTTGGACCTGTAAAATTTGTTCATCCATTGTATTTACTTATAATCATGGTATTTAAAGTTTTTTTTTTTTATATTTTAGTACTGAACCCCATACTCGCGATAGTTTATGTATTTTAAGTTCCCTACAAATATACAATTTATAACCTTATAAGATACTGAAATCAACGTGCAATGGTGGGCCTTATCACTAATAGTGATTTCTTACAGGCAACCGTCTTTAGGTTTAGGTTAATTATAAAACAATAGAGAAGGGTTGCAACCAATAAAAAATAAATAAATTTGTTTAACCTTACATGGTAATATATACATACATACAAACGATACCAAACATATTCAATATATATAAAAAATAAAAATGTAACTGATCGCTGTCTGTACATTTAAAATATACGAAAAAAAAAATAATTAGGGGCATTTATCAATATAATAGAACACAAAGTAATATTTTTAAATTTATTATTCTGTTTGTTTGTTTGTTTTTCTGTGCGTTCGTGCACGATCTAATCTCAGATATCGATAAACCGATTAAAATGCAGTTTTGACTATTGTATTTTGGTTAAGCTTCCCTTATCATTAGTGTTCATTTAATTTCAATCTGTTCATAAATAAACAAGTTACAATAATTTAAATCATAAATGAAAAAAGTTTGTGACTTAAGTAAGAACGCGGGCGAGCCGAAAAACAATATAATTACTATTGTAGTTAACACAGGCGAAGCTGCGAGCGGGTCGTTAGTAAATAATATTTATATAAAAAAAACAATAAATAAATGAACAGACTGGCTATAAATATTGCTTTAAAAAGTTATTTTTAGACGACGTTTAAAAATGCCAATGGATTGAGGTCGCCTTACTTCCTAACTCGCCAAAGTTCCTTTTCACACATACTAAAAGAAACTCATTTTAATATTAATATTTTGATATATTTATTAGAACAGTGAGGCTATAGTGGCGCAATGGAACATCATCTGAATTTAAATACGATGGTAGTGGGATCCATCGTTTTGGTACTTCGATACATGCAATGAATGCAATATCATTGCGTGAGAAGAAACGGAATCATCGCCGCGCTTTTGTCTTAACAAAGTGCGAAAATTAAATGTTAAAAACTCTCCGGACTAGGGATTCAACACACAACTCCAACACGAACAAAAAAGCTTGATTGCAGCTTAATTGCAGTTCATTTAATGCAAATGAATACTAGTAGTTGTAATAAAAAAAAATAGTTTTGAACATGTGACACCAGAATTGTTAAAACTTTTAAAAAAAAATTTTGTTTGAAAAGACTAACGATTCATAAGGTATTTCTGTAAAAGCTCTATACAATTTTGTCAACACATTTGTCAAATATAAAAGCTCTATTATAAAAGCTCTATAAATATCATACATAGCACCTCAGTTAGCTATGGCCGGCCTTATGAAAAACAGCAAAAAAGTTCCATTATTTAAATGTATAAAAAATAATGATCCTAACAACTAAAGGCCTGTATTTGTATTGCCATCACTAAGTAAAATAAACGGTTTTACTCATAACAATGAATGTGATAATGCGCACAGTATGGTTTCTCTAAAGATAACTATGAAGTTATTGTAAAACTAATATCATTTGAAAGGAGCAACTGCACTGCCTTCCGTAGCTCTTCCGCAGCATTAGGACTGACAATACTGACATTTCATGTTAATTGATGATTCGCAAGAATATTTTGGTTTTGATTGAAGCGTATACTTTTTGATCAAATTTTATGACTGATTTATTAGAAATCTTATAATAATTGTAATTTCTCATTCTTAATGCTGAAGAGAAGAAGACAAGAAGTGTGTTCACTTCACACTTTTGACCGTAGGGTAGTTAGAGAAAACCTAATGCCAAGACTAAACATCCTCCACTTTCGGCCCTAGAATGAAACATTGCGCGTTAAAAGGGCGAAACTCAACGCCGCACTTTTCATTTATACTTATACCTTACCTTATTAATATTTTCCATTAAAGCCTTTCCGTGTAATATATGCGTCTCGCTCTCACACGATGCGTTAGAAGAGTGCACCTCTTTAGTTGAAGCGAGAGCCAAAACTAATACTTGTACTGCATCATAGAGAAGTGCGGGTTCAGTCTGAAAATACGCTTATCAATAACTAGTCAAAGATAATCTAGTATCAAACACTCCGTGCTCTACTTTCGAATTCGAGACATTATATGATTAGTGGCCGAACTTTACGCCGCGCTTTGTTTTATTCCCCAGAGCTAAGAAATGAAATTGAAATTAATTAAATGTTCATGAAATTCATTTTTCTGATTCGAATTCGAACCTACAATCAATTGCGTTTACAATCAGACGCTTTCCCACTTCCATTTTATTCGATTCGAAAATTAATTTTATTTATTACGTTATTAGATCATAACTATATTAAAAACATAATTTTAGAAAACGTATAAAAAATTGAACGCAGCGGCATTCGAACCCGCGTAGAATGCATGGCTTAGCGGTCAGAGCGCTTGGACAGTTTCCAAGAGCGCGGCTTCGAATGCGTCTGCGTTCAAATTTTTATACGTTTGTAAAAATATATTTTTCAATTTCCCAAGTGTGTGATTAACACTTTAAAAAATTTTGAAAACATAGTTATATAGTTTTTACTTACCAACGAAAACATACAGGAATCAAACTCACTACTAACCTTTATGTGTCCCCCGCTAAGAATAGATCCACCAATGGGATGGAACTTCTCCATGACCTGTAAAGCATCTTTCACTTTGTCTGAACCCCGGTCTACCAGCCTCCAGCCACTCATGTTCACGCGATTATAGAAAAAGTCTTCTAGGTCAAAGAGTTCCATATCCTGGAATTTATTCAATATTAATATATGATATACGGACACGTGGTTTATACTTTTTGTTGCTTTTTTTTTAATAATAAATTCTTTGTTCTGTTACTAAGCTAAGATATAACCTTATTCATATAATAAAAACGTAACTCATCACTGTCTGTACATGGATGATTATTGGGGGCACTTATCAATGTAATGGAACCCAATACAAAGATTATTAATTTTCTTTTCTGTTTATGTTTATCTGGTTGTCTATGCGTATGTGTGCGTTATACCAGTTCGATAAAATGAAAAAAAATAAAGAATAACCATTCCCCCCACTATTTCCCCCCGTCTTTCTGTTCGGACAGAACAGAAAGACGGAAGCCCACAAGTTTCTCCTACCCTACCCAATAAATTTCAAGATTTCTGTGGAAACACGTATTTTTGGCTCGGCAATAAAATAATTCTCAAAATAGCAAAATATTATTGTCTTACAATCGCACTATAAGCATTTTAGATAATATCTAATGGCTGATAATACTATAAAATTTATTTTATCATATTAAAGTGTTATTAACACATTTTTAGAAAACGTATACAAATTTGAACGCAAACCGGTAGTCCAGAAGGACGGTTCGACGATGGTGCATTTTTTAATACGTTCTCTAAAAATGGTGAAATAATAAATTTTTAATTTTGAATTACACATTTTTCGTAACCCTGGTGACGTGTAAAATAAGAGTTGCTCAGACATTTTATACAAAAGTGTATCTCGAACACATTTTCCCTTTATTAATTTGATGTATTTCTTTGCATTATTATGAAATATATTAGCTTATTGCACTTCATCTCCATGTAAACTAAAATATAACAAAGTTCAAACTCCTCTAAATCATAATTTTCGTATAAAGCGGGGTCGAAAGATTTACCTTCACGTATTGGTATCACATAATATATCAACAAGAAACTTAATATAAAACCAGGTGTCTTACTTATGCTTCAATGGGAACTGAACCCATGACCTGAGTAAGTGAGGTGGTCGTAGCGCAGTGTGATAGCGTCTGTATACGCGATGGCTGTGGGTTCGAAACACACTTGGAGAAATCATGATATTTAAATTATTTTCATTTCTCCTCCCTTGTAAGAAAAAAAAGTACATCGTTGGGTTTCGCCCCTCGACACGCAATGTCTCGGAGTCGGACAGTTAAATTCGTAAATAGTTAAATAAACTTACAAAAGACGTGAATATATAATGGTAATCTTCATTATTCATCTGCAGTTGTAAAATCTGAAATAAAAAAAAAACAGAAATTATAAGTATTATTATAAAAATTACTTCAATAGTACATATTTGCGTTTTCACAGTTACCGTGATGACGTCACAGATAGACATCTGAGACGCCATCACGGTCAAACCGCTGAACCGATGGTGATGATATTTTATAGAGCGTCTTGGGATGAACATAGGCTACTTTTATTTCCCATTTACTTTTTTTTTGTCAATAACTTCATTGTTTTACGAAATGTTTTACTATAGATGACGCAGGCAAAGCCGCGAGCGTATCGCTAGTGCTTATATAATATATTTTTTTTGTCTCCGCTTTGATAAGACAAAGCACAGCGTATTACCGCCGGTAACACAGATAGAAGGCAAAAAGTCTTTAGAACATGAAGAGCTACTTTTTCGAGAATCGAATCTACACTCACTGCCCATGCATATACTTACAGCTCTAGACAACAGCCTCAAGTGCTTAGGATCAGTGTCCACAATTATATGTTTGATGCCTTGCGCCTTCAGTTGCGCCAATGCACGTCTATAATCTCGAACTTCGCACCTCACCGCATACATATCGCGGCCGTCTCGAGCTAATCGCACTATATTTAGTTCACCTGTGGGAAAGAAATATGAAATGATGTAAAAGTTTCGTGAGGCCATTGTGGCGCAGTGGCACAGCGTCTGACTGTAATCACGATTGGTTGTGTGTTCGATTCCCACTCGAGGAATGAATATATTTTAAAATTAAACTAGACTTACTCTGCCTGTCTACCGGTCTACCTGTGACCACGGCCTTGTGTCAAGTGTATAAAGTGTTCGGAACTTCGGGTTTCAGAAATGGTTTTTCGACTACCAATAATATACGCGATTAATCCGGTTAAAAATAGTTTAATTTCAAAATGTGTAGTAATCGCGAAAACAAAGATTTTATTATGTTTATATTTTAAATGATTAAATATACCGTACACTACTGTCAATGTTTTTATAAAAAGCCCAATCGCGTTACCGTAAATTTATCTACTTCGACTACGGACTGACTACTAAAAAGCGTTCAAGACGTTAGGTTTTCTAAAATTTTCTAATTCCCAAGTACCAAAATATGCGCGATTAATCGGGTAAAATTAGTATCATGTAAAAAGTGAACTTCAAACGACATCTCTACTTACCAAATCCATAATCCTCGTAAATAATACCCATTCTGGTCCAGTTTAGAAAGGAAGTGAGATCTTTGAAGGCTTGGTCCATTAAAATACGAGACGGGTATAGGTTTATTGTAAAAGAATCGGAGCTGTTCAGAGCTGAAAAAAGAAAAAAATAAAAACTTATTATTTTTTCAGCTTCATGCCGTTCATGTATAGTTCATCAGTTCTCCACTTTCCGCTTGAAATTGAGAGATACAGATTTGAAATTATATTAAATGATTCAAAATAGCGACATACAACAATTTGCACATTCGTTATTGTTGTATGACTTTCTTTGTAAGCATTTAATTTTAAATATGTCTACAAATCCTTGTCCAGCCTTACTGTCATTGGTGGAATAAAGGTTAAACAGTTTAGATACTTTATGTAGGGGGCATGGATATAATGTATATATATATATATATATTAATTTATTAAATTCTTTGTAATAAGAAAAAAAATTAAAATACGCAAATTAGGCTCTGCGCCATAACTAGGATATGGTATATGATATAATGGATTTAGACATATTTAGAAAACGTATATAAATTTGGACCCGCGCCTCTTGAAAACCGTTCAAGCGCTCTGGCCGCTAAGCCATGCGTTTTACATCCAGCTACGTTGAAATTCTTATACGCTTATTACAACTTATATTTGTTGCTAGCATCTCTGTAGAGAGATTTTTACAAATTTCTGCTACCCAAAGATTATTCTACGAACAATCGTTTGGCAAGAGAGAATGCTATTTATTAAATATATATTTTTATAACATTTTTTAATAAAAAATTGTAAAACTTATCGGCCAGAGCGCTTGAACAGTTTTCAAGAGGAGCGGGTTCAAATCCCGCTGCGTTCAAATTTTTATACGTTTTCTAAATACGTATTTTTCAATTTCCTAAGTGTGCGAATAACATTTTAAAAATTGTTAAAAATATATAATATATTTAACGTATATAAAATACTTACAATCTCCAAAATATGGTGATACAGTCAGGTGTGGCGCGTGAAGTGACCGGCACATCGCAGTCAACGTGGACCCGAGGAGCGGACCCGCGCTGCTGAATATAGCTATAGCCCCCGACCTTATTTGTGTACAGGCTGAAATGTCAGATTTTAAGTCATTAAATTTAAATGTTTTTTAACAATTATATGGAACCATCATAGCACATAGGGTCTGACTTTGACTGTAAACGCGATGGTTGTGGATTTTATCCCCACAAGAGGGAATGAATTGGAATTATACTTTTAATTATTTTCATTTTCCCCGCTTGTGTAAGACACTTAATACCTCTAATTCGGGAGGCAAGTGTAAAACGGAATGCCTTCACACTAGGTTCAACAACGTTAGTTAAAACTGCTACCGTTAATCTTAAACTAAAATCTTATTTAGGTCCATTGACCAACCCGTTGCTTTCGGGTGAACAAAAATCTTGGAACACCCGTCGTCGTCACCGAACGCCTAATGTTGGGTATTTTATGTCAATAGCTCTATGTCCAGATAACAGATATAATAACCAGATCTATTTTAAGAATAATTGTATCAACTGACAGAAGAATGCCACCTTAGTCTACCTGTGACCACGGACTACTGTAGTGTTCGAAACGTCGGGTTTCTAAAATGTATTTTCGAATACCGAAAATATACACAATTAATCCGTTTAAAAGTAGTTTCATTACAAAACGTGTAGAAATCGCGCAATCCATTTTGGTAGTTTTAATGTAAAAGTGATTTAAAATTTAATACTAAAGTTTAAAATTATAAGTTTTCACTTCTATCGACAGTCCCTATGACTATTTTCTTTTGTTTGCAATTAAATATCCCACTAAGCAATACTAACAAAATAAATGCTATATAAGGCAGTAATTTCTTAGAACAAACTCCGGGGATTTTTCTGTGCATCTAGCTAAAAGATAAAAGATTAATGATAGAAAATATGCATGGAACTAAATATTAGGATAGAAGGAGAAGCCAGAAGACGGGCGGAGTAGGATGGCGCCACAATTTGGTGTAAATAATGCTTGCGGGTTGTTTTTTTTTTCTTTTCACGCTAGGGTTAGACAACGAGCAGTATATGGTTAGACCACCCATCACACAGTGTTTCAAAGTACTTTGAAACCGGAGAACTAAGTCACTTATCTCAGGAAAAGATATTCTCCCTACCTACATCTACAGAGTACAGAATATAAAGTTAAGACAAAAGTTATTAAAAAGCTTTCAAATCTCAGATTCTAAAAGTTTCATAACATTGTGAATAAGATATCGAGCTTTTTAAACTTAAACGCTCGTTTTAAATAATACATTTGAATTTGAGTACGTTTATAATATTTTATACAATATATCGTATAGACTAAAGATGATTTTTCTAATTACATTTTTTTTATTTATCTGAGACCATCTAGGCGCAGTGTGATAGCATCTGACTGTTTATGCTATGGTCATGGGTTCAATACAATCGTGCCCCCGTAGTTTAATTTCTACACTCTGGGCACAAGATAAAGCGCTACATTAAGTTCCGCCATTCAAATCCTGTATGTTCCCGTTGGAGTTTTGAGAAAACTTTTGCCAATTTTTTGAATGAAATAAAATTCTGTTTCTTAATATTAATTCCACTAACACAAAACTACATTATTATCAAATTGTTGAAAAACACAACACTGACAATTTACTAAAAATTACACGTACTTAACTTTAAAGCCTAAAATAAAAATACATAAAAAAAAAGAAAATAAATAAAATAAAGGTGCATATAAAAAATCAACATAAATATAGTTAGAACTGATAAACGGCAAAAACTGGTCAGTTAAGTTAAACTAAGTTTATATGGAGTTTGTCTTACACTGCGTAGTTCGGAAACGCCTTTTCAAAAGTTTTCGAATCGATAGCGCTAACGAATAGAAAAACCCAGAAAAAAGTACATCACAGGCCGGGCATTAGTTTTTTCTACGCCCAGTAGATTCCGCTGTGCGTTGTCTGCCAGTCTCTTACAATTAGTAAGAATTTTATATATAAAGGTATAAAAAGTGTTATTTCACTAGATTAAAACAAACACGTATATCATTTTTTTTTAAATGTTATACTATTACTTTTTTGTGAAGAACGGAGTGTCTTGACACTAAGTGCTTTCTACCTATCCAGCTGTACGGAAAAAAGCGTGAGCCTGCTTTATATTTTCATTCTGTTATGTCTTAGAATATTATGTACGATAAATGGTATGATGTGAAGGTACATACTAATTATCTCTGGAATAATTAAAAACTGATAATAATTCATATTTTTTTTATACTACTACTTTACTTATATATAAAAACTTATTATAAAAAATACATAAGTTTTCTATAAAAGTATACTACAAAATTCGAAATGTTTGGATCCAAGGCACCAATAGTGAAATGCTGCTAAAAAAAAATGTAACGTATAATAACCGTTTTGCTAATGTGGTAGGAATTATTTTTAAATAATAAACCATTATGATCTAAAACTAAATGGACATAATGATTGAAATTTTAAGCTCTCCTCATATTAATATATACTAGAAAATACCCACACAAAATACGCGTTAGCAACGCGTATTTTGTGTGGGTATTTAAGGCAAGGCAAGGAAGGCGTATTTTACATCCTCAAAGTCTATATCGTTTTTATGTCAAAATATTATGGTTTGAATACAAGTACCAGAGACCTTAAAGCGAGACCTGTATATTTTGATGACGCCATCAACTTTACCGTTCAAGTTTTTGAACGGTTTTCAAGAGGCGCAGGTTCAAATCCCGCTGTATTCAAATTTTTATACGATTTCTAAATATGTCCTTTTCAATGTTTTACGTTTGCGAATAACACTTTAAAAAAATGTTTAAAAATAATCAAATAAAATATATATATATGCTTGAAGATACCTTTGATTTTACCGATTTGACACCAGTAATATAAAGGTTTCTTTATCGGTACTTTATTTAGTAAATACCGGTATATGTGCTATAAAAATACATGTACTCAGTTCTTATAATAAAGGTTTCGATACTATTATTGGGCTTATAATCTGTAATACAGATTATATAACTAAGCTAACAAGCTAATTTCGCAGACAGATAGTGGGGTTCAAATTTTGTTTTAGCAATACAGACAACGTTTGTTGTAATTTGAAATAGTGATGGCAGCCCCCGACTGATTCGTCCTCGTCGTCCCGTTACATAAAGTCGAGGGTTTTCAATTATTTTATCCTTTATTTCAATTAAGTTATACTGCATTTTATTTCAACCTATTTACCATACTCATTTTGCTTTAAAACGTGTAATGTTTTTTTAATTCCCCCGAGTATGGATCGAACCCGCAACCAATTACATTTACAGAGGCTGTCCCATTATGCGACAAGGGCCTCATCACAGTCTAATAGCTAATGTGTAATCTTAACATGTATAATATATTAACCAATCAGCTTTACATGTTCCATTAGGCTACACCTGTACCATAAATTAACATTGAAATTAACACTGAAACTATAATAACTTTGAGTGTATTTGCGTGTTTGAATAATTGTATTGGAATTATCGAATTATCTTAAGATTATATAGTCTATATATAATTTTGGACTAAATATTTACGGAGCTGTGTCTGCACAAACCCTTAAAAAAATACGTAAATCAAAAAACTTTACAGGAGTATAAATTAAGCATATATTTTTTTACATTTTTTTAAAGTGTTATTTGCACACTAAGGAAATTGAAAAAGACATTTAGAAAACGTATAAAAATTTAAACGCAGCGGGATTTGAACCCGCGCCTCTTGAAAACCGTTCAAGCGCTCTCTTTTAAATTAAGCATATTTAAATTTTATGTGGAAAAGAAGTGCAGATAGCCAATACTTTTCATTATAATTTAGTAAAAATACATAATTATAATTCTTTATAAATATTTCACATACACTTTATACAAAAGTATATATCACTCACATGGTAACGTGCAATTTGACAAGAAGGTTGTACTAGTACTTTAAAATGCTTATCTTTGTAGTAATCGAAGTCAATTAGAGAAATTGCAATTGGTTGCATGAACAGCCCTTAAACGACTTAAGCGTGTTAGAAGATAGTTGTATGCGGGATAAATTTATTACCAGCTATTAAAAAGATATTAAAATAGTATAAATTTAATTTAGAGATTAAAATGGTCGTCCCGATATGTATTCTGAAGTTACAAATGACTGCTGAAGTTACTTATTTTGTAATAACATTTTTTTAAACAATATATAGTATAGTCAGTTAGGTCAGTCAATTGATGGGTCAGATCGTATTGCAGTATGGGGCGTCTGTTTGCAAACGCGATGGTTGTGAGTTCGATTCTCACTCGCGGGAATGATTATATCTAAATTATTTTAATTTATTCGCTCTGGTGCCCAGTTCTGGTCTAACACAAAGCGTGGCGCTTAGTTCCCCCACTCAACACATACCGTCTCGGATTTGGGCGGAAAGTGGAGAACGGAATGTCACAAAAGAATGGAGCTGCTGGTGGTGAAGAAATTAAATCCTATTTTAATAAAAAGTAGGAACAGATTAATAATAATAAATTAAGTCAGTCAGTCAGGTTGGGTCTGTCTGGGCGATGATCGTTAAATACTTTACTGGAGAATACTTTAATACATACATAGGTGCACGAGTATGGTATTCAACCACTTAACAAACCACCCATTTCTAAAAGTAATGAAAAATTAAATGTGGTGTGTAAAAATGTAAAAAAAAAAAAAAGATCCAATTTTGTTTTGTCATTATTGTCACGTCGTTATTGTCTTGTCAGGTGACCATGGCCCACTTTTATTCTAGCAAATGCATAAAAATTGCTTATACAATTCTAATGTCAATTACACAGGCGGTACGCTCTGAATTATTTTCAATATTCACATTTCATGATGGTTCTTTGAAAACTTGAACACTTTGATTATAACCTAATTTCAAAAACAATAACTATATTTTTTTTTTTGCCGTTTTACACAACATAATAAATAAGCAGTCATAGGAACTGTCAGAAGAATTGACATATTACAACTTACTTACTATTACATCTATTGACGTACAATTATATTCGACGTTAGGCGTTCGTTGAAGATGACGCGAGTTCCATGATTTATGTGCCAACCCAACCCTTCAAAAAACAAAAGCCAAAAAAGATATACAAGAATATATCGCAACAATAAAAAAAAACGTGTCGTAACTTATAAATTGCACTGGCCACTTCTCAATTTCAATGAGACTCAGTCTACGCTTTTTTAAGTTAGCAAAAACTGGCGAGTGCCCTCGAGTCAGCCACTTCCGGTAGCCATATTGCGTTTCCGCCACTCGACATCCGAGAATTTCCTGTTTCGCGCTCGCACCGTATTATTTTAATCTATATTTGATAGTTACGTTGCTTTTCTTCCACGTTTTTTTTATACCATCGGTCATAATGGTTTGGGTTTTAGTAAGTTTATTCACGTTTTTAATAAAAAAAACTATTGGTAATAAATATAAACATACTGTAAATATCAATTTATATAACGATAACCATTTTTATTAAAAATAACTAATATTTTTAGTTTAATTATAACTTAGTTAAAAATAATAGCTTTTTAATTATTACTTGTAATTTATTAATTGTATAAATTACTAATTGTAATTAAGTAAATTTAATTAAAAAAAAAGTAACGGTTATGAAAAACAATTATAGAAAACGTGCAAAAATTTGAACGCAGCGGGATTCGAACCCGCCCCAGCGCTACGACTGCTAAGCTATGCATTCTACATCCGGCTACGTCGAAATTCTTATAAGCTTATTAAAACTTACTGTCGTAGTCACCATCTCTGTATACAGATATTTACAAATTTCTGCTACACAAAGATTACTTCTACGAATAATAATCGTTTGTCAAATGCGACCGTTTTTGGCAAACTATTTTAACATTTTCAAAGTTTTGGAAACCTTTTTTGATAAATTGACGCAGGTTCGATTCCCCTCTGCGTTCAAATTTTTAAACGTTTTTAAAAAAAAAAAATTATCTTATGTGTGTGATTCTTTAAAAATTTGAAAACAAATAATGATTAATATAATTTCTAGAAACATTCTCGTCCAAGTATCTCACCTTTTTTATAAGTCCTGAAGGTATCCCTCGCTGTAGTGTACTGGATGTCATACACAAGTGTGCTTTCGGGCAGCAAGCTTCTTTCCTTATTAATTCTATATACAGCGTATTTGAAGGCAAGCTCTGCGCTACCGCCTCGTGAATCTTCTGTGAAAATTGCTCCTAAAATTAAAAAACAATAAATAACATTTTGTTTAAATGTTACACAAAAAAGTTGGTTGAAATATATTGGTAGTAAATAAATTCGCAATTGAAATATTAAATTCTTATGAGCAACCGAAATACACACTTTGTCAAAGATGTATTTTTCAGCTTCACGCTTTTTCGGTCAGAGAGAACCTAGTGTCGAGACGCTCCGTTCTCCACTTTCCGCCCGAGTTTGAGACATTGCGCGTTGAGTGGCGTAACTAAATACCGCGCTTTGTCTTAGTTACCACAGCAACGAAACGTTTTAAATATAATCCCTCAAGCGGAAATCGAACCCACAAACAATCGTGTTTACAATCAACCGCTGCCATCATCAATCATCATTTTGACTAACCAATTTTAACAACAGGTGACAGAGCAGCTACAGCATTCAAGGTGACCACGAGCCAGCGCCACTCCCTCCACATATTGCAGCATCACTCCACCATGCAGCCTTCACCACCTGGAAATAAATATTATAATTCATAAACTGCAATATTAAGTTACGATGTAGTGGTAACATTGCATAACTTAAATATTACAAATAAGTTTTTTTTTTTAATATAATAATTTTGCAAGCAAAACCGGTATTCCGCTATTTCGATCACACTTGCCATTATTTAGGTTATTGTTAAAAAAAAACTGGTCTCGCATTGCGCTCTGCGTGTACGCCGATGAACAGCTAGAGATGCGCGCCCTCTTTACCTAATATCGTTTTCGATAATGTTTTTAGTAATTTTATTGTAAATTCTTCCGCTTGCTTCTTATGAGCTGTGCTTTTGTGTTTGAACTAATAAATAATTATAGCCATTGAGACTTTGGTATTACTTAAAAAAATACATATTTAAAAAACGTATAAAAAACATAGAAAAACGTTCAAGCTACTCTGACCGCTAAGCCATGCGTTCTACATCCAGCTACGTCGAAATTCTTACACACTTATTACAACTTATATTTGTTGTTAGCATCTCTGTAGAGAGATTTTTACAAATTTCTGCTATCGAAAGATTATTGTACGAATAATCGTTTGGCAAGAGAGACTGCCATTTATTCAATACTTTTTTTTAACATTATTTTCTTTTAAAGTGAAAAACATATTTTGAAATTGAAAAATATATTTTGAAATTGAGAAACAAATTTTTAGAATAAAAAATATTTTTAAGAAAATGTATAAAAATTCGAACGCAGCGGGATTCGAAAGAGGCGCGCTCTTGGACTAATTGAACGCATGACTTAGCGGTCAGAGCGCTTGGCCGGTTTCCAACTGAATGTAACTGATCGCTGTCTGTACAATATGTATGAAAAAATATCTTATTAGGGTTATCAATATAATAGAACACAAAACAATGATTTTTATTTTATTTTCTGTTTGTCTGCTTATCTGTTTGTTTGTGCACGCTAATCTCAGAAACGTCTTAACCAAATTAAATGCAATTTGACTATTGTATTGTCGTAAACTTAACCCTTAACATTTAGTGTTTATTTCATTTCAGTCAGTTCAAAAGCAAAAATATACAACCATTTATATTTTAAAAGTTTGTTGTTAAGTACGCGGGCAGACGGAGAAACTAAATAGTTTGGTTATGTAGTTTACTCAGGCGAAGCCGCGAGGTGGTCGCTAGTTTTAGTAATATAAGTTAAATTTGTAATATTAATAAAGCATTTTATAAATTTGGTCATTTTTGGTGCCTCCACTTACTTAATGAACTTACATAAACATTAATTTCATAACAAAGTCTTATCACCACATTCTCCGTTCCAATATAAAGTGGAGATAGAAAAAAGAATTATCAAAAATTTGAACGTTTCGGGATTTGAACCCGAAAAGGGCATTTTGAGTTCGAATTATCCGCGTTCACATTTAGATACGTTTTCAAAAAATATTTTTTCAATAAAGAATTTGTTGCTGCCCCCCCCCCATAAAATTGGGGAGACACGTGGAACGGTACAGTCCGTTATATGTAAATACGGCTGCCACCACATTGGGTCACGTGCATTAATATTCATGACAGTTCTAATGGAGAATATATGAATGTAGTTTAATATAATCATATCTCCCATCTCATAACGTTGTGTTAAGCTATCATAAAATATGTTTGTTATAGAAACCGTATAAGCAGAAAACTGAGTCCATCGTGGCGACTAAAATAGCGATTGATTGTGGGTTCGATTCCCAGACGGTGAAATTATCATAATTTCATTAATTTAATTTCTCCGCTCTGTTAAACGAAGATTACTCGGTGATACACGGCTGTAGAACAGAATGTTTTGACACTAGGTGCTCTCGGATTATCCTGGTATGCGTTAAAAAAGCGTGAAGCTGAAGTATCAATCACTCTCCAATTTTCGCCTGAGATCGAGATATTGCGTGTTAAACGGCAGAACTCAACGCCGCGTTTAGGTTTTTGAGTATTTTATTGTTATGAATCCTGGATCTGATGCAATGTATTAAATAAATTACGCGAAATCTAGTTCAGCGATCCCAGGGTATTATTTTTTTTTATTATCACAATTTTACTTTTCCATTTTTAAATATTAAAATCATTGTGGCGCAGTGTGACAGCGATTGGCTGGGACCGCAATGCTTGTGGGTTCAATTCCCACTCGATGGGATTATTATATTTAAATTCCTTCGCTCTGGTAGCTAAGACAAAACACTCAACATGCAATTTCTCGATTTGATGTGAAAAGTGCAGAACGCAGTGTCTTGACACTGGGATCTCTCTGACTGCCCTGCTATGTAGAAAAAAAGCGTGTAGCTGAAATATCAATCATCCTATCAATCACTTACTACTTTATGACCTGCTATGCTATTTTGATCTACTTTTTGAACACTCAAAAATTACTCCAAACATAGTTAGCATATTCCTGGACATTTACCATTATATACAGCATGTTCCTTTTTAGTTTTTTTTAACAAGTTTTTATTATAATGACGCCAAATATAATAAATCGATTGTAAATCACAAATCCATATAACAAAACATCTCAAAATAAGTTTCCACTGAGCCGAGACATTTATGCAAATTAAACATACGCAACTTGAAGCGAGGTCAGGGAATATGCTGATCGACTCAATGGCGTTCCAGCATAATATACTTCTCGTTCGTTTCATGACCGGCTTTTGCATTCAGTATACTGGTTTCGAATCTTGTGTGGTGTCATAGTTTTGTTAATTGAATAATATTTAAGTATCTTTATTTTATTACATTACTTGACTAGAAAAAGGGAAATGCAAAAAATGTGGGAACGATTAGATTCCAAAATGCTTTCAAAGACAAAGCAAAGAAAGAGTTCCGAAATAATATCATCCGAAATAATATTCTCTCTGACTACACTGCTATGCAGGAAAATGCGTGTAGCTATTATATTCTATTTATTTCCTACAATACTGCATGCAAAATAAATAATAATTGTTTACAATAATAAAAATATAACCATCAATGGAACTTATTCGAAATTGTCTCCATTGGCTACGATACAGTGCTTTACACGTTGAGGCCAGTTATCAATAGCAGCACGCACTCTTTCTATGTATTTTTTTTTCTATCCATCGTATGGATTGTTTTAGGGACTCTCTAAAACTGACCATAAATCATAATCCAGTGGATTAAGATCAGGACTAGATGACAGCCAGTCTTCAGGTATAATGAAGTCCGGAACATCCGTTTCTAACCAAGATTGGGTGGATCGAGCACTATGTCCCGGCGCCTTGCTGAAAGGACCATTCTTGGTTATTGAACATGATGTTGTTAAGGGGCTTAACTACCTTCACAAGAATGGTATCTTGATACACTTGTGCCGATGTTTTGATACCTTTTTCACAAAATTATGACTCAGTCTTCTAGTAACTTCATAGCTAACACCCCATCAAATCATTACTGAAGTCGGATAATTCCCACGATGTACTCTGTCCACTAAATGGGAAGCTCCTTTAGAGTTTTCAGAATAAATATGGTCATTTTGGTTGTTAAAATATTGCTCAATTAGGTATATATATGTAATGAATTCTAGCTTCACAGCTTCACCCTTCTAGAGTACGCAGCTAGAACTGAGTGTCAAGACACTCCGTTACTCCCAAAGCTGAGAAATAGGCTTAATAAAAAATAATAAGTCTATTATAAGGTGTAAACAAGTGCAGCGATGATTGAGATGTTAGTCTCAAGCATCATTAGCTGAGTTTCGCCTCTTATCATAAATTTAAATGTACGGCATGAATTACTAATAATATTATGCCAATAAATGAATTTTTATAATTTTATTCTAATACTTGGAATTACACTTGCTGTTAGCGTTTTAGATTTAGTTTGTATGATTTTGTTTGTCTCGTCGTTTGTCGCATTTTACTTTTTATATGGCAACTACGGCAAATCTAGTGAAAAATCTACTTATCTAGAGACGTAGTGGATATCGCAACTTGACGCCGTACATTCGAAACACAATCATCGTGTTTTAGACATTACCCAAATTGGCAATTAAGGCAATTGGAGGTCACTTAACGTAATTTGCTTATAAAATACGGTACGACTTTTAACTTTTTTAAATATTTGATGGGTACAAGTTGCATTTAGACTTAATATTCACCTTTCTACAAAACTTGCGTGGTAGGCACAGCCTTTATTCACATCTAAATATCTCGAAATTACTTGCCCAAGGGAAACCAATATTTACTGTGTATACGTAAATTCTTGAAAATTCCTTTTTTATGAATGTTTTATCAATAAAACACTTGATACCGAACCTTTTGTTCGTTATTTATGAATTACTATTTTTTGTTACTTCTTACTTAACTAGGCTGAGAACTAAAATACATTTATTTATGGGTAAGTAAATTTTGAGTTTCCAAAATATTTTAATTGTCATTCATATCTAATAAATATTATTTAAAACTACAGTTATAATATATATATATATATATATATATATTTTTATTTATATATTCGACAACGTTAATATTTGAGGGAAACTTAAGCGTCCATCGGAATTTATGGATTTTGGGATGTGGTAGGCATAACCGATATAAGGCAGGCAGTCTGACTCCAGTATTATCTACATAATGCTAGTTTCAACTTTCGATATAGAAAAAAAGGAAAACAATTTTTATGATTTCCACAGCCTAAGAATTTACATACAGACGAACCAGTGCACAAATTCGTTCAAATGTAAACCTTTTATATAACACATAAGGTACATTTTTGATTGAAATACAAAAAACAACAGGCAGCAACCACTGCTTCATTATGCATGCTTTTTGTTATTGAGACATCCTTTGTCTGCGTGTTTGTTACTTTTGAGAATGATTCTCAAACGTAAAAAAATGCATCGCTGTAAAAACTGGTTGGTGTACACGATACAAATATAATTTTAGTATATTTTTTTTCCAGCTTCAAATTTTATCCCACACTGCAGGCAGATAACTTACCGTCAAAACTCACTATCAAATATAATTTAAATGTTATCATTCCCACGAGTGGAGGTCAAACCCATCACTGCTACAGTTATACTCTGTTCCACTGCGTCATTATATTAATATAAAAAGGAAAATCGTTGAATCAATTTTTAACAAAATTTTACCGACGGATAACTATGAAACTTGGCATAGTTATAATTCATATAGAAAATGATTGTTAATTCTTTCTTTAAGATAATTAAGTTATAAATACATAAAATTAATAAAATACATTAAGCACATACACTACCATGTGTTTGAAATACACTTTCGTACAAAGTGTATGTCAACTAAAAAGCTAATTGAAGCGTATTTTTCTCTGAAGTTTTTCAAAGAGAATTGACTTTTAATCTCTTCAAATCTTTTTAATATTATTTTCGTTACATTACATTTAGATTATGAAACTAAAGAAGTGATTTGAAAGAAATTTGCTTATAGAGGACTAACTCTTTTGATTCTCAAAACTATGAAGTATTGTTTTCAATACTACCTTAAATTTGTTAATATGAACAAAATATATAAATATTTTTTTAGCATTTTAAAGTGTTATTCGCACACTTCGAAAATTGAAAAACTTATTTTTAGAAAACGTATAAACGCAGCGGAATTTGAAACCGCGCCTCTTAGTAAAACACCGTCCAAGCACTCTGACCGCTAACCCATGCGTTCTACATCCGGCTACTTCGAATTTTTTATACGCTTATTATTTTTATTATATGAAACTAGATTCGTACGTCTTCTAAAAATATGTTTTTCAATTTCCAAAGAACATGTATCTAGTGTTTTATCTGTCATAATTAAATAGAAAAAAACCCTTACGCTTATTAGTTCTTGATTTTTCTATATGTACGTGTATATAGAAAAATCTAGAATATCATTAAAAAAAGGAAGTAAATCAATCAGGAATATATTGAAAAATCAAAGAAATGTGACATAATTGGTTACAAATTTTAATCTATACAATATTATAAAGAGATAAGCGTTTGCGAGCATGTATGTTTGAGGCAGGTAATCTCCGAAACTACCGATCTCATTTCAAAATTTTTTTCACTGTTAAAAAGGATACATTATCCTTGAATGCTATATAGGCTATAGTTTTGTAATTATTCATTCTCAGTCAGATAAATTAACACTTTCTCCCATTTTATTCATTTTCTGCAGGAATTTCATTGTTTTACGAAAAGGCCGCCGAAAATGCGAAACAGTTATATATTACGCGGGCGAAGCCGCGAGCGGGTCGCTAGTATACATATGTACAGTTATATGTATATACGTATAACTGTAAACCGAAATGCTACTTATTTTATGTTTATCTATGTATTATTAAAAATATATTTATGTATGATTGTTTTTCTTAAATCTAGTAAATTAATTTGAATCACTGTTAACTTAAATTCCACATATTTAACTATGCCTGGTGCCCAGACTGGGTACAGGTCGTCTCCAAAGATGCCCACTTCTCCCATTCCTATGCTACTCGCCTCCAAGGTCTTTATATGAAGCAGAAACCGTACTCATTTGGTAAGTTACATTTAATTAAGTAACTAAACTGAGTAAATAAAAATGTGAAAAATGTGAAAAATTTAAAATAGAAAACGGATATATGAACCTCAAGGTTATCTCTACTAATAAATCTACTACTATGCAGTAGATTATTTAAGAGAAAGACCACATTTTACAAAAATATCAATGTAATATGGCGTACTGTATCGAAAAAAACTTCAAAAACACTTTTTTTTTTCCCGCAAAATACACAATCAAATTCAAAGCTTTATCACCAGACAATGCAACCTGGCAACGTTTGAAAACAACTACTCGTATAAATAGTAGACGCTTGTTGACGTCCTATCCGTTCAGGTGAAGTGGAAACTATAAATTTCTTCTAGTTTTTTTTGATTATTTGCTTGTATAGTCATGTGTGTATGAAAAATTTAACAACTCAGACTTACTGATACGTATATATAGTAATTATGCTATATAGTTCTATACTTTTATTTCTGTACTTTTGACTTCACTCTGAAGCTCTGAAATACATTAAAACTAAGACTACTACTCTAAATATACCACTGTAAAACAATAAAAACAATAATAATATGTAAAGCTTATTACTCTGTAGAGGAATATTTAATAGATAATAAAAATTTGTGGAAATAGTATGATTTGAGTTTAATGCAGGTTAGCTACTAACACTGTATTAAATAATAAAATTGTCACTTTTAAATTTGAAAAGCAACTGTTGAGTTTCTCTGTGGCTCTTCTCAGCAGAACTGCCTTCCGGTTGTAGCTTTATGTTCATTCGACGATTCAAAAGTGCTTGCAAAAGTTTATTTGAATAAAGGATATTTTAAATTTGAATTTATGGCCTAAAATATAATATTTATCATAAATATAGGCCAAGTATAAACAAAAGTGTAATTTTATGTCACTTGTTTTATGGTTTGTGGTTTGCACAATGGTTAAAAGCGTAAAAACCACTAACAAGGTAAACACATATATAAAACACAATGACACTGCAAACCAATGTTATCTTTTTTCTAGAATTATAAGGCATTTTATTTTTTTACTCTAAGTATTAAAATCTAATTTAAATTACGCTACTAAATATAGAAAAAAAATCATAGAACACGTATAAAAATTTAGACGCAGCGGGCTTCGATCCCGCGCCTCTTGGACAGTTTCCATTCCCAATACTTCAAATCCCGCTTCGTTCAAATTTTTGTACGTTTTCCTAAAAAAGGTTTTTAAATTTCCTAACATGCGTGAATAACACATAAAAATGTTAAAAAGCCCTCTCTCTGCCTGCGACCCGATGGCACAGTCATCGTTCATCATGGAATTGTATTGTATTATACCTCCAAATGTACAAACCCTGCCTATTTTATCAATTAAAAACCTAACCCTTACACATTTTAATTTGAAAATAAAATATACCCAGCGTTAGCTTTAGCTTTATTAAACTGACAACTAAGTGGTGAGGTTATATACTCTTGAGACAACAGTCCTTGAACGTTTGTGCGAGTTCAGCCACTAGAGCATTTCCTTTTGACAATGTCAAAAACGCTGGATAAAAAATGCCCTCTGCGATACGTACACTAGTGTCGAATACTGCTAATTCGACAAGTGCATTTAAAAATGGTCGACTTTTAATTTTTATTTAAATGGATTTTGTTAATGCAATGGTGGCGTAGTGACGATCCTGTTTAAGCGTGGTATTTGCAGGTTCGCATTAAATACGAAAGAAAATTTATATTTTCTAAATGTGTACAATTTTAAAGGTATTAGGACTGACGACTCTGGGTACCGTCTAACCGCTGTGCAATTTAGTTTTGTTGCAAAATTTTTGGACGTTGGCAAATATTATTCTTATTATACTATGAGTTATTATAGAACGCTTAATGAAAAAAAATATTAAAACATACATATATTTATTTATTATTTTTATTTTCGGTCTAGTTAAGCCAAGCGTAGCATTAGATTAGGTAATCTCTTATATTAGCGTTCGGAATTAATAGTGAGTGACCTGATGAGCATCACCAATTTTTTTTTCACTCCACAAATCACCCATATTGGGGGCAATCCGTCGCGTTTTGTGTTATTAGAGCGGGGGTGACATGAAATAATTTTCATATAACCATTTCTCCGAATGGGAGTTAAACTCACAAATACTTATTCAGTACTCGTTCAAAATTCTTGTACGTCACTGTTATAAAAAAGAACATAAGTTTTAACTTTGAAATGCCTTTTTTGGCAAAGTTACATAAAACTTTACAGTATTTAAGCTGTTACCGAACGAATAAGCTTTAAAAACTTTGTGTACACACCGCGCAATCGATAATCTGTCATTTATAATTAATTATCGTACTTAAAGTTATCACGGGAAAGTATTATTGCATTTAATTAACTTATATAGTAAACTCAATTAACATAAATAGGCGTTGCTTTAACCACGATACATGTGACTTTATATTTTGTATAAAGTGTATTAATGCGTGTGTATTAACGCGTGGTTGGTTGAAAGTGTGTGTAATATGCATACATAAAGCAAATATGTGTAAAAATAGATTTAAATATATAATAATAATTTCTGACATAATATAAATTTGTCCTGTAAAAAACTTAACTCACAAAATAACCCCTCAGAGTCGCTAAACACTGGACAAGCAAGCGTCTTTTATACTATGTACTCTAAGAAAATTTATAAATACCTCTTGATGGTTGGTGCTTATCTTTTTACCATTATATTAAAAATATAGACAACTAAACACGCATTTTTTAAGCAATCTATATGACACTTTGTTCAAACACATGACAGTGTCTGTAGTATATATATATGAAAAACTAATATGTGCAGAAAAAAATCTCTCATATTTATGAGATTGAACCCAATCACCTTATCTCGACCTCTAAATGCCACTAATCACTGGACCAACCAGCGTTTCTTATATTAATATTGTCTTAATAGCTCAAAGACAATTTATAAAAACTTTAACACTCGACTGGTCACAAAGATTAATTTAGTATTTATGGACTGGAAAAATTAAGCTTAACATCTGTACTAAAAAACCTTGGAGCAAAGTCAAGTCACAAATTATTTCTAAAAATGTTTTATAACAATATTAATAGTAATATATAAAATGTCACTTGAACTAGTAGAAAGAACAAGGTGACGGAGGCTTTAGGCACTAGTTTCTCTGTAATCTGTGATACGCTACAAGTGGAAAATATATATACCAATACATTCCATGACGCAAAGTTCGGGTTGCCTGCAATGTGTATATCACTTAATAATAAGTAAATGTCAAACACACGGTAGTGTGTATTTATGTATTTCTAATGTATTATTATGAAAAAATATTTGCCTTCCCCATATAAACATTCATTTCATACGTCCGAATAAAAAGGGGTCAGCCAAATGTTCCTCCACATATTAATATTGGCATCTCATAAGAAATGCCATTTCTGTTGTAGGTAGATTAGTACGCGTCTGGAATGACTCTCGGGCGTAAGTAGAGCTGAGGCAAGGAGAATATAATTACGTCACACACAACACACTCTTACTATAACCGGGACACCGGGCACGTTGCATGTAGGCTTAAGGTATACACCATCACTTGAGTGCAGGAACACTTTAGTGTACCAACCTACCTACTAGAGCTTGGGTCCGTTTGGGCCTTAGTTAACGAACGCGATGTATGCGTACAGGAAACTTAGTACATAAGTTCATTAGTGTACGAGTGCGTCGGTGATCGAATGTATAAGTACACGAGCATGTAAGCATAGCAAGGTTTTAGTGCACGACGTGTGATAATAAGCCAAGACCAAGCGCTTAACCTCACGAGCTTTGGAATGTACATGTGCTTAATTGAAGTGGTAGTTGAGTTCAAAAACACAAATTTATTTATCTATTCTATTATTTTTCAGTTGAACAACGAAATAACTAATACTGGACATTTCCTTTTTCTCCAAAATCAGTATACGAACGTAAATCTCTTTAAAAAAATTGACGATCAATCAAAATTTTATGGTCAAACAACAAATTGCTCACGAAATTGGGTCATGAAATATACATGAATTTGTATTTATCATATGAAAAATGCAAAAATCACCGTCGAATATCATCCAATTTTAAATGCTGAGAGTCTTTTATTGAATTATTGGTTTGAAATTCGTTTCGTAACGAGAATTTCAAATTTAAGCGAATATAGGGGAAAACCCTTGATAGCCGTTAACGAGCGCGCTAAGAAAAGTGCAAGTATAATTAATTCTAATATCTAAATCGTTGAGTAAAAAATTATGCTATTCTGGCACATTCAATGTCTAATTTTCGATACATACTATTTACGCGTTTAAGTGTAATATAATAAGAGTTCAGTTAAGTTCCGTCACTTTACATACCATGTTTGGATTAAGGCTGAAGTAGCGGAGTGCTTTATCACTAGTTTTCCTCTGGGGGAGGTGTTTGAAAACTAAAACTGTTTAAAGTTGACGAACTTTTTACTTGGTTGTCTGTTTTTCATGAAACGATATAGCTAATATTAGCTATTGCCTGTTTTTCACGTATTTACCGCTTAGCAGAGAGGTAGGCAGAGATAACTTAGTGTCAAATCACACCGTTTTTCACTTATTGGTTTTTCTAATTCGAGACGCCATATTGAGCAGCGGCACTCAATGCAGCGCTTTGTTTACCACAGTACAGAACTCAATATAATTAAATATCATTGCCCGGAGTGGGAATCGAACCCATAACCAGTCAGCCGATTATACTGTCTTAGAACCGACTTCATACAAAAAGGTTGTAATGAAAACTTGGATATGCGATGGATAGAAAATAAAAAGAAAATACATGAGCAACGTGAAAAGAAACGCCAAACTCGGGCAACTGAAAAACAAATAAAGAAATCTGGCGTACACACAGACAATTTCTTTCATAAAATAACTCCCTGATTTTAAAAAGTAGTGAACTAATTTTAATGCAATTTACTAAAATCTTTGGTTTTCTCATTTTATGCATACTATGAAATGAAATCTATTTTTAACCGGATTAAATCGCGTATATTATTAGTTGGTCAAAATAAATTTAAGACAATCCGAAGTTTCGTACAATTTACAGTAGTCCGTGGCCACAGGTAGACTGAGGTGGCTTTCGTCTGTCAGCTGATAAAATTATTATATGAAACTACCGCCAACGATTTGACGCCTTAGTTATGTTAGTATATGTTACAAACGTACATAGCTCACATTACAAGCACATGCAAATATATTGAAAAATGTCACTGATATGAAACATGAAATGTATCGCTAGTGACGCATTCATAGCACAGTTGACGCGAATCACAAGTAGTGATTGGTACTTGTGGAAATGTTAATATTTATATAATATTACTAGCGACCCGCTCGCGGCTCCGCCTGCGTAAACTACACGACTAAACTGTTTCGCACTTGTACCTGCCCGCTCTCTCACTTAAATCGCAAACTGCTTAAATTTGTAATGGTTGTAACGCTTTTATATATGAACCGATTGATATGAAATGAACACTAAATGTTAACGGAAGTTTACCAAAATGCAATTGTCAAAATTGCATTTAAATCGCTTAAGCTTTTTCTGAGATTAACATGCACGAACCCAAAGACACACAGAATAAAAACCATTATTTTGGGGTCTATCACATTGATAAATGCCCATAGTACTATTTTTTCTGATATATCTACCATGTACAGACAGCGATAAGTTACATTTTTATTATATGTATATAGTTTACTACACGTGATATTATATTAGTTTCACTATAGACCGATCTATCATATCTCAATAAATCAATGTAAAAAAAACTTTGTAACACCAATTTGACCAACTTTTTGTCATATGTTTGGAAATTAGAACACGTGTCGGCGTCCGGTGACTGTTTAACTGACCAATGAAAAGTGGTGAATGACACGTAATATTTAGATATTATTAATCTTTTTAATTTGTGAATTCCATAAATATATAATTAATACATTTGTGTGTTTTTGTGTGATTTTTTTACATTTTACATTCTTTGTTCGAAAGTTACGTTATATTGCTGAAAATAAATAAATGATACTAGATTTTCTCTGGGTACCTTGCGATGTTTGAAATTGGACGATTTCAAAAAAATATTTACTAGGTACAAAAGAAAAATAACAAAAGCTTCCTTTTAAAATGTATTAATTGGGTATATTTTGATAAGGAAAAAGAGTCTACCTGTGACCACGACCACAAGTGTAAAGTGTTCAAAACGTTGGGTTTTCTTAAATCCATTTTCGAATACCAAAATAAACATATGTGAATAATCCGATTAAAATGGTTAAGTACAAGTGTCAAGTGTCAAGAAACTCCGTTCTCAACTTTTTACACGAATTCGCGACATTCGACACTGCGTGAGGGAGAGACGGAACGAAGCGCTTTACCTTGTTCACCAGAGTGGGAATCGAACCCACAACCAATCGCGATTACATTCAAACTCCGCACCGCACCGCGATGGCCTCTTTTTTGTAATTTAATTACTTTATTTAGCCAAGCGTTGCATCTAGAATTAAGCCAGCTAACATTTTAATCTAGTTTTAAATAATGTAACTGTAACCAGCTGCGATCTCTTTAGGGAATTTGCAGTGTAATACACCTAATTATTTTAGTTTTTACTATTTTTAATGTTTGCATATCTCCCATCGTGGCGCGGTGGGACCCTGTGGTCCGACTGTAAGCATAATTGGTTATGGGTTCGATGCCCACTAGGGTTATATATGTTTATATTTATAATAATTTCATATCTCCGCGCTGGTACCTAAAACAAAGCTTGGCAATGAGTTCCGCCACTCAACCCGAATGACTCGATTTCAGCGAAAATGGTAAATGGAATTTTTTGACATTGGGCTACGCGGGAAAAAGTGGGAAGCTGTATTATCTTTTGTCTTTTAGATACTAATAAGAATTTGTCGCAGTGATGCGTCAGTCTGTTGTCAAATTGCATCCCAGAGATGTTCAAACATTACTTTGTAGGGAACTTGATGATTTTTAGAATAATAAAAAAATATTCTTTTTATTTTTATTTTTTCATATTAATATCTATATCTTCCATACATATTTATAATAAAAACATAACTGATCGCTGTCTATACACATCTTCTTCATCATAGTACACTGACTGTATCTAATGGATCCGCCTTGTATCATTTATAACTAAATTGTGTCAGTTGTGGTTTTGGTGCTTTTATGGGGCTGCAGTGAGTTCGGTAGTGTAAATTTACTACACACTTTGTCTAACTAGAAACTAGAAAACATATTTCAAAATATAAATATTCCGTCTTGTGGAATTTCAGCCAACAGCTACATATTCATTGTATATGGTGAATTTTACACAATCATGAATATTCGCAAATGGGATAAACGTATGAATTAATTAACAAAATGGGTGCCGGAAATGTCAAGAGTAATCATTAAATATCTAATAGTGTTACAGTTCAACCGGTAATTAGTTCTTAGTTAGGATTGTAGCTTGTTATTTGGACTAATTTCGCTTTCTGTATAATATGGACTGTATATATACTGGACTATAGCTATTTCGTATTTTCGGCAGCCTTTTCGTAAAACAAAGAAATTCCTGGATAACCAACAAAAAATGGAAGAAAAAAGTAGCCTATGTTCATTTCAAGATCCTAATGTATCTCTTTACAAAATTTCATCACAATCGGTTCAGCGGTTTGACCGTGATAACGTCACAGACAGACAGAGTTACTTTCGCATTTATAATAATAGCATGGATAGCCACCTATAACTGCTCTTAATAAGTTTGTTTAAGTCAAAATATGTTTGGTTTTCGCAATTATTTTAAAAGAAATACTGTTCCTTACTTCCTGTGAACATGGTCGTGAATTCAAACGTAAAGTGCTCGAAACGTCGGGTTTTCTTAAATATACATTGAAATATCAAAATATAAGCGATTTATCCGGTTGAAATTGTTTTATTTATTAAAAAGTTAGTTAAAAGTCTGTTAGTGGGTTTCCTTATTAAGACATCTTTTTGGCCTCTTACATGCACAAAACATGTGCTGCTTAAACAACGTGTACACTTTATACCAAAAAGTTATATCAAACACATATGTAATATTTATTTATTATATATTAATTTAAAACACTAATACACTTTATTGCACACAAAATTACAAAATATATAAACACAGAAATAGTTAAAATAAAATTACAATAAGGCAATTTATTGAATTATTATAAAAAATAGAACCCAGATCTTCCTTCTCGTATATAAAATATATAAAATTTCTATGGATTATTTAATTCTGGCACTAGTGGCAAGCAATATAGAGTTATGCTATGAAAATATTGTGTTGAAAACAACCTGGACACATGTTCCAAGTTTCAAGTAATGCTGACAGCAAGTCTTAATAGTGTTGCGACATTTTCCATATTGATAGATAGATAGATTTAATAAAACATCGAAAACGACCTGTTCTTACGAAGTGGACATATACAAGTGTTACATGTTTTTTTTCATCTCCACATAATACTCGTATCTGAGATCAAAACATAATAGCCAACGAAGCCCAAAAGATACTATAATATAAAATGATGTAAATTTGAACCCACAACCTCGCCCTCTGAATTGTAAACTTTGTTCCAATTATACGGACACTTAAGCAACTTTGACCATTCGTCTGTGTCATTTGCGGTTTCACTGTTACAATGAAATGCGCTTAATTCATTATAATCGTTTACTATGAATTATAGTCTTAACATCCAATTATTGTGAAGTAGTTAGAGGGAAAATGGTGATAAGTTGCGTTTCCTGTTGACGTGTTTGTCACATTATACATAAATTGTATGTGAAACACATGGTGGTGTGTGTAAAATGTATTAAATTAATTTAATATGTTTCTAATAAATTATATTCCAAAGTTTGTCTTTGTCTAATTAATATATAAAGTGACCACTTCAATACTTATTTCGATACTATAGGGAGATTTCCCCGCTACGTTAATATACTGCCACTCTCAACTAGCCATGTTTCCAAATCGGACGTAATATGAAGCGCGGAGCTTGACCCTGCAATGCGGGAAAAAGCTTGAAGTTGTTTTTTTTTGTGTATCAATCTAGTCAAATAAAGTATCGTGATGAGCCAATTTGGCTAGATTATTAGAAAGACTGAACGCAATGTCACTATATTATTTACTAGCGACACTCTCGTGTAAACTTTAATTCTTTTGTACTTTCGGCGGCGTTTTAGTTCAACATTAAATTTTATACAAAAATAAAAAAATGGGAAAAAAAAATTAATTTTATCAATTTCATCACAATCGGTTCAACGGTTTGATTGTAATGATGTCACAGTCAGACAGAGACAGAGTTCCTATCGCATTTATAATATTAAATTAAGTACTAAGTATGAATAGATTCTAACTACTGACTTCACACTACTTGCAATATACGGCAAGTACATACTAGTTTAAAAAAAATTCAAAACATTTTAAAGTGTCATTCAAGCTCTTATGGGATTCTAAACAAATTGAATTCAGATTCTTGGCAGGGTTTGAACCCACGCCTCTTGGATACGGTCCAAGCGCTATAGCCAATTAAGCTATACGTTCACATCGCGTCACGTCCAAGTTTATACACTTTATTGTTAAAATATTTATTGTTGTTTTTGTTCCTTTGCAAGAAGATTCTTTAAACATATAATAACACAAATTTTAATCAAAAACAAAACCGACATTAGCGTATTCTTGGGTCTACTTAACTTATTTTTAATTATATATAAGATATATGCGTTTACAACGCATTTAAGTAAGTATTACAACAAATAACTCAAAAACTACTCGTCAGATCTTAACGAACGGGACCATATGAGAAGCTATCATATAAAAAATTGTAGTCAAAATTGGTTGTGGTTGGTTATGCGGTAACACACATAAAAAAAATACAGTTGCATTGAAAACTTCCATGTCAATGAACTTAGCAGATCACTGTCCAGCACATCAAAAAAAATTTTAAGAGTTCTTTTCGCATGCATCTGAATTCTATAGTAAATTTATTTTGTTCTGCTGGACAATGATTTGCTAAATGCATAAAACACAAAAACCTCCTTAATTTTTTGAAGTTGGTGAAAAAATTATTATTTAGGTATGGTTTGGGTACCATATCTGTTTATAATATATCTGATGATATGCATGCATTCTCATATTTATTAATTGAAAATATCTATGAATCTGTACACGTGAGCAGATTTAAAAAAAAATCAGACAAAGCCAAGTAGACCAATAGTGTTGCAAGATATTCTTACATTCATACAGAAGAAACTAATAAAAGCTTTAAAAAAGAAAACGTTGCTGTATACGCAAGTAAATTCTACGTATAATAGACTTGTATAGAAACTAGTGACCTTACACATAAAGATAATCAAAAAGGGATTGACCGAGTTATTCGACACTGTACTTGAAGGGATTCAGCCGTTACATAGTCGATAACACTATTTTTATATACAAGTTTATGTATAAAAAGTATACAATAGTGGAGTTGTTGGTATGTACCTATAGATGTAATGGTTGCATGCTCAAATTCCACTTGGGGAATTGGAGCATGCAACCATTACATCTATATGACAAATGACAAGAAAAGGGTTACATCAAAGTCCAGTGGTTATTGCGTGAAAGGTGAACAAAAGATAGATAAAATAACAAAAATGTTGTCTGCTTCTGTTACTAATATGAAGACAGAAAAGAAGACTAAAAAGTATACTAGTCTCCTTCGATTAGATTGCATAGTCCAGCTTTTAGTTCCGCTAAGAAAGGAAAAAAAAGTTTCTCTCAGAGTTGTCTCTACTTAGCAAAATTAGGGAAAAGTAGGGATATACGTTAATATGTGAATTAAATTATGCTTAAATAGTGTTATAACTAGACGTGCGCTATTGCATGCTATCGACGTCCCCGTGTAGGTTCTCAATGTTTTCCAATGGATCCGTTTACCGGTCCTTTACTGACATCTATATTTCTTCTTAGCATTACTCTTATCATAATGACACTTTAGAAAGTGTCTTAGAAGCCAGCAGTATATTTGAAATACAAAAATCTTATTTCTTTCCTTTTTTGAAGCCATCGTGCTGCAGTGAGACAGCCTCTGCCTGTAAGCACAATTGGTTGTGAGTTCGAATTCTACTTTGGGAAATGATTATCATAAAATTATTTTCATTTCTGTTCTCTGGTAATAGCGCGAAGTTGATTTCTACCACTCAATAGGCAATATCTTAAATTCGGGCGTAAAGAAGAGAACGGAGTGTCTAGACACTAAATTCTGCATACCCTGCGAGAAATAACGTAATATTGATGTATAGATTTTGAATTAGAAAAAAATGACAAAATCACAGAAGTTAATTTACCTAATTTTAAGGAAGACTCCAGAACTGTGAGGAAATAGAAAGCTTTAAAGAATATCGGATCAGTTACGAGCCACAGCTGCACTCCAATTATAAAATGACAGAAAGAAACTTTCGCTTAAATTTGAAAGTTTTGCTCTTAAAGTAGGCAATTTTAAGACCTTCTTGGCTCGGTTCTGCTGAAGTTTTATATTACAGATGCACGCTTTTTCCTCACTAGCAGGGTAGTCAATGAAAACCAAGTATCAAACACACCGTTCTCCACTCTTCCGCCCGAAATTGAGATATTGACTGTTGAGTGATGGGACTCAACGCCACACTTTGACGTGCCAGAGCGGGAAAATTATAAAATTTAAATGTTATCATTATCCCGTGTGGTAATCGAACTCACAAACAATTGCGTTTACAGTCATATGCTATCCCACTATGCCACGATGGCCTCTAAGTTTTACAAAATGACAAAGCGGTCAGTCGCAAATTTTATTTTAAACAAAGTGATACTAGTGATGGGTCAGAGTTCCTATACTTTGCCCTTCGAACATTAATTTTAGTAAAAGGATAGTGGTTTCCAACTATGTGAAGTGTTTTTCTGAATGATATGGTCGTGATTTTTCATTCAGTCGATCAATGCTTTGAAATTCATAGATTCATAGATTGTTGTTATGAATAAATTTCAGGACTCACCATTGAACTTGGCACCCATTTAGAGCCCCCTTCTTTTGTTGTTGAATTCAACAACAAAAGATAATAATATTGAACTAGGCTCTCATTACCCATTTATGGTTTTTTATTGAATATCATTAATTTTTGTGCAAAAATTATTAGGTACTTGCCCAAAATAAAATTTATACCAAATTGTTTTTGCTAAACAATAATATTTTCCTACGTTTACGGCATGTAATTGCCTTTCAAGTAATATTTTCTATATTTTCTTGTGTATTTGAAATATGCGAAAGAATTGCCATTCAGTATATGTGTTTTTTTTTATTCGTATTCTGCTTACACTTAACTCCAAGGCAAGTCGGGGCGGTATGATGTGCGCAAGCGGTTGTAGTCTACAATACAGCTATCTTGTGCCTTGATTTGAATTGGATCTAAATTAAGAAGATGTATTCCATTTAAGGTTCAAACCTTACTCTGGAGAGTCCAAATTAAGTCTGCCCTTCACCAAATATAGACGAACCTATATCAAGAAGACCGCTGTCAAGGCTAAGACCTTGTGACTTGTGGATAGTAATAGCATATGCTAAGCAAATAGCGAGTGGTTTTCTGTGAACATATAAATTATTTAATATCTGAAACTTGGGCTTGACTCGTTTTATTTCGTAAGTTAAATTATGCTTAAATAGTTTTGCTATCTTTTTCTCTCTATATATTCTCAATGCTTCCAATGGATCCTTTTACCAGAAATAATAATCAATGTGGTGCACTAGAAACAAGCGATACACTGTTAGGAATTCCATATATGGTACCGATACACGGATCACAATCCGATATTTCGAAAGATTTTCGAACTTGAAGCCGATTCTTCTGACATTTTTTCCGCATCTTGCGTTAATAATATTTGTCCTCAACGTCCTCAAAACTTAAAGATTTAAATTTATATAATTTAACTCGATAGTTCGAGATAGTTACAGTCCTGCCCACTTCGACAACAGCGACATAGGTATATAAATTGAAACCGATATTAATGTGTGGAATTAAATGCTGTAATAATCATAGCTGTGAAATTATTGTAAAATTATATTTGACAAGAGCAACTGTTGATTCTCTCACCGGCTCTTCTCAGCAAAACTGACTTCCGAGCCGGTAATAGCTTGTTGTAGGACGGACAATACTGATATTTTATGTTAATTGACGTTCCAAAAGTGCTTGTAGCCTGTTTGAATAAAGAATATTTTGCTTTAAAAAACACAAAAAAAAATCACACAATTCTTTGTCGTAGCGTGGTTAGACAAAAAGCAAAAGTAGGTAGTGGAGTGTTATAAAAATGGTTTCCCTGCGTACCTCATTAAATTCGAGAAATGGTATAAGCAAAATGAACCTTTGATCCTTTTCCTCAAGGTAACGTATACAGAAGAAAAATCTTTCTTTCCATATAATATTATATATAATTAAATAATCGATGCGTCTAATACTTTACTGCGTACAAATCCGATTTGCTCAAGATGTAACCTGCGTCACTGGTACGCACAGCAACAAGCATTCCCAGTTAGTTTAATAGGTACTTTATAGATTTTATATTTCGCAGTCCATGAATCAAATTTAAAAAATAAAATTTAATGGCTACTCGTTGATGTATAAAAGTACGCGTTGCCCTAGCAACATGGTTGACAAGTTATATAAAAGTGTATGATAAACACATGCTAGTGTGTGTAATGATTATTTTATAAAATTATTGTATTTCTAAGATAATATAATTATAAAAATTATTGGCTTTAATACTTATGCTATATTTCATACACCTGTATCCTTACATTTTTCGTGAACACGATTCCAAAACGCCACCTATGAATATAACTAAAACGGCGAAAGAACGTCTAGGTATATATAGATTTAGTTATTGAACCCACAACTATCGTGTACAGTAAGACATATCGAAACTATGCAAAGAACACCTGAACTTATGTATTCTTTAAATAAAAATCAATTACCTAAGGGACAGAAGTTGGAAAACAAACCGTCTAAAGATCCTGTGAGAGCATTTTTCATATGAATTTTACTTACATATACTAAGTTATTTTTTAAGAGTTACTTAAAGGGTTCGAACAAAAGACTTTGTAGGTTTTAATTTAAAGAAGATAAAGCATATCAAAATGTTAATATAAATGGGAATAAAAAGTTGAAGAATTATATATTTAAATATTTAGTAATTAAATATATACAAAATAATACTTTTGAATTTGGAATCTGCCATTTTTATATGATTGTTCATTGTGTTTTATTATTTTAGAGCCAATATATTGTAAAATATTTTGTATATTAAAATGGAGTGGGGTGATAAACAGAACCGAACCGCTGTGATTGCTTTATGTAATATAAAGGAGATATAGGTGTATATACCCTATACACCTAGGTGCCAAATACAATTTTTAAAATACTTTAATAGCTTGGTATAAGTGAAATATTTGTGTACCTCCGTGTAATGTTCGTACGAAAAAGGCGATCGAAGTAGTAAGGGAAATAATTCGAAGAAATCCTATCCGAAAGCAAAAGACTTTATCTCAGCAGATGAAGATAGCACCTAGAACCATATCGCGTATTTTAAAAGATGACTTGCAGCCTATAAGAGCCGCACTGGAATTTTTTTTACTGATAATTTAAAAAAAGAATAGGGTGTTAAAATAAAGCAACTACTTAAACGGTACGCAAAGGGAGGTCACAGAAAATTTTGTTTACGGATGAGAAATTTTTTACCATTGAGCAATATTTTAACAAAGAAAATGACCATATTTATTCTGAAAGCTCTGAAGACGTTTCCCAATTAGTCAATAGAGTTTCAACGTTTAAAATACTGTTTTGAAGCCCATATAGACTTCGAATAAGATTTATATATTTTTAATGGTTTTATATAATTGTATTAAAGTAACAATATTTATGGCAAGACTAAGTACATTTAAATTTGTCTGTACTATGGGTTGGGTTGAGTTTTTCATAAGAGTAATTCACCGAGGCCATCGAGACCGAGTAGGACAGCATTTGACTGAATCAGAGATGGTTGTGAGTTCGATCCAGTCTTGGGGGATTGATTATATTTAAACTACTTGCATTAACCTAGTATCTAGAACTTCACTTGCCGCCCAAATTCAAGACTGTGTGTTGCATGGTAGATTTCACCAATTGCCACGGTGTCATCTTAAACAACATTGGATAAAATCAATAACGGGTCATATACACCTAAAATAATTTATATGAAGAAGAGTTCGACACACACTTTTGCACCAAGTGACATTGCATCAAGTGACATACATGTTGCTAAAGCAACGCTAACGCTCTGTCCATATAAACTAGTATGTGGTCCTCCACATATGACTCAACGTGGCATGTCAAAAGTTGACAACGGAAAGTCTTGACACTAAGTTCCAGAGAACAGTCAGTTAAGCCAGAACTTATAATAACATCATAAACACGATGTCGCCACTTAACAAGAAAGTTCTCTGTCTTAAAGAAAAGTGGAGAACTGAGTTTCTCAACATGTCACCTCTGCCTACCCTAAATTCTTAAAGCTTAAAAAAAACTTTTTTTAATAACACATCCAAATATATGAATGGAAAAACCTGTTTTTGTAATAAACTAAAAAAACTTTGTATTTTTCTAAGCGCTATACTCAGTTGTAATATTACAACAGACTATTGTCCACTATGCGACCTACATAGAAATACTAGATTACTAGATTTAATGCATTCTCTTCTTGATGAATGCCTGTTTGAAATATTATTTTATACTAAAAACTTTTTTATGCAATGTACATGATGACTGATGACAGCTCTCGCATACCTCAACTATGATAGTGAGTTCGATCCTTCAGTCGTTAGAGTTATTTAATTGTATAAAATTAATTGTAATAATTAAGAAAAAATTAAGAAAAAGTAAAGAAATGTGTTATACCAAGTCTTTTCTCCACTGTCATTTTTTTTTAAATAGATTTCCTCTGTATCTGGACCAGTTGCCTGTATTCCGGTATACAGCGCCAATCCCCTCAGCAGTATTATTTAATTTTACAGTACTTACTTTTAAATAACTTATATATATTAATAAAAAATAATTACAAAATAGATTTTTGTGTAAGTATATTTGTTATAACAATGCATTAGAAAGACATTAAATTAACAAATATAAATATTACCTACGAGTTTCGCATACACTTAACACACAAGTGTATGTCACACACAGGGTAATATCACAATGTGTGTAATTATTTGACATGTTAACACCCAACTAAAAATATATTTAAATATGTAGCTAGCTATGCAACTGGAATTGTGTGGAAGTGGCACATATTTTAATCTTCTGTATCGTTGTCGGTTTGTGGACTTTGATAAATTGGTCAATTGAACGGCTGTTCATTGATTTCAACAAAAAATGTTATAAAAAAAATATAGAAGATAAAACGACAGTTTGCTCTTGTGAATAAGACAAAGCGTGGCGTTGAGATACGCCACTCATCTCGTGATGTCTCGAATTCGGGTGGAAAGTGGAGAACGGAGTGTCTTGACACTAAGTTCTCTCTGACCCTGCTATGCGGAAAAAAGCGTTCAACTTTAGTTGAAAAAGAAAATACCATACAGCACTTAATTGAACTAAATCTCAAAATTGCATCAAAATTAGTTTAATTATTTTCGTAATATTAAGTAACAAATCTATGCATATAATAAAAATGAAACTGATCGCTGTCTGTACATGGAAGATATATGAGAAAACATATTATTAGGGCCATTTATCAATGTAATAGAACCCAAAACAATGATTTTTAACTTTTTTTCGGTTTGTCTGTGGGTTTGTTTGTATGTGCTCGCTAATCTCAGAAACAGCTTAACCAATTCAAATACAATTTTGTACACTTCCTTTAGCATTTAGTGTTTATTTCAAAAATTACAACAACTTCAATTATAAATTTAAGCTAAGTTTGTGATTTAAGTGAGAACACGGGCGGGCGCGATCCAAAGAAACGATACAAAAAATTATGTAACTAACGCAGGCGAAGTGGCGAGCGGGTCGCTAATTTAAACATATAAATGTCCCAGTAGCGTACTACGAAAGCAATGAGTAATACACGGCAAACACATAGTATGTGTAACATTTACTTTAATGCGTTATCATAAAAATATTTGTTTTTCTTTACGTCAAAGACTAATATTTTTCTACACGTCCAAAGCTATCTTACACTTATGTTACTCTTGGGATACGATAAAACAAAAGATCAACAAAACCTCGTTTATATTGAACGCTGTAAAATTAACTTTAGAGAACTTGAAACGGCTGTCTTTTGCGTGTTACAGTTGTGGGTTCAAATCCCAAAGGAATTATAAAGAAAGTATGCGGTTCGTATAATCTGTTGAAATAGAAGTATGGACATGGATTATGGTAACTTATATTTTTATAGAAATAGTTGAAATAATAATGTTTTATATTGTATTTTCATTATATTTTATTACTCCCTTTTCCCTTCACCGCAACGTAGGCTAAGTGTCTAGTGTCAAAACACTCTATTCTCCGCTTTCTATCCGAGTTCGAGACGTTGTGTTGGATAGTGGAACCTATCACCGTCCGTCCTAAATAAATAAGCCTAACTAAAACAAATTGTAAATATAAAAACTCGCACGTTTGTGCAATATGACGCCATCTGCCTGTAATCACGATGTTTGCTGGTTCGATTCCTACTCAGGGGAAAGATTATACTTAAAATTAAAAATTATTTTTATCTAACTAAATACATTTTTATTTCTCCGCCTCCGTAAGACAAAGCACCACGTCCAGTTTCGTCTCTCAAAAATCAATGTCTTGAATGGAATGGAGAACGGAGTGTCTTGACACTATGGTACCCTTCATCGGCGAGTGTGCGACAAGGACGGAACCACTAATATCGTAAATCTACGCCGCAGTTACGAGTATTGGTTAGTGTTTTCTTAATGTTTTTTTATTATAAATTTTAAATCTAAATACTAGCTAGAGAGAGCCTAGTGGAAAGACACTCCGTTCTCCACTCTTCGCACCAAATCAAGACATAGCGTGTTAAGTGGCGGAACTCAATGCCGCACTTTTTCTTTGGGTACCAGAGCGGATAAAATATAACATTTTAAATGATGATAAATAATCATTCCTCCAACTCGAACCCACAACCAACCGTGTTTACAGACAGCCACTGACCCACTGCGCCAAAGCCTCAAAGCAAGCAAAGTTTGCTATGCGGAAATAGCGGTAGCGGTTAAAACTCCCCTGAGTGGAATAATGTTCCAATTTAATGACTTGAAGAAAGGTGATGAAAAATTTGCCTTTGTTTTTATATATATAGTGAAAAAGGTGTTTAAAGTATAGAGCGCAGAAGGCCATCGTTGCGCAATGGGGCAGCGTCTGACTGTAAACAATTGGTTGTCGCTTCGATTCCCACTCGAGGGAATGATTATATATAAAATATTTATTTATATATTATTATTATTATATAATAATAATAATATATTATTATTATTTCTCCACTCTAGTACCTAAGCCAAAAACACGGCGTTTAGTTCCACCATTCAACCAGCAATGGCAATTTCCGGCGGAAACTGGAGAATTACGTGAAACTATCCACTCTCTGACTACCCTGATATGCAGAAAAAAAGACTAATATAAAAAATAAAGAGCATACATGTGCGAACTTTTTAATCACTTAAAATTTTCACATGTATTGAACTCTGTTTTAATACAAATTGCAAAAACCTATTCATAAACCTTTAGGGAGTCCTATTTTTATTTTGATCTATGTGGCGTTAGACGTCGTTGATAAGAGTGGGACAGTGCAGCCTACACGGACTGTGGGTTCGATTCCCACCTGAGAAACAAATATACTTAAGTAAGTTTGATACGCTAAGAGAACATTACGACCAATATCCTTAGATCCTTTGGTCTTTTTCATGGTGAGTTGTTTGGCAGAGATCACCTTTTAAAGCCACCTTTACAACAAGATTGTACTTCCCCTTTTATATTATTTTATATTTTAATTTTCCCAATCCAGTAAGGCTAAGCCGATGAATTTCTATCACACATAAGATACGAGAATCTAAAAGAGATATGTACCCATATTATAAGTTTCCATCCATATGACTATATTTCTTGAAGTATGGAGTGTACTCCGCTTTATTGAGTGAGTAGTAGTATATATATATATATAATATCTCGAATTTGAATCAACGACTGTCTTGTTAATTCAATCAGGTTTCAAATGCGCCACGAGGGCGTTAGAACCAAGAAACACTAAAAACTTACTTAAAAAGAGATTAAATGAACAATTTAAATGGCTATATTTAACTATTGTTAACTTAACTACTTTTTGTTTTTTATTATTTAATGCCTTTTATATATCTTATCTAATACTTACAATTATAATGTCAAACTATCGTTATACCATCAAAGCCATCCTGACCATGTGTGAGTATTAACGCTATTGGTTGTAGGTTCGATTCTGACTCAAGTTGAGTTTTTTTTATTAATTTAAGGTATTTTTATGCATCGCTAAAAAAATATATCAGAACTGTGCACTCTTTCTCCTGTATAATCTATGATTGTGCCAAATTTCATACTTCTCCGCCCGCGTAATTTTCGTTAAAATGTGTAAAGTTCTTGCTTCCAGTCACTGGTTTATTTTTTTTCATAATTTCAAAAGCATGTGAAATGAATTTGTAAATTACAATTAAATATTTTACTTTACTCATAACAAGAGCACTGATACAAAACCTACAATGGTGTGTTATTAAAAAAAAAAGAAATAACACAAAAATATGAAATCTTCTTATGAATCAGCCGACGCTTAAATGAAAAATGTTCTACGCGAAACTGGGCAGCCGCGACGTAGACATTGACAAAAAGTTATTTTATACTTTTTAATAAAAATCGTTTTTGAACACGCTTTTATTAGCTTTACCTGTATCTATCTACTAATGTAATAAAAACATACAAAACTATTTTGGTCCACTTTATATTAAATTGAAACATATGCACACGTGTCCGGTTCTGAATGACACATTTGCACACGTGTCCGGTTTTGAATGACAATATGATATTTTTCAAAGAATTAACCTAATTTCCTTAAAACCGGGTGGGTTCCTTAAAAAATGTGAAACAAATAAAAATACATATTTAAGTATATCCTATACAGTAACTATATACTGTATTTTGTTATAATTTAAAAAAAAACTGTTGCCAAACGATTGTTTGTAGAATAATCTTTGGGTAGCAGAAATTTGTTAAAATCTCTATACAGAGACGCTAACAAGAAAAATAAGTTGTTATAACCGTATAAAGATTTCGACATTTCCGAATGTAGAACGCATGGCTTAGCGATCTTGGACGAGTCCTTGGACTTGTCGACTTGGTTCGAATCCTGCTGCCTATTATATTTTTATAAAATAACATATTTGAATTTCGCGATTACTACACATTTAGAAATGAAACTTTTTTTTTAACTAGACTAATTGCGTATATATTTTATATATTTCAGAAACCCGGCGTTTTGAACACTTTACTGTAGTCCGTGGCGACAGATAGACTGAGAGTGACTGTCAATTATTATGTTAATGTATTTTCGAACACCAGTAATACACGCGATTATTCTGGTTAAAAATTGTTTCATTTCAAAATGTCCATTATAGCTTTTCGCATATACTATGGTAGCCAGAAAGATCCTAGTATAAAAATCATTTGAATGGAGAACCACACTGCCCGAATTCGAAACAATGCGTGTTGAGTGGCGGAACACAACGCCGCACTTCTGCCGTCAAAAAATAGCGTTCCTAATTTAAGATTACAAGTTAAGCGGTGTGATTTTCAAATATTTGCCATAGACATTAATTTCCGCTTACTTTCACCAAGTATTTTAATTAAAAAAGTTTAATCTGTTTGTTTTTAAAAGTGAATCGTTTCATAACTTAAATATATACTTTGTATAATTTTCTTTGTTGTTAATTGCGGTACTGACTGACTGAAGCAAATAAATCACTTAGACTATCAAGAGTTTTATTGAAGAGAGCCCACACACTTTTTTTTTGCAGCTTCACGCTTTTCTCCGAATAGCAGGGTAGCGTGAAAGAACCTTCGACCTAATCTAGCGGAAATAATCTATATGAATATGAATAGAAGAAGAGAGAGTAGAAGAAGAGGGTGTCTGTTTGTAATATTAATATAACTTTTTACTAAATGCATATGTATACACGGTATATTATTATTTACATAATTTTTTTTTTTTGTCCGTTTGTTCTAATCGCTAATCTTTGGAACGGCTAGACCGATTTCGACGGGACTTTCAATGGCAGATAGCTGATTTAATAACCAGTAACTTAAGCTATTTATATTTTAGAATTCCACGCGGACGGCGCACTGTCGCGGGCACATCTAGTTTTAAATATAATCATTGAAACGAGAGGGATCAAACCCACAACCAATTATGCTTACTACAGTCAGACGCTGAGCTACTGCGTCACGATAGAATAGAATAAATCAAAAACATTTAAACTGTTTTCAAATTCAATTTATTTTAATTGTATATGGCTCCATTGCCTCATCATCATAACCAGCACGTTTTTTGTAAAAATATAAACGTTTCTAAATATATATATGTATATATATCTAGTAGATGCAAGTTTAATCTTCGCCAACGCCAACACCTAAGAGTTCTCATGTTGTCTCAGTTCATAGCGTTGCTCAAAGGGGCTTTAAAGTGTTACACACGAGTATATTTGCAAAAAGTGTTATCTTGTACCGATTTAGTTCTTTTAACATTTTATTGCAGAATAGAATTTTGTGATACAATTCTTCTGCACTGAGATACTTCTACGCTGAGATACCTCTATACTGGGGGATACTTCTATATGGAAAGTGATCCCACCTTGTATATAGAAGAATTTTAGCTTAATATTAAGCAAACTGAGGTCATCGTGGCGAAGTAGAAAAACATCTAACTGTAAACGCGTTGTTATTTTTTTATGCTATAGACAAGGCAAACCAGCGTCCGGGTCACCTGATGGTAAGTGAACACCGGAACACCAGAAATACTTGATGGATTTTAATGAACCATTTTTTGTTGCATACTTTTTCAGCTTAGACAGGACTTAGGCTTTGATTAATTTTGAAGAGTGGAACAGCCGACAAAGAACTATATACTATAAGAAATAATGAATATTTTGCTGGAACCTGTCATTGAGTCGAAGAGATAAGAAGATACAAGAACACATAAATATATCTCTCAGTGGGATTTCAATCCGCAAACACTATGCCAACCTTCATAACAACTAAGACACGATGTATATCATTTTAATCATAATTTCTTGAAAACTTTAAACTAACTTTAACATAATTAATTAGTCTTACAAACTCTTCTTACTAGAAACTAGTATAAAGACTTCTTCACTTTCTGCTAGTATAAATTAATATGAAAAAATTAAGCATTAAACTTTCTTATTTAAATAAAATTATTCTTCTTTGACTTTGAACTCGCTACCGTCGCTTGTGCGGTCCTCTTCTCAAGAGCGCCACGACATCGTCTGTATATACTGACATTATTGTCACCTTAAACGAAACCAACCTCAGTGGGGCTAAACGAAAACTCTCGTAGCTTTTGTGGCCATTTTATCTCTACAGCTACTCCTTACATTCAGCTTTACGCTAGTTTTGTTTTTGTGAAAAATGATGTTACAGGAGTATTTTTATTGACTTTTAAAAGAAGAAACGGGCGCTTATTTTTGTTTGCCTATTAGGTAGATATAAGTTGAGTTGGCGAATAAAAATATTTGAAACATTTACCTAATTTTTGCTTACTTGCTACTACTTGATGAATGAAATATGGATCCACTGGCCTTAAAACATTTTTCAACAATTAGAAAATTCTAAATACTGCTCGAAGTGTTTTATCCCTAGGATGTTACTTCTACAAGATTTAACCAAGTTTTTTGTCAACGTCAAATGCATTCAATTTACCAAAAAAAAAATAATTTCGGATTGCAAATAAATATTTAGTACTCTTAATTCATTTTTCGATAGAACTAACTTAAAGTTAACTAAATTTAATGTATAAGTTATAGAATTTAAAATCTATAGTTTTTTTAACACTTTTAAAGTGTAATTCGCACACTTAGAAAATTGAAAAGACATATTTAGTCTTTATGTATTTCAGTTCAGTTCATTCAATAAAATTTTACTTTATAATAATTTATTTGGGGCCACCATCAGTCATCATTTAACTACAAACGCCATTGATTGTGGTTTCGGTCCCCACCCCGAGGAATTTAAATATTTTAATTTGATGTGATTATTATTATTTTTTTTTAATTATTTTACTATAAATATTTAAATTATATTATTTTTTTCGCTCTGGTGATAAGACAAAGCGCGGCACTCAACGGCACTCGGGTGGAACGTGCAGAACGGAGTGTCTTGACACTAGGTACTCTCTGACTACCTTGATATGTGGGAAAAAGTTGGAAGGAGTATAATTTATTTTATTTATGGATGCACCATTTTTAACATTAACCATTTGATTTATAACTCTTAGACTTATGCATGTAATAAAAATGTAACTGATCGCTGTTTGTACATGAAAAAAATATAAAAATATATTATTAGGATCATTTATCAATATAATAGAACCTTTTTTATTTTCTGTTTGTCTGTGCACGCTATTCTCAGAAACAGCTGAACCGGTAAAAATGCAATTAAATTAAAATTTTGACTTTTGTATTGTAATAAACTTCCCTTAAAACGTAGTGTTTATTTAATTTCCATAGGATCATAAACAAAAAAGTTACAACCAATTGAAATTATAGATTTAACCAAAGTTTGTGAATTAATTGAGAACGCGGGCGACCGAAAACACGAAACAGTTTAGTCATATAGTTTACGCAGGCGAAGCCGCGAGCGTGCCGCAAGTATATAATATATTTATATAGCGATTATTACAAACGGAACTACACAATTGTAAATGTGTGTCGTAAATTATGAAGATATGGAAGCACGGGGAGGTGTTTTGGGTCGCCTTTTATGGTTTATGGTTAAAAGCTTCATGTTTTTTTTTTATTTTGGTACGTATTTTTTTCCTGCACGTGTAGTAGGCAAAGATTACTTGATATGTCTTCCTATCTTTGGCGTATTTTAAAGTATACGTTTTAGTAATAACTTATTTGTCTATTATATATCTACATATATTTATATAATGTATATAAGCTAACTTTACATTTAATAAATATTGAAATCAAAATCCAACTTTAACAAAAAAACTATAAAGTTTTAGACATATTTCGACGTAGCCGGATGTACAATGCAGCGTTCAATTTTTTATACGTTTTCTAAAAATGTTTTTCAATTTCCTAAGTGTGTGAATAATATTTTAAATAAATGTTTAAAACAGTTGGTACCTTTTACATTTATGATATAAAAAACTATTGTTACTAGGCGGGAATTGAACCCGCGCCTCTTGAAAACAGTTCACGCGCTCTGGCCGCTAACGCATAGCGCTTGAACGGTTTTCAAGAGGCTTGGGATCAATTCCTGCTGCGTTAAAAAAAAAATTCTACGTTTTCTAAATGTCTTTTTTAATTTCCTTTCAATTGCGAATAACACTTGAAAAAATGTTATAATAATATACTGTAGATGTAATTTATATGCTACTAGCGGCTTCGTCCGCGTGATATCTATCTATATCGCTGTTTCCTATTTTAGGCGGCCTTAACGTAAAACAATGATTTTTTTAAAAAAGTAGCCTATGGCTCATCCCAATACCCTAATACACCTATATGCAATTTTATCACAGTGGGTTCAGCGATTTGGCTGTGATGACGTCATAGACAGGCAGACAGAGTCACTTTCACATTTACAATACTATAATCTGGATGAAATACATGTAAACGTTATTACAGGCCACTCGTATGTATATATATATACTTGCGTAATACTTGCGTAATCAATATTTTGGATTCGTTATCAATAAATACAAAAAAATTTACGTATTGAACATGCAACGCTGCCAACGCCGCGATTTGTCTTAAGTACCAGAAACGGAGAAATGAAAATAGTTTCAATATAATCTTTGCCCCGAATGGGAATCGAAACCATAAACAATCACTTTCACTTCCCACTGTGCCATGATGTCTCTTAACCAATCTTGATTTCCGAATAAATTTTACACGAACTAAACACGCCTGGCGACGGCATGTGCTTTACGTGCGCATAAAAGTGCCTATCATACGGTCGGACCCGCCTAACTGCTAAGTCGATTCTAATGAAATTCCATAGAAATTCTTTTTGAACATTCAAACAATTGGAAAGATACGTATTTCTTTATTTTTTCTAGCTCACCCATCTATCAGACAGAGAGATGCTAGTGGTAAGACACTCCGTCCTCCACTATCCACTCATTATCAAATATTGTAAGTCAGTTTCAAATAAATGAAACAATCATTTCAATCAGGAATCCAACCCGCAATCATCACATTTATCGTCACATTGCGTTACAATGGGCTCAGGAATTATGAATGATATGTGGAGAGAGACTTAGTTTCCAAGAGGCGCGGGTTCAAATCCCGCTGCTATCAATTTTTTTTAAGTTTTCTGAAAATATGTTTATTAATCTTTCTAAGTGAATAACACTTTAAAAAATGTAAAAAAATTGACACTCATGAATATTCACACAAGTGTCCGGTGTGAAAATTCGCATGTGTCCGTATTTCATAATACAATATTTCCTTGCATCTAGTGACTTCACACTTTTTTCCCCGTCGCAGGGTAGTCAGAATCTTTTTTTTTAATGGATAGTATGTATTTCTTAAGTTGCTCCCATAATAGAACCTATTTTGAACTAAAGATCTAACCCTAATGGTAGAATAATAGTTGATGATTGTGCATTCACTGACTGATATCACTTAGGTATCGACGATTAAATTTTTTTGGTGAAAAGCTCTTATATGTTATGTGGTTATTATCACTGTGATAGAACATCTATTTTTTTAATCATCAAAAATAAATATTATTTGATTGGTAAGTTGCATATGAATGCTGTATTTTTTAATTATACAGAACTTATTTGAAGGCTTTACGAGATTTATTAGAGTAATAAACAAGCTATGTAAAATAAAAGCGCTAACAGATTGATTAGTTAGTATTTTTATTCAGCTTCAAGCCTTTTCCCACATAGCCAGGGTAGTCGAAAAGAAAATGGAGACATTACGTGTTGAGTGGTAGAGCTCAACGCAGCGCGTCTTGGTCACCAAAGCGAAAACTTCAATTAATTAAATTATGATAATTTCTCCGAGTTTGAATCGAACCCACAACCAATCGCGTTTGCAGTCAGTCCACTGTGCCGATGGCCTCCGAAGTAAGATTTATACAGTGTAATAATAATTATGATCTTATAACAAACTTACATTAACTTCATTTGTATAAATCAATCTTTGTAAAGTGTCAATTGAAGAAAACCTCGCAGCGCTATTTCGAATTATTTCTTGAGATTTGTATGAAAGTTCGTGTCTCGTGTTAGGATTCGAAGACTATAAAATATATTCACAGTATAAACCTAATGTCCTCACCAGAACGACGAATAATAGTTCTACTATTTAATAGTAGTAAACTAATATTACACAGAATTTACTTATTACACATACACGTGTGTTTATAAAATATACCTAACATACATATATGTGTGTAGAGCAGTTACTTTACCACTCGATCAGTCAGCATGTTACTAAAATAACATAATATATTATAAATTCAATATAAATGTGAAGTCATTTGTCCTAAATATGAAGTGAAAAACATCGTTTAGCTAGAGTTAACTTTAACAAAGCAGACACTACAAAAAAAACTTACTCCATTTTTTTCGTTGGCGAAAGTAGAACACAACAACGACTTGTTTAATTATGTCATGCTTAATTTAGGTTTCTTTATAAGTTTTTTCAAACGTTTTCACTTTTATTTAACACAACAGCTACGAAATTATATTTTGGATAATATTTACATTTTCATTTAAATGGTATAACTTGACAATCCCGCCAATTTGTTTTTTTTTTATGTGTATTTATTCTAATGCACTTAGGAGACATGACATAGTGCCTTTCAAGTGTAATTATATTAATTTTATAGAATTATTATATACCATATTTTAAAATATAAAATTAAATTATTAAGTTACACATATACATAGGAGTAGCTTCATTATTTCATTTTTTTTCTAATCAATATCAAGCTAATGTCAACATTTTTAATCTACATAAAAAATATAGCCCGACCATGCGCCAATCAGATGTCACAAATCCAATTATCGTCACTAATTATCGAAATCCAATAATAAAAATTAAAATATAACAATGTAAAGCTTAGGCGACATACCATCAATAATTTTCGTTTTAATCTTAACGACATGGAATCACTTATTCTTTTACCAGATATCGCATAGTCATTATAATATAGCGAAGCACTGTCCACGATAACCTTTACAAAGTACATTAAACGTATATTTACACATTATTTCACATAAAAATACACTATACACATTATTTTTGTGTTATTAAAGTGCTGTAAAATCCTGAAACACACACACCCCGTGAAAGAGAGGCTTCTACTGATTATTTCATCCTAACACATAGCTATCATTATATAAAATAACATAAATTCTTTTGAATCGAGCGAATATGATCCTTAACACTTTGTCTGGTGGGTTAATATTCCCATAATCATAGAGAGGGTGGTATCTACTATCCCCCATCTAAGGGCGAATAGAGCTGTGAAATGAAAAATATCTTGACATATTTTCTACATCAAAATATTTTTTATTGTAAAATAAGTATTATAAAGATAAAGTATAATAGTTAATAATATAAAGTATAATAGTAATAGTTGTCACTTTTTATAAAATAAATTTAAAATAGCTTCTATTATTTTATAGTTTTAAATAACATAATTTTATAGTCTTACTATACAACGTGTTTTCTATAAAATTAACTTTATATATTTTTTATATTTTATACCATAAAAATTTTACATGGACATCACTAACTTTCCTTTCAGAGTTGCCAAGTACTAAAATTCATATTCAATGAAAATGGCATTATTATTAGTAACATCTTTATATACTAGACTAAAACTGAATATATATAGTTAGACAAAATACATGACTTTCATTCCTGCACTCTGATAAGGGTAGCATTAGCCGATTATAAATAAGCAGGCTAAGAAGCTTTATTGTTTTGAATAATTTTCTATTAAAATAACATAATGCCCATAAAACTTAAGGCATGTTTTAATTTAACTTTTTCAAATTTATGGTATTTGTGTAATTCTTAGATCAAAATATAATAAATACCAAAGTAAAGTCCATTTATTAAAACTATTCTGCAGCTTATAGTAAATATTATTTTAGAAATTGAATTGATGATTATATATTGTGGTACCATAATTAATATAAATGTTTGGTACATTCAACGGGAGTAATATTTAGTCTATTCAAATATTTTTGTTAAAAATAAATAATTATATAAGACAGTTACAATAATTGTGGTGTTTTATTACATAAAAATCAGAGAAATACAGTTTTTACAAAAAATATTTACTTTTATGATGACTCAATAAATCTCAAAATAACATTAATTGAAACTTTGTAGCTTTTATATTTTAGTATAGTATTATAATTACCAAATATTGTATCTTTATATTTATTTAATAGTAAATTACCTATATAGTTCTGTAGGTAAAGTTTAGCTCAGTTCACTTATTATATTATGACACTTCGAGAACGTTGTAAGAAATGTTTATACTTAAACATTGCTTGATTCTTTTTTTATGTATATTTGGCTTCTTATAAGTTTATAAATTTAATATAAATCGACGCATATGAATCGATTTACGAGAGTTATTTTTCTTATTGCTTTTCTTATTGCTATACTCCATAAATATATTGTTGTTTTATTGTTTTTCGTTTTATATGGTAATAATATTATGTCAAATGTCAATTGTTTTTTAAGGTTATATGTCATAATAACCTACAAGAAGAAAACAAATAAAATAAAATAAAAAGTTATATAAGAATTATTACAAAATAACTTAAGTTAAATATATTTATTCATTATTTTATTATATTATCTATTATGAATATTACTCGTCAATTTTGTTCAATAATACCACATAAAAATGCCCGGATAAATGTTTACAGAAAGTTCAGATTTTCCGCTATAAATTACGATTCCTCTGCCAGTTCTCAGCCGCAAGTGCAAGAAGAAAAGTTCGACTTTGAAGATTTAAAAGTCTTAGAACGTGTTGATCGCAGAAAAGCTAAAATACCGCCATTTATGAAAAATGTATTCGTTTCTGAATTTAACCGCGATTTGATGGCATATCCTGAGATATTAAACAAAGAAGAATCTACTGCTTTGGATAATAGGATCGCTGCATTACAAGATGTGTTTTTTGACAAACAAAAAACAAAAGAAGAAAAAAGAGAAATATTAGTGAAAACAGGCATGTATAGTGCTCCAATGAATCTTACCGATGGTGGCTTGGCTGTGAATTTTACGGAAAGCTTGAGATATTTAGACGTTATATCATCAGATCTAACATTAGGACAGGAGATAAGTGATCATTGGACTGGCCTGAATGTCTTAAAAGGTGGTTTAAACACAGATATGTATCAAAAATTAATAAGTGACTTGGCATCAGGGGAACAGACTATTAGTATATATATACAAGAGAGAATTAGTGAGAGATTATTGCAAGCAGATTTTCGTACAGTTGCTGAAATGGATGGGAAAGGTATTATTTAGATTTCATTAATTATTTATTTTAGATTTATACCTTTTGATGCTCAGTAGTCAGAGAGAACCTAATCGATCGAGACACCAGACCCCAATACCTAAGAAATGGAGATATTGCAAGTAGAGTGCTGGAACTAGACCCACACTTTGTCTTTTTCATCAGAGCAGAGATATGAAAATAATGTTAAAATTTCTCTTAAGTGGCCCAAATTAAGTGTAATGTGTAGTAAAGTTATTAATTATTATATTATTAATCAAGTTGCCAGAACTGTAAACTATTTAAATAATACTAAATCATATTTTAAGTATACTTTTGACATATTTAACTCTTTCTTTTTAGGCATTTGGCATATAAATGGTGAAAAGATTTGCATCAACCTCACTGGATACCTTCTAGTTTTATGTCTGGTTGATACAACTAGGTTTAAAGCTTTTTTGGTGCATCCCGGAGCTGATGGAGTACATCATAAGAAAGATTTGGTTATATTCAAAAATACACCTGGTGAGTAAATAGTATATTTTGCAGTAATGTCCTAAATAGGACTGTGATTAAAAATTTTAACTAACCTGTATTTGAACCTGACCTTCAATAATAGAAAACATGTTAGCATTCCTTAGATTTATTGTATGGGTACCACCCTTATTGCATTAGGAAAAGCCTAGAGCAGTGCTTGAAAATGTGCATTAACACTCACCTTCACTCTCCAAGCTCCTTTCTCTACCTAACCTAATGTCAAAAGACAGATGATGTGCTAAAAATTAACTGACAATAGTTCTACTATAGGCCAAGATCTTATAGTAATAAAGGGCTTTTAAAATATTATTGATTTCTTAATAAAAGGCATATTTTGATCTTATTTTGCTGTTCATGACGATTGCTAGTTCAAATATCATTAATGCAAATATTTAATCAATTTCATCATTCTATTAATTTGCAAAGAAGAAACTTTGGACCTTTCTGTGTAAAAATTATGCGGATGAAATTTGGCATGGTTAAAGATTAAGTGTGCGGTAATTGGTTGGTTAAATTAATTATGCATTCTATCATCTATTAGATATACACTTTTGTACACACATACTCTTTTGTGTACACAGTGTACACGTTGTAATGGCAATTCATATTTTACGCGCAAACAGCCTTCCTTATTGCCCTCATTCCAATCTATAAGGAGTAACAGAGAATCTATTGATGAATCACTCTGTTCTCTGCCAAACACGCGTAAGATACCCATTGCTGGGGCAACACATGCTAAAGTTATGACGGTATGTGTAATATTTATTATACGAATTTAATAAACTTCTAATCTATTATCATCTATAAGAATATTAGCTTTCTGCACATCTTATCAGTATAAACCAGGGTTGCACAGACTTATTAAGACTAGAGGCCACTCGGGCAAATCATGAACTGATGGCGGGCCGCCAGAAGTATAGGTAATTAAAGACAATAAAGAATTGATAACAATTTATTAAAAAATTTTTGGTTTTATTCTGGAAGTAGAATTCAATATTTTTCGAATGTGCGAGAGTATTATTTTTGTTGTCGGCAGACCACCAGTATTCAACTGGTGGGCCGCAGTCATCATCATCGTCATCATCCATGGTATAAACTATAACTGTGGCAAATTCACACTCCTCCATCTGCTTAACAAGGTGGTCCATGTGTCTATCCTTCACGTATTAACATCGTAATTAGACTTTCACTTCCAGCTACACCTCTCGATGACGTTACTGAGGACGTTCTTTCATCAGCGCTTGGCGTATCAAGATTGTATACGGCAGCACTCTGTCGCAACAGCTTGTTAAATACTTTGAATGTGTGCTTAAATTATGTACGATCGAAGTTCTTTTCAGGTGAGTGTTCAGTCTTAGGTGTTGAGTTCCGTCAGTTATTGAATGTCCTTGAATTCAGGAGGAACGGACAGACCCGATTTGGGTTGGACAGTGGAGGACGGTGTGTCGACTTGAAACTAGGTTTTCTAAGAATAAGGCATTTTTATGCTTAAAAACTAGATGTTTTTAGAAGTATTAAATAAAGTTTGAAGTTTTATTTCAATATGCGATATAGAATGTCAATGATTTTATTTATTGTAGTAAAAAGTAAAAAAATGTGGGTATTTGTATAAAAAAAATGAAAATATCAGGTTGGTTGGACGTTTGTTGAATACCGTCTATTTTTAAACTGTGAATCTAGTCTTTTAAGTTTAAGTAGGTCTTGCCTTAAGCTGTACGTGACATGGCCTGATGACATGACATGACATGGTGACGTAATTCGTGCTCAACCGGACTGAACAACGTCTAAAATATTTTGTTTCAATAGAATATTCCGGCATTTTAAAAACGCTTTTCATTAGTTTAAGCTTTAGTATATCTAAAACATGCAACAGTACTTGATGCATGCGTCTTGTAGTCGGATTTGTTTGTAAATTTGTACATGTGTCCGGATCCGATGATCAAATGAAAATAGTCGAAGAGAGCTTAGTGTCAAGACACTCCGTGCTCCAGTTTCCTCCTGAAATCGAGATGTTCAGCGGCGGAACTCAATGCCGTTCTTTATTGTTATTCTGAATGCAATCTTATATCTTAATCTTTTTTTCTTATTTCTCCACTAGGCAAACCGTTAGGCAATGTTTCTACAATACAAGCTAGTATAGGCGATGCGTTGTTAAAGGTTTATGCTAGTGAAAGCGCAAATTATTTTACAGCCGGTCTCTTAGACGGATATATGGAACCTGATGCTGAAATGGAGATCGCTATGTGCAGGTTTTATGATTTCTTTCAAATTTTTGTGGTAATGCATCTGACTGTATACGGCAGTTGTGGGTTCGATTTCCACTAGGGGGAATGGTTATGTATATTTTTTTATTTCCTTTTTTATTTTTTTATGTTTTTCACATTTAACACTCAAAATATTACAAATATTAATAAAATAGCATTCTCTCTTGTCAAACTATTGTTATTAGTAATTATCTTTGTGTAGAAGAATTTAGTAAGTCTCTATAGAGATGCTGACAACTAATGTAAGTTGTAACAAGCCTATAAGAATTTCAACGTAAATATAGCGTTTGGTACATGTCGATGATGAACCAGTATTTTGGTGTCCAGACTCCTTTATGACATTTAAAATAAATATACACTAATATTCCTTAGTTCATTTTCGTACAATATCTAGTATAGAACAATTTTGAAATGAAACTATTTTAACCGGATTAATGGCGTATAATTTTGGTATTCGAAAATACATTTTAGAAACCCGACGTTTCGAACACTTTACAGTAGTCCGTGGTCACAGGTAGACTGGGGTGGCACTTGTCTGTCATTTGATACAAATTATTATCTCAAACTACCGCCAACCATTTCTTAGTTGCCTCGCGTACTGCCCTGGACCTGTGACCACGGACTACTGTAAAGTGTTCAAAACGTCAGGTTCTAAAAATGTATTTTCGAATACCAATATTATACGCAATTATAATCCGGTTAAAATAGTTTCATTTCAAAATGTGTAATAATCGCGAAAATCAAAGAACTTATAGTATAGAACAAACTGATTATGACATTACTCGACGCTTTTTATAAGCAAACTCTATTTTATATTTGTGGCAACTACCACTTCCGTTATAGTAAATAATATTTATAATGATATAGTAACGAATATGTAATTCTATATTCGAAATTAATATTATAAAGCTATTCTACATTACTCCAAATCATTTATTTTCCCAAAACAAATTACAATACAATGTTACTTAAATAGTATAAAAGATGGTGTCGGATGCAAATTAAATTATTTTTTTATTAATTAAAACATTTAAATTACATTCGGAATAATTATGTTTAATTTTAGTTTATTTTAGTTTTATATTTAATTATTAAATTCGAATAATTTAACAATAAATCAATATTCAATATTTTTCATACTAAACAGTCACACACTGTTTATAAAAAAATAGATTTTATAATATAATATAATATTAAATACATAACAGCTGTACGATTACAAATAACCATTTAAATATCAATCTTAAATATATTGAATATTTTTATATTTTTCAATAAAATCATTACATATATACGTTTTCCAATAATGTTAAAAGAAAAAAAACATTGCGTCTCTAGGAACTTCATAGCGAAACACGCAGAGGAGCAGATCCTCAAAATCCTCGCTATACCAGGCGTGGAACAAAGGGACGAGTGTCTCCAACTCCTCGAGGATATCAGGATGTTGACTCTTCGCGGAGAATCGGTGGAGAGTGTGAATATGTTCATAGGTAAGCTGTTTCTTATATAATTTAATTAAATGTTATTGTTGTGGTTAATTTCGGTAAAAAGGTATAAATTAGTGGCCAAAATGTATTTATAATACCTCAATTAAATTATCCAATACTAACGGAATCCGTAATAATAATATTTAATGATTAGAAATGGTCTTTCATTACGTGATCGTAACTTTTTGTATAGTTCCTATAAATGTCTGTTTAGTTTCTTGTTTTATGGCTTTTAGGCGTGCCAATGAAGCATAATTTAATTTGCCAATGTCACATATAACGCGAAAAAGACACGATGGAGATGGATTGTTCAGTTAAATATCGAGAAAATAGAAATATTTTGTCCATCCAGATGGTTACTATATCCCGTAGTTTTACAGCTTTCATAGTTAAAAAAAAAACATTATAATGTAGTCTTTACATTAACGGTGCAAATATAGAAAATCTTATTTGTTGAACCTTTAACAAAGAAAGGACAACACAAAATATATACAATTCACAAAAGACAGTTAAATGTCAGTCCTCCATTATATGACATTTATTGGCTTATTTTTAACATTTAAAATTGTTATTGTTATATAAGACATATACAAATTTTAACGCAGCAGGACGCGAACCCACTGCCTCTTGTAATTCAATTCATATTATTATACGATATCTAAACATGTTTTTGAACTTATTTTCTTTATTTAGGTGTTTTCTTTTGAAGGTTTCAGAATTGGATGTAACGATTTTAACTATTCATTCTTTTTTTATTTGCCGCTTATGTCAAATGTTCAGTGATTATTTTTAACGATTTTTATGATTATTGAATAATTCAATGGTTTTTTTTTTGCCATTTAATTCTTTTTGTTTTATATATTCAATAACTAATATCTAAGCAGATATTTATCTTAGTTAAATCCCGTCTATTTTTTTTTACATTTTTTAAAGTGTTATTCGCACACTTAGGAAATTGAAAAAGACATATTTAAAAAACGTATAAAAATTTAAGTTGTAATAACTGCTAACAACAAATATAAGTTGTAATAAGTGTATAATAGTTTCGACGTAGCTGGATGTAGAACGCATGGCTTAGCGGTCAGAGCGCTTGAGCGCTTGTTTTCGAGAGGCGCGGGTTCAAATCCCGCTGCGTTCAAATTTTTATACGTTTTCTGAATATGTCTACACCCCGTCTTTTTGCGTTCTCGTAGGTATGTCGAGAAATTCTGTCTTAGTGCAGCTTCTCCACTCCTCAAGCGACCTTATGCCTCTGTAAGGTAAAAGTGGAAGGGGAGAGTACCTGTGACTTTAGATATATTGTTTACTAGCGACCCGCTCGCGGCTTCGCGTGCCTAAACTGTACGACTAAATTGTTTGGTTCTTTCGCCCGCCTGCGTTCTCACTTAAATCAGAAATTTTGCTTAAATTTATCATATACTCGTAAACGGTTGTAACTTTTTTTCTTTTTGAACCGATAGAAATTATATAAATACTAAATGTCAAGGGATTGCATTTAAATCGGTTAAGCCATTTCCAAGATTTGCTTGCAAAAACAAATAAGACGAACGAAAAGAAAATTGAAAATCTTTGTTTTGGATTCTACTATATTGATATATGCCCCTAATAATATTTTTTTTATTATACATCTTCCATGTACAGACAGCGATCAGTTACATTTTTATTATATGTATAGATTGATCAATACTTAAGTGTTTTAGCTCAGACCGGTCTACGCCACACCGGCAAGACAATAGCCAATGAAGTGAAACAAATGCGCAATCCGCTGTTCAATCCGTCTTTCATTATAAAGAAAATGATTACAGACAGACATCAGGTGAGGCTCTTAAGGTATTTATGTATTTAGCGATTGGTAAGATATGTAGATGGTCAGTTCTACCACCCGGCAATGTCAATTTGTATTTTGCCTTAACACTGTTAGGTTATATAAATATAATATACAATTCTCCTGGCCTTTTTTTAGCCCTAGCTCCTTGTTCTTTAGTTAGTTTGTTAAAAAAAGTGATGTTAAAAAATATATTATGGCTCTAATTTTTAATGCTGTCGGTGCTGATCGCAAATGATCTTGATAAATAATAAATTTATTGGAACTATATAACGATTTTAATATCAGGATATATATCTTGTCCTGATGTCCATGTACAATTTGTCAATTCCAGTGAATTTCCTTCAGTGTGGAAGGAAGCGTATTATAACATCCACCCAACAAGAACAATCGACAACGATATCGCATGAAAGATTATTTTTTCGTATTCCTTTTTAATTCTTCCATCCAATTTCAATTCTTCCTTTCTTATCCATAGTCCTTGAACGTCTGGTGCACTGTCAATATACACTTGTTTCAAAATAAACGTATAAACCTTTTAATCTGGTTTTCTACGAAGTCGTTAGCACGACATTACTAATAATGACATCTGATGATATCCATATGGATATGCGCACCCAATAGGTGACGAAACTAACGTTACTGGACTTTGGCAATACTTTTGGTACCGTATATACTGATATCGTTTCAGTTATTTTTTTGTCTCTGAACATATTTCCTATTGTCTTTGCTTTGACTGCTTTCGCAGCTACCAACATGAACACATCCGGCGTAATCGAATTATAGATTGATATTTGGACTGGTCTTTAGTCAGTGCCGGTGTTCCGCAGGGTGGCGTGTTCTCCTATTTTATTTTCACTTTTTATTAATAATATTTCACAACGATCTTTTATGTGATTGCAGATGACTTTCAAAATTTATTGCCGTTTTGTGAATGACCTGCTATATCCAAGTCCACTTGGATAGGTATACTCCAAAATACCTTTTGAGCAGCAGCTAAATTTGAGTACAATTCAAACAATACGACAGTCCAAGTCTAGTTTAAATACGGCTTCTCTACAACATACTTAAAATCTGAGTGGCCACATAATTTATTTACATTATCCTAATTTTTGAACAGGAAAAAGATAAACCAAAACTCAATCTGTATCTCGCGGAACATTTGCACCCATCACTCCAAAACCCAGCAAAGAGTCTAGAGTACTGTGTGGTGAGAATGCGTTACACTTGTGAGACGATCATGAGTAGACACGGCTTGGACGCCATGTTGGCTTACACGTGAGTTTATCGTTTTATTACACATAATAACGACGGGGCCTACGTAGACTTAGACTAGAACAAATTTACACTAGAGGCGATTTGATGCTTAATATATTTTTTTTGGTTTTCTCGATTTTAACCGGATTAATCGCGTATATTAATGGTATTCGAAAATATATTTTAGAAAACCGGACGTTTCGAACACTTTGCAGGTGGTCCGTGGTCACAGGTAGACTGTGGTGGCATTTGTATGTCAGTTGATACAATTATTATATCAAACTACCGCCAAAGATTTGCGAGGCTACCTTCGCCCCGCCTAGTGTTTTCTGAAATGTATTTTTTTGTATACTAATAATATACGTGGTTAATCCGGTTAAGAATAGTTTCATTTCAAAAAGATTTGAAGCTTTCCAAGGTTGTAACTTTTTAACTGTTCTATTATAATTTGTTTCTTGAAATTCATATGAAATACTTATATAATAAAATAATAGTTCTACATTTATAATAATTTACCTAGATATTAATATAGTAAAAAATATATATTATAATTAAATTATTATATATTTTTTTTCCCGCATAGCAGCGTAGTTAGGGAGAACCTAGTGTCAAAATACTCCATTCTCCACCTTCCTCCCGAAATGACTGCGTGTTGAGTTGCGGAACCCAACGCCGTGCTTTGTCTTAGGTACCAGAGCGGGGCAATTAAAATAATTTTAATGTTATAATTTCCCCGATGACTATAAAAACCGATGCTAATAAAGTATTTAAATAAAAAAAAACCTCAATCATTTAGGATTGGGATTTTTGTTAATAATAAATAAATAAATGTGTAATTGAAATTACTCCTATACTAAAGAAATGTTTAATGAAACTGACATTTTTTTAAGGGAATTGTCAAGATTAGCTGAAGCTGCGACTGAAATATTAGCTATGACAGCTGTATTGACTAGAGCTTCCAGGTATTTTTTTTTTAATATATTTTGACAGTACGACTTAAGTGTATATCTGTGAAGTATTCATATATATATTGTTTAGTGATATTCGTTGTTTTTATAACTTTTATACATATAATTAATATCGTATAAGCTACTTTCGCTATAGTATATAGCTTCAATGGTTTCACACCTTAGTATTCGCTTAATTTAGTTTATTTTCTACTTGACACTTTTTTACGCAAAGAGAGAGGATAAAGAAAAGAATCTAGTGTCATGACACTGTTCTCTCCTTTCCGCCCGAATTCGAGGTCTCCAAGTGATAGACCTCAAAATAATTAAATTATGGTCATTTCTTCTATTGGTAATGAAAACCACGACCAATCGCGACTACAGTCAGACCTAAGTACGGCTACATTTATTTTATTTTACATAGTTACATTTCGTTTAGGTAAATGAAAAACATTTCATAGAAAGCGTATAAAATTTTGAACGCAGCTAGATTCGAACCCGCGCCTCTTGGAAATCGTCTAAGCGCTCTGATCGCTCAGCTTATGCGCTCTCCATCTGGCTACGTCGAAATTCTTATACGCTTGTTACAACTTATTTTTTATTGTACATTTTCTTAGATCATATTGCATTGGTCTTCGGAATGGAGAACTGGAAATGAAGTTGTCAGCCTGCTTCGTAGAGAAAACCAAAGAAAAGGTCCAGAAGTTACTTCTAGAAGTAAACGAAGGGGAATATCTTAATCTTGACCGCTTTAGACTAGAATTTGGTAAGAAATTTATTGATTCTAAAACTGACATCATCGAGAAACCCACTGCTAGGGTTTTTTGGTAATAAATGATATATCGTAGTTGTTTATTGGTGTTTTTCTTTCATTCTGTTTTTTTTTTCAGTTCTAATGCTTTTTTTTAGTTATAAATATATAATTACTAGCGACTCGCTCGTGGCTTCGCCTGCGTAAATTACACGACTAAACTAACTGGTTTTTTCTCTCGCCCGCGATCTCACTTCAATCACAAACTTTGCTTAAATTTATAATTTGTAAAAATGATTGTAACTTTTTTGTTTGTGAACCAATTGAAATAAAATAAACACTAAATGTTAAAGGAAGTTTACTAAAATACAATAGTCAAAACTGCATTTAAATCGGGTAAGCCGTTTCTGAGATTAGCGTACACGAACAGAAAAAAATATATAAAATCATTGTATTGGGTTCTATTACATCGCTCGCTTCTTAATAAGGAATATAAGTAAAAAACTATATTTCTTGGTAATAATACTAAAATAATTTTATTCGTATATATATATATATGTATATGTAGCAATCCTGATAAACGAAATTGTCATTTGATTTCAAATTAGCTGTGGCCGCGATTTCGTCCGCGTAGATGTGCAAAATAGTAATTTCCGGAACGGCTGGAACGATTTTGACGGGACTTTCACTGGCACATAGCTGATGTAATAAGGTGTAACTTGGCTACTTTTATTTTAGAATTCCACGTGTACGCGGAAGTGTGCGGGCACAGCTAGTTTAAACATATAACACTACAGACACTAGAATTTTGATAGTACATAGATGAATTAAAAAATAACATATATTTTCTTGAGACTATTATTACAAAATAACTAAAAAACGTGTGTTATATATACAGAATAACTAAAAAAAAATATTGAAAAACGTGTGGAGACACATATATAATTTAAAAATTTTGCTTCTAATATTTCATAGACACTTTATGTGTACAAAGACCAAGTGGCGACCATAAGCATATTACCTTATTTTCCTTATATTTAAATGGTTACTTAGAACTAAAGCTAGGGGATATTTAAGCGATTTTTTTTTTTGTTTTACTCAACAGTATTATTAATAATCTATACTATATAACAGGGGTGGCGAACCTGAGTTATCGCGAGCCATATGCGAAATGTACCCAAATGTCTTTTTTTTTTGTATTGTTTTATTTTAAATTAAAAAAACAATACCTTCTTTGCATACAACACCTCGGCTTAACAAGGAGCTTGGCTGGCCACCCGTACTATATAATATTTAAATCTCTAAATATTTATACAACACTCATTCATTTTTATAATTATTATACAAATGCTAAATTTAGGCTTAGGTGGGGGTGAAGGGCGTGACCTCGATGGTGGACTTTGCTCCTGTCTTTTACAGCCATCTCAAGATTATTTTGCAACGTACCTAATTAGTATCCATATTAATATTATAAATGCGAATATAACTGTCTGTGACGTCATCACAGCCAAACCGCTGAACCGATTGTGATGACATTTTATATAGAGATATACTTGAGGATCTTGGGATGGACATAGCTTACTTCTCATTTTTCTTCTCAGCTTACTTCTCATTTTCTTCATTTTTTTTAGTTTTTCTAGAAGTGCAATTGTTTTACGAGATGACCGCCGAAAATACGAAACAGCGCAAAGTTCTAGCGGCCGAAACCGCGAGCGAGTATTTTATAAGCCATTAAAAAGTATTGTGAACTCCTCAAAAAAAAATTATTTCTTTCGTGCGCTATTGTCTAAACTACTAGAAACAATAATATTGACTATTCTCCATAATATTTTATGTAGAGGCCATCGTGGCGCAATGGGACAGCGTCTGACCGAAAAACGCGATTGGTTCGATTGCCACGCGTGAGAATGATTAAATTTCAAAATATTTTCATTGAGTTTTGATTTGACGTTGCGTTGCGCCATTCAACACACAAAATCTCGATTTTGAAGTGGAAAGCACTAGATTTTTTCTGACAGCAGGACACTGCTAAGCGGGAAAAAGCGTGAAGGTGAAAAAAACTCTACGACTTACAGTCAGTTACTTATTATAATCTAGGGCTTATAATCACTATTTTTGGGATAAACGCTTATATACGATATTCCTTTATCAGCCGGTTTGAAGTGATCTCCAATTGTAACATTTTTGACTATATTACCACTCTTCTTGCTTCTCTTCCTCAATTTTACGACTCCTTCGAACTTTTTAGGTATTTTCTCTATGAAAGCCTCTTTTTTCTCTAAAGTCGCGTCTATGGTTGTCACTCGGTTCTTTTCTTTTCGCTTATAATAGAACACTTCCCAGGCTAAAGTTATCATTGCTAAGCCAAGTCCGAATAGAGTAGCTATGAATACTCCCCCTGAAAATATTATATGATTGATTTTTTTTTTAATTTTGTTAATAAATGAAAGGTGAATGTCTAGAAGAGTGATTTACTCTCTACTTACTAAAATAATGTAGGACTGCGGCGTACATAAAAATTGAAGAGTATTCTATAGGATGAATATGAATTACAAAATAAGTTGAATTTTAGAAGAACGCATTTGAAAAGATGAGTAGAATAATGGATATTGTTGTGTTCAAACTAATGAAGGTCATCCCCGTTCAATGGAAATGTAAAGGTTGTGGGTGCGATTCCCACTCGGAGGAATGGTTATTTTCATTTCACCGCTCTGGTTTAAACTAACTAAGACAAAGCGGGCGTTCAGTTCCGCCGCGATTTCTTGATTTCCGGCGGAAAGTGAACAACGGAGTGTCTTGACACTAAGTTCTCTCGGGTGCCCTGCTATGGGTTAGCGTATGCGTAAGCGTGAAACTGTTTTTTTTTATTACAACTTACCCAAACTCTCCAAGGTAATTCCTTCTGATTCGTCCGCGTCAGGGCAAGCTTGTCTTGCAGACTCGTTCCAGTATCTACAGGGACCAGATACGAAATATAATAATATAAAACACTAAAATATATAATAATAGATAAATATAGTTAATTTCATATAAAATTGTTCCGTTTTTGGCTTATGCTTATGGAAACTTTAACCTCGTTTAAAAGGCGTTAAGTTTATCTAACTAAAGTGCACAAGGTAAAGAAAAAGGCACGGATCGCCGCATACGGTTCTCCGTTCTCTGCGAACAAACCCTGAAGGTAAAATAAAAATTAACCAAAAGTTTTGTCAAGGACTATAGATTTTTTTTCAAAAACGTTTTCATTTATTCTGCTAACAACAAAAATATGTAGTAATAATCGTATAAGAATTTCGACGTAGCCAGATGTAGAACGCATGGTTTAGCAGTCAGAACTCTTGGATGGTTTCCATGTGGCGCGAGTTCGAAGCCTGTGGTGATTAATTTTTATACATTTTCTGTAATGTTTTTTTTTTATTATTAAATTTGTCTATTTTGGATTAACAATAGAAATCTTACTTAGAGGCTATTTGCTCTAAAAACCGTTCCTTCTGGAGATCTAGCAATGTCCTAGACAAGTCCTCCTGTAATCTAGATCCTTGTTGAACAGCTATAGCGTAGGGCTGCTCAGCGAATACTTCGCCCACCTCAGTTAAGTTGCAGTTCCGAGTTATTTCGTATCTGAGAAACGTTATGGCAATTAACATGTATGGCATATAATTGTTTTGTTTTCTTGTCTTGAATTCTGGCGGAAAGTAGAGAAAGGAGTGTCTTGACACTAGGTTTTCTCTGACCGATAAAAGCGTAAAGTTTTTCACTGGTAAAACCATAAAGCTATTACATAAACGTTTTATACACTTTACTTAAAATAAGTATAGGTATATTCAATATTCTACGCAGCTGGATAGAACGTGTGGCTTAATCTTCAAGGAGCCTGAAGCGCGGGCTTGAGTCTTACTACATTTAAAATTTATATACTTTATTCTAAAAATGTTTCATATTTCAGTTGCTGTAAAAGCCCTTTACAGTGTTAATCATTGGTTTAAGCGATAAGTTTAAGTTTTACAGTTTGATTTTTTTATGAACTCATTATGACTTATGATTTTCAACTTTTTGAACGACTATTTTACCTTGAAAATTTGGCAATCAAGACCAAAAAATTAGTAAGTTATTGAATTTTATTAGACCTAAGAACTTATTTTAATGGGGGATTTCATAGTAATATTGAATTGGTTATTTTAACACACTTAGCAAATTGAAAAACATTTATAGAAAACGTATAAAACTTTGAACGCAGCGAGATTCGAACTGGCGCCTCTTGGAAACCGTCCAAGCGCTCTGACCGCTAAGTCATGCGTTCCACATCCGGCTACGTTGAAATAAGTATAAAATTATATAGACGTATAAGATTTTTCAATTTTTATACGTTCTCTATAAATTTTTCTCGACGTACTTAATTTCAGCAGAGTCGTGTATAAATGCGAAATCAGCTTCGGGATGTTCATTTACTTGTTGGAAACCAGTGTTTGCGTCCGGTACAGGGCCTACAGAGATGTAAAAGTATTATATTTATTTTCACAAATTATATTTAGTTAGAGGTTGTCGTGGTGCGTGACGTCGACTTCTTGCTATGAACGTGATTGGTTGTGGGTTCGTTTCCACTTGGCGACATGCTCACATTTCTTTAATTTTTTTTTATTTTTTCGTCCTGGTAAAGTACAGCGTAGTGACTCAAAACTCAATATCTCATATTGAAAATGGAAAATAGAGATAAAGTGTGCACTTGGTTGCTCCCTGTCTATCTGCTATGCGGAGACCAGTGTAAAGCTACAAAACGAATTAACTATTGGACGGTTACTAAAACATACGGGTTCAAATCTTCGATTTGTGATATCCAATATTATAAATGCGAAAGTAACTATCTGTCTTTGACGTCATCACGGCCAAACCGCTCAACCGATTGTGATAAAATTTTATATAGAGGGTCTACTTGAGAATCTTGGGATGAACTTAGGCTACTTTTTTCTCCATTATTTTTAGTTTTTCTATGAATTTCATTGCTTTACGAAGAAGCCGCTGAATATACAAAATAGTTACAATTCACGCGGGCGAAGCAGCGAGCGGGTCGCTAGTATCCTATAATCTTAATTTTCTCAATGGAAACAACAAAAGTATTGTCTTAAATGTCCATTTGCATACCTGAAGCATTGATAGCCAGCAAGATGCAGCCTCAGCATGTTCACGTATTGATAATCCCAAACTCTGTACTGTGATTGGTCGGATGTTGCGTTCAGAGTTATTTCTTTCCACACCCTAGACATTATGCATAATTTGTAAAATTGTTATAACAATAGTTTTTAAAAATCCAATTCCACTTTGTTTCGCCAAGTACAACCAGTGGTGTGTACTGTATACAGCCAATGTATATGTAATATTTAGATCTGTTTATTGTTCAAATTGAGACAAAGCACCGCGTTTTCTTTCATTTGGTGGGATATGTAGAAGGGAGGTTTATATGTTGAAACTTTTTCGTAATAGGTGGGCATACAAAATCAAAACGAGGGTCAAAAACATTAAGAAATTGTCTGTGTACAACATAACTCATATACAATATAAATATTTGACAGTAAGAGGGAATCTAGTGTCCAGACACTCATGTCACCGCCCGATATCGAGGACATTGTGTGTTGAGCGAGATGAAACTCAACGCCGCGCTTTCTTGTAGGTACTAGAGCGGATTAATGAAAATATTTTAAATTTAATCATTCACCCGGGTGGGAATCGAACCCACGACCAATCGTGCTCACTGTGAAACGCCGTCTCACTGCGCCTCGGCCTCAATAAACATTTGATTCGATTATTAATTCTATTTTTATTCAATTATGTACTGTATAATGTATTCCGAGAAATAACTAAAAGAATAAATCTTCTAGAACTCGTACCTGTATAGGGTGTCTTCAGCGAACTTCATGTTTATAAAGTATTGGTGGATTGTCGAACTCTCTACCACCGTGTAGTTGATACGGGACTGTCTAGCCAACTGTTCTAAGGACGATACGGGTGTCTGTAAATAAGTATAATAATTCTTCAGCTTCACGCCTTGTCCCTAGAGTAATTAGAACTTAGTGTCAAGACTCTCCGCCCGCCACTTTCCGCCGGAGTTCGAACCGGTTATGCAAAAGATGTGCGGAGTTAAAAAATGTGTAGATGCTATTGTGATGATGGCTCAGAGAAATATTAATATTTAAAAATAAATAACTTTTGAAAAACTTTGAACTTTTGTGTAAAAATTTGAACACAGTGGGATTTGAACCCGCGCCTTTGAAAACTGTTCAAGCACTCTAAGCCATGCGGTTCAGAATAAATTACTTTTCCTTTGCTGGTTAGATGAGCTTTTAGGCTTTGCCATACAACACGCAATCTTAAATTTATAAGGGGATAATAAAAAAGAGTAGATTACGCATACTAATATTATAAATGCCAAAGTAACCGTTTGTCTGTTTGTGACGTCATCACGGCCCAACCGCTGAACGGATTGTGATGAAATTTTATATAGATAAACTTGAGGGTCTTGGGATGATGAGGATATCCCATTTCTTTTTATTCTATTCTTTCTATTTCTTATAATTCTGCGGCGAAAATACGAAACAGCTATAAAACAGCTAAACACAACTCCGGCGAAGCCGCGAGCGGGTCGCCAGTGAGGGAATAAATTAAGAACAATCCTATTATTTTTATAAAAATCCATTTTAACCATATATTACCTGCATTCTTTCTACTGTCAAAAAAGCAGCCAAGTTTGCTGTAAATGTAGCTAACATCAATACAACAAAGAGCCAATATGCCGCCACCAGAGTTCTTCCGGACAGTGCTTTTGGGGCTTCCCCGCCTCCTTGTGGGGTAAACGAAGTAAGGGCAAACCAGAAGCTCTCTTTGAGGGTAAATTCCCTAGAAACATTCATAATGGTTCAAACGAATAGACTCGTTGAAAGTGTATGTGCAACACACGGTAGGGTGTAATATTTTTCTTTCTCCACCTCTTCTCCATATAAAATTTAAGTATGCCCAATTACACACCACTGTCCACCAATTTTAAAAAAGAGGTGGAATGTTTCATGTTCACGTGTGAATACAAAATATTGAAATTACTGTAAAGAAATATTACGAAATAAATCATTTTAAATGGGCATCGTGAGCATGTAGATATGAAATGTATTCAATCAGTAATATTCTACTTTTGTTATACAAGTGTTTTTATTATATTATAAAAGTTATGATGAGGCCGCTATTGGCGCAGTGGAACAGCGTCTGGCAATACGCGATTGGTTGTGGGTTCGATCCTCACAAGATATTTCAGCTTCTCGTTTTTTTCCGCATAGCAGGGTAGTCAGAAAGAGCCTGGTGTAAAGACACTCCGTTCTCCACTTTCTGCCCGAAATCGAGATATTGTGTGTCGAGTGCGGAATTCAAAAAAGAGCTTTGTCTTACATACGAGAGCGGAAAAGTTAAAAATAATAATAAATTTAGTCTTTTATACATTTAAATAATTTTCTTTTCTCCGCTCTGGTAATCAATAATGGTGTCAGAAACGGAATGACTTGACACTGGATTCTCTGACTATCCTACGAGATATAGCGTGATGCTGCAAAATAAGGTAATATTATAGGTATATTATTAGATATCTATACTATTTGTTCCTACAAAAACACATGAAAACCAAGTAAATGCTCTTAAATATATATATATATATATATATATATATATATACTAGTCACCTGCAAGGATATGGATATGCATCAGGGTTGTTCCTCGCTGAATAAGGTGAGTATTTCTCTAACAGCCAGATCATGAAACCAGTCAGTAACAACGCTGCCACTATACTAAGCCACACTTCCGTTCGGAGGACCGTCATAAACTTGAAGAGTGATGTTTTTCTGATGGGTTTTCTTATTACTACAACATTTTTTAATATTTTATCAGTTAAAAAAAAATATGCTTTAAATGATTCAGTCTAGTTTTCTGGTCGCCCTGCAAAACCATTAGTTTCATGGTATTTAAATAGACTACCTGAAATCGAACGGCAAGAAATGTGTCAAAATGGCGTCGTTGCAAGATATTCTTATAATGATATATAGAAACAGGTGAAGCGAGTGAACAGGAAGTGCGGCACACAGCAGTTGTAGTAGGTTCACATTCCCAATACTGAGGACGTTTATATTTAAAATACTGATCTGAGCAAACAAAATGCGGCGTCCATGTGTTCCGGATTTATTATACAGAGTGTGAGTTTAGTTAAAAAATAACGCTTAAGGAAAGTATTGAATGAATGAATTTTCTTCAATAATAAGTTTATTTTCTGCATAGGATTATGTTGTTTTTGTCAAAATACATATACATACCAATAAGAATACCGGTTTGTTCAAAATATGGAGCGACAAAATCCACAACTTCCTCTCGTTCAGCCGTCATGGTTAATGCCGCCACTGCTATATCTGTTTCCTTTGAAGTTTTATTCAAATTATTAATAATATATACCCAAAAATACTATATTATTTATTTATATATATATATATATATTTTGCAGCTTCACGCTTATCCCGCATAGCATAGAAGTAGTGTCAAGACACTTCGTTCTCCACTTTCCATCCGAAATCAAAACAATGCGCGCTTTATCTTAGGTACTAAAACGGAGAAATTAAAATATTTTAAATATAATCATAACCCCGATTCGGAATCGAACTCACAACCAATTGCGTTTATTTGTTATATATTGGTTTGTCACAATTAAACTATATCGTCGATTGTAGCGTTTTGCATTTATCAGTGATATAACTGGTGTTTAATAAAAACATGAGGTTTCTTCAGTATATGCATTACTGTTGGCCGAGTCTAATTTTAAAACTTTGCTTAACGAATGATAGATAATAAGGATAAAGTATTTTTTAATTAAATTATAGAAGTAAAAAATACTGATGTAAAAAGCTTACGCCAGTCATCAGGTCTCCAATAATACCATCCCATGAGCCATTGGACAATCTTCTTCCAAACGTTCCTGTTTTTGGAGTTACTATCTCGTAATCAAAATCCATTGCCTAAAAGATGAATGTAATCAATTAGAATCGCTTTTTCCGTAGAATTGTAGGCAGTGAGGACCTAGAGCTAACTCTATTCGCTTTTGTGTTGGGTGGCGAAACTTAACGCCGCGTTTTGTCTAACCAGAGCGGGTAAGTGAATGTAATTTAAATATAATCATTCCTCTGACTGGGGATCGAACCTTCGACTATCGCGTTTGCAGCGAGACCCGGCTAAGTGCTGTTCTGGCACTTTCCACCCAAACCTAATACACAGCTAGTTACGTGTTTAAAATATGAGTCAACATACTTGATATCATTTACGAAGAAGGCATAAAAACAAGAGAATCTAAGAGCTTGTTTTTTAGTTATATGCTTTTTTTTAGCTTAGCAAGGTAGTCGGAGACAACCAAGACATGTTTCTTTGATATTATTATGTTTTTAATCAGCTAGAATAATCAGCCAAACAGTTATTCGAGATATTTTCACCAACTACTAGAAACTCAATTATCTTTTTTTGCTGTCAAAATAAATTTAGAATTCACGAAAAAGCTAAACTAAGCAAGCTAACAACAGAAATAAGTTGTAATTAGCGTGTAAGAATTTTGACGTAGTCGGATGTAGACCGAATGGCTTAGCGGTCGGAGCGCTTGGACAGTTTCGAATCCCACAGCGTCCAAATTTTTATACGTTTTCTAAAAACGTCTTTCAATCACCAAAAACTTATATGATAAAAAGTGAAGTATTTTTTTCTTACCTCCGCTATTTTATCTATGAGATCAATACAGTATCCTTCATATATGGCGTTACCATCTTCAGTTAACATCGGTTGACCGGTTTCTGGATCATATTTGGGTAGTGTCCAAGGAACGGCCTAATTTGAAGAGAAACTAATCAAAATTACTTGTGTATGTCAATTTCTTTTAAAGACTTTGTATAAAAATAAACCTAAATTACTCCGTTTTACATATAATTTCTAATGTGAAATCGGTGCTTGAAAAGTAAAAACGCACTTACCGCCGAAGTACCAATACGAAAGAAGTGTTTCAAAGGTTCCAACACGACACCCGGCAGCAATTTATACTCCTCGTTCGCAGACCACGATGCTATTCTTTGCAGACCACTTTCAGATTTGTAAGTTGACAGAGTAAAGCGAGACCGAAGTAAAATTCCGGATCTATATATGAAAAATATACACAATTAAGTTGTAGACAAGAACGACTCTAAACTCTCAACGATGGCTATTGTCAATTATTTCTGAATTACAAATGTTAATCAATTTTCCTTTACAATTTAAAGGATTTCAAGAATTTCAGTATAAAAATATATATTGTCTTGATTTACACAGATTTTAACTTATTTCAAATAAACATGCATGCCTGACTATCAAACTTTTATATAAAAAAGACTGCGTCGCTCAGCTCCAGACACTTGCACAGTCCCAATAACGATTACAGCAATCGCACAACAATTTCGATCTAAAACTTCAACGCAATAAACCAACATAAAACAAATATAGAATAGAAAGACAATCCTTATTTTATAAAAATACCTTTCCTCATCCCAATAGAACAAAGTCTCGTTACTTAGACTATCCTCTTCAAAAATCTGGTATAGTTTGTCTCTGGTACCATTCATCTGTCCTTGAGGGTTGTCACAGTCCACACTCACTATTTGGTCCGAACCGATCCTAGATAGACTTTCGGCTAAATATTTTAGGAGATTGTTTAGGATATATTGTTTTTTCTAAAAATTATTCACAAAATACTTTAAACTGTTTGTGTATTAGATATACTGTAGAATTAACACGTTTATATTGAAAAAAGACATATTTAGAAAACGTATAAAAATTTGAACGCAGCGGGATTTTAACCCGCGCCTCTTGGTAACCGTTCTATTCTATTCCAAGTACGCAATACCACATATCTCCAAAGAGAAGATAAAAATAAAATTATAAGAATTGAAATTAGCATTAAGTTCCGCCAACATAATGTTCTGAATTTTGACAGAAATTTGAGAACGGAGGGTATTGACACTCGTCCAGATGGTTCTTTCTGCTTAAAATAAAAAAAGAAAATAACAAACCTGCATATCCGTGGCACAGCTACAATCCTTCATTGCTAGTAATTTACAACAATCCCTAACATCAGATTGCAGTATAACAGTAGGCAAGACAAAGATAGAAGGGTCTAAAGCGTTATAATCACTTATTATAAGGTTCCATCGATATGGTCGTTTCACTAATTTTTCTTTTACTGCCTGTAGAAAGATATATTTTCATTTTATTCTAACCGTTCCCAGTTACCGAGACAGCCAGGCTATACGGTCCTTGTTGCTCCATTTTGAATTTTTTACACAGCTGTTGCCTTATGTAGTTGGGAGTCATATTGGGCGAAATACTTTGAAATCGAAATGCTTTGATCGCAGACTTCATTTTAACTCGGAACAAAATGTATGTGTTAACAATTTTAATTTCCCCAGTCTACTGATACCAAAAACAGTATTTTGGGTTCAACCATCAAACATGAAAAAAAATTCAAATGCGTCGTAAATGGAAATGGAGATGCCCTAAATCTAGATTCTCAGATAACCCTATATAATGCAGCAGCGAGCGAAAACGAAGAAAGAATTATTATAAATTTGTTTAACAATAATTACATATATATATTGTACATTAATCATACCCGCTTATAAGTCGAGCTAACAAAATTCCAGTCACCAACTATGATATAGAAACTTGGTTCTGGACGCATGCTTTTCAGAGCTTTCACAGAATCTCTTGTAAGGGCGGCGTGTACCCAAATACGGATGTGGGAACGACCCAGGAGTTCGTATAGCACTTGATCCACATCTAATAAAGATAAACACATTTAAAAAAAGGTGGAGAGGATTTTTGGCCTTGGAACTGACTGTGTCTGACATTCAATATCCTTTATTGAGGAGTTTCTTGGACTGGTTCATATCAAGTGGTGTTAACTATAATAAAGCGGCGGTATTATATAATAAGCATTATGATTGTGATAACTATACATCCAAATGGATAAATTGTGTTAACAACACCAGAGTTAAAATCAGACATTTTGAAAATATAACGTGTTTGATGATAAAACGCTATGTTAGAACCAGAAAAAGAAAACAAAAATATTATAAATTTCCAATAACCCAACCGCAATGGCATTTTAATGACAATGTAATTACTGGCCAAGACTAAAGATACTACTTCACATTTTAATGGCCAATGCTTTGGAAGTAACAATGAATTTCGTCCCAGGCAGGTGGAGTCCCAAAACTAAATTACAGAAATTGGGACCCCACCTAGTAAAAAACACATAGTCACAGATTAAATAGAACAAAGTTTTATCTTTCCTATGAAGTATATTTCTACGAGGGTAAATATATATTTTTTTTTTTGAAAGCTTTATGGGAACATTATTTTTGAATTAAGTACAGACCACTTTCTCTTTCCAATATAATAGCGGCATCTGTAGCATTTCTAGTGGTCAAATATTCGTCTAAGGCACGAACCATTTGTTGGGGCCCAAGTAAAGATCGGACTACAACCACCCCAGCGTAGGAAGACAACTCGTCTACCTTCTCCCACGGTGACCAGGATAAGTCAATCAATGATTGAAGAAACTCCTTTGGATAAGGAGGAGCAAACTGCGAAATAAATTTAAATTTAATATATTTTGGAAATCTTTTCAAGTGTTATTAGGAAATAAATATATTAGCCCAATGAAGTAGTATAGTTAAATTCCGTTTTCGATTATTCATTTAATTGGCTTTTTTGTTCAGCTTCACGCTGTTCCTCGTATCATCAACTTGAAATCAGAAGATCCTAGAGTCAATTCTCCAATCGACACTAGGATCTCTCTGATTTCTGATGGCGGAACACAACACCTTGCTCTGTCTAGTCACCAGAGCGGAGAATTGTAAACAATTTAAATAATCATTGCCCCAGTGGTAATCGAACCCACTACATGCATTGCGTTTACTGAAATGAGAATAAAGTGATGAAATTTTTATATTTTAACACTTTTGTAAATTAAAAATGTAAAAGGTATGCCTCATTAATTATTATTTATGGCTTCATTTTAAAATTTTCATATTCATATGATAATTTATATACATATAAAAACAACTTTCAATTGCAATATCATTTTTGTTTCGACTTGCTCCAAGCACAGCGTTAAACTCTGACCTCTCTCTCCGTCGTACTCCGCGAAGTCTTAAAATATCTCTAAAACTATCTTACGTTTTCTAGAACTTTCTTCGTCATTTTCTCTATCTAACTGTATGATATCTTCATTAATTCGTAAACCTGGCGTATATTGTTCAGTTATTTTAATTGCATGTATAATTTCCTTCGGCAACTCTGTTTCATGATTTTCTGTTATGAAAACTAGAATCAATGAAGTCATATTAGTTTGTATATATGTACTTTGAAATATCTACTGTTTTATAAATGTTACATAAAAAGTATAATATGTGTTCATAGATTTTGTGAGAAGACAAAGACAATTTGGTTCAAGTTATTTTCATAGCTTGTGTAACTAGTGATAGTTTAGAATGCGGTATTTTTCAAAGTAATATATATTTTGTCTGTTTTTATTTTCAAACTAGACAAAGTTAACGAAAACTATGAGCAGCTTCACGCTTTTTCCGAAATATTGTTGAGTGGCGGAACTATTTTAAATATAATCATTACTCGACTGGAAATCGATATTACAACCTATTGCTCTTACAGTCAGATGCTGTGCCACTGCGACACAGTGGCCTCTGGTTAACAAAATTATTTAAAACATAAATATATCTTCGTGCGGGATTCGAACCCAATAACGTCGCATACAGTGACTCATCCCGACTGTACCAGAACTAAAGAAATGTAAGAAAAGAAAAAGAAAATATATAAGAAATAATTTATTACTTTATTACATAAAAATTGTTAGCCTTTTAATTAAAAACAATATCTTACCGAATTTTAAACTGAGTTCTGATACTACACAGCCCAAATTTATTAACAAAAAGAGAAACAAAAGCTGCAAATCCATTTTGTTAATTCTTACACCACCTACAGCTGTTACAATCCCGCACCTTATTTATTAGGATCGCTGAAATATATTCTTGGAGTAAAAATGGAATTAGTAACGTTAAAAGTAAATAAAATAATATTCTTAATTTTTCGAACATTATTTGAATTAGGCTGAATGCATTTTTGCTTGTGTATTTTTTTTTTCTAGAATGGCGGGAAACAATCGTTAGCTGTCCAATATATTTGATTGAAATAATCCTGAGATATAACAAGATTTCATATGTTTTCTTTAAAATGACTGTTTTGTTTAAAAATTTCCGCTTCAATGTGTGTAATTTTGTTTCGTAACCGAGTAATAACTTGTTATTGACAATGACAAATCAAGAGCGCTCCATTTGTGAATTATTAAAGTGAATATGAAGGGTGAGTCGTAGTTAAACAAAGCTTCTTTACCGTTATTAGATTTAACAAGTGGACATGCGAGTACTGTCGGCTACAAATGTATCATAAACAGAAAAGAAAGAGTTAAAATACATTACAACATACATACAAATATTACACAATACATACAAATATTTTTTTATTTATTTTGTCATAGATTTTTTGAATTGGGAAAGTCTTAAATTTTCCACGCGGAGAAATATATTTGTTGCTCTCTCCGTATAGTAAAATATAATTCACCACACGTACACTGATAAAATTTGAAGTCTTTATTAGTTGAAAGTTTTCAAGTCCAAATTCAATATCTTTAGATTTATTTTCTTTAATTTCCAAATTTATAATTTTGTAAATATGAAATTATTGAATTGGATATATCAGAAATGTAAAACGTATTACCTTTTTATAATATATTTTAATGAGGTCATCGTGGCGCAGTGAAGCCTTTGACTGCATACGCGATGATTCTGAGTTCGATTAGCACTAGAAGTAATGGTTCTATACAAAGCGCGGCATTGAATACCGCTACTCAACACAGCAGTATCTAGAATACGAGCGGAAAGTGTCTCTCGTACTACTGTGCTATGCGGATAATCCATCTAGATGTTCTTTAGTTTTATTTTGCCACTTAGCATGCACTGTATCGAACTCGGGCGGAAAATGGAGAATAGTGACACTGAGTATATTGACACAAGGTTCTCTCTCATTATTCTGTTATGCGGGAAAACCCGCGTGAAGCTATATATATATTTTTTCTTTTTATCTATCTTTTCTATACAAGTGTACAGATTATGAAATATTAACCTAAGACAAGCATATAACGTTCGTGATTTTGTACTTCGTGGAACAACCGTGAGAAATGGCACGGGGCTAGTGAATAATATATAACAGCAAACCAAGCACGCGATCAGTTTATATTCGTTTATTAAATATATATATTTGCAACCATTTTTATGGGGAAATGGGCATTTTCTCTATATCGTTGATACACGTTCTACGGGTAGGCAGAGAGAATCTAGTGTTGAAACACTCCGTTCTCTATTTTACCGTACTCTGTCTACATTTGAACCCGCGCCTCTTGGAAACCGTTTTCGAAATTTCGTTCAAATTTTTGTACGTTTTCTAAAAAATATTTTTCAATTTTCTTAGTGTGTTATTAACACTTTAAAAAATGTTAAAAATATGCAATTTTTTTACGTGTCCAATATAGAACCTAAACCAATCGCGAATAGTACTTACACGAATTTTGTCAAATTCAGATATACGTAAAAGAAAATTTAAAATAATTTAGGCTTATACATTAACGAATTTGAAGTAATCATATCCCAAATTCCATACTTGCTGACTTTTCTTACCTGTGAGTTTGTCAGTTTGTCTGTGTACGTATTGTGTGTGTAAGTTTGCCTGTGTATGTATTGAGGACATATTATTAAAATTATATCCATTGATATCAATATTGTAACTACAACATCAGTAAAAAATATTTCTCTTATTAATTAATCGTCGTGCCATCTTAGGAATTTTCGGAGCCCTTTTGGGATTCACAATGATAAGGCCTAGTTGGAAGGTAAACAAGTTTTTAACCGCTTAGGATTCTAGTTTTTACAGGCCATTCTGAGCCCGTGAGGTATAGGCCTTGTGCTGTTGTAATAGACTGTGTTGATATTTTATTTTTAGCGTTACGCTTCATCCCGTAATGGTAAGAGAGAAAAGATTGCTAAACGCTACGGTCCCTGGGTACTATATTCACCTCGTCCAGTCATCAACCTCTTCACTTATCTGGGGGGTCCTCGTACTTTTTACGTGACCTTCCTCCAGTATCATAGATACTGTGTTCCCCTGCCTCTCTTACCGTTCACCATATATCCTTCTTACCATTCTTTCGTCCCCCCCCTCTCGAAGTGCCCAAACTACCTGAGTACGTTCGTATTTATTCTAACTGACTACTGTAGGTACGGGACTGATTTATTACAAGCTAGTCCAGCTTCAGCTATCTGCCAATGAAAGTCCCGTCAAAATCGGTCTAGCCGTTAGAGATCAGCCAGAGCAAACAGACAGATAAAAATTGTAGAAAAATAATAATTTTGGTACATGCAGCGATTATTTTAATATTACAAACATGCAGTCTAATTTCATTTATTTGTATAGATATATAAAGCTATTCCCACATTTTCGATGAAGAAAATTAAGGTGACTTTATGTAATGGACTGAATTTTATAGGATCAAAAGAAAAAAAAATGACCATTTCCATAATTTTGCATGTTTCTGGATGAACAGAGAGCACCTAGTGTCAAGACACTCGGTTCTCCGCTATCTGCCCGTTTCCACGATTTTGTATTCAGTGGTGGAACTCAACGCTGCGCTTTGTCTTAGGTACCAGAGCGAAAATGGAAAAAATTAAATAACGTAAATCTGAGTGTAAATAGAAACCACAATCAACCGCGATTACATACAGACAAAAATGTTAATTAGGATATTTACTATTTTAGTATAATTTGTTTCAATAAATAAAAAATCGTATATTTTATTAAGTCTTCACTCCATATTGCAGGCACCTAATTAAGAAAAAAAAACAGTTTTTTTTTTAAGTAAAGAAGAAATAGGGCAATTCAATAAAACCACTTATATAATATATGATAACTATTTAGTAAGTGTATAAACATTACATCAATGACAAAATAAAAAATTTACCTAACGCAAATAAAATAAACATAATATACCTTAAAATATACCTCACACTACACGTATTTAAATTTAAATTAAAGACCGATAATTAAAATATTTATTTTCTTTTTTTTTTGTTTTCGTAATTTAAAAAATTTCGCTCCCAACACGCACTGTCAAATGTGTTTACTTTTTTTTGTTTCTTTTACACTAAGACCACTTATTACTAATCTTTTCCTCCGCATGTACATTTTGGCTCTGTTTAGTTAGAAATTTTACTAATTTAAAACAATAATGGCTGCAATAAAACTGTTTTAATTTTATTTACATGAAAACATTTTAAATATCCGAGATTCTGTTTCAAAAGAAAAATGTGTTTATGCAACTAAAAAGATCCAAATGTACGCAGAGTTTTGGACAGGGCAAAGCCCCCTTAGCTTAACTACCTCTCGCTAGGAAATAATTCTAATTTTTACAAATTTCCATACACCCCAAATAAAAATACCTATACTATAATGTTACCAGATAGAAAAAGAATCTATTACAAACTATTCTCCGTGGTATAAAATTTTTCACATGTGTTTTCTCTCTGGCGGCAGTGAGAAATTTATTAACGTCATCATTTTGCAGATTTTCACCAATATTTTATTTTATTACTAATACAGACAGACACTATATAAAAAAAAACCAGGTGAATTTAAAAAAAAATACAGATTAAAAATCTACAAAACCACAGCCTACGCAAAAAGAAAGGTTGTAACTGAAAAACCTAAAAAATAATGTAAGCACGAAACTCACGCACATCTTCACAAATCGCCCACCACGCCATCAATGCGTCTAAGATATCTTTAGCGCGCTTTTATAAATATTAAAATCCTTTATAACATGAATAAATGCTAATTCAGATGGATGAGGAATTAGTTTTTAAATAAAAAAAAAAACAAAATTCAATCACACATCCGAACTTAAACGTGAGTGATAAACATCGTGTTGTGTATTTGTAAATTAAAAAAAAAATTACAAAATATTAGGTACAATGGCCATAAATAGCTGCGAAGAAATACACGACTGTCTGATAAGTGCCTGTTAATTTACTGGACAGACTTTTTTATTTATAAAAAACAAAAAACCGTACTATACATATCTATCTGGTAAGTTAACAAGATCTCATCTCCCAGTAAGAATAAAGTCCTCATATAAATATGAATATAAATTAAATAAACTAAATAAACAATTAAAACGTTTTTAGAAAACTTCCAAAAAATGTTAATGTTAAAAAATGTAATGTCTTGTTTATCGTCAAAGCGCCCTGACCGCTAAGCCATAAGTTCTATATCCAGCTAGGTAGAAATTATAAGTTTTATTTTTGTTTTAAGCATCTCTGTTGAGAGATTTTTACAAATTTCTGCTACCCAAAGATTATTTCTAAGAACAATCGTTTGGCAAGAGAGAATAATATATATGAAATAATTTAACATTTCAAGTGTTATTACACACCCTAAGGAAATAATTATACTGAGAAACATAAACAAAATTGAACATAACAAGATTCGAACCCGTACCTATTGGACACCACCTATGCGCTAGAGCAAATATTCTTTCTTTAATAAAATGACGTACATTTATCAAAATATATAAAAAAAAAATGTATTTACTATATAACCATTGGTATTGTAACTTATTTCCCACCCAGTTATCCATTTTTCAGGTAAATTTAATGAAATTTGTCACCATTGCACCTAAGATTTTAAAAAAAATGTATTGCCAACACAAACCGGTACAACACCCGACGCACCGAAATCTTGCGAATGTAAACTTAAAATAAAAAAATACACATCTAGGAACATTAGAGCTTAAATCAAAATGTACGCTAAATAATTTATTTAAAATAAAATAAAAATTAAAAAAAAACTTGGAAGATGTAATTAATACAATACCGCTAAAATATCATTTACATTCAATACATAATGTGTGACATTCTCAAAAACGTAAAAGAAATAGTCAAAAAAAGAAAATAAAAGAACTGTCAAATCTGACAGATAAAAGAAGTCAAGAGTCAGAATTTTCGTTTTCAAAAAAAATATCACACACTATACTGCATTGCGTTTTTAAACTTTAATAGACAAATATACATTTTTTTTAATTAAAAAAGAACTATCTGTCATTTTGCCTACTACAGTTCAATTAGACATCTAACGCACGAACATCCAAGCAAAATTCGGTGCGCATCTTAAAACAAATAAACATGTTTTAACTGCAATATACTATTAAAAATCACTTAAATAATTAATTTAATTACAAAAAAGAATAAAATAATTAAATCCTGATATAATTACATAATACTTTTATTTAAATAATAGACAAAATTCACATCGATTTCTTTTTATATAATAATAATGATCTGTGGTCCAAATATTACAGTTAAAACATTTTAAAAAAAAAAAAACAAATTAAAAAAATATAGTATATCCATAAAACGTCTATGTATACATACATAATATAATATAATTTATTCAACATCTATATGTGAATATTTTATAGGCATAATGAGAAAGAGCCACTGTCTATTTCATTGCTAAGTGCTTGCATACTTAAATGACCATCTTCCAAAAAAAAGAAAAGGAAGACAACATATACATTGAACATGATTATTTTCTTTTGCAAATAATAAAGAAAAAAATTAAATTAAATTTCAACCCTTTTTTAATTGATAGATTTCGCATCTTCTTTTTTTTTTTCATATGACCAAGGGAAGTATTTAAAAGGAAATCCGGTGCGATAAATAAATAATCGAATGAAAGCAGGAAGGAGTCTTTGCAGTCAGATGGTTCCTTCGCCAATTTGCTCAAGTCTCTTGTTAAAAAGTAACTCATTCAGATTGGTTCGGGTGTTTGTTTTCAATTTTAATCTACACAGTATATTACTATAAAACTTTAAAAAAAAAAAATAAAAATATATTTACTTTAATGTCAATAAATATCTTTAATTTGTGATATTAAAACATATATATTTATATGAAAAAAATATATAAAAAACTGGTTTTGATTATATTAAGCTCGTTTTTTTTCTTATTTATGTTGTTATAAAAATGTAGCTTTGTAAGGTTCCGCATTTAATTTATTTTATTTATCATTTTGTTTACACTACTAGTTTCTCTGTCTTCAGAAACAACAAAAACAAAATGTCAATTGAAATATATATAAAAAAAAAAAAAAATCATTACAATTTCCCATTAAAAAATATGATTTCTTTAAATATAAAACTTTAAAAAGTTATCATCAAAAAATACAAAAACAATACTTAAAACGTATAATAAGTTAAAATTCCAACTATTACATTTTTAACTACGGAACCAAACAGCTCACCCAAAAAAAAAACTCAAACCACAAAACGATTCATGAATCAGCAAATTGGCGACCAATAAGTAGGTAAACACTAGCAATATTTACTGCATAAAATAGTCCGGGTGGTCTGGATCTTTCTCGAACCGTTTCGCCTCTTCCTGCATGCTCTCTTTAATTTTCAAAATGGCCGCGGATTCCGTTTGATCGTTTTGGTCGCCGCCTGGTCCTCCAAAACCTTTGGGCGATAAATCAAACTTTTGTACACATTACCTATTTGTTCTATGATCGGTTGGTGCTTTTATTATCTGTGGCTTGTGCTATAATCTGTCAAAGTATTAAAAACTGACAGACTATATATTATGTGTAAATATTTAAAAAAAAATAAAGAAAAATAGTAACGAAAGAATTTATGAAAACAGTTTTATACAACTATTTGTGTCAAAATATGTTTGTCATTTGAATAATTTGTTTCTGTCATTTGTCAAAACCAATGTGGCGTTTACTGTATATTATGACAGTTATATACATTTTAATGAAAACTAAACAGGTAAATTAATAATGGAAATTATTAACTTAATTCTTTCGATATTATTTTAATATTTTTTTTTTACTTTTTCTTTTTTTTGATCATGTATGTATTTCGTTTAGTTTAAACTTGTCCAGTTTTACAAGTTTGTGGTTAATCAATCAAAGTTTATGATATAACCAATGACGGTTGTATTTAACTTATTCACCTAGTCATTTCAAAAAAGCGTATAATTTTTTTTTTTAATTTACTATTTAAAAATATATATTTTTTTCATTATAAATACAAGCTGTCACTGCTATATTTCTTTAGTTTGCCCTAGCATATAATTATATTAAAAAAAATACAAATTTTCGAGACGACTGCAATTATGTCAAACTGAACCAATGGCGTCACAACAAACAACTTTACTACATCTACATTATTTTGGCAGATTCACGCTTGCAGGGCATAGCAGAGTAGTCAGAAAGAACCTAGTGTCAAGACACTCCGTTCTCCACCACTTTCCACCCGTTCAGTGGCGGAACTCAACGCCGCGCTTTGTCTTAGGTGCCAGAGCGAACAATAGAAATATTATCATTAGCCCCAAGTGGGAATCGCACATGTACTACTACAATGTAATCGTGTTTATGGTCCAACGTTGTCCCACTGCGCCACGATGTACTTTATACATATATATATAACATATACGTGTCTTAATTGTGTCATTCAGAGATAGTTTAATTAAATTTTCATGTTATTATAAAATGAATGCACTTCAAATATTCTAATTTTTTACTTTATTTAAATTGAAAGAATCAATTTCAAAACAAAGTTTTTTTTTAAATCCACCATTGGTTCAGTTACACACATGTCACAATAAGAGTGTATTCATATTTCCTTTGTGCATTTAAATACTTTTTTCTTTAATGTTCGTTCATGTTCCAAAATATAGGGAATTCAGAATTTTTCGGAATGTTCATAGTAAAACAAAGAAGTAAATTATATTGTTTATTTACAACTTCTTTCAAATATTTAATTTAAAAACTTATTTACATCAAATAGATTATAAAGGTTACCAAAATTTTTTTTAAAAAAGAACTGTCACAAAAAAAACAATCACATTTTTTGCTGAACATATCGTTTTTTGGGGGGGGGATATATTTATTAGTAATACTCACTTAAGTTGTAATCTCCCATACCAGAGCCCGAGTCTTCCCGAGGCGTCCCTGGCCCTCCGCCCCCGACGCCACCTGGTGATGATTTCATGCCGTCTACACCTCCTAATCCTGTGAAATTTATCATATTTAATAAAATTCACCACAAACTAACAGGATTTATAGCGATTTTGACCGTGTTTCTTTATAATTGCTCTAAAAGTACACAAACTATAAAATAAAATAGTAAAATATGCGCAAAACGGTGGATGGCATTCAAAAAGAAATCTATTAATTTATTATCATTTTAAAAAATTAACATTATGGTCAAAATACGTAATAAGTCCCATTTTGACTCAAAAAGTTCTTAATTAACGCTTAAAATTAGGAATAAAATATTTTCTTATTTAAATTCTATATAATTTTTTTGTTATTTTTTTTTATTTAGGCTTAGACCTATATGTTTATATATTACATTACTTAAAACGTTTAGTTTGCTTCATCCTTTCCTTAGAATTTTTAAAATATCTTTTATTCTATTTAAATATAATATCTTTGTTAATACAATATGTGTACATGCTACAATACTACAAAGACGCATTTAAAAAAAGACACTTTAAAATAAATAACTGCATAGATACACTGATTCCAAAAATTAAACTTTTTATACAAAAAGAAGGTTTACAATAACGCCCAAAATCAAACAACCTTTTTTTAACAGAATTTTTTTTACAAATACTTTTGGCAAAAACCGTGCAATTCATACATCTAGTGTAATACAATTATTATTAGTCTTCAATCATGGTACAGATAAATAAGTCCTATACCATATAAAATAAAAAGATTAGGAGATGTCCTAATTTTTACAATTTTTTCTGATTTTTGCCGACTCGTACGCGGCTTCGCCTGCGTGAATTATAGCTGTTTCGTATTTTCGGCGGTCTTTTTGTAAAACAATAAAATTCCTGGAAAATATCAAAAAACGGGAGAAGATGTCTTATGTTCATCCAAAAACCCTAAAGTATCTCTATATAGAATTTAATCACAATCGGTTCAGCAGTTTGCCGTGACGACATCATAGACAGACAAGACAGGGGTTGCTTTCGCATTTATAATATTAGTATGGATTTCGCTTAAAAAGGAAGATTGAGTAATATAGAATAAGGTGTTTGACAAATATTATATAATTATAGCTTCTGGCTGTTTGAAAATGGATAAAATAAACAAATATACAAAAAATATATCAACATATAACTTATTTTATTGACATTTTCCCTACAATTTAACCTTCAACTGTAGGTTGCGATAGATGCGGCGCCCCAAGCTCGCCGGCGAGCGGGAACTCCGCCCCTAGGGCTCCAGCACCCACCGGCTTCATCAGCGTGAACATGTTGTCGCCGCCTGCCGCGTAATATACGCTTCACATCGATATGCTTTTTTTTTTTTTGTTTCTTGTGCAATGAACAAAATTATTTGCTGTTTTTTTTTCTTATTAACAGACTACACTTTTTTTTTCTTGTTAAAAAGATTATAAACCAAGTAATAGTCAACAAAATACTATAACCTTTTCTTCACAAGTAAACAAATAATTTTGTATACTCTATTTCAATCTAAACATTGAACCACAATCAGAAGTCATAAAACATATTCTGACAGCTTTAATCGACATTTTTTTCTTTATTATGAAAAGCCTATCAGTGCCAACTACGTAGTTATCTGTCGAAAGTCAATAAAAAAGCGTTTTAATAATGTGAAGCGTTACGCTACAAAAAATGTACCAAAGTCGTTATCCCCATTAGAACAATACTGGTTTTATGACTTCTAAGCCGGGGATTTTGTATATATTCCTAGATTTCTAACTGGATCTTGAACTAATGCTCTGGCAAAAATTATAAATTATATCGCACTTTAAAAATCGAACTATAGATATGTAAACAGGTATTTTGTCAATTTATTTAAACTAAACTGACTATTTTTATTAACATTTTTTAAAGTGTTATTCGCACACTAAGGAAATTGAAAAAGACATTTAGAAAACGTATAAAAATTTGAACGCAGCTGGATTTGAACCCGCGCTTCTTGAATTTTGAATGATAACAACAAATATAAGTTGTAATAAGCGTATAAGAATTTCAACGTAGCTGGATATAGAACGCATCGCTTAGCGGTCAGAGCGCTTGAACTGTTTTCAAGAGGGTTCAAATCCCGCTGCGTTCAAATTTTTATACGTTTTCTTAATATGTGTTTTTTAAACTGACTATTTTAGGTCAGAAATGGGAAAAAAAGATTTTTTTTTTGGTTTATCTTAAAGTATTAAAATTGAATAAGTAAAAAAATGGTTCACTACCATTCTAAAGGTGCGATATATTAACGAAATATGATATATTAATGTACTTAGATTTTTTAAAAAAATATTGGTAGAAATTATTTTTATATTAATCTTTTTTTTTTATATAAAAGGCATCTTACATATCTCGTACGTCAACATTAAAATACAATAGAAATACAATCCAGCTGAAAATCCAAAGACAAAACAGAAAATATTTTACAAATATCAAAAAATGCACTATAAAAAGAAAAATATCCTATTCTATACATAATATTGTCTATGAGAAGTGACAGAGTTAGTGCATATTATCAAAAAAGCGTGAAAGCCAGAAGGAAGCAAGCAGAACCAATAAAAAGTCAAAGTCAAAATCATTTTTCTAACACAAAAAAGAATAATTACAAATAATTATTAAGAAAAAAAATATTTCAAAAAATTGTACAATATTAAATGTGTGCCAATACAAAATTAAAGCAAACGAATAGATATACATATAACATAAAAAATATATTTCAGTACAATACTCCAAATGTAAATTCAAAATAATTTGTTGGTATCTGATATAAATTATTCTCATAACCTAAAAAGTAATTTCATATTTTTTTATTCAGCAACCCTTTTGATAATTATTTTTTTATCTATAGTACTCAAATAAATTAAAAGAAATATATATTGTAATGTGTTTCATGTAAGAAAATTTTTATATAATTAAATTATTATTTTAATATTTTTAATGTACAAATCCTAAATTTGTTATGTTTGTAAAAAAGTAAACTAACCCGTGTTTGACAAAAATATTAAGAAAAGAAATAGTAGAAAATTGATATACACATATTTAATTCTAACATTGAACATAAAAAAAAATATCTAAAACAAAGAAAAAGAAACGAAAACAACCAATAACCCACCACACTTACCGGAATTCGATGAATCTTGCGGACTGGGCATTATAGGAGTCGGCGGCCCGGGGGGCCCGTTAGATCCCGGGGGGGCCCCATACGCACCCGGGGAGCCCCCGCTGTAGTTTAGGGGAGCTGAGGCGCCCGCCGCACCCCCGCTGCCCCCCGCCCAAGCCCCCCTCGGCCCCATACCCATGGGTGGCATACCTAAATTGACACATTTTTTTTTAAGAGGCCATAACTTAAAAGTGTACTTTATTAATATTATTACAAAAAAAGGCAAAAAAACGTAATTTTTTCATCAAACTCTTATTAATTATCCACTCTTTGCCCAAAATATTCTGATAAGTTGACAGTAACAAATACTAATAAATGAGAGTTCAACCAGACCAAAGATTTAAAAATATTTAAGAAATAAAAACACTTAAATGTGGACAGACACTACAACTGCTATATTAATTTTCTTATATAAAATTTGCATTTACAATAATAAAACTTAAAAAATCATGAGTTGTTGCCTTATTAAAATACAATATTACCTGGTGCCTGAGGCGGTGGGCCTCTCATGCCGGCAGCATAGGCCCCCGGGCTCATGGGGCCCATGCCGGGGCGAGGGGGCGTCATGCGGGGGCCCCCTAACATGCCCGCGCCGCCACCCCCACCACGCTCTAGCGAATTACCCATCATGGCTTGACCTGGTATTTGAATGATGTTTTATATCATCTTTAATTTCCAACAAAATTTATTTATATTATATTTATCTTAGATTTTTTATAAACTTATTTAAATATAAGCTATTTTCATATTTTGTATATAAATAACTCAGTCCATTATACACTTTTCATACACACATTAAGAGGTAAGGAAATCATACAAAGTTAATCAAAAAAAAGTTCAACTGTGAATGTCAAGTTTTATTTAGCTTCAAGCTTTTTCATGTATAACAGGGTGTGGTAGTCAGAGAGAACCTAGTGTCAATACACTCTGTTCTCCAATATCGCCGAAATTTGAGACTTCTTGTTCACCAGATTGGAGAAAATTAATATAAATATTTATATTATGGTCATTTGTTAGAGTGGAAATCGAACCCATAACCTCAGACACTGTCCCAATGCATCACAAAGGCCACAAATCCCAAATACACTGTGTCTGTTTATTTAGGATTTGTATTAAAATAATGGCTTTTTACTTAATGCATATATGTATGCAATTTTTGTCTGTCTGTTTGTACCGGCTAATCTGTGGAAAGGCTAGACCGATTTTGATGGAATTTTCACTGGCAGATAGCTGATGTAATAAAGAGTAATTGCCAAATATTGAAACAACAGAAGATATAATATGTTATAATATATATATACATATATATATTATAACATATTATATATATGTATATATATATATATATATATATATATATATGATAAATGTTATTCAAAGAGCTAATATGAAAAAATATATTGAAAATTAAAACTTACAAAACAATAGAGTTTAATTAAACTTTCTTTTGAAATCATATTACTTTTTTAACAACCTTAATGTAACCTTGATATACAGTAAACTCAATATAGAATAGTCAGAGAGAACCTAGTAATAACACAAAAATATATACAATAATAAAATAAACTAATATATAAAATGGAATTTGAAATATTTTGCTAAAATTCAATGTTTCTAGGAATTATGAAATATAATTAAAATATCATAATTTTTTTCATTGTGCAACTACAAAAAAAAACATCTGTGCCAGTTTAATTTTCGTAGTTGTAAGTTTGGACCCTACTAAGACAAATACAATATTAAGCTTCATACAGCTATCACATTTATCAGCAATCCTAATGTCAAGTCAGACAAAAACATTAGACATAAAGTGACTAATAAAACAAATATAAAATAGAAAAAGTTAGATATTTTAAAACATTATCAAACAATTAAGTGTTTAGGCCAAAAGCAGGAACCTATCAGCCTTTTATATGCAGCTCTAAGTTTTAAAAAATACATGTTTAACAGTTGTTGCTGTTCTAACATAACTTTATTATTTTTTACAATAAATACAATTTCGTATGATAAATTATAGAATAATTAATATTATCATTACATTTTCTTAAATTAACAAATTTGGTAAATAAATCCACATAATATGCTTACCTGGAGGTCCATTAAAATCATTGCCCATGCCCATCCTAACAGCTGACCTCGGTCCACCTGAATACCATGGTCCTATAAATGGCTGTCCTGTCCCCATCAGCTGAGGCTGAGGTCCGTGAGGCGATGGTTGTGATCCTGGATGGGGAGCTGGTGGTGATGGCCGGAGTGAAGAGTTGGGGAAGAAACCTGGTGGTATACCACCTCCACCCATACCTGGAATGTAAGGTTTGAGGTTGCTCAGTTATGTGACATATAATAACATATACAATTATTCATACATATAGCTATACAAGCATGAGTTAAAATAAAATGCATCAATTTTCACAAATTTGAAGCATTATTACTGGTATATTGACTATTATCCTAAAAAAATCAGTAAAAACCACATGAGTAATTATTTGTCTTAATACTTTCACTTATTCAATATTAGTATTCCATATTTCAAACATTTGACAGCTAGCCTTGTAAAAAAGACATTAACTTAACAAGAATGTATGTGGCATATATTAGTTAAAACAATAATCCATTGGCAATTTACCCTTTCATTTTGCCTCAACAAAATTTAAATGAGTTTAAAAGATTGTAACTGATAAATAAATTAGTAACACTGTAAGGCCTCATTCTTTCATGGTAGAACACTACACTATTTACACAAAAAGATAAGAGCCAGTGTGCCCTAGAAAGTTGCATATCATACTAAAAATTGCATTTTATGTTGTTTTACATATAAAAAACTGGCGTACCGTCGTTTGGAGGCGCTGGGCCGGCATTGTGGCCAATTCCGTTAACGCCGTACCCAGAATTAACGAATCCGTAGTCATGAAACGCTTTAGCTTCTGATGAGTGTTCACATGTGTCCCGCCTCTCCGGCGCCGCGCAGTACAGGTCCCAAAAAACACACCACCACGAATGAAGAAACCCGGGCGGTTCACCGAGTGTTATGTTCTTCTCCCATCGGATTTCTGAGAGAAAAGTCTGCGCCGCTTTCTGAGCCCCGACATGTAGTAAGTATTCATAGACATATAGAGCCAACTTCTCGCGAGCCTGAGCGTCCGAAGGTACCGCAGAGCCTTTGCCCTTGGCATACATATCGACTGGAAGCCGACGTTTATGTTAAAATTGTTTATTATTTACATTAACGCTTTATATCAATAAATTCAACTTCACAAAATGTCATTGATCGATGGCGACATTTGGCGTCTGTGGCATAGAGAAATCGGGTTGTTCTCAATTACATGTAGCGCTTCGTTTGAATTGTCACTTTCATCTGTCTATGGTGGGTATAGGTTAAATATTTGCTACCTCTTTCCACCGAAAAAAATCTCTTATTATATTTATAAATAATATTAAAAGAAAACCTTTAGAAAATAACGACTTACATATCCAAAAACGTACTTAAAACGATTACACGCACGACACTACTTGAGAATTTACTTAATTAAATAAATTTAATTTATATTTAATACTAAACGCAAGACACATAAAACAAATATTAAATGTAAGTTTACAATAAACACAATTAAAAACACAGAAATAAACCTAAATATAAACGCAAATTTATAATTAATAAAAAAAAATTGAAAATCTTTGATATTGAAAACGTATCATCTAGCCATGTTCGCCCTTGTCTATTCCTTCTTCCTTTTCGTGCGACCGTGTCACCGCGTGGTTCGCAATCGCGTTCCTAGGCTAACGCAAACTACGGTTACGCATATCAATAATCCAAAATGGCTATAAGACCAGTATATAGACCGCAAATCGTCAAAAAGAGAACGAAAAGGTTCATCAGACATCAATCTGATAGATATGACAAACTCAAACGCAACTGGCGTAAACCTAGAGGTATGTAAAATATTTATTTTCACACACTTTTATATAAATAATAGAGAAAATGGTAGTTTATTATATTACACTAATTACGCAGCTTTAATTCCTATATGTCTGTGATTTTTTGCACAATAACAAAACATAGAGCTCATTTCTTTTATAGGTTATAATGTCAGTGTGTTTTACAATGTGTAGACTAAATAACAATTACAACAATAATATATTAATTTAATTTCGTTTCTTAATATTTTTTTTAAGCGCACAATAAATATAGGAAAAAAAATGAAACATCTGAACAATCATTTAAAGAAATCAGTGTTTTAGTCACATATGATATATTATTATTTTAAATTAAATACATTAATATAGCAAGGGCACTCTGTGTTACACATGTTTAATATGTAAATCACAATTTATTACCTTGCTATACGAAATTTTTCTATATCCTATTCTAAATAACCATACATAGTTATTTAGTCATAATAGAAAAGACATTTCCATTCAACTCCTGTTTAGTAAAAATCTAGAATTTTATACATCAATATAATGTTATATTTTTGTAATAGAAATGTAATTATTATGTGCATAATTCTTTAAGGTATTGACAACAGAGTGCGCAGGCGTTTCAAGGGTCAGTACTTGATGCCCAGCATTGGTTATGGATCAAACAAGAAAACCCGCCACATGCTGCCCAATGGTTTCCGTAAGGTGAGGGATTTTATTTAAAATATTATATGGAATCTATAAATATATATTTTTAAAGTGTTATTAGCTCACTTAGAAAAAATTGAACAAGACATACTTAGAAAAGTAACAAGAAATATAATTGGTAATAAGAAATTATAATAAAGAAGCATATAAGAAATTCATGCGGTCAGTGTGCTTGAACCATTTTCAAGATCTTTATTCAAACAGGGTTTAAATTCTGCTACATTCAAATATTTATTTGTTTTCTAAGTCTTTTTATAATAGTCTAGTATACTAGTCTAGCTTAAAATAGCCTTCTCTAGGGAAAAATAGGTTCTGTTTTTGTATACACATCCACAGACTAGGCAGAGAGAACCTATTGTCATGACATTCTGTATCACTAACTTTATGTATGCATCCATTAAACATAATTTTAATAGTTTATATATTATTAAATAAAAAGTAAAAGTTAAGTGAAATAAGTGTGCAGGGACTGTAGCGTTTGGTGCTCCATTCTCTCTTACTACCTGGCTGAGGGTAAAATGTTAAGTAAACAAAAGTTTACCCAAATGGAATTTTTGCATACAGACATGTGCATTGATAATGTATTGAATTATAATTGAAAAAATGTTTTTATATGCAAAGGCACTCTGTGATAATGCCTTTATGTGTGTTATTTACAATTTGTTACTTTGCTATACTAACTCTGCCTTCCTATTCCTAGTTGTTTAAATTATGGTAACTAGATCATACTGGCAGAAACATATTTGTTTATATTAACACTCTTAAAGTGATATTAAGGCATTCTGCCACATAGAGAGTATTCACAGTTTTTTAACTTCAAATGTGATATCAGATTGTGGGTTTGATAACCAAAGCATTATGATTAGTTAATCAGTATGCAATGTTTTTTGCACGAAAAGTGAAGAATAGAGTGTTTTGACACCAAGTTTTTCTGCGTTGCTATAAAAAATAATTGTTATAGACAATGTTATACATTTAAAAAAATAAATATTTTTGAAGTTTTGTTTCTGGTGAGGGTTTAGAGGGGGGGGACAAATAGAGAAGTTATCTATTAGTAGGCCAAACCCCCATTACATTTGACTAGACTAAGTGAAATATTATTTGAATACTTCATTCTAAATTTTATGATACTATTTAGACACATTGTGTTGCAAGTGCAAGAACTCAACTCCTCGTTTTAGCATATAGTTCAAGAAAATTCAAATCCGATCAAACTCACAAGTCACAATTTATACAATATACATTTTACTGTGTTGGCCTTTAATTTTACAAGTTACTAACAGTTTCCCATCAACCTTACAGGTCCTCATCCACAATGTAAAGGAACTGGAAATTCTGATGATGCAAAACAGAAAGTACTGTGCAGAGATTGCCCATGGTGTCTCCTCCAAGAAACGCAAGAGTATCGTAGAGAGGGCCCAGCAGCTCAGCATCAGGGTGACCAATGCAGCAGCCCGTCTCCGCAGCCAAGAGAATGAATAAAATTAAGAATAAATTTATAAAACTTATTTGTTGCGTGTGTTTTATTTTTTGCACTTTGGCTGTTTTACTTATAGTGTAATTGATATTTTAAGGGATTTAAGCTGTAAAAGATTATTTTATAAAGGGATTATGAGTAGAAGTGGGTCTGCGGCTATATAAGATTGTACACAATAGTTAGTTAGATATTAATTAGGTATGTAATCAAATAGAAACAGCTATTTGAAGTGGTCTAATTTTGTTTTATCAGAATGGAAAATAGGATATAATTTAAATGTTGCCCTGAGCGGGCACCGAACCCACAATCATCGGTTGTGGATAGCAATTGGACTGACGGCGTCACCTAGTGTCAAGACAGTTCCATTTTCTGCTTTTATTACAGTCAACTAAACGCAGTTTTTTTTTCAATTGAATATACTTCATTGTAGACCATATAGCAAGATAAATAAAAGTAAGCGAATATAAAATATACCTACGCGAGACTGAAAAGCTTTTTGATTTATTCAAGGTCTGAGAACCTATTGTCTCCGCCCGACTTCAAGATGTTGCGTGTGGAGTGACTGAACTCAACTCAATTACGTAGTTAATTTATATAGATTTATTGAGTTAAATATACTATGAATTGATTGCATTAGTGCGTGTGTATCCTTTACTATAAGGGCACAAGGCCTGATATAACGGTACCCCCAAATACGCAACACTTCTGCTTGGATTTAGGAAATTCTTTGTCATTGCTCCTACATACACTCCTCAAGCAGGAGAAGGAGGCTTAAGTGCCAAATATCAGCTTTCTACGCTTAGTATTGTCTTTGCGCTGTCAGTCAGTCGCTATAGCTAGATTCTATATAGATATATAGATTTCGCGTTACCAACTAAGCAGTGTCCTAAGACGGCATTAGACATCTTTAGGTATGCGATACTACGGACTGGTGGCAAATAGTAGGAGAGATATATAAAGAAAGGAGGGGCGTAACCCTATTTTCTATTCCTTTAAACATATATTACAGTTTACAATAATTCAATTAAAAATCAAAATAATCTCCATTTAAATAAGAAACAGCTTATTGTAAAAACAAGACCTTTTTTATCGTGAAATGTAACTGATCGATGTATGTACATGGAAGATATATGAAAGAAAATACTGTTGGGGGCATTTATCAATATAATATAACCCAAAGCAATGATTTTTATTAACTTCACGTAACATTTAGTGTTTATTTATTAACCATTTTTTAAAGTGTTATTCGCACACTAAGGAAATTGAAGAAGACATATTTAGAAAACGTATAAAAATTTGAACCCGCGCCTTTTGAAAACCGTTCAAGCGCTCTGACCGCTAAGCCATGCGTTCTCCATCCAGCAACAAATATAAGTTGTAATAAGCGTATAAGAATTTCAGGTTGCTGGATGTAGAACGCATGGCTTAGCGGTCAGAGCACTTGAACGGTTTTCAAGAACCGCGGGTTCAAATCTCGCAGCGTTCAAATTTTTATACGTTTTCTAAATATGTCATTTAGTGTTTATTTCATATGAATCGTGGCATAATTAAAAAAGTTACATCCATTAAAATTTTAAATTGAAGCAAAATTTTGTGATTTAATTAGTAACGCGGGCGAGGGCGAAATAATGTTCAATAAGTATCCATCATTAGACCCTCGTGGCGCAGTGGGGTGGCGTCTAAATGCGAATTCGATTGGTCGTGGATTTGATCCCCACTTTTAGGTGTTATATTTGAAATATTTAACTGCAAAATATTGTCATAACATAAACCTAATATCTCTATATCTTGGATCTGGTACGCTCTATAATAATTTTAGTTCTATCTTTTTTAGTTTTTTTTTAAACTCATAGGTTATTACGGAACGTATGTATATTATATAGTGAATTTAAGTAGATTGGCTCAAAATTTGGATTTACAAGCCATTTGTATGCGTGTCAGAGGTCGCGTGTTCGCGGATCGTTCGTTCTTGCCGACTACTGTCATAGCAAAGAACGATCTTATGCTTTAGGTGGAACTTGAAAAAAATCTATTATGACATAAAATTATAGTATTTTAGCAGCTTTACGTTTTTTTTCAGAGTAAACCTAGTGTCAAAACACGCCGTGCTTTCCGCTATCCTAGCTATCCGACATAGAAAGGAGGAGCTATGTGCTGCCTGGGCGGTCCACCCAGCTGGATGAGACCTCTGACTGCCTAACTTAAGAAGGCCTAACTTAGGCGACCAGCAACTGAAGCAGCAGCTCAGTTATCTGGAGAGGGGAGAAGTACAAGGTCTCGAACGAGACGTCCTCTCCGGTGGTCTGGAGTTAATTAAATTATGATCATTTCACCGAGTGGGAATCGATCCCACAACAAATCGCGTTTGCAGTCAGCCGTCAGTCAGTCCCACTACTCGACGGTGGCCTCCAAGATATTATTTTATAATTTAATTTATTTTATATAGAACTCCAAAAAACCACGCAGCCGATAGAATTCGAACATACGCTCGCATAGGGCTATAGGCTCCAATACGCTCGCATTTCGAATCAAACGCCTTAACCACTCGGACACGACTGCTACGAAAACCTGATACAAAAAAATGAAAATGTAGCTTACTTTATTAAGCAAAATCATAATAGAGTCTTGATCAGATTTTTCATTCCACATTTTCATTATTATTACGGCATATGGACAGATACCAACCACCCCTTTATACATTTTCCAGATTCTAGCAACCCTGTTGACATATAAATTACATATTGGGAAAACGTATAAAAATTTGCACGCAGCGGGATTCGAACCAGCGCCTCTAGAAAACCGTTCAAGCGCTCTGACCGCTAAGCCATGCGTTCTATCCGGCTACGTCAAAATTCTTATACGCTTGTTACAACTTATTTTTGTTTATAGAAATATTTTTACGAATATCTGCTACCCAAAGATTATCCTAGGAAAAATCTTTTGGCAGGAGATAATGCTGTATAAAACCATAGTAGTACCTATTTAGAAAACGTATAAAAATTTGAACGCAGCGGGATTTGAACCCGCGCCTCTTGAAAACCGTTCAAGCGCTCTGACCGCTAATTTTTTTTTTTTTTTTTTTTTTTTTTTTTTTTTTTTTTTTTTTTTTTTTTTTTTTTTTTTTTTTTTTTTTTTTTTTTTTTTTTTTTTTTTTTTTTTTTTTTTTTTTTTTTTTTTTTTTTTTTTTTTTTTTTTTTTTTTTTTTTTTTTTTTTTTTTTTTTTTTTTTTTTTTTTTTTTTTTTTTTTTTTTTTTTTTTTTTTTTTTTTTTTTTTTTTTTTTTTTTTTTTTTTTTTTTTTTTTTTTTTTTTTTTTTTTTTTTTTTTTTTTTTTTTTTTTTTTTTTTTTTTTTTTTTTTTTTTTTTTTTTTTTTTTTTTTTTTTTTTTTTTTTTTTTTTTTTTTTTTTTTTTTTTTTTTTTTTTTTTTTTTTTTTTTTTTTTTTTTTTTTTTTTTTTTTTTTTTTTTTTTTTTTTTTTTTTTTTTTTTTTTTTTTTTTTTTTTTTTTTTTTTTTTTTTTTTTTTTTTTTTTTTTTTTTTTTTTTTTTTTTTTTTTTTTTTTTTTTTTTTTTTTTTTTTTTTTTTTTTTTTTTTTTTTTTTTTTTTTTTTTTTTTTTTTTTTTTTTTTTTTTTTTTTTTTTTTTTTTTTTTTTTTTTTTTTTTTTTTTTTTTTTTTTTTTTTTTTTTTTTTTTTTTTTTTTTTTTTTTTTTTTTTTTTTTTTTTTTTTTTTTTTTTTTTTTTTTTTTTTTTTTTTTTTTTTTTTTTTTTTTTTTTTTTTTTTTTTTTTTTTTTTTTTTTTTTTTTTTTTTTTTTTTTTTTTTTTTTTTTTTTTTTTTTTTTTTTTTTTTTTTTTTTTTTTTTTTTTTTTTTTTTTTTTTTTTTTTTTTTTTTTTTTTTTTTTTTTTTTTTTTTTTTTTTTTTTTTTTTTTTTTTTTTTTTTTTTTTTTTTTTTTTTTTTTTTTTTTTTTTTTTTTTTTTTTTTTTTTTTTTTTTTTTTTTTTTTTTTTTTTTTTTTTTTTTTTTTTTTTTTTTTTTTTTTTTTTTTTTTTTTTTTTTTTTTTTTTTTTTTTTTTTTTTTTTTTTTTTTTTTTTTTTTTTTTTTTTTTTTTTTTTTTTTTTTTTTTTTTTTTTTTTTTTTTTTTTTTTTTTTTTTTTTTTTTTTTTTTTTTTTTTTTTTTTTTTTTTTTTTTTTTTTTTTTTTTTTTTTTTTTTTTTTTTTTTTTTTTTTTTTTTTTTTTTTTTTTTTTTTTTTTTTTTTTTTTTTTTTTTTTTTTTTTTTTTTTTTTTTTTTTTTTTTTTTTTTTTTTTTTTTTTTTTTTTTTTTTTTTTTTTTTTTTTTTTTTTTTTTTTTTTTTTTTTTTTTTTTTTTTTTTTTTTTTTTTTTTTTTTTTTTTTTTTTTTTTTTTTTTTTTTTTTTTTTTTTTTTTTTTTTTTTTTTTTTTTTTTTTTTTTTTTTTTTTTTTTTTTTTTTTTTTTTTTTTTTTTTTTTTTTTTTTTTTTTTTTTTTTTTTTTTTTTTTTTTTTTTTTTTTTTTTTTTTTTTTTTTTTTTTTTTTTTTTTTTTTTTTTTTTTTTTTTTTTTTTTTTTTTTTTTTTTTTTTTTTTTTTTTTTTTTTTTTTTTTTTTTTTTTTTTTTTTTTTTTTTTTTTTTTTTTTTTTTTTTTTTTTTTTTTTTTTTTTTTTTTTTTTTTTTTTTTTTTTTTTTTTTTTTTTTTTTTTTTTTTTTTTTTTTTTTTTTTTTTTTTTTTTTTTTTTTTTTTTTTTTTTTTTTTTTTTTTTTTTTTTTTTTTTTTTTTTTTTTTTTTTTTTTTTTTTTTTTTTTTTTTTTTTTTTTTTTTTTTTTTTTTTTTTTTTTTTTTTTTTTTTTTTTTTTTTTTTTTTTTTTTTTTTTTTTTTTTTTTTTTTTTTTTTTTTTTTTTTTTTTTTTTTTTTTTTTTTTTTTTTTTTTTTTTTTTTTTTTTTTTTTTTTTTTTTTTTTTTTTTTTTTTTTTTTTTTTTTTTTTTTTTTTTTTTTTTTTTTTTTTTTTTTTTTTTTTTTTTTTTTTTTTTTTTTTTTTTTTTTTTTTTTTTTTTTTTTTTTTTTTTTTTTTTTTTTTTTTTTTTTTTTTTTTTTTTTTTTTTTTTTTTTTTTTTTTTTTTTTTTTTTTTTTTTTTTTTTTTTTTTTTTTTTTTTTTTTTTTTTTTTTTTTTTTTTTTTTTTTTTTTTTTTTTTTTTTTTTTTTTTTTTTTTTTTTTTTTTTTTTTTTTTTTTTTTTTTTTTTTTTTTTTTTTTTTTTTTTTTTTTTTTTTTTTTTTTTTTTTTTTTTTTTTTTTTTTTTTTTTTTTTTTTTTTTTTTTTTTTTTTTTTTTTTTTTTTTTTTTTTTTTTTTTTTTTTTTTTTTTTTTTTTTTTTTTTTTTTTTTTTTTTTTTTTTTTTTTTTTTTTTTTTTTTTTTTTTTTTTTTTTTTTTTTTTTTTTTTTTTTTTTTTTTTTTTTTTTTTTTTTTTTTTTTTTTTTTTTTTTTTTTTTTTTTTTTTTTTTTTTTTTTTTTTTTTTTTTTTTTTTTTTTTTTTTTTTTTTTTTTTTTTTTTTTTTTTTTTTTTTTTTTTTTTTTTTTTTTTTTTTTTTTTTTTTTTTTTTTTTTTTTTTTTTTTTTTTTTTTTTTTTTTTTTTTTTTTTTTTTTTTTTTTTTTTTTTTTTTTTTTTTTTTTTTTTTTTTTTTTTTTTTTTTTTTTTTTTTTTTTTTTTTTTTTTTTTTTTTTTTTTTTTTTTTTTTTTTTTTTTTTTTTTTTTTTTTTTTTTTTTTTTTTTTTTTTTTTTTTTTTTTTTTTTTTTTTTTTTTTTTTTTTTTTTTTTTTTTTTTTTTTTTTTTTTTTTTTTTTTTTTTTTTTTTTTTTTTTTTTTTTTTTTTTTTTTTTTTTTTTTTTTTTTTTTTTTTTTTTTTTTTTTTTTTTTTTTTTTTTTTTTTTTTTTTTTTTTTTTTTTTTTTTTTTTTTTTTTTTTTTTTTTTTTTTTTTTTTTTTTTTTTTTTTTTTTTTTTTTTTTTTTTTTTTTTTTTTTTTTTTTTTTTTTTTTTTTTTTTTTTTTTTTTTTTTTTTTTTTTTTTTTTTTTTTTTTTTTTTTTTTTTTTTTTTTTTTTTTTTTTTTTTTTTTTTTTTTTTTTTTTTTTTTTTTTTTTTTTTTTTTTTTTTTTTTTTTTTTTTTTTTTTTTTTTTTTTTTTTTTTTTTTTTTTTTTTTTTTTTTTTTTTTTTTTTTTTTTTTTTTTTTTTTTTTTTTTTTTTTTTTTTTTTTTTTTTTTTTTTTTTTTTTTTTTTTTTTTTTTTTTTTTTTTTTTTTTTTTTTTTTTTTTTTTTTTTTTTTTTTTTTTTTTTTTTTTTTTTTTTTTTTTTTTTTTTTTTTTTTTTTTTTTTTTTTTTTTTTTTTTTTTTTTTTTTTTTTTTTTTTTTTTTTTTTTTTTTTTTTTTTTTTTTTTTTTTTTTTTTTTTTTTTTTTTTTTTTTTTTTTTTTTTTTTTTTTTTTTTTTTTTTTTTTTTTTTTTTTTTTTTTTTTTTTTTTTTTTTTTTTTTTTTTTTTTTTTTTTTTTTTTTTTTTTTTTTTTTTTTTTTTTTTTTTTTTTTTTTTTTTTTTTTTTTTTTTTTTTTTTTTTTTTTTTTTTTTTTTTTTTTTTTTTTTTTTTTTTTTTTTTTTTTTTTTTTTTTTTTTTTTTTTTTTTTTTTTTTTTTTTTTTTTTTTTTTTTTTTTTTTTTTTTTTTTTTTTTTTTTTTTTTTTTTTTTTTTTTTTTTTTTTTTTTTTTTTTTTTTTTTTTTTTTTTTTTTTTTTTTTTTTTTTTTTTTTTTTTTTTTTTTTTTTTTTTTTTTTTTTTTTTTTTTTTTTTTTTTTTTTTTTTTTTTTTTTTTTTTTTTTTTTTTTTTTTTTTTTTTTTTTTTTTTTTTTTTTTTTTTTTTTTTTTTTTTTTTTTTTTTTTTTTTTTTTTTTTTTTTTTTTTTTTTTTTTTTTTTTTTTTTTTTTTTTTTTTTTTTTTTTTTTTTTTTTTTTTTTTTTTTTTTTTTTTTTTTTTTTTTTTTTTTTTTTTTTTTTTTTTTTTTTTTTTTTTTTTTTTTTTTTTTTTTTTTTTTTTTTTTTTTTTTTTTTTTTTTTTTTTTTTTTTTTTTTTTTTTTTTTTTTTTTTTTTTTTTTTTTTTTTTTTTTTTTTTTTTTTTTTTTTTTTTTTTTTTTTTTTTTTTTTTTTTTTTTTTTTTTTTTTTTTTTTTTTTTTTTTTTTTTTTTTTTTTTTTTTTTTTTTTTTTTTTTTTTTTTTTTTTTTTTTTTTTTTTTTTTTTTTTTTTTTTTTTTTTTTTTTTTTTTTTTTTTTTTTTTTTTTTTTTTTTTTTTTTTTTTTTTTTTTTTTTTTTTTTTTTTTTTTTTTTTTTTTTTTTTTTTTTTTTTTTTTTTTTTTTTTTTTTTTTTTTTTTTTTTTTTTTTTTTTTTTTTTTTTTTTTTTTTTTTTTTTTTTTTTTTTTTTTTTTTTTTTTTTTTTTTTTTTTTTTTTTTTTTTTTTTTTTTTTTTTTTTTTTTTTTTTTTTTTTTTTTTTTTTTTTTTTTTTTTTTTTTTTTTTTTTTTTTTTTTTTTTTTTTTTTTTTTTTTTTTTTTTTTTTTTTTTTTTTTTTTTTTTTTTTTTTTTTTTTTTTTTTTTTTTTTTTTTTTTTTTTTTTTTTTTTTTTTTTTTTTTTTTTTTTTTTTTTTTTTTTTTTTTTTTTTTTTTTTTTTTTTTTTTTTTTTTTTTTTTTTTTTTTTTTTTTTTTTTTTTTTTTTTTTTTTTTTTTTTTTTTTTTTTTTTTTTTTTTTTTTTTTTTTTTTTTTTTTTTTTTTTTTTTTTTTTTTTTTTTTTTTTTTTTTTTTTTTTTTTTTTTTTTTTTTTTTTTTTTTTTTTTTTTTTTTTTTTTTTTTTTTTTTTTTTTTTTTTTTTTTTTTTTTTTTTTTTTTTTTTTTTTTTTTTTTTTTTTTTTTTTTTTTTTTTTTTTTTTTTTTTTTTTTTTTTTTTTTTTTTTTTTTTTTTTTTTTTTTTTTTTTTTTTTTTTTTTTTTTTTTTTTTTTTTTTTTTTTTTAAAAAAAAAAAATATTCATCTTTTAAAATACGCGATATGGTTCGAGGTGCTATCTACATCTCCCGAGATAAAATCTTTTGCTGTGGGAAAATATATTTTGTATTCTTTCCCTTACTGCTTTGATAGCCTTTTTCGTACGAACACTATGCGGAGGCCATATTCTTTTCAGCCACAAACATAGGAAGTTTCATTGTACATATCAATAGCTCGGTATACAAACATTTGACTAATTCCAAGCGTTTGGAGGATTTAAAAAAAATATATATGGCACCATACCTACTTTGTGTAATACAAGCATAGCGATTCGATTCTCTTTAACACCCCACCCCATTTTAACCCATTTTAATATCAATAAAAAATATTTTAAAATATATTGGCGGCAATAAGAAAACACAATAAGCAGGTATATAAAAGTGACAGATTCCAAATTCAAAAACAATATACAAAATATTACTTTGTTTTTAATTGTAACAGTATTTATGGCCAGACTTAGATAACAGAATTTCATGTAGACTCTTGATCCTTGTTACTATTAATAAAAACGAACTAAAATGCTGATACCATCGGGGACGCTTCCCGGTGTATTCAAGGAACAAATGTCTTGGGTTGAGCTCCCGGTGATTTACATTTGTTTATCAATTTATTATCATTTGTTACCATAAAAACAAAACTAAATAACCCATTTACATTGAGTTTTTTGTTGAGATGCACAAAAATTTGTATAACCAGACACAATAGTCTAAACATATTGGTAGAGGCCTTCGTGGCGCAGTGTAACAGCCACTGTAATCGCGATAGGTTGCGAGTTCGATTCCAACTCGGGGATATCTCCGCTCTGGCGAGCAAGACAAACGGAGGCGTCTACGCTAACTGCTATGCGGGAAACAGCGTGAAGTATGTATTGATATTTTTCGTAAATTGCCTTGCACTGAATACAGTATGTTAAAATTTTCTCTCTAGAGTCTAGAAAAGGTTGGTATTTTAGACATTGATCTAAACCGGGTAGAGACCAGGTTGTCTTTATTATGTGGAAATTTTTCGTTAAATAAAACCAACGCTTTCCAGGATTCTCCAGAGGGAAACGGTCCCTTCGCCACGCATTCGATGCTAAGTGTCGATTCGGGAGCTCCTAGTCCAGACTGTGTGTTCCAGCCCGCAGCACAACGCTACCGGCTAAATGAGCAAAGTAAGAAGACCTTATTAGTCTAGAGACCTAGTTAATCGGAGGGGAGAACAGACATATGTTTTGGATTTGAACCTGTGCTTAATATTTTACAGACAGACAGGGCCAAAATTGTAAAAAATGTTATTTTGGTATGTTATAAAATATTAGTAAAAACGGTTATTTTGATATTACAAACAGAAACTCCAGTTTTATTTATTTGTATAGATATTGTATTTATTAAGTATATTACATAGTAATTATTAAAAAAGGTGCTGCCATGTCTAATATCAGCCCTTCCTCCTTATTAGGCGAGGTGCTTGAATCCAGCTTGAATCCAATCTTGAATTCGGATCCAATTAAATTAGTGGTACATACCTCTTAATAAAAAAAAATTAACACTATTTTTTATAATATTTTAAAGATATATTTCCAAATTTGTAATATAAATGTATTGAAATACACAAAATATCCTTGTCCTAAAAGAAGTGTAATATTATAAATGAAAAAGTGACTCTGTCTGTCTCTGACATCATGGCGTGCCGTCACGGCCAAATTGCTGAACCGATAGTGATGAAATTTTATATAGAGACACTCGAGGGTCTTGGAATGAACATAGGCTACGTTTTCCTCCCATTTTTTAGGTCTAGGAATTTAAATGTTTTACGAAAGTGCCACCGAAAATGTAATACAGCTGTATACGCAGGCGAAGCTGCGAGCGGGTCGCTAAAAATAAATATTTTTCGCTCTGCCCAGGAATCAAACTACTGACCGCCATCAATCAAATAGTCCAACAGCGTGCTGAGTTAGAAGCGAACAGATCAACGCTGTCGAGTATGTTAGACGAGTCGAGGCGAAAATTGAAGCGGAGAATCGAAGAATGTCAATTGGATAAAAAAGAGAAAATGAAGGTTGCCATATTTTTTTTCATTTCATTTAATTTTTCTTTAGCCCATAGGAATGGTAGAACATTATAATTTAGAGCTCTCCTATTACAATCCTGCATGCTGTTTGTATGAATGTTTAATGTTAAAATGAAGTTTTGTATGAATTAGCCAAATTCATAGCAAATTACAGTCAGTCAGTGAGTATAGAAGGCTTTTTTTTTATATACACATATATATTTTCTTATCTCCCGCTGTTACCTTAGACTATTATCCGCTATCTATCCAGATTTGAAGTATGTCTAAATTCCATATTAATTGACCAAACAGAAGACATTTACATTATCAAGTCGAGCTTTAAATAAAATTAAATAAATTTAAAAATAGAACTTTCAAATTACCTAGGATTTAAAGCCTGAACGAATGTAGATAATTACTACTGTGCTACGAGTTGCCGTTCTTTTTATTTGTTTTTAAGATTAGGTGGTTTTAGAGGCCAGTGTCAGTGGCATCTGTCTGTATACGAGTACATGATGATTGTGTGTTCTATTCATACTCTGAGAAAGAAATTTATAATAAAAATACATATTTTTAGAAAACTTATAAATATTTGAACGCAATGGGATTCGAACCTGCGCCTCATGGAAACCGTCTAAAAGACACGGGTTCAAATCCCGCTTCGTTTTTAAATTTTAAAAACGTTTTCCAAAAATATGTTTTTCAATTTCCTAAGTGTGTGAATAACACATTGAAATATGTTAAAAACGATATATTTAAATTATTTTAATTTCTCCCCTGTGGTGACCAAACAAACCGCTGCGTTGAGTTCCGCCTCTGGACACGTAATGTCTTTGTTATTTTTGTTCTTATGAGTGCTTAAAATTTACATCGTCTCAGTGTACCTGGAATTTTTTTTAAACAAAATACATTTCACATTTGAAACAGGCTTTAAAGCAAGCGAACCAAAGATTAGAAAGAGACAAATTCAACATCGTGACAGAGATAGAGCATTTAAAGAGGCATTTAGAGAAGGAAGAAGCCCACCACTTGCAGCATGCTAGAGCTGCTGTAGTACAGGTGACCTGTTTACACACAAATTACAAACACATTACAACTAATGTCAAAGCCAAAGTCAATGTCAAAGTCAAATAATTTTATTCAAAACAAAAAGTTAGATGCTTAATTTTTTGAACGTCAAACAATTTACCACCGGTTCACTAAAGTTAATGCCTCAGACCTGAGAGGAACCGGCGCAAGAAACTAAGCGGGCCTTGTATTTTGTTCAATACAATAGTCTACACATTTATTAGTGACAATGATACCTTTGAAATGGGCTGGAGCGAGCATTTAATTAAATGCTTGCCTTGGGAATTCCCAAGGCTTGTTATAGTTTATAAAATCGTTAATTAGGTAATAACCTGTAACACACAAACGTCTTTCCACAACTTTTTTAAACTGTGATATAGAGCATTTTCGGACGTTTTCTGTGATCCTATTGTAAAAGCGTACACATTGTCCTATAAAAGCTTTACGAGTTCTATGCAATCGAGTTACAGGCGCGATAAGTTTTAGCCTGTATCTAGTATTAATATTATGTACATCACCGATTTTGGTAAAATCATTAATATTTTTCTTTACATACATTATTTATTACCAAGCTTCTCTTGGCCAAGTCTTGCGTGCGACGACAACATTCTCCTAAACTGTTCTTATAACGAGATGCCCTAATCATTTCGATAAGACGATTTTACAAAACATCATTGCAAATAAGTATCTAGTAAAATATCGAGAGACGTTTTGAATTATTTAACTATGTTATTCTGTAGTATACTGTGTTTATAATTATGAGGCTATTGTAGCGCAGTCATTCTAATTAGAATTTCGAATGGTTGTAGGTTGGATTCCCACTTGGCGGTATGGCCATAAGTTTATAATTTCTCCGCTCTGGTGTACAAGACAAAGTGCGGCTTGGAGGTTCAATGTCTCGAATTCAGGCGGAAAGTGGAGAACGGAGTGTCTTGACTTTGGATTCTTTCTGGCTACTCAGCTATGCGGGAAATAGCGTGAAGCTGTAAACTAATATGTCCTATAAATCTATACAATGTCAGGCAATACAAGGAGCGACGAAAGCAACTGGTTATCTCTTCACGCCGAGTTCAGTTGCAGAACTACCCAATATTGTGAGCAGGAATGTAGCAAAGAATGCGCCTTCTAGAATTGTAAGTATAACATCAGATATAGAGTACAGGCCACTGTTATATCTAGAAATTAATTTGAACTGTTTTCTCACATTTTATAAAATACATACAGAGAGCATAGAACGCATGGCTTAGCGGTCAGAGCGCTTGAACGGTTTTCAAGAGGCGCGGGTTCAAATCCCGCTGCGTTCAATATTTTATACGTTTTCTAAATATGTCTTTTTATAAACACTAAATGTTACGAGAAGTTTATAAAAATTATTGCTTTGGGTTGTATTATATTGATAAATGCCCCCAACAGTATTTTCTTTCATATATCTTCCATGTACATACATCGATCAGTTACATTTCACGATTCAAAGGTCTTGTTTTTACAATAAGCTTTTCTTATTTAAATGGAGATTATCTTGATTTTCAATTGAATTATTGAAAAACTGTAATACATATTTAAAGGCATAGAAAATAGGGTTACGCCCCTCCTTTCTTTATATATCTCTCCTAATATTTGTCACCAGTCCGTAGTCTCGCATACCTAAAGATGTCTTATGCCGTCTTAGGACATTCCGGGGCCGTTGAGCACACGCGAACACTGCCTTATTGGTAACGCAAAATCTAAGTCGAAGTTCGATCTCTCAAGTCTCTGTATATTGAAACAGAGACATTCCATCTTACTTTACCAGATTAAGGAGAGTAACGCATAAATTGTAAGCAGAACCCGTTTCCCGGTATCGGAATCTATACATACAATAAAAATGTAACTGATCGCTGTCTGTACATGGAAGATATATGAAAAAATATATTATTAGGGACATTTATCAATACAATAGAACCCAATTAGAATTAGAATTTTTTTTTGTTCGTCTGTTTGTTTGTGCACGGTAATCTCAGAAACGCCTCAACCGATTAAAATGCAATTTTTATATTTGTATTTTGTTATACTTCCGTTAACATTTAAAGTTTATTTTATTTAAATCGGTTCATAAATAAAAAAATTACATGCATTTAAATGTTTGTGGTTTCAAGTTTGTGGTTCAAGCGAAACTAAAGAATTAAGTCATAACTAAATTTGTAGTTTAAGCAGGGGAAGCCGCGAGCGGGTCGCTAGTCAATAATAAACGAGTAACGACCTTAATTTAACACTTGGACACTAAGAAAGTACTGTATGAATATATTTTTTGATTTGTTTTCTATGTTTTTGATTATAAAGGCCGATAGCAAGCTGGCAGCCGCGCGTTTGATGCGCGACATCGCCGAGCTGAGGCAACGAGTGGCGCAAGTAGAAGCCCGACTTGCGAACGAACTTACGGTGAGAAAACGTTTGTTTGGAGAATTCTTGTCATATTTTTAATAAGTGCTTGTAAAAACACTTTTAACAATGTTAAAAATGTTTAATAGATAGCATTCTCTCAAACTGTATTTAGAATAATCTTTTAATTACAGAGAAAAGATACTAATAAGAAATATAAGTTGTAATAGAATTTTGACGTAGCGACGATGTAAAACGCATTGCTAAGCAGTCAGAGCGCTTTAAGAGGCGTGGGTTCGAATCCCAATGCGTTCAAATTTTTATACGTTTTCTAAACAAAAAAAATCTATTTTCTAATTGTGTTAATATCACTTTATATGGCTATATTAGTAGTATTGGTGTTATATAGATATGGAAAAATCTAAAAAAAATGGTTTAATAACCTATGAATTGGAGATTTTACGTCAAGAAACGATTATCTAATGATATGATCCAAAATATATTAGTCATTCTATGAAACAAATTTTGGTTCTATCTATTACTTTAAATAGGAAAATTGTAAAAAAATTGTAATCTAGTAAACGGATATATTTATCATTTTACACATTTCTGTAATGATAAAATTAGAGGTTAGTACTAGTAGTGAAAGCTATCTAGCTAAGCACCTCAATTAATTGTTTAAATTTACCCAACACAATTTGAACCGGCGTCCTTACACAAAATAACACAAGCCTTACTACACCACGACGGCCATTGAAATAATTAAACAGTGTATTTCTAGCGTAAACGGCAGGCTGAGATCGACATTGTGCGATTGAGGAAGGAGCTGTCTACGACCAAGAGTTGTGTCGCGTCACTACGTATGCCAGCGCCTAGGAAACTTTGTGCCAAGTTCGCTTAGCAGTATAAAAAGGAGAGCGGAGAAGAGTAAAAAAGAAAATAACCATAACAAGCTTTAATTTGCTTGGTGGCATGGTTGCGATTCTTCTAATTAAAGCAAACAAGCGAATGTCAAAGGGACAAATGAAATATGAATATTTGTATGTAATAAATTTATTAGTCTTGTTAATTTTGATTTCAAATATTATATTTATTATTGAAATTATCTTAATTATAAACAAAAACAAGTAAAAAAAATATATGACGATTAAATATGGGATGGCCCATTTTTTTTGTCCATCAGTGTATTTAGATATATGATACTTGTATATTTATATAGGTGTATTCGTTTTTTATGCGTAATTATACAAAACTTTATTTATTTTTTTAACATTTTGTGTGTGTTATTCGCACACTAAGGAAATTGAAAGAGACATATTTAGAAAACGTATAAAAATTTAAACGCAGCGGGATTCGAACCCGCACCTCTTGAACTTGAACGGTTTTCAAGAGGCGCGGGTTCAAATCCCGCTGCGTAAAAATTTTTATACGATTTCTAATTGTCTTTTATCAAAAGTTTATTTTATTTTTAAGTTATTTTTGTATTTATTCATTTTAAGAAAGAAATTAGTGTTGAGACACTCTGTAGTGATGGATGAAACCTAAAAACACGTTTTGTCTGAAAATATATATTTTTTATTTTTATATAAAACACGACCTCGTAGAAATTGAATTTTCATCTGTTAAAGTCATCGATGGTGTACAACGAAAACAGAAATATTTTATATCTATATATATATATATATTTATAATAAAAATGTAACTGATCGCTGTCTGTAAATGGAAGGTATATCTGTAAAACTTATAAGGGACATTTATCAATATAATAGAACTCAAAGCAATGATTTTTTATTTTTTTTTCTGTTTGTATGTGTACTTTGTTCTCAGAAACGGCTAAACCGATTTAAATGCTATTTTGATTATTGTACTGTCACAAGGTTCCCTTAACATTTAGTGTTTATTTCATTTGAATTGTATCATAAACAAAAAAGTTGAAACCAATTTAATTATAAATTTAAGCAAAGTTTGTGATTTAAGTAAAAACGCGTGCCGGAGAAAAAAATTAAATAGTTCAGTCATGTAATTTATGTAGGCGAAGCCGCGGGCGGGTCGCTAGTAATATAAAAAACAACAATATGCAAAGGATATCGGCCTGGCAACCTATTGTATTATCACCGGACACGTGTGCAAATGGAAGCAAATCGAAGAGCAACAACTGAATTTAAAAGTTTTTTCTTCCTTTCTACCAATAGACTTACTAGTAAGATTATTAGGAGTTTTGGTCCTAAAATACTTGCCAGTAAAAAAAAACAATTTTCATTTCTCCGCTCTCACAATACAAAGCGCGGCGGGTAGAAATTGGAGAACCGAGTGTCTTGAGACTAGGTTCCCTCTGACTAACCTGCTACGCGAGAAAAAGCGTGAAGCTAATATATATATATATATATAATGAAACAAAATTGGACAAAAAAACTGTTTAATAAAAATATATAAGTTATTTTAAATATTAAAAAATGAATCTCACTAAGTTTGACTTAAAATATTTTAGCGCCATATTATTTTTTATACAGATAACAAATTTAACGACCACAGACCACATTATGTGACGTTTGTCTCCACATACAATTTTTTACCTGTGCACGATAATATTATCGTTAAATACACTTATAAATTCGCCATTTTTTAGTTTTTACTTTCATTTCATTTTCCATGAGACAAGTAGTGTGTTTGAAAGGTCCCTTTGCCTTTGAATACTCTCATACACACATCACATCGATATATTGGCTGACCAGTATGCATCCTCATATGTTTCTCTAGTAAATCTTTTCTGTTCATATCTTTTCCACACACTGCGCATATGTAATTTATATTTTTCAAATTGTTATGCACACTCTCTACGTGGTGGTTCAATTGTTGAGCGATAGAATATTTTTTATTGCATTGACTGCATTGATATTTCGGCTTCGAAAAGCTTCGTTCCTTTGTGATTTGAGTAGGATTTTTTGGTAAGCTACAGATTCTGTAATGATAATATCATGATATGACGAACCTAAATACATATAATTGATGTTGTGACCTAGTTAAGAAATGAATCAGATTTGCAACCGTACTGGGTTCAATCTACTCAGTCCTAGGAGGGTTTATATTTTAAAATGTGTTTCACTCGAAGTTTTGAGCGTATTGGTTGGACAATGTGCCGTTGGGTTCCGGGTTCCTTACCCGCTAACGCTAGGCTTTCACGGTTGACCTCGCAAAAAGTTAGATGTGTAAAGATTTAAAAAAAAATAAAGAATTTTACCTGCTTTTTGCTTTCAAATCTGTTTTTGTCTGTAACTTCTGATTTTCCTTTTTATTAGGTGGTGATGTCTTAGTACATTTTCTGTAGTTAACAATTCGAGGTTCGCTATTTTTCTTACACCTAGAGCACACAAACCTCTTCCATCCTTCGAATGGCACAATCATTGGATATTTATGATTACACAAGGTACAGGCAATGTTCATTCGTTTGACTTGTGTATTAGAGTTCAAATTTCTTTTACGTTCACTTAGTTTCCGCTTTTTGCTAGTGCCGATTAAAGTAGTAGTTGTATGTTTCTTCAAAAGTTCATGTGCATTCAATATACGCTTAGTTGTACTGCTTGAGAAGCCTTCACCGACACCCAATTGTGATTGATAAGTTGAACCCAGCAGAGATTGTTGGGTTGACTGAACTAAATATTGCAATATATATATGTATATATTTCTATAGTTATTTACATTAAAGGCACGATATATTCTAGTAAAAATACACTATAATAAATTTTAGCTCACTCACATTCACTGAACGGTCGTTTGAAAGCTGCTTGTATTAGAGCATGGAAACGTTGTGCATTTCTTAGTTGTCTCGCGCAACTCTCACATATCATACTGTCTATTGGAACGACCTATGGAAAAATTGCTTAATAATGCAGCATTCATTTTAATAAAATAAAATCTGGCTATAAAATTATGTTATAGGGAAAATATTGTAACTTGTGTAATGGTTATGGTTTCAATTTAAACTCGCGGGAATATTTATCTCTTCGATTTTCTTGGAAAGCGCAACTTACAACGTGAAGTGTACGGAGCTCTGACGTTAAGTCAGAGCGGAATTATCCCAAGTTCTCTCTACCTACCCCTCATGATACCAGGTATTGCCTTGTATATGTCTAAATATAAAAGAAATGTGAATGGCGTACCCGAATACCAAAACAGTCGTACAATAATTGGTCATATCGCTGATCAACTCCCTCCAAGGAACATTTATCAGAGAAACTGCTCAGATTTTCATTTCCGTTACATAATCGACAGCAGCGTATTGACACACCCGCGTCACCGGATGCATGTGCCGTCGTTAACGGAAGAGAATCCTAATATTTAATATTAAACATTTAAAAATTTACGAAACAGAATAATAATTAGATATTCAGTAGGTATACGTTGTAAGAAAATATTTAATTAGGTTCATAATTATTTTAGTATTTACTTTACTAAAAATTTTCTGTAATCTTTCTTCAGACCACAACATATCCATTTTGTCCATAATTTATTATAATATGAAAATTACATAATTCAATAAGCTAACTTTACTAATTTAGAATACATTCGTAGATGACACTTCAATGTTAAAAATGACATGCATTTATATTTTTTCAGATAAAATAGTTTACTCATAACCATACTGTTTTTCTATAAATTATTGATGATGATAATTTATAATAATAGTAATATTATTATTAAATAATAAAATATAATCATCCTATTTTTTCTTAATAAATTCGATTACTTAAAGTAACGTATCTTATTAAATAAATATGACTTAAGCTAGAAATCAATGCTAAACTTTAAAACTGAGTGACTAAAAAAGGTTCCAGTGAAATAAAGTACTTACATAAAAACGATTTTGGTTTTTATTAAACATTCACTACGGACGGACTTATGGTCCGTAACTTTTGCTACTTAGTTTATTTTTGATATGTCATTAAATATATATAATATTTAAAATTAGAACTGGAGTTATAAGACTGCATAAATAGTCATTTGTGAGTTGTGCAGTGAGCTTGTGACATAGTCTTGTAGAATAGCGGCTGCCAGATTTTTATTAATCGGAAAAATAAAGCTATACAAAGAGGATTTTTCTCAAAATCCAAATGTTATTGATTCTAAACAAGCCTAGCTTAGGGAATTACCAATTTTTTCATAAAATTTTCAGTGTCCACCACGGAGATTCAAATTTTAATAGAAATTGTTGTAGACAGGTGCAATTTTTAACACAAAGTGTATTCCTTAAAGTGTTAATTACACACTTAGGAAATTAAAAAATATATAATTCTATTTTTTTTTTTTTAATTTTGTTTTTTTTTTTCAACAAGATAAGTTTTCTCTATGACAAGTGTTACCACTTGTAAAAATTAAAAAAGTCACAACGACTTCCAATTCTGACATGTTACCTTTTGACGTATTTTGAAAAGCACAATCGCCAATCGTTGTGCTCTTGAATAAAATAAATTATATATTTCTTGAGCTATTTTTATAGATATAAAATATATACAAATTAAGCTAAAACTATTAAATCGTCTACAATAAAAAAACAATTATATCTCTTCAGAACAAGCAAAAATTTATGTCACAACTTTTCAAAAACAACAATAGAATAAATTCACCAAGATGGGTAAAGCAGAGAAAGGAACACCTAAATATATAGCCAACAAAATAAAAGCTAAAGGCTTACAAAAACTTCGTTGGTACTGCCAAATGTGTCAAAAACAATGTCGTGATGAAAACGGCTTTAAATGCCACACCATGTCTGAATCACATCAGAGACAGCTCTTGTTATTTGCTGACAACGCGTCTAAATACATTGATGATTTCTCCAAAGAGTTTTCTGATGGGTATTTGGAATTATTAAAAAGGCAGTTTGGTACCAAACGAGTGAATGCAAACAAAGTGTATCAGGACTATATTTCTCATAGGTAATTATGTGTTAATTTTATGTATAGAAATGTGTGTAATAGCTGTAAATTTTAATTTGATTTCCAGTAATATGTAGATTTATATTACAAATGCTCGAATTTTTGTTACCAAATTACAGTTACAGGATATCAAAATGTGAAGAAAAAAGTTATATTAAGTCTCTTGAAACTAATTTTATTATTTATGACAGTACTCAATAACAAGAGTAGTAGAATATAATAACAAAAAGAAAGTTTTAAATCAACATTATTTTTAGGTACATGTTAAAAAACCAGCTATACACTTTTTACCACATAGCAGGGTAGTCAATGAAAACATAGAGTCAAGACACTCCATTCTCCACACCCAGCCTGACAACAAGACATTATGCGTTCAATGTGCGTGGAATTAAAAAAACTGCTTTGTCTTGTACCAGAATGAAAAAATAAAAATTATTTGAATATAATCATTACTCACAAGTAGAGATTGAACCCACAAACAATCACCCAGGCAGTTAAACACTGTCCCACTGCACTATTATGGCTATTGGCCACACATATTGCTTAGGATTTATTTAACTTGGCCAGCTATTTCGCTTATAACTAAAGTTTATCTAATTTTACAAAATTGTTATATTTAGATCACATTACATTACTTATCTTGCCTAATTTAAATTTACTTCCAGAGACCATCTCCACATGAACGCTACTCAATGGGAGACACTAACAGATTTTGTAAAGTGGCTTGGCAGAGAAGGCAAATGTGTAGTTGACGAAACTGAAAAAGGTTGGTTTGTGGCATATATTGACAGAGACCCGGCTACTATCGCAGCACAGGAGGCAAAGGCTAAGAAAGAAAAATTGGATAAAGATGATCAGGTACAATTGTTCTTTATGTATTTTTAATTGCATAGTGAAACAGATAGTTGTGAGTTCAAGTGCCAGTTTGAGAATGGTTATATTTAAATTACTAATAGCTTTGTTTGTGTGGACTTAATGACCATTCCCACCCAAAATATCAATTGTACTGAACAACTTTTGTTAAGTTGCCATGTCCTTCAAAGCTATATATTATATTGTATAGTTATTCTTTTATGGGTCTACATCAGGTGTTTTCAAAATCATTTTTACCCAAAATCCTGCTTAAGTTTAAATAGATATACATCTCTGCCTACTATTCAATGTGTGAAAAAGTTAAATATACAAAAATGTAATAAATCTATTTTTTATTTACAGGAAAGGATGTTAGATTTTATACAGAAACAAGTGGAAAAAGGCAAGAAAGAGACTAGCAAAGACGTACCTACATACACCGAATTGAAGAGGGAGAGCAGTCAAGAGAGGCTTACACTAAATCTTAATTTAAAAAGGAAAACTGATGGTAAGGAGTAACTTTTTTGTCTTCTTTAGTGTCAAGACACTCTGATCTCCATTTACGAGATGTTGCATATTGAGTGGCCAAACTTTTCAATATAATCTCAATTAGATTATTACCCCGAATGGGAATTGAACCCACAACCAATCCTGTTTGGAGACATTGTCCCAATGTGACACAATGGCATCATGTAATTTGTTATTATTAATAAAATTATTTGAGTTTGCATGGTTAGCTAATGTGGTTCAATTATTGTAAACTGTTTGATTGAATTAAAATTTGGAATACATCTTTAGTTTTAATGATATTAAGTATTGGAACACCTGAAGTTTAAATGTAATAGACCAGCTGTACTATAAGATAGAAGGAAATGGTGCTTTAAACAAGTTGCAACTAGATGTTAACATATAAAAATTTGAGGTCAACACAAGCGAAGTTGCTGGCAGCTGCTAGTTTTATTTTTGTTCAGCTTCAAGCTTCTCCCAGCGTAAGAGAGTAGCTAGAGCGTGGTGGAATAGTCATTTGACGTGCATGAGAGCAAAGAAATTAATATACTTGAAATATCAGTCGTCCGGAGTGGTAATCAATCCCACAGCCATTCACGTTTGAAGTCCACTGTGAAGCGATGGCCTCAGCACAATAATAATTTGTTATAAACAAATATTACCTCCTTAGAGATATAATTTTATTGATTTTGTTTCAGAAAAAAAACCGGACTCAATAAAAACAGCTTTCAAAATCAAATCAAAGGATGTCAAAGAGGAGTCGTCGAGTAAAAAACAAAAAATCGAAGAAAAATCGAAACAATCAGCTTTAGATGAAATAATGGCCATGCAGGAGAGAGAGAAGGAGAAAGCCAACAGGTGAAAAAGAATTTGACTAAGTTGAACTGCCGTCCATGACGGTTGTGGGTTCGATTACCCGCTCTGTGACTTTATTCTGGTGGCAAGACAAAGCGCGGCGTTCAGTTCCCCCACTCAAAACGCAATGTCTCAATTTATTCTATGAGATGTTCCAATCCTTTCGCGAGCAAATATTCAATTTTTATTAATTGATTAAAGTATAGATTATATTTTGAAAGAACAACTGTTGAGTTTCTCCCCGGTTCTACTGAACAGAACTGCCTTCCGAGAACGTTGCATGTTTTAGTACTGACAATACTGGCATGCATATGTAAGCTGACGATTTAAATCTTTTTATTTGAATAAAGAATATATGGATTTTGACCATCATTCATTTCAAAATTCCACCTCGGTCAAACTTAAGTTTTACTTGTAAGTGAAACTTGTAAGGTAAATGTTGATCAGATTAGAGACACGGACTTGAACGGTTTTCAAGAGGCGCGGGTTCAAATCCCGCTACGTTAAAAAAATTATACACCTCTTGCAAACCGTTCAAATTCAAATATATGTTTTTCAATTTCCTAAATGTGTAAAAAATAAATAAATAAATATTGTTTATAAGTTTTGAAAGAAACGAAAATCGAACCTGTGGTAACCTCTATACTGTTACAGGAAGGACTATTGGTTAGCAGAGGGCATTATAATAAAAATAGTGACAAAATCACTTGGGGATAAATTTTTCAAGAGAAAAGGTGTTGTTGAAAAAGTGATCGACAAATACGTGGCCCAAGTCAAGTTATTAGATGAAGGTGTCAAATTAAAACTGGACCAAGTATGGGATTATATATTTTTTTTATATATATATATATATATATATATAGTCCTAAGGCACTCCGACGTTGAGTTGTCGAGCGGCGGATCTCGACCCCGCGTTATGTGAGAAATGGATTCGAACCCACAATAAATGGTGTTTACAGCCAGGCACTGAACCACTGCACCGTAACGGCTTTACTATTATTCCTACAGCTCGAGGCTTTTCCTTCCGCATAGCAGGGTTAGTCGAAGAGAACTTAACTTAGCGTCGCAATTCTCCACTCTCCATTTCTCTATTTCTCTATTCATTCATCGGAACATTGCGTGTGTGGCTTTATCTTGGGTATCAGAGGGGAGGAATGAAAATAATAATTCCTCTGAGCTGAAACGGACCCACAACCACTGGTTTTACAGTCCAGACGTTGTCCCACAGTCCAAATTACACAGCTCATATCTGAACTCCATATTTATATTGATTTTCAAGTTCAAGCCTTTTCTTATAATTATTGAATTTTTGTTTATAAGTGAATTTGAGCATTATTTGAACGGCTGGCAATAAATAGGGGACTGAGCATGGCTCCATAGCGACCGACGGCGGTATTTTGGAGACGTTTATTTTCCCAAATGGGATCACTGCCCTAATATTTTAACTATTATTAAATTTTTATATTAACCCATATTACTGATAACAGACGCAATGTCGCAGTGGTACAGCGGCTGACTAAACGAATACTCGTATTCCACGAAGTTCCACGTAGTTCCACGAAGACTCTCACTCGGCGGTATTAATTTAATTTCAATTATTTTCGATTCCCACCCTGCAGAGAGCAGAGTGTATTGACACTAGCTTCCATGTGACATCCCTGGTTTACGTGGAAGCTAAGCTTAATATATATTTTTATATTATAATTATTTTTCAGAATCACGTTGAAACTGTGATACCGTCTCCGGGGCGTTTGGTCAGATTTGTGAATGGAGCTTACCGAGGACACACGGGACTCTTGCAAAATGTAGACACTGATAACTTTTCCTGTGATGTAGAAGTTAGTGTTTTTTTTCTTTTTTATATATTCAAGCTACATTTGAACCTGTGCCACATGGCAACTTTCCACAAGTGTTGTTTATGTAAATTGTGAACGAGTGTATGATAAATTCGACGTAGCTCGATAAAAACGTATTTAGAAAACGTATAAAAATTTTAACGCAGCAGGATTCGAAGCCTCGCCTCTTGGAAGCCCGCCCAAGCGCTCTGATCGCTGAGCCATGCGTTCTATATCCGGCTGTGTCGAAATTATTAGACGTTTATACAACCTATTGTTATTGTTAGCATCTCAGTAGAGAGATTTTGTAAATTTCTGCTACCCAAACTATTTTATGAACAGTCTATACTAGTAAATAAAATTTTGGTGTCTGTTTGTAATATCAAAATAACCACTTTTTACTAAATACATATATACACGATACATATGACAAAATAACATTTTTTTACAATTTTGGTCTGTCCGTCTGCTTGTCCCGGCTAATCGCTGGAACTGCTGGCCCGATTTTAACGGAACTTTCACTGGCATATTGGTGTTGAAATAAGGAGTAACTTAGCCTACTTTCATTTAGAATTCCTCGCGGGCACAGCTTGTGGTTTATAAGGTTTTTTATTTTCGAAGATTTTTTTATTTTCTTTTTTCAAATGAGACAGCAATTTTAGAAAGCTGATTACTTAAATTTATTTACAGATTTCCGGTGGACTGCTCAAAGGCAGACTCGTGAAAGGTGTACAGTATGAAGACATAAGTAAAATGGCGACATGATAAATTTATTACACAATAAATGGTTTATTTTTATTTTTGGGTTTTATTTACTTGTTTTTCTTTAAATAAATTTACATTATATTAATGAAATTGTATCTTTAATAAATATATATATATATATATATATTATTAAATCTAGTATTTATTAATTTCATGTTAAAGATTTGGTATAAATAAATAATTGAACAATGAAAATAAAAAAAAAGAATAGGAATAATTAATATGGAATTATTGTGTCTGTAATCAAATAATACTTTTAAATAATATAATATATTTATTTATTTATTTATATAAGTATACAAGGTGGGCCGAAAGAAATAACTATTGAAGATGCTCTTATTTTTGTAAATGGCGGCCAATGTCAAATCTGTTTTGACATTTTTGAACTAGACAGATGTAGAATACAAGTAGAACAAGCCATGGAGCGAGTCGTCCGGCACCGACTGCACCAATACTGACTGACTATAGCGATATTTCACATTGCTATAGTCTCTTTCGCCAATTCCAAATATTTAGTGAATTTCGTATATTACGTTCAGTCTTTCAAGTACAGTCGTGGGATTGTTTCCTTTCGTATGGCTCTATGGTTACAAGACTAGATTTAAAAGTAATTGGTTGGTGTTATATTAACTACAGGATTGTATCTATGCAAATAGTCACAATCAAGCCAAGACGAGAACAGCCACCAACAATATGTCAGATGAACTACCGACGAGAAGAGAACTAGAAGGACGATGACGCGCTCGACACATATCAACTGTGCCATTCTTCAATTGTTATTATCTCTGGTAGTTTTCAGACTTGATAACTTTATCAATAATTGCACAGACAAAACCTTCAGTTTTCACCAGTAACCCAATCTGTAGTCAAAGTAAAGAGGCAGCTTTGTCCATATTTGGACTATCATTAAAATCCTGTGGGGTCTTCCATGCAGCTCTTTCAACTTTTATTAAGAAGTAGTAAGAAACAGAAGTATTAAGACGTGCGTGTGTGTGTCTGTGTGCGTGTGCGCGTGTGTGTGTGTGTGCGCGTGTGTGTGTGTGCGTGTGTGTGTGTGTGTGTGTCAATGTTACTTAACATTGTATTAAATTAGAAAAAGTAACTTTTGTATTTGAAAACATCATCTGATGAGTTTCTCTGTGGCTCTTCTCGGTAGAACTGCCCTCCGAGCCGGTGGTAGCTTTAGGTTCATTCGACACTTTAAAAGTACTTGCTCAAGTATATTTAAATAAAGGATAACTTTGAAAAAAATTAAAGTTTTATATAACTTAGAAAAAATATAAATACTCGTAGTTATGTATGTGGCTGAGCGGTTAGAGCGCTTGGACTGTTGCGTTAAAGTTTTATAATTTTTCTGAAATTCTAAAATGTTTTTATTCTTTTCTTCATTTTTGTCTCATTAATGGTCTTAATTTAATTAGTTTTTCATATATTATTTGTTGTATCTTATGTTTATAATATGAATACAATTTATTTAAAATTAAGGTAAAACTATTAAGAAATGTGATTTTGTCCACCACATAAAAACTTGACAAGGCCCATTGTAAAAAGGTTGCTCGCCCCTAGAGCACTCTAAACACGTAGGATTGTTTTTTTTTTCTAACATTTTAACCAGACCAAGGTCGTTAGTCGTTATATATAATTTAAAAAAAAATGCAATTACTGTCTTTTTAATTTTCAATTTATAAATAAATATTTAAAAAGGTATAAATAAAACATATAAAATACTGCACCATAATCATAAATATATAATTATTATAAAATGTGACATAAGTATTAAACAGTATTTAGTAGCGATTAAAACACATACACATACATTCAACGCGGTCTACTCGAAAATATTCGAAGAGTCAATCCGACAGCTGTCACTTTGACGGCGGGCACGTGTTGCCATATACAAAAAACACGTCAATCTACTATAAAACTAGGTAAAGGTCTGACAGCACCGGTTTTAAGGCACGATATTTAGGTAAAAATTCTAAAATATTAAATGTATTTTTTAAATGTAACTGCACAAATAACGTGATATATTATAATATAACATTTAAAAATTGGATGGATACAGGGATGGTTTAAAATTCAAAAAGAAAAAACTATTATATAAAAAAACACATAGATAAACTACAATTACTCTATATACTATATAAAAATAGAATTCCAAAAGTATTGAACTGTTTTTAAAATATATCAATCATACCTTCTAAATGCATCAATGGATAAAAATATTTTAATCTGTATTTAAAGAAATTATATAAGATATTAATAAAAATAAAAAATCCTCAAATTTTTACACATATGCATTTAGAGTAGGTGTTTAACGTGAAAGGGTAGCAAGTTCAATCACGATAGAAGTATATAACGTAATTTAGAAATATTTAAGCACTATCGCACATTACATTTTGCATATATCAATAACAACACTATAAAATTTAAATAAAACCTATTCAAAATGGGACGATACGACATTTCTAAAAACAGAAGTTGAAATTTTAAGAAATATTCTAAAAAAAAAAAGTAGTAGAAGCAAAAATAAAAAGTCTCAAGTCTTTGATCGACTACAATTAAAAATGTTAAAAAATATATATTAATAATGTTGTGATGATTGGATATATTTAATTAATATACAAAAAAAAAAAATAATGTCGCGTCCCGGCAATGTGTATTGCCATTTAAAAAAAATACGCTATAAGTACTGTCTCCTACGAACTACACTAAAACTAATGTTTAACGCAAATGCTGTTGTAAATACTAAAGAAAAAATAATTAAATATTTGTATCTGATCATTCATTTTCTTGTTATCGACATTCTACCTTTTCCTTTTTTTTTTCAACGACACTCATTTGTTTTCGAGACATTGCCTGTTGAGTGGAACTCAACGCCACATTTTGTCTTAGAGAAGTAAAAAACATGTTAAATATAACCATTGCCGCGAGTGGGAATCGAACCCAAACCAAAAGTGTTTACAGTGAGACGCAGAACCACTGCGAAATGATGGTGATCTCAACAATTGTAGTTCCGTTAACTTAATTAAATACAATTTAAAATATATAGATATATACAAAAACGAACAATCAGAACAAATAAATGCATTTAAAAAAAATTAAGCTTTCACCGCGAAATTCTCATATGTTCAGTGTGGGCAGTGTTGCCAGTTTCTGTTGAGGAGAAGAAGGAGGTAGCAGGTTCTATTTCTTCAATAGTTTCTCCTCTTCAGGGTTAGCGTCCCCTTTGTCGTATGGCTTGAAAGACGAGTTCGTTATAGGACTGGCTGATATCGGTGTAAACTGTAATATGAAAAACATATATAAAGCAGCAGCATAGCAGGGGTATTCAGACAAAAGTCAGTGTCAAAACACTCCGTTGCCAACACTCCACTCGCCTCCCAGCTCCAAGACATAGCGTATTGAGTGGCGGTGTCTTACATCTAAACATGCAATAATTCCTCCGGATTGTGGGATCGAACCCACAACCAATCGCGTTTACAATGAGACACTGTCTCACTGCGCCACAATGGCCTCACCTTTATTATAAATATATATAAAATGATAATGTTTTAGAGATTATTACCAACCACACCTAATATCTAGTCTTAGGAGTATCCAACGTCTGACAGCATGAAATAAATTACACATAATTATTATATACATAAAAACAAAATTTCAAATATTATTATTCCAACAAGACTTTGGAACTGATGAACATAAAGCTACCACCAGCTCAGGAGGCAGTTCTACTGAGAAGAGCCCGAGAATATTTTATTAAATACAACAGCTAACTTGCATTAAATTCACAATGTTATTACAGTAAATGTGAATAAAAATACCTGTTTGAGTGGAGTTATGTCGTTTGCAATTTCTAAAATCTCCTCAAGCCTATCTCCTTCACGCAAAAGCTAGAAAAAAAATAAGAAATAAAAATTATTATTGGTTTTGTCGCCCACCTTTTTTTCATAACCCCCCCCCTAAATCTGATACGTTGACAATCGAGCGGGGGGAATTGAATGCCGCAAAACTCAATTTATATTTTGGATAAAAACCAAAACCCCCCGTTCCCGTAGGAATTTTGGTAAATCCTCGAATGCATAATGCGCCTTGCTCTACACTCCCAAGGAACCCTATCCTCGTTTCAGCTATTTGTTGTCAGTCAGTCAGTAGGTCAGTCAGTAACGCATTTGTTTTGATATATCCATACTTAATATTAAAAAATGCAAAATGTAACTATGTATGTCCGTCTGTGAAGTCATCACGGCCAAAATGCTGAGCTGATTGTGATGACATTTTACATAGAGAAACTTCAGTGTTGGAATGAACATAGGCTTTTTTTCAATTTTTCCAGGACATTCATTGTTCAATGACAATGTACAAGACAGCTGTAGTTCGCAGCGGATGGTTTGTATTCATATATATATAGATGTATCACCTTATCGACTTCCGGTTCAATCTGTTCGTTGGTGCCTCCCTTATTAAGAGCACCTTTCTCCATAAGAGTTGCACGTTTCGCCGCCAAGTACATGGACCTGTAACAACATTACAATTAAAATATCATGACAATAAGTGTAGGTTCAATACAAGCTACAAGACCTTAAACGTCCAGACCTAGACAATGTAACAATAGTCCTAAAAACTAATGGCCAGCTAATGTTACCTTTTGATAGTCAAATAGTAGAGCTCAGCGATGGCTCTCACAGAGTAATCTGGTACGAAGGTGTGACGCAGCATCGAGTCCATGTTGAGGTTCTGCAGAGACCCGAGGGTCGAGGGCGCTGGAGACTCCGCTGGGAACGAAACGAGGAAATAAATATATGATAAAGTTAATAAATAAACAATGGCCATTGCGGTGCAATGGAACACTGATTGTTAATAAAGTATTGTAATATTTATTATCAGCTGTATATTGATATATGACTGTGAAAGTGTCGTCAAAACCGGTCCAGCCGCTCCAGCAATTAGCCGGAACAAACAAACAGACAGACAAAAATTAAAAAAAAAATGTTATTTAGGTGTATGTACCGTGTATTTACATACATAAATTACGTGTGTATTGTATTGTACACACAAAAATTCAAATACGTGTGTATTGTACATACATAAATTTATAATAAATAAATAAAACGCCTTTATTTAAGTATTACAAACAGACACTCCACTTTTTTTTATTTGTATAGATTTTCAAATAAAAGCAAACAAAATACACAAATGGACGCAGGAACTCACCAAGTCCAACATTTTGAATGAGGGCCTGCACGCCGAAGTACGTAAAGGGCCCCGCCTCGAACACCAGGTTCTCTCTGCCCACCGTCACCTCCACGCGACCCTCAAGGATCAGCACGAAGTAGTCCACCTGGGGTGGAAAAAGAGATTGAATTAAACTAGCATTTTGAAGGCTCAGTGCGACAGACAGCAACTAAATGCGCGATTGCTCCAGGGTTCGATGCCGCTCGGAGGAATGTTTTTTTTTAATTATTTCCATTTTTCGGCTCTGATTATAAGACAAAGCGCGGCGTTGTGGCTCTTCACTAAACACGCGAAATATCAAATTCGTGCAGAGAGAGGAGAACAATGACATTAGATTAGGTTAGGTCTCTGACTACTATGCTAAGTAGGAAAAAGTTCAAAGAAAGATATAAAAAATAATAATCAATCAATTCTCAATATAAATATATTATTAAACTAGCTCCCCGCCCGCGGCTCTCCTTGTGGAAACCGTACGACCATAACTACTCCATTTTTTTCGCCCGCCCGTTCGATTTTACTTAAAACAATAAACTTTGCTCAAGCTTTAACATTAACAGTATTTTGAGAAATGTTAAACCAAAATACAATAGTCAAAACTGTATTAAAATCCGATTAGCGCGTGCACGAACAAACGCACAGACAGACAGAAGAGAATTTTTTAAAATGAAACTTTATTTTTTAACCGGATTATTAATCGCTTATATTATTGATAATCTAAACGACTGGGTTTCAAAAATGTATTTTCGAATACCAATAACATACGCGCAATTAATCCGGTTAGTTAAATAGTTTTATTACAAAATGTGCAGTTATCGCGAAAATCTAAGAGTTTATTAGAAGGGAAAATTAAAAATCATATTTTTTTTCTTATATATCTTTCGTGTATAGTCAGGGATCGGTAACATTTTTATTAAATATATATATATATATATATATGGTACAATGGCTACAATGGTAGCATATATTGACACCCACCCAAAATGTACAGTCTCTCCAGTACTCACCGGTTTCCCTTCTTGGAAGACATACTTCTTGGGATCATTCCTGTCTTCGTCACCGCGCAACTTGATATGCTGTATGACGTCTTGTTTGAGGAGTCTTCGGAGCACCGTCTCCGATATCATTTCGGGACGGAAAGCGTCGACACCTGTTCACGATAACATGTACATACTTTATTATATTAATTATTAAAAAAAACATATATTTAGAAAACGTATAAAAATTTGAACGCAGCGGGATTTGAACCCGCGCCTCTTGAGAACCGTTCAACCGTTCGGGTTCGAATGCCGCTGCGTTCAAATTTTTTATACGTTTTCTAAATAGATGATTTTACAATTGCCTAAGTCTGTGAATAAATAACAGTTTAAAACAAATTTAAAAGAAATATCAATTACTAGCTGCCTTCGTTCGCGTGGAATTTTAAAATTAAAGTTGCTAAATTGCTCATTATTACATCAGCTATCTAGCCAGTGAAAGTCCCTTCAAAATCGGTCTAGCCGTTGCAGAAATTAGCCGGAATAAACAAACAGACAAAAATTGTAAAAAATAATATTTCGGTATATGTATAAAATATTTATGCATTTAAAATATAATAATAAAAAATATATATTCCAGGGAAGTGACCGATATCAAATAGGTGGAACAACTACTCCATCTTGCATTGGACAGAACAGAGTCTAAGAAACTAGCGGCCTAAATTCATGATTGAAGAGGCACCCACCCAGAGATGAAGAAGCTCAAAAAAGCACAGATTCTAAAAAAAAACTATCACTAGAAAAGTACGCACTAGCACTCAAGAACTGGAAGGTGGCCAGCACCAACTGCGGCGAGACATGCACGCGCTGGTGCTGGTGTCCGGCGAAAGCGGCGATATTTTGCATCTTGTTCATTGGACGCAGTAAACGTTTCTTTGTACGGTTGTCACCTGTGCAAAAAGTATTTCAAGTAAAACAATAAAAAAAATTCGTGTTATGTTAAATGTTAACGCTTTTTCCTGCATAGCAGGCTAGTCAGAGATAACCTAGTGTCAAGACACTCCGTTCGGCACTTTCCACTTGAAATCGAGACTCAACGTCGCGCTTTGTCTTAGGTAAAAGACCGAAAGGATGAAAATAACTTAAATATAACCATTCCTACAGTACCACTGTGCCACGACGGCCTAACAAGCTTATATTAAATGTTAAAGTGAGATTTGAACCCACAACCAACAATAGTATAGTCAAATATTCACCGTCTGTATCAACTTAACACGAAACGCATGAAATGTAATGGTCCCACCACTATTGCGGACATCTAAAAGTAAAAAACAACTTAACCCACCTTAAAACCTCAAAAAACTGACATAAAAAAAAACTGTCAAACTCACTAATAACGTCACTCTCATCAACAATCTCTGCTTGTATCATCTCCTCGATGACATCCTCCAGGGTCACCAGGCCTACCGTCTCGTAAACCGGATCACCGTCCCCTTCTTCTATGCGCTGGACGAACGCCATGTGACCTTTGTAACCTAGGATTAAAAAAAAAAATGTGTTAATTATTTTTGTGTATTTTAAATCAATCTATATAAGAGTGAGGAGTTTAAAAAAAATAAACTGTCAAATTTAATTTGGTGATTTAAAATCAGCCTGTATAAGAGCGTCCGACATTAAAGGCGTTAATACTGATTTTATTGAGTCTAGTGTATATTTTAGATTTTTCTTTGAATGGCCGAGGCTAGTGAAAAATCACTCAGCTCTCCATATTCTATCCTAACAGAGACACTGTATGTAAAATGGCGACTTTGTCCAACTAAAGCAGGGAAATGATCCCTTTTTGTTTTAATATTTATCATTGAAATATTTTTTTTGTTTCCATACACATTTTTTACAACAGAACCTAGCGTCAAGACACTCCGTTCTTCATTGTCCCCTTGAATTCGAGACATTGCGTGTTGAATGGCGAAACTCAACGCCGCGCTTTATCTTAACAAAATTGAGAAATGAAAGTAATTTAAAAATACGCCTACCTCTAAGCGGGGATCGAACTCACAACCAAAGCCGTTTGCAGTCATACGCGGTCCCACTGCGCCACGATGACGTAATTAATTGTATACATAATATTATTTTCATTTATATTTCCGTTACTTAAAACTAAGTTTTGAAAGACTTATAGAGCTGTATATATTCCCTACGAGAGTTCAGCTTATAAATCATAGCCTTTTGTTTATTTACCTAATAAAATATAAGTCGTCTATAATTAAGTAGGTATTATTATATATTTTTAAAGACCTTAAAAATCTTTGAAAAATGTTGGGGCGTAGATGGCATAACCCAGTTCCTGTTATTAACGGCCATCTTGAAATTAAAAATAAAAATGCTTCTGCCACATACAATTTCACCTTATGGTAAAATATGAACTCGCTACTACATAAGCGGTGTGAAAGTTTTTTACACCACAAACTACAGGTATTACAACACAAACTTCACGAATAGGACACAAAATTTAATAGATGGACCCCAAAGTGAACAATATAACATTCTATCAGCACCTAAGTGCCTTGTTATTCTCAGTCAATCAGTTATCTTTCTAGCATACGTTTTTTTTTAACTTCACGCTCGGCCTCTCGCATAGCAGGGTAGCTAGGACCTAGTGTCAAAACACTTCGTTTTCCACTTTCCAACAGAATTCTTGTCTAAAATTGAGCCGGATAATAAAGTTTCACCTTCGAAAACGTTTAAACAGACCAGCGGTTATAAATAACCCGACCGATATATTAATCGCGACTTAGTTATTATTCATAGAATTTTTTTGGCTACATTCCCTATATTTTTACAATAACTCTCTCAGACAAGAGCACCGTCTAGCATTGCCTTTGAATATTGGCAATAAATATTTTAACGTTACATAAATCGATAATAATTTATTCATCATCAAATTCATCACAAAAGACGCGTTTTATATATTTTCCCGCATACCGTTCTCCACTATCCGCCCATATCCGAGCGAGACTGCACTTCGTCTTCTCATCAGAGCGCGGAATCGAAAATAATATAATATAATCATCGAATGGGAATTGAACCCACAACCAATGCGTATACAGACATACATTGCTACGGCCGCGATGACTACTTTTTATATTAATTTATTTATACTTCATTGTAGAAAATTATCGCTAACTAGCGATCTCTTCGATTAGGTGATTTGGAAACTTACATAGCTTGGGTGGTGTAAAAACATATTATAACACTGGCGTTCCGCTCGCGGCTTCGCCTGCGTTAGCTACATGACTAAACTATTACGTTATTTCGTCCGGTCGCGTTCTCACTTTAATCACACACTTTGCTTAAATTTATAATTTAAACGGTAGTAACTTGTTTATGAGAAGGTCCGATTGAAATGAAACAAACACTAAATGTTAAAGGAAACTAATAGTTTGCCACAATATAACAATCAAAATTGCATTTAAATCAGTTAAGCTGTTTCTGAGATTAGCGTGCACAAACAAACAGACAAACAAAACAGAAAATTAAAAATCATTGTTTCGAATTCTATTATATTGACATATAATGCTCCTAATATTTTTTTTTCATATATCTTCCATGTACAGTCAGCGATTTTATTATATGTATAGAAAATTGCATTACATCCTATTACCCAGATATCTATAAAATACATACTAATATATATCGTAATAATCGTTAAAATTAGAGATTGTAGAGGCTGTAAGTGATTTGATTGATTTTTAACTAATTTCTTAAAAATACTCAATGATTTCGCATTTACTGTAATATACACTTTGTAATATCAATCCAACAATAAAAACCAACTCATCCGATGAACTCCTAGAACCTCCTCACCAGTAACCAACTCACCTTCCTTGAACTGCTTCAACATGACATCCAGGGTGATATCCTCAAAGACGAAGTTGCAAGGGTTCTGGTAGTATTGGCACAGGGTGCGCAGAGGCGTGTTGTCGTCGGGGTCGACGAAGGCCAGGTCCTTGATGAAGAGCACCGTCACTATGTTACCGCGGTTGCCCTCGTACACCGGGATACGGGAGTAACCTTGGAATTTGGAAAAAAAATGGCAAAAAGTTATTAAATAATAATTGAAACAAGTGTACTAAAATAGCATCTCACAAAAGTTGTTCCAAGACTTCCGGATTTTTCCGAATTATTAAAATTTATTTTTCGTTTACGTATCTTTAGCGTATAACTACAAACTTTTTTTTTAATAAACATATAAAATGTTGAACGTAGCGGTATTCGAACGGCCAAGCGCTCTGGCAGCTAAGCCATACGGTCTACACCCGACTACGCCGAAACTCTTATAGGGTATGAGTATTACACTTTATAGTTTGTTGCATCTCTTTGGACTTTTAATATGTTACTTTTAAAATGTACATTAAATAATGCACCCGCTCTTTACGATGACAACGTGACATCTCGTAAAAATTGTTTTTTTTTTTCTATTTTACTTGATATTCGAGGCTGCGGTCTTTGGGTTTGCATTCTACAAAATCACAGTATATTTTAATCGTTCCCTTAAAACCCGTGGCTTTAAATATCAAGTAATAAAACGGTGAAATAATTTTGACGATATATTATTTTCATATCCTAAGTGTTTTCAACACTTTAAAAATGTTACAAAAAATATTAATACTCATTCATAGTAAAAAAAATCAAGGAATACACATACATTTTGTATGTGTATTAATGTATGTATGTATGTGTGTATTTATGTTTCTATGTAAGTATATTTGCTTGCTAATTTGAATTTATTATATTTAATTTAGTACAACACTTGCTGTTCCTCTCTGTTAATCCTTTAGTTATCGGTTGACTGGAAGAGATTGCTTCTAGTAATAAAGCCGCCATTGCACATATAATTTAATTGTAATTTCTGATAATGTGTTTTTTTTTATTATTAAATTTTAGTAATATCAATTGTACCTATTATTGTTAAATATATAACCTATCGAAACCGTCAATCACTCATACTTTTAGGAAGCGTATAAAATTTTTAACGCAGCGGGAATCGAACCCGCGTCTCTAGCGAACCGCCTAAGCGCTCCGACCGCCAAGCCATGTCGCATAATCAAACCTGTGTCCATTTAAAAACTTACCAGACTTAACAATCTCACTCATAGTTTCAAAGTCCAATACACTGTTGATGGGCAGCATGTAGCAGTCTTGCAATTTGGTCATAACATCTCTGACGGTCTTTTTGCGAAGGTCCAGGGCACCGGATATGATATTCACCTCCTCCTTGTCCAGATCGTTCACGTGGTTAGTGATCTGGCGGAGAAAAGATATAAAGAGAATGAAGAACTCTGTCATTTGTAATAAAAGTCTCATGGACCAATATATTTATATTTACCAACTATACCAACTATATTTATATCTAAAATCTCTAATTGCATATAAAAAGCTAAAATTTCGAGAAGTGCTGGAGGATGAGGATAAGGAGGAGATCCCCAAGTTTTTTATTATACGAGGACTGTGAAAAACAAGATTTCATATTTTATAGTCGAAACGAATTTGTGGGTGACAATTTTTTTTTCCACCTTGAAGCTTTTTCCCGTATAGCGGGGTAGTGAGAGAGAACACCGTTCCATGTTCTATTCGTTCGAATACAAGACCATACTTGATGAGTTGCGAAACTCAACGCCGCTCTTTGCTTCTATATTATATATAGAGAATAATTAGTTCAACTGAATCAGATATAAGACCTTGCATGATCTATGAGATACAGATATGTATGATACGAAGTGTCATACATATCTGTATCTCATAGATCACAGCATTATGCAACATTATTAGTGAAAAAGTATTAAAATAAGACTGATAATATTTTATATTTTGAAATTGAAACTATTTTTAACCGGATTAATCATCAATCCTTAAATAGTCAATCAAATCCGATCAATCAAATCAGTAAATAAGTGCGCGTACAAACATTCTGTTTTTTAAAATCCTTTAAAGCCAGTTCCAGAGATTAGCCGGAACAAATAGACAGAGAAATAGACAAAAAATGTTTTTTTTGGTATATGTACCGTTATATATTTTATAAAAAAGCGGTTATTTTAATATTACAAACGGACACTGCAAATTTTGTTTATTCGTTGCATATGCATAGATGCATAGATATATATATTGTTTTGATAACTATAAGAAAATAGAATAATAAATTCCACAAACCTTAACTAACTCCTTCAATCTTTCTCTATTGTAGTGTGTTCCGATTTCCTCTCCCAAGAAATAGTCTAGTAGCTTACTGGTCGGCCATGCGAGTGGAGCGCATATACCCATTACAATCTAAAAGGAAATATTAATATTATCATATATATATATATATACATATATATATAGAAAGTGTAAAAAAAATATTGAACGTTTCGTTATCTAAATGTAGCACCTCTTGCAAACGGTCCAAACACTGCAACCAATTAGGCTATAGCTTCTTATTGAACTACGTCGAAATTCTTTAATTACTTACTGGTAATCGACTATTTTTGGTGTAAAAAAGTTAATTTTGATAATTTCATGTTGTTATGTTAAAAATCAAAACCAAATAATTATTATATAAAAACGTTTAAAAAATTAACATATTATATCTATCCAAGATAGACGGACAAACTGAGATAAATCTTAAATCTTGTCCATTATTTTCGAGAAACGCATGTTGGGTGCTCAAGTCGTGCTTCGACTTCGGGATTGGAGCAACAAAATATAAATAATTTTAACATAAACATTTTTCAATCGAACCCACTACTACTGTAACAACCGAACATTTGAAATTGCACCACGCAAACCCCAAAATTTGGCTATGGAAGATGCTTTTCCTGGCATAAAAGGCTACGCAGAGAGAATCTAGTGTCAAGACACTCCATTCTCCGCCTTTCTTTCTGCTTGAATTTAATACGTTTCATATTGAGTGGTGCAACTCTACGCCGCGCTAATTCATAGATATTTAGTTAAAATAATTAAAAAAAAAACAACTTACCTTCATTATCCATATACTTTTAGCACCAATAAAAAGTCCATGTCTTGCGCAAACAGCTTGCGGCGTAATTTCCGCTATAAATACAATAGCCAGAGTCGAACCTATGACCGCTACTAAGCCAGAAGTCAAATCATCCAAGATAACAGTGAAGGTGCTGTTCACGGCCACATTACTCAACAAAATCGTACACAGTAAGTAGTTCCCATGAGATCTGACCGGCATAATGGCTCTCGCATATTTCCTCTCTTTATCGGTTCCAGTGTTGGCAATAATTTTCAATTCAGTTCTATCCAACGCCATAAGTCCAAGGTTCAATCCGGAGAAAAGAGAAGCCAACATTAACAGGATTACTATGAGAATAAGTGAGGCCCAAAGAGGCAAGAGTTTGTTGTAAGTACTTATGACCTTCCATTTCTCTTGCCCTTGGTGCACAAACTCTTCTTCAGGGGAATTTTTAGCACATATGTAAAATTTGTTGCCTTCTAATGGCGGGGGTGCTATCAGTTCGACGAGTGCCGAGTCGGCTTCAGCTGACTTGACCTGCGAAAAAGACAAAAATAAAATTTAACAAACATACACGGTGGCATATATTTGGATATATTTACTGGCAAGACAATACGGCGCGGCGTGGAATTTCGTAACTGAACACGTAATATCTTGAAAGCGGGTGGAAGGTGGAGAACACTGTCTTGACCCTAGGTGCTTTCAATCTCTGCCACATTTACAGAGCGGGCAAATACAAATAAATTAAGAAAATAATTCTTCCGAATTAGAATTGAACCTACAACCATTGTGCTTATTGTCAGACAGCGCTACAATGACATTAATAACATAATTAATTATAGTAATTAGTGTGACGATAACTTTATTCAAATCTAATCTCAGCCTTTATCTGATACTTAGATTAGCGCGAAAAAACGTTCAATGTAATTGGAGCAAGGTGTTTACTCAATAATTATTGCAAACAAGGCTTTATTTAGTACATTAAAAAATATATATTATTTTGTTTATGAATACTACATTGATGTTCTCGTGTGGAGTTAAACGCCGGTGCTCACTCGGGAGGAGTGGTCGACTAATTCTAAAATTATATTTTAGAAGACAAAAATTTTGAGTTTCTCGCGCGCTCTTGTCAGCATAACTAACCTTACGGGCCAATGTAGCTTGCTGTATGACTGACAATACTGACATACATATATCAATTGATAGCCCAAATCAAACTCATAGGGTTTTAAGGCAGGTTCACGCTATTTCCCGCACAGCAGTCAAATAAAACCTATTGTCAACACCCCGTTCTCCACTGTCCGACCAAATTTGGAGACATTGTGTGTGGTGTTGTGGAACTCAAAGCTGAGTTTTCCTGTACCAGTGCGAAGAAAATAATGTAATTTAATTGAACCCACAACTATTGTTTTTGCAGTTAAACGCCGTGATGGACTAATTTCATTTTATACTGCAAATAAGTCAATAGGCGTTGATTTGGCGTGCCTGAGCGCACACAGTGGTTGTGGGTTCCATCTCCACTCTGGTAAAAAGTTTCTATTGAAAATATAATTTCATTTCCAATAATGTCCAGTCAAACCATGCTTCGGCGTTGAGGCCACTGTATGGCCGGAAAGTAGACTCAAAAATTAAATCATGATGTTATCTTAAAATTATATATTTTCTTGACACTTATTACTGTCCATAATCTTTAAGCAAGCAGCATTACCCGTAAATATTAAGATATAGTTAAAATCTTAATATTTACGGGTATTATTTTGTTAAACTGCCAGGGTGGGCAAAGATAACCGCTGCTAGATACTGCTAAAACATTCCGTTCACAACAATCGCCGTTTACAGTCGGATTCAGTCTACTTCACCACGACGGCATTTCTATGAATAACTTATCAATAATTTCAGAGCCGACAGAGATTTAATATATTGAAGATCTTTTAACGTGATACACACTTAAGGAAATAGCAAATAAAAACGCAGCGGTATTCAAACCCGCGCCCCTTGGTAATGGAACTCTATCTATATCGGAATATAATCTGACTGACAAGCAAAATCTATGAGGCAAACTGAAATATTTTAGACTCTTTTAGAAACTTCTTATCTAAAAATAGTTACGTCTATGTTTTTAGCCTAATTGAGCCTAACAGGTAAAAAAAAAACAATAATTCAGATTTTGATAACAAAAATACGGAAGGTATAAAAGTATTGATTAAAGAAAATTATTATAAAAAAAAGAAAACTACATATAATCTGCCGCCCCATTTGGAATTCAACCCAAAACCATCGTGTACGGTCAGAAGCTGTTACACTGCGCCACAATGGACGTTACTACAATAAATATAAAGAAAGCCGTATTTTAAACTAGCGACCCGAACGCGAATTTGCCTGCGTAAGCTAAGACTATAACTATTTAGTGTTTTCACCCGCCCCCGTTCCCAATTAAATCACAAAAATTGCAAAAAATTATAATATAAGTTGTTGTAACATTTTTATTAATGAACCGATTGAAATAAAATAAACACCAAATGTTAAGGGAAGTTTACCAAAATGGCATAGTCTAAGTCTCCATATAAATCAGTTAAGCCGTGTCTGAGATTAGCGTGCACAAACGCACAGACAAACAGAAAAAAATGTCATTGTTTAATACAATATTACACTAATAAATGCCTCCAATTTAAGCTGATTAAAATTTGTATTAAATATTATATAATATTTTAAATATTATATTATATTTTGCAGAAAGTACAATCTACTAATCACTAACGGCCGGTCCTAATTTATTTTTCTTTGACAGTCGCATCTTTGCATTTCAATAAACTAAGATATATAGATTATAGAAATTTCTATATTCAACTTAGATGTACTTATATATATATATATAAATATAACTGATTGACGTAAGACCTTCACAAGTAAAACAAAGACGCTATTATCACATCTGTACAAACATTAGTGTCCATCAAAAATTGTTTATTCGATGGGTGTGGTCAGCGATCAAAAGTGTATGGTAACCAACCTCACGCACCCTCGTACTAGAAACGAATGTTGTTCTTAATCATCGATACTAATATTATAACTATATTATATGCTAAAGTAACTCTGTCTGTCTGTGGCGTCATCACGGCCAAAGCGCTGGACCGATTGTGATGTAATTTTATATAGAGACACCCACCCTCAAGGTATCGGGATGAACATGTAACACAAAAGTAGCTTTACTTTTTATCTTATTTTCCAGAAATTACATTGTTTTACGAAACTGCCGCCTACAATACGAAACTGCCATAGTTCACGCGGTCGATGCTGGGAACGAGTCGCTAGTGACTCAGAGATATGTTTTTTATTTAGAGACTCGTTTCTGCACTTACCGTCCTTTATTGTTGCAGAGAGCTTTCGTCCCTATCATATATATGCAAATCCAATGTCCAAAGCACAATAATAGTATGAACTTAAAATATTGACTTGAAAAAAAAAGATTGTTTAAGAGAACGTATAAAAACAAAAGTAAATTGTAATAAGCGTATGTGACATTGACGTAACCGGATGTAGAACGCATGGCTTAGCGGTTAGAGCGCTTGGACTGTTTCCAAGAGGCGCGGGTGCGGATCCCGCTGCGTTCAAATTTTTATACGTTTAATAAATATATTATTTAACTTTGCTAGTAGACCAACAATTTTATAATTTAATTATATTATAAAACTATTTTGAAATTTTAAATGTTACAATAATTTTATTATTTTAAGCGTGTACCTGATCGTTTTCTTTTTAAATACTAAAATTACGAATATAAGAATTTGAATTCCTAACCCTCGTAAGCTCATTGTAACTTTGCATGTCTCTAACTGGATTTATAGCGGAGTGGTATTTTATCAATATTTTAACACTTTTAAAGTGTTATTTACATATTAAGAAAACATATTTAGAAAACGTACACAAATTTAAACGCAGCAGCAGTTGGAAACCGTCCAAGTCCTCTCTGACCACTAAGCCGTGAGTGAAATCAACGTCCAGCAGTAGCGGAATTCAATTTAGTACCTCTTTGTTTACATGAAGCGTGGCAACGATGTTTGTACGTTCGAATCCTACTCGAGGGGATTACTTTTGTTTAAACACTTTATTATATATACTTTTTTAATATGGTATGAAAGCTTGTCGTGGGGACATTTCGACAAGCTTTCTCATCGTACTAGTTACAGCCCGCTACTACTACGTTTCCGTGGATTATATTTTTTCATCTTCACGTTTTTGACCGCATAGCACGGTAGTAAGTGAGAATCGAGTGATAACACTCTCCATTTTCTATTAAAAATGTCTTGAACATTGCGTGTTGAATGGCTTGACCCAGCGCCGCGTTTTGTCTTAGGTATAAGATCGGAGAAATGGTGATATTTTAAATATAATCATACCCCCGAATGTATGGGATTCGAACCCACAACCAATCGCGTATGCGATGGCCTCTATTAATCTAATAATGAAAATTAATAAAAAGATAGATAGATGTGATATTTATTTTAAAAAAACGTATATTATTGAAATGTTTGTGTCATCATTGTCTGAAATAAATGTTCAAGGCACACGAAAACAAATATCTAAAGATATACAGATAGAATTAATATAAAATATGAAAAATAAGAAGAAATTACGTGAAAAAAACGCGTTTCTTACCTTATACTGCTCATTTTTGACCATAAAGTGACATTTAGTTCCATAATTCTCTGGCACATGAGTAAATGCAATCACAGTGTCTTTTGTCAAACCTTCTCCGAAGAGTCTCAAAGTGAAAAATGTATTCCTGAGCACACTTGGAATCATTTCTTCTATAACCTTTGGCTCTTTCGCCGACTCTTCGACCCTCAAACCCATAATCCTTAACTTCCCATTGGTCACTTGCACAGGATTTATTGCGGCTGGTTCTTCAACTGGCTGCGATGCTGTAACATTAGCTTCGCCGGCCACATCGGTTGCTGCACTTTCTGTCACTGGTTCTTCAGCCTGCCGTTTGATTCTAAGTGATTTCTGATTGGGATTTTGTTCTGCAAAAGTCTCAATCATCACGTCCTCTATTTGCCCACCATATTTATTAACAGCTAGGTCCCTGTAGTAATTTTTAATATCTTCATCTTCTAAGTCGGTTATTTCATCGTGTGGTGTTTCTTCAATTTCATTTTCGGATGGCCTGCGAAATAAAAAAATGTGTATTTTTTGAGGTACTGTAAAAATGGTACTATGGCCCTGTGCTGAGTGACATTTACATTCATTAGAAACTATATATATTCTTTAAAAAAAAAACAACACAATTCACATTACAGAAATAAAGTTAGCAACGCTGGACTTATAAAAGAAGTTTCTTCCAGCCAACCTGTGGAAATTAATGAAGGCAATATACAGCGAGATATCACTTCTGTGCAATAAATAAACATATACATACTTATCCAAATACATATATATAATATAAAATAAGAGTAATTTGGTTATTTCGTTGTTAAATGCTGTCTGCTTTCAAAATTAAATATTATTTAATGAGGACAGAATTAAGGGGGCCTTTCTGGACGGATTTGGGGAGTTTGTCCTAGTGCTCCGTTGACTCGTAAATAAACTCGTAATACGCGTTGTCTAGTAACTTTATACAAAAGTGTATGTCAAACTCATACATGGTGGCGTGTGTAATATTTTTATTAAAAACAAATTAATGTATTTCTTTTTTAAATGAAACTATTTTTAACTTGAAACTATGCTAAATTTCATAACTCTCCGTCTCCATAATATTCGTAAAAAAAAATAATCGAAGTTAGTTAGTATTATTACTAAGCACACTTACTATATTAACTGAACGTTAGATAAGTCTGTCAATTATCAATGTCAAAAAATTGTGTCAATTATACTATCAATATGAATAGTATGCTATTCTGGGTTAAGTGTTGGTGCGACAATGCATTGTTACTTCGTAGCTATATTATTATTATTTTTTACAACTCAGTCAGCACTTGTCCTAGTGTAACGACACTCCCGTTCTCCGCTATCAAATGTCAGAATACTTTGTATAATTGAATAGAATAGAAATGAAATGTAAAATAAAACTATTCAAGGATATTCATTCGTCAACTAAAATACACACACACAAAAGTGTTGACCACGAGATGCTGGTATCTGATAAGATAAGCGTTGAGCTGCCTGTAATGTTTTATGGCACATATACACCTAATAGCGCAATCATGGCGCAGTACAGTTGCAGATTCGATTACCACTCGGACCAATGATTATATATTGAAATTATTTTCACGTCTCCGGTCCGCCACTCAACTAGCGCTTTACTTCTATGCACTGTGCGTTTTTTGGCGAAAAGCGCTAAAACGTTTTAGCGAAAATCAGTCATGTAAATTTATTTCTATTATATAGTCTGCGCGATGCAACAACATGTTAAAAGCGTACAATAAAAAACTTTTTTTACTGACGGAAGTTAAAGAAGCGAGACACGTACACATTTTTTCCTATAATCTTATTGCATTAATAAAGTACTTAATCTAAGAAAAACCAAACACTAACCTTATTAATGAGGAAAAACCAACATGAATCACTGCTATTCTTAATATATAATACAAGAGTCAAAATTGCATTTAAATTTAAGCTTAAGCCTTGTCTGAGATTAGCGTGCACAAACAAACAGATAAACAGAAAAACAGAAGACGAAATTAAAAATTATAAGAGAAAGTAAAAAAAACTACACCTATGTACAATTTTGTCAAGGCTTTTTTACCGTGTAGGAATCGAACCCACGACCATCGCGCTTCCAGTCATACGTTGACCCACTGAGCCACGACGGCGTCTATCTGTCTGTATCTGTACTATATATATATATATATATATATATATATATATATATATATATATATATAATCACAAAAAAAAAAAAAAAAAAAAAAAAAAAAAAAAAAAAAAAAAAAAAAAAAAAAAAAAAAAAAAAAAAAAAAAAAAAAAAAAAAAAAAAAAAAAAAAAAAAAAAAGACTTTAACACGCGATGGCTAGCTTCCATTTTGTTTTGTTTGTGATTATATATATATATATATATATATATAGTACAGATACAGTGTTTACATACAATGTTTGTGATTATATATATATATATATATATAATCACAAACATTTGGATAGCCCAAGCCCTGTCATCGTTTAATTGAATTTTATGGGAAGGTTACAGATTAATAAACAAAATGGAAGCTAGCCATCGCGTGTTAAAGTCCGCTTAGTCGCTGCCCCGATTTCTTTCACAAACGGCAATAAACGTTATACCTAACTAATTTTTCACTTTTCGCGTAATGTTAGTGTCTTTTGTATCACATCAATTCTATATAAACTAATATAATATTAATATGTAAATTGAAATTTGGAAATGGAAAACGTATAGACTTGAACCTAGATCCTTTCTGGCTACCTCGTAATACGAAGGAAGTTGACTATTTCCACAAAATATGTACATATAAATTTGCTAAATGACCGAATAAAACAGCAATGTACCATATCTAATATTAGCATAACTACAAAACCTGGATTGACATCTGACATTTGTTAATCTTGTAAGTTCAAGCTTTTTTACGCTTAGAGATATACGCTAGTGTCATGATACTCCGTTCTCTACTTTCTGTTCGAAATCTGAACATTGTGAGAAGTGGCCGCGCTTTGTCTTAAGTAACAGAGAAATAAAAATAATTTGAATATAATCATTTCGCCCAGTGCCAATCGAACCCACAACCAATCGCGTTTACAGTTAGACGCTTTCCCAACGCGCCACGTTGGCCTCAATCGGAAATTAAATTAAATAAATAGAATTTACTAAAAATTTTAAATGGGCGGGCGCCCTTTAAGTCGTTTACTAAAAACATCTGGTCCTCCCCACCCTGCGGTACGGGAAAAAGCGTGAAGCTGAAAAAAACCCCTATCATTCATATTTCTTTTATCTCTAAGTATTTTATCGAGGAACTCCTATGTATCCAATGTATAAATCTATGTTCGAACCTCATATTTCTTCGAAACAAATATAGCAGCGGACCCGGAAATCTCTTAATCTATTTGGACACACATCTAAAAGTGTCCGATATGCTAAAAAATATGCACAAGTGTCCGGGTCTGATGACAATGTAATATTTACATAAATGTCGATGCCGATCAGTGTCCAAAAAAATGTTACTAATTATAAGATTCTAAATAAGTTCTTTGACTTGCACGATTATTACACATTTTGAAATGAAATTATTTTAACCAGATTAATCGCGTATTATTTTGGTATTCGAAAATACATTTTAGGACTCGACGTTTCGAACATTTTACAGTAGTCCGTAGTCACAGGTAGACTGAGGTGGCACTTGTCTGTCATTTGATACAATTATTACCTCAAACTACCGCCAACGATTTCTTAGTTGCCTCGCGTACTGCCCTGGATTCTTGCAAAATGAGCTGACTGAATCTTGCTCTCTCCGATCACACCAGAGACTACTGTAAAGTGTTCGAAACGTCGGCTTCTAAAATGTATTTTCGAATACCAAAATTATACGCGATTAATCCGGTTAAAATAGTTTCTTTTCAAAATATAAGTTTCTTTTTGGGAAGGCATTATTATTTTCCAATGTAAACGATCAAAGGGCAGCAAAAGTAAAAATAAAAAAAATATGAATCCTTTCAAATTCAAGTTCACGACCATCATGATTATCGCGCGACATAGATATACTAATCTATTGTTATATATGAAAATTAAATTACAATTGTTAAGCTCGCTTAAACTCGAGAACGGTTCCAAGGAAGGTTTAAAAAGCCAGAAAATATAAAGAAATTGCGCGGAAAATTAGAATCAATTTTATTTTCCCATACAAGCCGTTACTGTGCGCACCCGTCGAACAGGATGCGTTTGGAAATTAAATATTAAACAACATGTATTTAGATATAACGTATAAAAAAATGAACGCAGCGGGATTCGAAACTGCGCTTCTTGGAGACCGTCCAAGCACTTTAACCGCTAAGCCATGCGGTTTATTTTTGTTGTTAGCAATCCAGCTGCGGTAAATTTTTTGTACGTATACTAAAAATTGTTTCTTATCAATTTCCTAAGTATTTGAATGACACGTGAAATTTTTTTTTTAATTAATTATTAAGCAAGGTTAATATTATAGCTATAGACTATGGAATATTAAAAGAAATTCCATAAGTAAATTTCGGCCGCATGATTTAACGATATATTATTCATGCATTCAATAATATGGCATGTCATTTGATCTTTCAGATTAATATCTCTATACATTTCGCCCGACCGCGTTCTCACTTAAATCACAAACTTTGCTTAAATTTATAATTTACTTAAAAGAATGTAACTTTTTTATTTATGAACCGATTTCAAAAGAAATAAGCACTAATGTTAAGCGTAGTATACCAAAATACAATAGTCAAAACTGCACCGAAATCAGTTAAGCACTTTCTGAGATTAGCGTGCACAAACGCAAAGATAAAAAAATTGAAAATCATTGTTTTGAGTTCTGTTACATTGATAAATCATATTTTTTTTCTTATATATCTTCCATGTACAGACAGCGATCGGATACATTTTTATTATATGTAAAGATTACATAAAGCTAGGAAGGCCAGGGAGAATTCCGGAATCTTTATTCAAGGATATTGTTATGTAAACCTCAACGTGGCGCAGATCCATTCCCACTCGGGAGAATTATTATATTTAAATTATTTTAATTTCTCCGCTCTAGTAACAAGACAAAGCGCGGTATAGAGCTCCGCCGCTAAACACGCAAACCTAACTAACCTAACCTAATGACATACCACTCTATTATATTTAATGTTCAAAGCCCCACATTTTATCTTAATAATCTTAATAGCAGCCTATATGTTTCCAAATCAATTTTAACTAAATTGAACTAAAACCCACACGCTCTACTCAATCAAACACGTCCCAAACTTCGCCGGGACAACGTCAATTTCTTGCATGTTTTTCACAAAATTTGCCAACTACATCTGCTTGACGAACTCGCCGCGTCTACTTGGCTCGTTGCCAACGCCATGACGTCATACTATATTTTAAGAGTTACGCATATGATTTATATTATAATTTGCACGCTAATACTTTCACTTTTGCACGGTACTACTACATGCGAGTGCCAAAATGTGAATATTTCTTTCATCAATTCTTTGATTGGCCTATTGGCCTATTATGACTGATTCTTGGACTTGGACCTAAAGTAGTGTCCGAAGTGTCATGACACATGACACCCGGTCTCTCTCTGCCTACCCTGCTGCACAGAATGCAATGTGAAGCTCCTAAAGTCTTTATAAGTTGTATACCAATCTCACAGTAAATTACACTACTAGTAACAAAATTCACTACATATATTATACATGCGTAGAAAGAGAGAATCTAAGGTCACTCTTTTTATTCTCCACTCTACTACTAATACTTTTTATAATTCTTTTGCGCTAAATATTTACAAAAATATTTTGTCCTGTGAAATTTGAACAAAAATTGCGTACACCAGACGCGCTTTACTAGTCTGAAACACTGTCTTAATCAACAGTTGACAAGACAATTTGTTATTTAGAAAAAAATTGAATCCTTTCCGTTGGCCAACGGGTGGTACAGACGGACAACGCACAGCCAGCCAAACTATAAACACATACAAAGTTGATATTGGGTACGTAAAGTCCTTGCTTGGAAAGTTTGAGGGGAGGTTTTTACAAAATTCCTATGGTAACTTAAAAAAATAAATGGTAAAACGGGATTTTAGGTTTTACAGTCGAAACTACGGCTGGCAGAAATAGTACGACAAAGTTTATAAATGATACACAAAGAAACATGCGACAATTAGTGTACTATAAATATTTACTCACATTACGATTAGAATATGACTAGCAGGGAGAGAAATAAACATTGATAACGGCATCGGAATGTAATGGTATGACGTTCCGTTCTCCGTTTAACGCCGCCATGGCACCGTGGCAAAGCGTCTGACTGTAAAACGCGATTAGTCGTGGGTACCATCTCCGTTCGTGCGAATAATTATTATATTTAAATTAGTCTCATTTTCCCTCTTCGGTAAGATAAGGCGCACGGCCGCTGGTTGGCCATTTCACAGTTGAGTGGCACGTGGAAGGAAGTCCTTACGAAACCGCACAGTAGTAGAGTGCCACGTATCCAGGTGGCGAGGATCGTATTTAAAATATATATAAATCCATTTCCAGTGGCAAGAGAGGGAAACGGAGCGTCTTGCCACTAGTTTCTCTAAGACTGTACGGGAAAAAAGACAATCAACCATAAAATTTCAAATTTGCAACAAAACACCGTTAGTTTACCTTAAATCTGTTTTAAACGTAAACAAATTGAATTCTATTGAAGACTGTTTCTTTGGCTCTTCTGTAAACAAATCAATTTCCTGAATACATTGTAAGAAATAATCGTACAGGCCAGGCCATAGTGCCGCAGTGTGACAGTGTCTGACTATATACGCGACGATCATGGATTCGATTCCCACAAGGGGGAATCATTGGATTTATAATTATTTTCGTTTCTCCGCTCTGGTGGCAAGACAATACGTGGGATTGAGTTGCATCACTCAACACACAATGTCTTGGATTCGGGCGGGGCGTGGAGAAAGGAGTGACGACACCATATTCTCTCTGCCTCCTCTTTTTTAGGAGCTTGTTTAAAAAATAATATTACATAATACTTTAAATATTATTTGTAGACCTTTTGCTGTTAAACCATTGTATACAATAGACAAAATTTTAACTTCTACGACAGTGAAATTATTGAGTCAATTCAAAAGATTGCTTATTTACACAGAACTAAACACTTTTCCGTGTTCACATTAAAACATAAGTCTTTATATTTGCAAGCAAAAAAATAATTAAAATAAAATTAACATAGGCAGACTAAATTCAAGCATTAGTCATATAATTAAAACATAAAAATGGACACATCCCAGCAGACGGTGTTTATGGAGGGCGTTAAGCTAAGATGGCGGCAGGCGAGGCGCGAAATTACACTATAACTTTTTATTTCCATTTAGTATAATGGCCGTTTAATTTTTAAACGTCATTCGAATATTTAGGTCATATTTATGGAGGCCTCAATGCTATGTGAGACCATCGAGGTGCATTTTATCTATACAAATAAATTAGATTGGGGTGTCTGTTTGTAATATTAAAATGACCGCTTTTAACTAAATGCATATGTATATGTACACGGTACATACACTAAAAAACATTTTTTTACAATTCTTGTCTGTCTGTTTACTGTCTACTAATTTCTGGAACAGCTGGATCGACTTTAGCCGGACTGTCACAGGCAGATAGCTGATGTAATAAGGAGTAACTTTTATTTTCGGATACCACGCGCGACCACAGTACATGATAGAGCGAAGCGTTGAATTCCGCTACTCAACATGCAATCGTCTCTAGTTCAGACGGAAAGCGGAGAATGGAATGTCTTGACACTAGTTTCTCTCTGCCTACCCGTAAAGCGTGAAGGAAACAAAAATATTAACAACTGATTAATTTTTTTAGAACAGGATGTGGTTTATGGTTATATTATGTGTTATGTCATATCTCAATTTTTATTCAATACAATGTGGTATACAAGAAAAATGTACAATAACATTTAGATACAATACAAAAATTATTAAAAGTACCAAAATGTATCAACATTTAAAATTTTAATCATCTCATTAACAACTAATAAGCATCAGCTGAAATGACAAAAGATTAAATGGTTTAATTAGACGAACAAAGTCTTGCGAAGAAATATGTAACTTCTTATCTCCACCCAAAGAGGATTTAGGAAAATATAACTTTCACACACTACTAATTTCACTATCAATGTCATAAATTCTGGTAACGCAATTTCGACCCACTAATTGTCGCTAGATTTGTCCGAATCCGATGACAATACCTACCTAATTTTAAATATTCTTGCTAAATCGACCAGGATAGTAAACTAAAACTAGATTATAAGTAATGATAATGATTTTTGAAAAAAAATAGTAAAAATATTACACAACAAAACAAACATCATAGCCAACATTTAAAAATATTTAAGAAAGATTATTTAATATATTTAAGTCACAGATAAAATAGTCATTATAACAAAATTTTGAAATATATAATTAATTTCTCCAGCACTGGCAACTCTCCAATAATAAATACTAAGGACATTTCATACTGAACCAAAATAAACGTAAACTGAAAAATTTGCTATGCTTGCCAAAAGATAAAAAAGTTCTATTTATATTTTTTTTTCAGGTTCTAATTTTTACCAGCTTATTGAGTGGTGAAATTCAAGACAGCTCCATAACTTTCATATCACGACGTGTAAAAATAATGTAAATATAATCATTATATTTAAATTATTTTTTATTTCTCTGCTCTGGTAAGGCAAACCGCGGCGTCAAGCCAATCAACACGCAATGTCTCGAATTCGGGCCGGAAGTGGAGAACAGAGTGTTTTTAAATCTAGAATAAATATAGTCACCGTCCAGAGTGATGACTGAACCGTCAGACGCTGGACGCTACAGAAGCCATGACCTCAATATTTCCTTCTATACTTATAGTTATCGAGATAGTTGAAAAAGTTTGATACTGGTTGAATTATGGGACTGGTTGACATTTGGGACGTGGTTTAAAGTGAACATCATGGTTGTAGGTTAAGTATTATTGGAATATTTTTGTTTTTCTTATATCGTTATCTTTTTTAAAGCATCATATAGAACACGAAAACTTAATGTAACTTTTTTGCCCCCAAATAATAAGAAAAAACTCCTTAGCATTCCATGGAGGCACTGTGCCATGCTGGTTGCCTATCGCGTTGCAGAAGGGGGCCTAAGGGAAGCCCCCTTTCAAAAGCATTAACGCCTGCTCTCTGATTATCTGAACTCCTTGCTCTGTGTAACCAAAATTGAAAAGATCCTACTAATAGTAGTAGAATTGAAAGCAAATTTATTCACCACATAATTTACTGATACCACCAAAAAAAAAAGTGACAAAATAAAAAAGAACAGTCCTTAAATTTCTCCGAATATAACAAGGCCAAAAAAATCTAGAAAGAAGAAATAGAATATATTTATATGTGTTGAACATAGCTCTGACCTAGGACAAACTGGTTCTGCCAGTAACATCTACATTTGTGTAGTTATAATTAAAAGCAGTTTGGTAGTACAAACCAAACATGACATGATATAATACAACCAAACGCACTCATAGTTGGCAATTAGAATTTAATTAAAGCTAAACAACAGTTAAAGTATAATTAACATTTAAGAAGCAGTAAGAGAGGGGGAACCTCGTGTGACCTTCGTGAACACAGTATCGATGATATTGGAGGGTTTTTACGTGGAGGAAACTCCACGTAAAAACCACGAGGACACCTCGGAGGGCGTGTACGAAGAGGTTGATTGATGACTGTTGTACTTCGTTTCCTCTACTACCTCACCAGGGATAAAGCGTTAAGAAAAAACTTATATACCTATATATTTTTTTTAACATTTTTTAAAGTGTTATTCCCACACTAAGGAAATTGAAAAAGACATATTTAGAAAACGTATAAAATTTTTAACGCAGCGGGGTTTGAACCCGCGCCTCTTGAAAACCGTTCAAGCGCTCTGACCGCTAAGCCATGAGTTCTACATCCAGCTACGTTGAAATTCTTATACGCTTATTACAACTTATATTTGTTGTTTTTTATATACCTATAGTAAGTTATTAAAAAACATTTATGTATACATTATATAGAAACAGATTAGTTAAAAAAAACTAAAAGAACTTAAAATTGCTTCTTCGTCATCCTGGCAAGTGCATAGCAGGTTCATGGTTATTATATGTATGTATGATGAATAGGTATGAATGTATGTATATTTAAGAGTATATATATATAAATCCTTATGTTTTAATTTTAATAACATTCTAATATTGCACAATATTGTCTGCCCGCTGTGTTATAGTTTTACCCACTTCCACGAGATGGCTAAAACGTCTTGGCAAACGTCTTGGTAAAATTACTTGGGCAGTTTCAAAGTGGCGCGATTACGAATCCTGTTGCGTTCAAGCAGCAATTTTTATACGTTTTCTATAATATGTTTTTCAATTTGCTAAGTGTGTGATTGACACTTTAAAATATTAAAAAAGATTTGTATTTTGTTTGTTTTTTTTCAAGTGCTATAAAGAATATATTTTTATGGTTCTATGTATATATTGTGTTATCTTGGGATACGGAGATGCAAGAAATTCAGACGGTAAAATAATTGGGGTGTAAACAATATGAATGCAAGATTTTCTTCCATTCATATCATAGATACAGGCGGAGGTAATAAAACTTTGATATAGCATAAAATTAAATATTTTAATTTAAAACTGGGATAAAAAAATAATGTTAAAATAACAATTATTTGCCTTAACCGGCAACAAAATCGACTGACTTCCGAATTGACTGAGTATACTCTACCATTACTCAGTTTGGACACGACTAATTGATGAACAAACAGAATGATCTACCAAATAAGTCTCAATTATGCCACTCGTGTCAAATGTTAGCCATCAACAGTACGCTATATATGGAAAAATATACTTTGTTACAATCAAAATAGACATCTTTTCATATGTGTGTACGTTTTGTGTGTGTACTTTACATAAAAAATGTATGTATGACGTCATTGGCACGAGTTTGGGAATAATCGGACTTTACACGCGATGGTCGTGGGTTCGATACCATATTTAGGCATTTAAAACCTTTTAGAAAACACAATGGATATGTCATATCGTCATGATGTGGGTTACTTGATGAAATCATCGATCTTTTTTGACGAAATTCTAAAATAGCTGCTTTAATTGCTGATAGAGGCGTCAGGCCCAGCTATTTCGCATATCAGCCGTTAGTAACAATGTCAAAACTTTATTTTTAATATAAAACATATTAATTAAGGAGGATTTTATTTGTTGGACGTGTTCTTAATGCATATTTAAATCAAAAATAAAATTAAAGTTTCTTATTGGAACTTAAGAAAATAACAAACTAAAAACAGTTCGATAATAACTACTCTAGTTAAAAACTGTGTTCTAGTCATTAACGCCTTCCTCCAGAAATGATTGATAAAATTCCAATATATATATATATATATTGATCAACAATTTTTTGAAAATAATAACAAATGGTTTCAAAATTAAATTATAAGGAAAACGTTTAAAAATATTTAGTATCTAGGTCACCGAGGCAAGCGCATCACTTTGGCGATATAACAATATTGTTTCTTCGTCAGTCGCGGACACGCATCCAAATTTTCAAGTAAAGCAGACAAGGCACTTAAAAATAGAGTTTAAACATTTTAACTATCTAGAAAACGTATAAAAACGCATCGCGATTCGAACCCGCGCCTGTTGCAAACTCGGACAGTGTCCCAAAGTGTACAGTGTGCATATTTTACTATTAAGTTTACATTGGTATTTACCTAGTATTGTAGTCGTAAACATAAGTTGGTGATTACAGTAGCTTCCATTTAAGATTCATATCACACGTGACGTAAAGGAAAATACCGTGGGAAACCAACCTAGGACATTTCTGGACGGCGCGATATTTATTTACATTTCTTCCACCGTGTTGTATACGTGGGTGGTTTTGAAAGGAATAAAAATAAAACAGCCAATTTTAATATGAGATTATTTGATTGCTTTTTAAGCATTAAGTTTAATCCCACCTAGAATTAGTAATCTAGTGTCATGAGAGAAAATTGTAACTAATTCAAATATAATAATTGACACGAGTGGGGATCGAACCTGCTGAACCTACTGAACGGCCCTGCTGCGCCACAATGACTTCAAAATTGTAATTTTACTTTTAATCTTTAATCGTTAGTGCTATTAGTATACACTCTTCCAAGGTAAATATGGGAGCTTAAAAATATTTTTTCTTTAGGCATTTTTTATACTAATACGACAGTAAAAATGGGGCCCAGTAATTTCAGTTTTACACAAATTAAAAATATTACTAAAATATATGTAGACACTATATATAAATACAAGAAGTAAAAAAGAGCTGATTTCGCCTTCAAAATGTGTATAAGAAGAATCCACTAATAATATCAGACTTGCCACTTGAACAATTTTTAATCAATATTAAAAATATATTATTAAGGAAATTATATAATTCTGTCCAGCAATACTGTTCCAATGTTAATGTGTGGAATTAAATGCGTTTGATGCTGACTCGGGAGGGCACTTATTGTAAAACTATACTTGAAAAGAGCAACTGTTGAGTCTCGACGGCTCTTGGCAGAACTGCCTACCACCGAGTCGGTGGTAGCTACCACTAGTACTGACATTTTATGTTAATTGACGTTGCGAAAGTTCTTGTTATTACAAGCCAATTTGAATACAGAATATTTTGATTTGCTGCTTTACACATTTTCCCGCATAGCATCTGCTCTAAGCATCAGCCAGAGATAAACTAGTGTCAAGACACTCCGTTCTCCGCTTTCCGACCGACCGACATCGAAACATTGTGTGTCTATATACGTATAATGGCTTTCATACTACATATTCAGCTAATACGAAAGCTTCAACCTGTCACCTACATTGAACTGAACAACATCCAAAAATATATTATATAATAAAAAAGCAAAATCGCCAAAAACTTTTTCGCACTAGCAAAAGAATCAAACAAACCTAAAACTACCGCCATATACAACAATGGACACACACTATACGACTGAGCTATAGGGTATCTGAATATATAACCCTCGCACAACGCATAGAACCCTGTCAAATTAAACAATAGTTTCTCATTCGCAGCTAACACAAACGTTTACGAATGTGCGTTAAGTGTGACGTAGTTCTAAATATATCCATTGACACATTTTGCTATACTGATATAATGTTAGGTAGGTGGGCGGAAAAAACTTAACTAGATATTATAATAAAAAAAACAGTATTCGCATTACTGTAGACCACAGTGAGAGAGAGAGAGAGAGAGAGAGAGAGAGAGAGAGGGGGGGGGTGAGAGAGCGATAATAGAGATAATGTCAAGACACTCCGTTTCGTGTTAAGTGGCGAAACTCAACGCCCCGCTTGGTCTTTGTAAATATATATATATATTATTTAAATTTACAAAGATTCTGTTTACGCACATATATTCTTAAATTAACGTATATACAGTCAACGAAGTGCGGTTAATCTTTTTTTTTGTTGTTTTTTTTTTTTTTGAACTTGTGGTTAATGATGTTGACCCTATTGGGTTATTTACAGCTACACCGTGTGGTATCCGCTCCCTGCTCGAAAGATTGCCAAAAGAATTAGAAAACGATGGGTCATATAATGTATTATAAGACCCATCGTTTTAATTTTTATATACAATAAATCGATATTTTTGTCTCGAAAAACGCTACTAATAAAATCCAACGTCTAATATATATGTAAAAGATAAATATTGAACAACAGCTTAGATAGTACATTCATACTCTATTAGAGCTTAATATGTTAAACGACGCTAATATAGTTCATAAATTCCGGTGTTTAAATTTATATATCAATATATCACAAATTGTCAGTTACGTCGAGAACGGAGTGTCTTTACACTGGATTCCAGAGGGAATAGGCCTAGCCTGGTCTCAATTTTATTACTTTTAGCCTCTTCACATTACACGACATAATAAAGGAGAAATTAGTTTTGACTCCAAAACATGCAAAACTAACTAGCACTTTACTCAAACTTCGACTGTACAGCACATTTAGAAAACGTATAATAATTTGAAACGCAGCGAGATTCGAACCTGCGCCTCCGGGCATTTAATGTTTTCTAAATATTTTTTTTCAATTTCATAAGTGTGTGTGTGATTAACACTGTAAAATGTACAAAATATTCGACTATACAGTTTTGACGTATGACCGAAATAAGCTATACACCTGTTGACTTTGATTAGGACAATTTGACTAGACAAAAAACCTAAACGCCGGTGAGTACTTTGTAAATATATATATATATAGACCCACATATAAAACTATAATTTTATAAACACGCGATGATTGATGGCCACCAGAGCTAGGTAACTTATAAATATTTATGTGTTTTAGGTAAAAACGTACAGACAGCTCAAAATATAATAATGGGCTATTTATTCTCAAGCATGCTGTATAAAGTATATTTTAATCAATTTCCGTTATCGTTACATCGGTAAATACACATCAGGGCAGTTAGGTTTTGTAGTGAACCCGATGGTAGCGGGTTCGGAATCCATTTGGAAGTAATTTTTCATTTTAAGTTTTCTTTCTAGCTTCACCCTTTTTTTTAGAAAGAAATTCTATTTTAACAACAATAATAATTCTTTATTTTTAACATTTTCAAAGTGTTAATCACACACTTGGGAAATTGAAAACATATTTAGAAAAAATATTTATAAGGCTTCCAATTGGAAACCGATGCGGGACCTCGGTATTGCGCTTGCCCATGCCGCATGGTGCGGGATTACAGGGGCGGGATCCGCGGGATTTGACGTGCTAGAAAGTATCACGCACTCGGCCACTCGTGAGCGCGATCGCTCGGTGATTGGCAAATAAAGGAAGACGAAAGAAATAAGATACAAAAAAGGAAAAAACGAGAAATTATTAATTAGACTAAACTAATGGAAACATCATGCTATTTAGGTCTAAAGTCTAAATGGTGGATTAATTTTTGCGATATAATCAAAAAGCAGGATTCAGATAATAGACATATATGTTGAAAAGCTCACTAACTAAAAATTATATATTTTTTATATATATATCTAGTTTCATTTCTGTAATAAATAAACAGGATAATTTGTCTGATCATACATTAATATTAAAACTTAAATAAATTTTCAGTTACGTTGATTAACTCATATTTTTTGTCATATTTTTTGTAATATTTTAAGATTCCAAGCTCCGTACAAACCGAGATTGAACACAGACTGCGGGATCGGATGTCCTAGTCATTTACCATATAGCACGATCGCCATATATATATACTATTGCCTGTCACACTCCCTTTTCCGGCTGGCGAAAATCAAAATCCGCAGACCAATAGAAATAATTTTAATATAATCATTTTCCCGATTGGGAATCGAACCTGTAACTAATCGAGTTTACAGTCAAACGCAGTACCTCAATAAACAACCAGTACACTCTTGGTCATTTATCATAAGCTACCCACTTTTCGGCGTAAACAATTTGGCCCAACTTATATCCATACACAATTATCATAACCTAATTTCTAGTAGCGTCTGGTCGAGCGTCTGGTTAGCTGCCAACATCAGTAAATACATGTACAATATAATATATATATATATATATATATATATATATAGACTGTGCGTCCATCACTCACTGTACGCAAAAATGGCGCCTACATACTTTTATTATAGGAATTTTAAGAATATATTTTTTAGTGAAACAAGCTGCTTCACACTTTTCGCATAAATAAACTAGTGTGAAAACACTCCGTACTCCACTTTCAGTCCGAAATTGAAAAATTGCGTGTTGGGTGGTGGAACTCAACGCCACGCTTCGACTTAGGTAACGGTGCGAAGAAATGAAAATAATTTCAATATAATCATTCCCTCTAGTGGTAATCGAACCCACAATCGTTGTGACAGTTAGACGCTGTGCCCACTGCGCCACGGCGGCCTCAAATCCATAGTATATCCAATTAAAAATAAAACAACATTTAAAAAACCCAAGAGGGCCGGCCTCCTAACAGAGTCATCACAAAATATATCTATACAAATTAATAAAATAAGAGTGTCTGTTAGTAATAAAATATGACCGCGTTTTTACTAGATGCATATGTATATATTCCTAAATAACAGTTTTAACAATTTATGTCTGTCCGTCTGTCTGTTGCTTTATTACGGCTAATCTCCGGAACGGCTGGACCGATTTTAACGGCACTTCCACTGGCATACGGCTGATGTGATAAGGAGTAACTTGGGCCACTTTTATTTTCGAATTTCGTGCGGATGAAGTCGCGGCGGTGAATATAATGTAGTGGTATAAAATTATATAATAGGGTGTGAATTAGAGCGTAATGTATTTAAGTAACAGGCATTGCAAGTGGCCATTATGATAAAATATGACTCACATATCATGTGATAAGGATTTTTATATATCCTCGTTTAATATATCATCATTATATTATTTTTCTCGCATAGAATACTGTAGGAGAGAACCTAGTGTCATGACACTCCGTTCCGCATTTTTCGCTCGTACTCGAAACATTGCGTCAGCTAAAGGAAGTGGTAAAATCGAACCCTCTTAGGTCTCTTTTTACGAATATTATGCGAACGGCGGAGCGGATATACGGCATAGTTAAAGTTTTTATAGAGAAAAATAGCAAAGAGCCAATATTTTTTTTATAATATTACATGAGAAATTACATTAAATTTACAAAATAAATATTGTGTATATAAAGTGACATGCACGTTGCTAAGCCAACGCGTTAAGTACGCGTACGTAAGTATAAAAGTTATTTAATTGCTGTTCCAAGCGAGAGGAGTTCTTTCTTTTGCGCTTGGTACAATGTATGTTTGTTGTTACCACAGCAAGTAATCCGAAGTGTCTGAATAGCATTTTTATTTTTATTTTTTAAAGTGTTATTGACACACTTAAGTTTTCTAAAAATGTTCTTCGCGACGTTGCAACATATACAACGTACGGCTTACCGGCCAGAGAGCTTGGATGGTTTCCACTAGGTGCGGGTTCGGGTCCCGCTACGTTCAAATCATTTTACATTTTATTAAAATGATTTTCATATCTTAAATTTGTTTAAACATTTAACCAATTTATGAATATTTATTATGAACTAGCGACCTTTTGTTCGCGGCTTTGCCAGCGTAAATTTCACGGTAACTTCACCTTTTCTAGAAAAAAAAAACAAAAGGCGGAAAATAATATCCGCAAGGAGGTAACCATAAATATGTAAATTGACTGAAATCAACATCTATTCATATTTTTTTTGCAATACATTTGTTTTCCTCAATTCTGACAATGATAAATAAATTATCGATGGTACAAATCTTTGATAATTGTAAGGCTGCACATTCTGTGATCTTTTCCAAATTGTACAGTTAGACGGTAAAATTTAAAAGTGTAATTTTGAAAGAAATCACCTTCCTACCCGCCGTCGTTAGAAAATTACAAAAAAAATAATTCTAAAATTACCTGAGAACGTAGTGACCTATCACTAACTAAGTAATAAGAGTAAGTAGGCGCGTGGCGCTATAATATAGAAATAAACAATAAAATGTATAGAAAACTACTGGCTCTTAATTTGGCCCAATGACTCACGCCCATCGGAACATGTGACTAAATGATGATTAATAATTAATTTTTAGGTCAAAATCAATTGTTATTCGAATGTGTTGAATAAATAAGTTAAATATTTGAACAAGCAAAAAGATACTATTTAAACACTTTTAAAGTGTTATTCGCACACTTAGGATTTGAAATTTAAACGCAGCGAGATTCGAAACCGCGCCTCTTGGAAACTGCCGAAGCGCTCTGACAAGCGCTAAGCCATGCGTTCTACATCCGGCTACGTCGCAATTACTATACGATTTATTACAACTTATTTTTGTGGTTAGCATAAAAATATACTAACGTAGATATCTATAGTAAGGTAAAATTTTAAATAATAATATGGATTATGCAATTATTTTTAATCTAATCAGTCTACAATATATAATTTACAAAAATTTAAATATTTTCGTTTTACATTAGGAATAATAATTAACGACATCTGCTCACATATCTTATTTTAAGAATCAATTTTAGAAAAAAAAAATGGCGCCTTCGATAAAAAATTATATTATTTATTAATAAATATTTTTTATTTGATAATATTGTTTATTATTATGCAATAATTTTATTCAAAATTATGAAATTATATATTTTTTTAATTTACGTTTGTTAAAAGCAAAGTAATAAATGTTTATGCAAATATAATACTTAATATTTCAAATAACCTATATAAGAATACACAAAACATATAACGTATACAATATATATATAGTCTATACACTTGGATAGTGTATGGTTATACATACGATGGCTGTGGGTTCAATTCTCACTGTAGTCGATTTTAAAGTGGCGTTTGGTTTCGCCACCCAACAGGCAATCTTTCTAAGATGAAAAGAAATTAGAGATAGCTTTCTCTATACATTAATATATCAATAGGATAAATATGAATATTATAAACAACATAGACTATTCGTAAATATTATAAAACAGTGAGTTCATTTGATATTTAATCATATAATTTAATAAAGTAATTAATTATATGCAATTCTATGAACTCAACAGTAGAACTCACCGCTGAGCCGCGATGACGTCACCGCTCAAATAATAATCCAGCGGGAACCAAACATCTTTAGCGCTTTTAGCACAAAAATGCAACTTTTCCGACTTCTCAACTACAATTTCAACATCTTTGCCTATAGGATTCGATTGTAAATGTTGTGAGGTACACACGGCCGGCGCAGAAGTCAATGACCACCGTTCAAAATCGCCGTCAACATTTAAAAGGTAAACACATTTATTTATATCACATTTTTTATTAATCACATCAACTGAAAACAATGGCGTTGATGTAATATAGTTTAGGTATAATAATAAAATTATACCACTAGTCCGTAATTCGCGCACACGAGCCATTGCTACCGCTACTGTTTGATTTGTGAAATGTGAACGTATTCTGGTTTCTACACTGTGGACTTGTGGAGCGGCCGCGATGCGCCCGCCTGTCAGTTGACAGTGTTGCCAACTGTCAGTTATTTTGGTTCTTCTAATCAAATATATTATTTATGTATAAAGAGGTTTTATATAAAGTTTTAATAAATAACCAATATTGAAATCAAGCTGTGAATTTACAGTTTGTTTTTTGCTCTTGCTTCTATATGTGTTATTGTTTTAAATTTTGAAACGCTTATATTATTTTTTATTATAAAATGTTTTAATTGGCGCCTTTTTCAAATATATCAAGGTTGCTATAATTTTGATCATATTGTTGAAGTACACTTGAAATTCTTAGATTATAACGCTGTTATAGAATACAATCGCAGTCTATCAATTGTAATATAATTTACAGTTTTTAAATAAAACTTTTATGTACTATAAAGTATTATTGTAACCATATAATTTAATATTTTATTTTGTTTTATTTATTAATAAATTAAGATTAATGAGTCACATTTCCTTCCATTTTCCCTGTACGATTTTTGTACAAAAATTAAAGCTACATTTGATAATCAAGTATTATTCCCTTGAAAAAGGGAAAATGTTTATTGCAAATTGCAACACCGATCAAATTAAATTAGGGATGCCCTTAATATATTATATCGACTATCGATATTCATTTATATAATAAAATTCGTATAAAGTTACCTAATAATAATAACAAATATGGTAATTTACAATAACTTAGCTTCACGTGCTTACGTAAACAATATTTATCATGTTTGCGACATATACGAGACAAGGACGAATACAGATAAGATTTGAAAAAGATAAAACTTATAACGCTTTAGTCGTTGAAGGGATTATATAATTTAAATTATAGATGTTATCGTTATAAATACGTTTGTATTATCTTTATATCATAATAAGTAGGCGATCTGGATACGCTTACAAATCTTTAATTTAAATAATTTAATTATTAATATCTATGTATGTATTTATATCTATTAAGAACTTAATCAGTTACTGTTATATTAGGATATTTTATAAAAAAAAAAGCGTGAAGAGCCTCAGCCTGAAAGTGTCACGCCATTTCCTCCCCCGGTTTCCAACACCTTCATTCCCCCATTACCTTTATTATTTATTAGCTTTGTCTTGTCAAAGCCGGGAATAACAATAATCAATTAAGCTATAACCATTCCCCCGAGTGGGGTTTGAACCTAAAACCATTGTATTTACAGTCAGACGCTTTGCCACTGCAACACGAAGGCCTATGATAATTTTAATTAACGATTTTGTTACTAAATTATAGGTTATATATAGCCTATTATCAATTGTATTAATTAATTATTTATTGCTCATTATATAAAGGCTTCAACGCTTAATAGTAATAAACATTTAAAAATCATGATGATAAAGCAGAAAGCGTGCACATGACTAGCGGAATCTATTACGGCGGAAGTTGTAAGTTGCATTCGCGCGTGAGGTAATTGCTCGTAACGTAAATGTTTTGACTTGTGAAAGACCATTAATTAGTACATAAGACATATACTTGTCAAATTATTTTTTCTCCGACTCCATCCGACTTTACCGACAATGATACCTTTGAAATAGTCTGTAGGGAACGTTTCATTGCCAAGGTGATGTATTAAAAGAAAAATAACATTAATAATGGTTTTATTCAATAAAGAAATTGGCTAGATTATTTTTACAAAGATAGAACATTATCAATGATAGTAGTTACAAATTTATTCTCTTAAATTGTAGGATATTCACCGTCTAATAAGAGCACAATAAATTATTATAAAACACAATTGAAAAACCGGAAGACGTTTTTGCCTTTCAGAGACCAAGTTTGCTAATTTTTCATCTTCAGTGCCATTATTTCATAATTTTGGTAAAGGTTGTGGCTTCGGGCCATTTGCTTACTGAAGACTTACAGCCTTCCAACAAGCATATGAATACATGGGATTGGCATCTTACAGTGCTGTAGTTCTCCGATCAATGGTTCATATAATAATCTTGTAAAGTTCTTTTCCTTCAAAATTATACTAGCTACATTAACCAGACATATTTAGAAAACGTATAAAAATTTGTACGCTGCGGGACTTAAACCCGCGCCTCTTGAAAACCGTTCAAGCGCTCTGACCGCTAAGCCATGCGTTCTACATCCAGCTACGTTATAATTCTTAAACGCTTATTACAATTTATATTTGTTGTTAGCATCACCAAAACCCTCTACAGAGTAGAGGGATTTTTACAAATTTCTGCTACCCAAAGATTATTCTACGAACAATCGTTGGAGAGAAGTTGCAAGAGAGAATGCTATTTATGAAATATATATATTTTTAATATTTTTTAAAGTGTTATTCGCACACTAAGAAAATTGAAAAAAACATTTTTACACGAAATTCTTATACGTTTTCTAAATATGTCTTTTTCAATTTCCTTAGTGTGCGAATAACACATTAAAAAAATATACATTATCCAGCTCGGTAAAGAAGTTTAAAGAACGACAATTTGAAGAACGACGGCCATAATTAAATATACGTTCATATGGTGTTATATTCCTTCTGGATTCTATAAGGTTGTTCAGCTATTCAGCAACGCCTAACGAAATAACTTATTGTTTTAGTTTTTGAAAATTCATCGATAATAGTATGAAGATATCATTTTTAACAATTTAATGGTGAAGGACCTTTAAAGTCCACATTGAGCCTTTTTATTTAGTATAAATTTATGCCATTTCTTTATTATAATTGATACATTTAAAGAGCAATATCAAGAATATTGGCTTTGTTCAAATGAGAAATTGCTTATATCATTTTACGTTATAATGGGAATGTCAAAGTGACAAGTGAAGAATGACAGTACGTTTATTTTTTTTAATTATACGACACAAGGAGTGCTGTAATTTATAAAATCATTAATGAGTTAATAATGTTATAATAATTAAAAATGTGCAGAACACTCTCGGGCTTCCGCTGCGCAAAACATTGTTTTGTTTGTTCCTATTCGCAATGTCTCGATTTCGGTCGGAGAGTGGAGGACAAAGTGTATAGACACTAGGTTCTCTCTGGTCACCCTCCTATACGGGAAAGAGCGCGAAGCGTGAAAATTGTTTTGTTTTCGGAATAACTTAACCACCGTAAGTACTAATGGCTCATATATTGTTTTATGGCTTGTGGTCATAAAAAAATTTTTTTTACGCTTTTGTGCCTTTTTGTATAGAATAAAAAACATAATATCAAGACCAAACCAATCCGATGTCCACTTTTCTACTATTTTAGAGACTTTAATGATGGAATAAATAAATAATTAAATATAACGAACGAGCGTGTTAAATATTATTTTAACATTGTTTTTAAAGTGTTATTTATTCACACACTTAGAAAATTGAAAAATATATATTTAGAATACATTTAAAAATTTTAACGCAGCGGGATTTGAGCCCGTGCCTCTTGAACTCTTGAACGGTTTTCAACCGGTTTTCTAAATATATGAGCATGTTAAAATTTATTAGACTTAGGCAATCATCAGCGCACTTAATATAATGTAAATACATTTAAATTACATAAATACGAATAATTCAAATGGGTTTATTGCTTATATAATCAACTAATACTTTTATGACACAAAATGATATTGTATATTTTCAAATTCACGAATAATATATTTATAATATGACAACACTTTTAATAATAATACATCCATAGATTTGGGTATACAGGTATATCGATACGCGCCAGGAATTCAATTCAATTCAATTCAAAATATCCTTTATTCAAATAGACTTTTGCTTGCAAAAAATTGAATAGAATAGTAGCCACAGAGAAACTCAATAGTTGCTCTTTTTAAATACAAAAGTTACAATTTTATAATTTAATACAGTGGTAGCTACCCTGCACCAAACTAGATATCATATCATATCCAGACATTTTAATCTTTTAAATATTGTTTAACAGAGTAATAAGCTTTACTTTCTAATATTGTTTTTATAGCGGCACTAAATTTCGGGAGTTGCAAATCTAACATGGATTGTGGAATCTTATTATATATGCGTATATTCAGACCCATAAAAGACTTATTTACTTTTTGGAGGCGATAACTTGGTGTTACAAGCTTATCTTTATTTCTTGTAAATATGTCTTTTTCAATTTCCTAATGTGCGATTAATACTTTAAAAAATGAAAAAAAAAAACAGTTCAGATTAATTTAAACACATTGCTATACAATTGATTTGGATTTTCTCCGACCATATCTATGTTTGAATTTTTTTCTGTTATCAGTAATTGGTCTAATAGTTATTATTGTTACTCCAAGTACTATACCATATATAATGGTATCATAAATTAGATATATCTGGAATCGATATTAACAAAATTAAAAAAAAAATAAAACATTATTTCAATGATGTCCAAGTGTGAGTGCTAGAACTTATCAGTATGATAATATTCAATCAGTTTATATTACACATTGACATCGTCTACGAAGCACAGATTTTTCGATAATTTTGATTTAAAAACGATAAGAAAAAACTATACACGTTTATGCCACTTGTTGTTACTTGTTAAGTCACGGTGACTTTTCAAATGTAAAGGAAAATGTAAGTGTTTTAATTTAACGTACGAAAAAATTGGTTCAGCCGAAACCGTAACTGGTGGAGGCTTAATAAAATTTCTAGGCCATGTTAAAATCTAGTGAATCCGGTGCTTTTATTATTAAGTATTGGTATTTATGTTCAAAAGTATATGTTTAAAAGTTGTGAAAAGACGTTTGTGTGTTAAAGTTTATTACCTAATTAATGATTTTTTAAATGATAACACGAATTGCGAAAACGCTCCAGTCTATTTCCAAGGTATCATTGTCACTAATAAATCTGTAAATTATTTTGAAATAAAACTATTTTTAACCGGATTAATCGCGTTTAGTATTGGTATTCGAAAATGTATTTTAGAACCCGACGTTTCGAACACTTTACAGTAGTCCGTGGTCACAGGTAGCTGAGGTGGCACTTGTCTGTCATTTGATACAATTATTATATCAAACTACCGCCAACGATTTCTTAGCTGCCTCACGCACTGCCTTGGATTCTTGCAAAATGAGCTGACTGTATCTTCAAAGTTTTCAGTATTGGGTCCCAGGTGGTAGAAAGTGTCCAACCGTCTTCTCCATTGAAATTAGGGTGTTTTTGTAATTCAATAGCCTCGCGGATCATCATTGGGATATATCTGTTTTCCCTAGCGAGAATTTGAGGTTTATTAAACCTGATGTAATGGTTGGGTTTATCCGTTGTATGCTCACACACAGCTCACTTCGATACACGCCCATACTTGACATCGGAGATGTGTTCTTTCACCCTTATACCGATGCTCCTCTTTGTTTGACCAATGTACGATAAACCACAGTCACAATCTAGTTTGTATATACCAGCATACTGCAAAGGAATGTTACTTTTCACTGGTCTCAAGAACTGGCTCATTTTTTGTTAGGCTTAAATATAGTTTTTACTGAAGCTTTCCTTAAGATATTGCCAATCCTGTCTGTAACTCCCGTCACATATGGTAGTAGTGCTGGTTGTCTCTCCACTGTGAGCGGCTTGTTGGTTTTCTGTGAATTATTGTTTTGAAAAAAAAAAGTGGAAATAGAAGTCCCGCTGAGTTTCTTGTGCCGGTTCTTCTCATGGCTGAGGCATTAACTTTAGTGAACCGGTGGTAAATTGTTTGACGTTCAAAAAATTAAGCTTGTAACTTTGTTATTTTGAATAAAAATATTTGAATTTGACTTTGACTTAGACTATGTTTCTTAAAATTATGGATTAAAAATATTTGGACATAACTAGCTTAATTCTATTAGAAAACCATAAAGTACATGTTTATTATACAAATGGTTAGTTCTTATATTTGATTGATTAATTGTAATAACTGACACCTCAGAACTCACGAGTGGCCTGTTATTGGCCAAAACTGAAACTAAATGGCCTGTTATTGGCCAAAACTGAAACTAAATACGAAACAGCGTTTTTTGTCCGAAGCCAAAACAAATAGAAATTTTTATTTACACAGCTCTTAAACCAGTCTTTAATAAATTTTAATGAGTTGGTTGACTTATATGATATTTTATATATGTAAATGTGTCACGATAAAAACATGGAAGAAGAAGAAGACGAAGGCAAAAAAAACCTTACTTTCGCAATATACTATATTTCTTATGAAACAAGAAGCGAGAATAGATTAGCCTAACGTTCGCCGCCTTTATTGCTTTTTCAGTCATCTTCTTATAAAGGCATTGAGTGCAGTTAATGATTTGTTCCGAGATCTTATTCCAATAACATCACACTGTTCTTTAGAAAAGCAATTGAGGAGAAGAGTAACAACTGAGACCGTGGTGGCGCAGTGTGATAACGTCTGACTGTATATGCAGTGGGTATGGGTGCTATTCGTATTCAGGGTAAAGATTATGTATAAATTGTTTTCATTTATCCGCTCTGATGACAAGACAAAGCGTAAGAGGTTATCTCTGCTAACCCAGTCATACTGGAAAAGAAGCGTAAGGTCGAAAAAAAGATTTTAACATTGTATATTTTTAATTATGTATTAACACAAAAAACTCATTATTAAGTTCTTTTATTTACGCGAACAAAGTCACGGGAACAGCTAGTTGAAAACAAAAGGAAATTCTCAATTGACTTATAAATAAAATAAGGCTTACATTGATAAATATCTAGTAGTATAAAAAGTATAATGTTATATTTTTAACAGATTAGATAAAAATCTAGAAAATGTATAAGTGTTTCCTCTTACGCAATTCATTGATTTTCGCGATACATAAACATACATATAAAATAGAACTACTTTTCGTGAATACCCTACCTATTATTATTTCGTTCTCTGAAAGAGACAATTTTACATATCAATCTCCTTTGTATGTAACACGTTCGAAACGCCATAACTGAAGAACCGAACTGAACAATTTTACATAGTTTTAATATAACATTTATAATTATATAACGCGTTCACGTAATTGGTTGCCAAATGAATATAAATCTTTATAAGTACGGTAAAAAGTCCATTAACTGTACCTTTATACGACCATTTTATTTTGAAATAAATTAATGAAATTTTTAAAACGTCAAATTCATATTGGTTCATGCCTCTTTTTGTACAAAGTGTCAACAAATAAAATATCAACTTGAAATATGAAAAAAACCATTTTATTTCAATCAATTAATTAATCAATTAATATTATATAGAGTTTTACTACAAATCATTATTTTTTTAATTCCTACCTCACAAAATACAATAATTTGTTTAATAAATAAATAACAATTCTAATTATCGATAAAAGTTCATCGCATCCCTAATAAACCGTCAATATTTAAAATAACAATATAAATGTAAAGGAAAAGATAAAACTGATATTACTTGATAATATAATAAATAGTTATAATAATTCTTGTCTGCCTTTTTTATTCTAATTATTATTATTACATTGACAGAGAGAACACACACTCCGTTGTCAATTTCCCGACTATTTGTAGTATTTAGTGGAAATTTGGTCGTAGTTTAAATTGTGAGAAAAATGCACATGACAGTTTAGTTCTTACGCCGGTTCTTCTTAGGTCTGAGCCATTAACTTCAGTGAACCGGTGGTAAATTATAAATGAAGCATATATCATCTTATTTTGAATAAAGTATTTGACTTTGACTTTGACGTTGACGTTGAATGACACTCCGTTCTCCAGTTCCTGCCGAAATCGAGATATTGATGATTGATTGGCGAACTCAATGCCGCGTTTCGTTTTATCTTACCACAGAGAAAAACTTTTTAATAATTTAAAGTAAGAAAGGAGGAAATAATTTAAATAGACATATCCCTACGAGTGGAAATCGAACCCACAAGCAATCGCGTTTTCAGTCAAACGTGGACACCGCCATGATGGTTTCATTGTAAACATTCATTTCAATAATTTAATAAACATTATTATTGCTCCAAAGGAATATTATACTAGTTTTACCCCAAATGTTAAACTTTTTATATGAAAAAAATACATCCCGTCGTTACGTAAGCAGTCTTTTTTTGTAATAGACGGTTGCAGGTTTAAATAACTCAAGTACATTTATTGTGTTAATAATATTGTAAGTCAAAAATATACACATTTTTTTTTATTTGCCAACGTATATTTTTTTTAAAGCAAAAGTCTATTCTATCTAGTTTAGAAAATCCGAAAAAGTAGAGGTTCCCAAAGGAGGTTCCCAGAGGTTCTTTTCCAGAACCCACCTTCAGAGCTATCCTAGAAACATATAAAAACAAAAACATACTCCGTTCTCCACTTTCCGCCCGAAATCCAGACAATACAATATATAATATAATTTATTATACTGTACATTTAATACAATACCTACTGCAATACTGTTTGTTTACCTAAATAAAACTAAAATAAAAAAAGCACAGCGTAGAAATGAAAATATGTTAAATATAATCTCATTACCTTGTTTCTAAATTGATTCCACAACCAATTGGGTGGCAGTCAGACGCTGTCCCACTGCGCCACATGGCCTCGATGACTGTAAGCACTAATATTGGCAATATCCAGATTCCCTACAAGGTTATCGTAAAAACTTTTATAGCCTACATAGTTGAAATGAATAAAATTAAGCACAGACGTTACCAATACTAATAAAAAAAAGTTCTACCAAGACGCGACATTTTAAAACTTGTTGTTATACAATTTTATTACTTAAGTACCAACTATATTTTAGGACTTACGCAGTATTCCTAAGTCCTAACAGATAGTTGGTTTCCCATATTGGTCTGGTTATAAAAGATACAAGTGTAAACGTTAAATTCAATTTAAATACAAAATATCCTTTATGCAAATAGACTTATGCAAGCACTTTTGAATCTTCAAATGAACATTAAGCTACCACCGGCTTCGGAATTCAGTTCTGCTGAGGAGAGCCACAGAGAACATATTTTTTAACATTTTTTAAAGTGTTATACGCACACTAAGGAAATTGAAAAAGACATATTTAGAAAACGTATAAAAATTGGAACTTGAAAATCGTTCAAGTTTTGAACGGCTGAAGTTGAAGGTTGATGTTTTGAACGAACCGCAGAACTTGAACGGTGGAACGGTCAAGAGGCGCGGGCTTAAATTCCGCTGCGTTCAAATTTTTATACGTTTCCTAAATATATCTTTTAGCCACAGATAAACTCAACAGTTGCTCTTTTCAAATACAAAAGCTACAATTTTTGTATTAAGTACAGTGGTAGCTAACCTGCACCAAACTCTAATCCACATATTTTTATATTTTAAATATTCTCCTTTACTTATTAATATTGTTTTTATAGTGACTTTAAATTATTGCAATGATAAATCTTACATAGGTTGTGGAATTGTATTAAATATAGATGCATATACTCAGACCCATAAAAGACTTATTTACATTTGGGAGGCGATAACTTGGTGTTCAAGCAAGCAAGCTTATCTTTATTTCTCGTCCCTATCGTGTCTGTCACTGTGTTTTGCACAACACTGGATATATAGATTATAAATTCGACCTCAAGGCTTTTTTTGAAGAATAAATATTGAATTTATGTCTGCGGTACTGCCATATAATAGCTTTCTATAAGATAAATTGTTATGCAAATAGCTAAAGTAAACTAAACGGGCAGTTAGTTATTTGCCTTAATTTTATTATTGCGAACGCGGCAGAGCTGAGTTTGTCTGCAAGTGCTTCAAGGTGGGCATTCCACTGGAGCTTATGATCAATGCTAAGAAAACTGTGGCGTCTATCATGTGGAGAGTTTCTCTTATAATTGATAGACTCAGATTCCGCCTTCTTACATTAGATACAGTAAATGCAATACATTTATTTTGGCATTGAGCATAAGATTATCAACGTCGAGCTTATGCTCAATTCCAAAAAAATAAATAAATTATAAAGCAAAAATAAACTACCAAGAAAAAGTCTTTGTGGAACGCCTGTCCTAAAGGAAGGACCAGACGATTTTACATTACTTATATTAACCTTCTGGATTCTCTGATTCAATTAGGACACAATACAATCAAGAGTAGATCCTATATATCATAATGATATAATTTTAGTGATAGTGTTTCATGGGCTATACAATAAAAAGCCTTGGATAAATCGCAAAACATTTCAATAGCATTTTGTGACTTTTCCCAAGCATCATAAATGTGCGACACCCGCATCTGTAGTAGATTTGCCTTTGGTGAAGCCATATTGTTTTTATATAAAAAAAATATTGAGCTGGTTAAATATAAATTTTTCAAAAATTTTGCTCATTGATGGTAACAGAGAGAACAATCTGTAGTTTTGAGGATCAAATCATAATTAAATCTGGGAAAGTAACTACATTTATTGCAAATAAAATGGAGATGAGGGGCAATGTTGTATAGAGCTAAGTTTTCCACATTAAGCTAAATGTTTTCTTAGAATAGATGTTGTATGTAAAGGATGATATACCGATATGACCTTAATAGATATTTCAGAGAAGTGATTGTCTAAAGCATTAGCCCCCTTTATATCTGGCTTTAGTATTGTTATTGATTTCAAATTTCAAAGGTTCACTGATAGTTCTAGATCTGCCAGCTGCAACCGTAATAGCATGTACCTTTTAATCTTATTATCTGATTTAGAAATTTTATTCCTTACATATATAGAGTTAGCCTGGATACAAACATTTTTAAATATTTGTCAATAATTTTTAACTTTTAATAATAACCGCATTGTTATTTCATTGCCTCAAACTATACAGTTTCTTTTAGTTAATTTTATCCCTGCTTCGGTATATGCCAATCACTAAATTTTTAATTCAAGTTTTTATATACTATTTTCATTTTAAAAATAATGTCAAACTCAGTTGAGATTAATTTAAATACATTACTAATTTTTTTGATTTGTTGTCTCTCTAACCATATCTGTTTGAAATTTTTTCTTTTATGCCACAGGTGAAACAATTTACTTTCTGATCAGTAATTGGGCTTATAGTTATAATTTTACTTTCTTTACCCATTTTATCAATTACTGAGAATCTTTGGACACAATGATGCAAGCTTAAATTACAATTCATCAGTTTTTCAAAAATCTTAGTGGCTGAAAACATTATCTATATAAGTGGCTGATATATTCGTTATATGCATTGGTTCAGAGAAAATATTAAACAGATGAAATAGTAAATGAGGAAGCGGGAGACAGTTACCTGTACCTGGAGGTGTTACCTGTAGTTTATCAATATAATATAAAGGTTTAACAATTTTGTAATACTATAACTGTCCTTAAGCAATTTTATAAATATTGGACTTACATTTTTTGCTTTAAATCAAAGCTAGCAAATCTCTGTATAATATTAGTACAGAAAAATAGGTCAAATCAAACTCACAATACAAAACACAAATGCCATTATATTCATTTATATATATAAAATAAAAAAATTACAATTATGGTATGTTAGCAAGATAGTCCTTTACATGAGCTGGCTCCAGTCTCCGGAAGCCACTTGCATCACAGATGCCGACTTCAATGTTGTCAGCAGTCATTTGCCCTTCAAACCCTTCTTTGAGAGTTAGTATAGCTGTGTGTACTGCATCATCTAGTTCTAGTTCTTCTGTGTATCTAGAAATGAAAAATAAAAAATTATTAATTAAAAAAAAATCTTTTCTAGTATCCAGACACTCCATCCTCCAATTTCCACCCGAACTCGACACCTTGAGTGTCAAGTACTTATATTGGAGAATTGATAATTATATTAGAATATTATGTTATGAAATAATTATATTATGATATTACCACCAAGCAGAAATCAAACCCACAACCAATCACGTTTGCAGTCAAACACTGTCCCACTGCACCATAATGGCCTCTATTTATAATATTTTGACACTTTAAATTTAATTCTCTTAAAAATATAATTACAGCATAAAAATGTATATACACATACCTTTTTTCCAAGAAAGTCTTTCCATTATTGAAGTTCTTGCCCATAGCGGTGGCCTTCCATGCAAAATAAGCTCCGGATGGGTCACATTGGAAAAGATAGGGCCTATCACCGTCCCACCCACAAATAAGGAGAGAGACTCCAAACGGACGAACACCACTGAAATAGTAGAATATTTAATTTAAACAATGATATTTATAATATTTATTATTATGATAATGCTTATTTCATGTGTCAACAAGGATATATTTCATATTTAATTTTGTAATGATAGAAATATAAATATCTAACCCAGATTGAGTGTACTCCTGCATCACTGTGGCAACTCTCTGCACTAACTGCGCTGTGGGTATTGGCTCTTTATACATCAAATAGTATTGCTGTGCCATTTTCCTAGCCTGAGTTACGAGCAGACGATAGTCTGGTCCCATGCCCGAATATACCATACCTGTTATACAAAATAAAATTATGTGTTAATAATTAGTTGCCAATTTTTAGTAATCACTTATGATACGGGAAAAACTGTACTCAGTTTATAAACTATTTCTCTGAACATAAGCTGTGCCTTTTCAATTAATATATCATAATATGAATTTTAAATAAAAGTTCTTTAATAACATATTATTCTATATAAATATCTGGTTATGATTAAGTTTCAGAAGCATCAACCAGATGCCTTGTAAGTTATTGTTATTATATTATGTCTAGACAGCATAAGCATTCAAGTTCTATTTAATATAATATTCATTCTAGGAATTTCACAAATCAAATAATCATCTTTGCATATTGCCAAAAATGTAATGTAAAACTGTAATATAATATTCAACAGTAGCTTTCTTGAGCACTTAAAATTCAAAAATCTTGGATTATTTATTTAATAATTTTTTTAAGTAACTAAATTTTTACCAATATGGCCAGTAATCATCTCCACTTTGTTAACGCTGTGTTCATCATATAGAATACTTTTGTGCTTATTTTCAGTTGCTATTACAACACCATTGGAAGCTGAAAATGCAAAAATGTATAATTAATTCAATTTTCCTATAATAATAACATATTTCTAAAGTGTTTTATAATAATAGTTTTAATTAAAATAGTAAGCAAAGGTAACCTAAAGGTAAGAAGGATACCCACCTTTAATACCCACGGAGGTTCCTCCGGCGGCTACAGCAGCTAAAGCATATTCAATTTGCACCAATTTACCTGACGGGCTGAAAATTACAAGCAAATTATTAACTTTTTAGAACTTTAAACACTAGCTTTTCAATTTCCAAACACCGGCTACATGAAGTAAATACAAAAAAATTGAATTAAAAAAAATTATATATTGCTACTTTACAATAAAGTTATGTTTTAAGTACACTGTATTGTAATAAATATTAAAATTTACCTAAAAGTTGTTAAAGAAAAACTATAACGTTCAGACGCCATGATTACAAAGCAAATTGTCAAAAACACAGAATTAGTCAAATTCACTCTCTGATGTTGCCAACTTTATTTGTCAATTTCCATTCGTTCAGAAAAGCTTCATTCTTTTATTAGTAGTTTTTTGTGTTTTTTTTTAACAAATAACAGATAGAGATTCTAATGTCAAAACACTCCGTTCTTCGTTTTCCACCACAATATGAGATATTACGTATTGAGCAGTAGAATTAAACGTCGAAATTTGTTTTGCCAGAGCGGGGACATGAAAAAGGAAATTAATCCTTCAAATAGTGATCGAACCCGCATCCATATTCGGTGTTAACAGAACGATATCCCATTGTTCTAAATTGTCATAATGAATAAATCGTAAGTCACTCACACAATCACTGCTTAATTTCCCATTTACTTTTTTTGCATATTTTAATATCTCGGAATCTAACGCTGCAGTTTATTAATCAATCTGGAATATCACTTATATTACACACACAAATGTTCTGAGAGCTTAAAACAATCACCTCTCGTCATACTTTTCTATGTATACATTGTACAGTCTTAACTTTAAAACGCATACCTCAGAAAATGTTATTTTAAATTAATTTTATTTAATGTTATAAATTTTTTCATCAAATATAATGTCGATTTTAATAAGATTTTCTTTGGATATTTAAATAAAAATATTAAATAATATCTTATCTTTTTTTTCATAATATAAATCTATTTAGCAAAAACGTAAGATGCCAAACAATAAAATGTCAATTTGTGTTTAGTACAAAAATGGGCCAATAGCAGTCAATAGAGTTCGCTCAATATTTTAAGTTTGACGGAAACATAAATTATATGCGCTATTTTTAATTCTACTCCCAAATTAAAGGAAACTGAAATACACTAACATATTACGTTTAAAATGTCCAATTTTCGCGGCACTTCGCCCTTATCAGAAGCAATGTCGGATACATTAGAACGAAATAGGGGAGAAAAGGCGCAACTAACCAAAACGCCTTCACACAGTCAAGTGTTTCTACATAAAAACAATACTAGTATTTTAAAGAACTATTCGGATAAAAATGGAAATGATGTTACGAAATCCTTGCAGAAAGGGCGGAAGACATTTGCGTTTTGGACCCTCGTTTGCCTGTTATTTGTGTTGGCTGTTGGGAATTTAGTTTTAACATTTACTATATTAGCTATTTTGAGACTTGGGCACGGTAGTTATCGAAATTCTTTTATTATAAAAGCTATATAAATAATTGTTAGAAAATGCGAATTTTTAAAAATTATGTAAACGAATTTGTTTTTAGTTTTCATCAGTAAAAAACCACTGATTTTCTGTTAATTATGTGTTTTTAAACTTACATGCACTAATTACAATAGATTTTTTTATTTATGTGCTTATAAATTTGCATCAATTGTAAATATAAATTCTTAAAAAATATGCTAATCTGAATTAATCAGCATACTCTTATTTTTCAATTTTTATTCTATAATAATTTATAAATCAAATAAACTATTATGACAAATTTATCAAAATATTGTCTTTTTTATTTTGTAGTTTGCAAAATAATTAGCTTATTACTATATGTGTAGTTAAATCTTTGCATCCTTTTATAAGAAAATTATGGAAATGTTGAAGTATCAAGTTTGGCTTACTAAAAATTAATGTGTAAAAAGCTAATAATATATTATAATCTTCTAGAAATACAAAAAAATAATAAAATATATGTCATACACACTGGCATGAGTTTAAATATGCATCAACACAGACACTAGTAGAAGTTAAATAAAAACAAACTATTTTTTCAGGTCTCGAAAGCATGGAGTTTCTACCAGAGCATAATGCTATAAAATTCTTTGGAGATGCAAATTTGGATCATGTTTACAAGAGAGATGGCTTGATTGAAAGTTTCCAAGATGTTCCAATGAGTATAACTAGCAAAAATGGATCTGTACTTTTTAATTTGTTGAATCGGTAAATTGTTTAATTATATTTTATCTCAAAATAAATCATACTTTTAAATTTTTTTCCTAAATTAAATTTGTTGACTTGGTAGGTTTTTCTAACCAGTGAAATCTCTATAATCTACTAAAAGATGTCAGCCTGTCTGGAACGTATCATTATTTCATTTCTGAAACTTATCTTGAAAGCGGTATTAGTAGGATATTTTCTAATTTGGTTAAGTAGCGAGAGAAGCTTGGATAGTGGAGGCAAGTGTTCATGCATTTTAAAGGGCCTCTTAAGTTTACTTTTGGGTCACAAGTCCCAGACACTGCTCTAAGCTCCACTTGCTGTAAGCCTGTAACACAATGGGCATGGCACTTGCTGTTAAGCTTTCTTTTTGTCTGTTCTTTATCTTCATAATATTACAACTTATTGGATCTAATAAAAGGGCTATTTAATTTCGCACTTATTTTCTTAATTGGATGATTGATTGGTGGATTTTTTATATTTAGTTACTCTTTCTACAAGATATATAGAAAGGGATGTCATGTTTCTACTATTTTAAAGTGTAACTCACACACTCCAATAAAACATTTTGGAAAACAAGTTTATAGAATATAAATTTAAAAGTATAGAGACTCAGACCCATGCTTATTGGTAACCAACCAAACTCTCTAACTGCTAAGCCATTCTATCCAGTTGGATCGAGGTTCATATCAAACTGGTAAATATGATTGGTTCTGGGTTTGATTCCTACTTGGGCAAATGGTGATATTTTTTTTTTTATTTCTTGCTTGGGTAAGACAAAGCACGTTGTTGAGTTGTGTCTTGAGTGTGAGAGTGTCTTGACACTAGGAAAAAGACTGAAGCTGACATAGCTAACCACTAATGTTTGCAATTTTTTAGTTTACTCAAGAGAATCGTAATGAAAATGATATATATAAAGCACTTATTGTTTAAAGGCTGTCCCGATCAGATACAAAACTAGTTGTGAACATGTCAGGAGTGTTCCTCAAAGGGGTGAACTCCTTAGAACTGAAGGATCCTGAGACGGGTGAACAAGTATTCAGCACATCTAATCCGGAAATGACCATTACTGATGCCTTGAAAAATTTGAATGCTAAGGTAATATATTTTATATGTATGTGTGAGTGAATATTCATACTAATATTATAAATGTGAAAGTCTGTCTGTCTGTGACGCTTTCACGGCTAAACCAATGGTCCAATTTGGATGGAAATTAGAATGCAAATAGTTGAAAATCCAGGGTGCAACATAGGCTACTATTTTTTCAAAAATCAACCTGATGAAAGTGAGAAATCTAAACTGTATATATATTTTTTTTAAAGTGTTATTCCCACACTAAGGAAATTGAAAAATACATATTTAGAAAACGTATCAAAATTTGAACCGTGACGCCTTTCAAGAACGGTTTCAAGAGGCGCGTATTCAAATCCCGCTGCGTTCAAATTTTTATACGTTTTCTAAATATGTCTAAATCTAAACTGCTTGATTGATTTCAATGAGTTTTCTCAAAGAAGATTGTTGATGACGCAAAGTCAAACATAGGCTACCAATGTTTTCATAATGTGGCTTATCCCCTTAGTGGCTGAAATAGGGGATGAAAATTTGTATGAAAACTTTTAATCACTTAACTGATTGTAATTAATTTTGGTATACATATAGTTGATAACTAGGATTGGTTAATCCACTAATTGTTCAGCGTTGAAATATTTAATTAAAGTAATATTGAATTTACATACATCATAATAGTCCCAATACGATAAATTATCAATCTCTGAACTTTAGTTTTCGCTACGTATGGTTTATGACTGGCGAGTGGAGAGGTGGCATGAGCGGGTGCGGTTGAGATACACGTACGATGATGCGGAGGGAGTCGTCTCAAGCTACACTAACCCGAGTACGTACAAAAAACTCTGTCATTTCCGTAACTCTCGGACTCGGAGAATGCACAATTCGTCTTTTTCTCCAAACTACGTTTTCTCCGAACTTCCCGGAACCTCCTTACTCTCAGTTTTCTTAGAACTGTCCGACTTCACTGAACACTTCGTTTTCTCCGTAGTCTCCGTTATCTACAATCCCTCCAATTTCTACGTACTCTCAGTTTTTACCGTACTCTCCATTTTATTTTCCTCTCAGATTTCTCAACAATCTCTGTCTTCTCCTTTCTGTCCGTATGAACACGGAACAAAGTGTATTCTTCCAACTCGCCGATTTCTTCTTGCTCTGTCTTCTCCCTAACTATCCGCCTTCTCCGTACTCTCCGTTTTCTTCGTTTTCTCTTAAACTGTTCGTATTTCTCAGATCTCTTCGCTTTTCACCGATCTCTTACACATTCTAGAGATCTTATAGATGTCATTTTCAATTTGTACAGACGTTTATATAAATATATTTTATATTGAAATAAAAATTAAGCAAATTGCTAGAAATGGTTCTCAACAAATTCTATGTGAAGTGGTAGATCTAGCTTTTAAACTTGTGTATGTTTGTTTGTGTATTGTTGATAATGAGAACATAGTGTCAAGGCACTCTACGCTTTGTCTTATAAGACGGTTTGATGGAGTAATGAAAAATAATTTAGATGTAATCATTCCCCGGGTGGAAATTGAACTGACAACCACAGTGCTTACAACCAGACGCTGTCCTACTGCGCCTAGACAGCTTCAATCTGTTTCGTATGGCGGTGTATTCAGACTTTCCGTCCAAAATCGAAACATTGCGTGTTCAATAGCGTAAATTAGCGCCGCTTAATTTATACAAACACATTTTTACATTTGAACCAAATTTCCTTCTAGCAAGTATCTACTAAACGAGTGTCGTCACCAGTGGACGAGGATCTGACCTTCCGTTCCGAAACGTCAGCCTACCTCCGAGGCTCGGAAGGCACCCGGATGGAATCCAAGGAGCTGTTCTGGAGCGCCGACCAGGACATCTATCTGAAGTCCATCAATGGATCCGTGGTCCTCAGTGGCAAGGAAGGAGTTTATATTGACGTTAGATATCTACCCATAGCTTTGCCTTTTAATAAGGATAAATATTATGGGACGGGGCAATTTAAAGTGTGCGTATGTATGCCCCAGGGTAAGTTGTTTAGGATAGCCGTTCCCAACGGACAGAAGGTTACATGTTCTCATGTTAATATGACAGGGGATATGAACCCGTGTGCTTAGATTTCTTATATATATAATATTTTTTTTATATTTTTTCTGTAAGAATTGAAGCTGTGTCTTGGATGAGAATGTGTTATAGTGATAGATTATTATTGTAATTTTTTATATCTATAATATTATAAAAAATATTCGTACAGAAAAGCGATATAGAAATCATCCTGTATATTTAGTGTAGAAAATTTGTCATCATAGGTTTGGAACGTATAGTTTAGTGTGCTATTGCTAGGATGTGGTACTCGAGAGGTGTAGGCCCAAAGTCTGCTTAATACATTGAAAACTATATATTTCGCTTAAAAACGAATATGTTATTATTTTATTTTATTTATTTATTTATTACGGAAAACAATAGCATTACATAATTAAAATACATAAAAATTTTTTTACGAAAACCAAGCCAATAATAGTTTTCCTTTTACATACTGAATTTAGGTCAGAGCTATACATCATTAAGATCTTACCTGTAATCAGAATATTGTAACATTGGTATAATGGCAATGATGAAAAAAGAAATAAAACAAAATGTTAATTTAAAAAATAATACAAATAAATAAGGTATTAATATGCTCCCTTGTGTGTGTGTGTGTGTGCGTGTGAGCGAGTGCGTGCGTGGGTGAGAATTAGTGGCTGTAGTTGAAGTATCAAACTAATACAGATTAATGCTTTTTAGCAAATTAAAAGTTTTAAAGAAGCAGCATATGAATGGAAAATATCTATATATTTTGTTATACAATAATGGTACACGAGACAAGGACGAGTCAGCTGTGTATCGTCATGTGATGTAAGAACATCAAAAATATTAGAGCGAGTTATTCTTGTTCCTTTTACAGTCGCGTTTAAATAGTTCAGGTGAATCAGCATTTCCTGATAAAATAGAACGAAGTAGCTTCGTGTCCTGTATTTCACGATTATTATCTAATAAATCAACATGGATGGTATTGACAACATTCTTTGTAGGACTCAAAATTATTATATGTTTTAAAATTCAGTTGGCTGATACACTTTGCTTGTATTGATTTGATACCGTCAATATATTTATAATAATAAGTATTCCAAACGCAACTATCGTACTCTAAGATACTTGTTACAAGGTTGTAGTGTATACTTTTCAAACAATTAACATCATTGAACGGTTCACATGAACGAATAACAAAACCTAATGCCTTGTAAGCTTTGCTTATGGTATAATTGATATGTACTCACTCATTAGTAATTTGCTATCTAATAAAATACCCAAATCACGAACCAAGTTAGTTTTTTTTTTATAGGAGTAGGAGTCATTAACATTTACAGTGATTATATTAGCTTTCTAATATTCACTTAATCTATCCAGGTCACTTTGGATTAATATGCAATCTACATTAGCTCATATCTTCATATATACCTTCTTGTCATCAGCAAACATTAGAAATTTTGTGTATTTAAAGCAATCATATATATAAAAGAGATACACATTGTATAGCAGAGGTTACAAATGCGAGCCCCGAGGTACGTCAGAAGTAACGTTTATATAATCAGATCGAGATCCACCCATTCTAACCGCTTGTCTTCTATTTGATATATAAGACATCTATATAACATTTCTCAACTATATATGCACTTTAAATGGTCATTAATATATGGAACTGTCCCAAATCTTGTGAGGACTGTATGTGATCTTTATCTATTCATATGTTCAATTACCAAAGATAATTCTTTAATGAAAAATAGTTTTAATATTTAAAAAATATTTTATAAGGGAGCATGTTATTTCTCACAGATCCACTATTAATAAGACACTTCTATGGTTTTAATAACTTGTGATGTCACTTGTTTTATTAAATTATTTTAAAACGCTAATAACTTTTGTTATTTATGAAGATATATGTTTTCTTATATTATACATTTCTTATATTATAAGGAATGTGTGGAGATTTATATTGTGTTTTACTTGGGTTTTGAGTGTCTTATTTATTTATTCAAAAATACAAAATAACATTTAAATATAAAGAGTTACATATTTTTTTAATAAAACAAAATAAATGTAGTCTCTTATTTTATTTGTCACAAATTATTATAATTGTATTTTATGTTATTTTTATGCTCTCGTTGATGATATAGTGTATGTAATGAATAGATACTGTCTAGTCAATAGAATTAAATGTTTTATATGAAATGGCAGTTTTATTTTACCCATCCTTTATTTATTATTATATTTGCGGGGCGCAGTAATAGGCTTCTTCTTCTTTGTCGTTACATTCTTGGCACATGACGTGGTTGTCAGTTAACTGCTGGTGGTGTGTATCACGATTCAACGATATTCTTCGTGGATGGCTGACAGTGCCATTAATAGCACCCCTCGGCTAATTGGTCCATGGCATTGCAGTTCTGCGGCGTGACCTGTTGCTCTCTATGTGCCCTGAATTTTCCCACACGTTCCATGGTGCCAGCTCTTCGGCGAGAGATGTGTCCGAAAAAAAGAAAGTGTCACTGTGTAGTTTTACTTGGGATTTCCTTCCCAAGAGATTCACTAGGAATTTAGATCCCAATATTACTTATTGGTGAAATAAAACTATATATAGTAACAATTTTATTCTGGAACAAGCACCGATCATATCAATAAAAAATTTATTGATATGATCGGTGCTTGTTCCAGAACATATGCCCCAAAACTTATAAACAAAAACATTTGCGAAGTCTACTACTATCTACTATGAGAAAGTCTATTAAGAGGCATATTCCCAGTAGCAATACTGGGAATATATAAATTGTTGCGGGTTCAATCCTTGTTAGAGGTATTGATTATATTAAAATTATTTTCAGTTCCACACTCTAGCCAGACGTCAAAACCATTCAAACCATTTTTTTTGAGTGCAAAGAATATTTAGTATTTGAGTGGCGCAGTAAGACTGTCGCCTGTAAACATGATAGTTGTGGGTTCGATTCCCACTCACAGGGAAATTATTTTAATTTCCCCACTCTCGTAAGAAAGACAAAATCGTGGCGTTGAGTACCGCCGCTCAACACGCAATGTCTCGAATTCGGTGGGGAACTCGTCTTCTTTCTTTTTAAGAAAATTAACAAGAGTAATGCTTCGTCGTCAGGTCCATCGCATGACAGAAACATCAGACTTTATTAGAACTCTTTGGTAGCGCCACCTACACGCCTATAATTTGAAGAAAAAAGAAATTGAGATCGCATATGTAAAGAAAAATCAAACTTACCTTTTTTGAAGACACATAGAAGAAAATGCAATTTCCGAGAAATTTATATCACAGTTTTCCGTATATTAAAAAAAACTGTTAAGTATTTAACCACAGTAGAGAAATTATATAACTACAATGATTTTTTTCAGCATTTTATTTCAAAAAATTTAATGAAAAATTACTTGTGTTTGTAATAAAAACGAAATCCTAAAACTACAATTTTTCACGCTAGTCCCCGCATAGCAGGGTAGTCAGAGAGAACTTAGAGGTCAAGACACTCGTTCTTCGCCATCCGACCAAAACCAAAAAGAAATAATCAATTAAATATGTAAAGCTGCGCTAAAGGGACCATTTCTTAAATAAAACACATCACTACAAAGTAAGATCTTTATATCTTGTAATGTAACAATAATTTACTTTACTTTATAGACAAAAAAAAAATTATAATAAAATGATAATAACATTATAAATGGCTACGGTTAAAAACTTGCAATACTGCGGTAATCTCAGGACGAACGGAAGTAACAATATGCAGTTATAATCTGTGACAAACGATAAAAATAATTTTTTTTTATTTAAATCACAGATAATACAAAAATATCTTATGGAACTTTGATATGTGAGTATGATATAGAAAAACAAAACCATTACTAACTCTATATCACTCATATAAAAAAATAGTAAAAATATGTAATGACAATAACGCCATATATAAATAAATGGGACCGAGCGAATATTTCTACATTTTTGTACATAAGACCGTTTAAGCGTATCGGACTGCGGATAGGGGCAACACTGTAAAATACTCCCGCCTATTTTTAAAACTTGCTCCTCTATAAATATTAAAACCGTATGTATATCAGTAAGTATAATTCAGATCGATAAAATAAAGAATTTTCAATATAAAATCGGTAGTGTCTTTGGTCTGCACATAAATATGACGGGATATGACCATAAACAACATACTTAGCCATTTTCTTAAAAAGAAAAAAAGGGTTAGTTTTTACAAAATAATAAAACCTACTTTGTCGCATCGTGGGAACCCACACAAGTCTTTTATAAATTAAGTAGGCACATTTAATTAATATTACACGAATACTGTACATGAAAAAAATATTTCTATTTATACACGTCAGTCACCCCGCTCGCTCTGACTGACACGACTGTACACAATATACACTTAGTTATTAGAATGACTATTACCAAAAACAAACGTCTAGGCGCGTTATCTAAAATAAAGTCTTTGTTCTTAAAGCATACTCCTCTACACTTGGAATATCCGTACGGCTCGAAAATCACGATTCATAGAAACGTTAGGCCGAACACTTCACGACTTGGGCCAGTGTGAAATGGCTTCTTTTAAAAATGGACGTATTCAAATCTAACAACTATGGATATGTAATGTTTGAACTTTTGACATGCAATTTGGATGCTTCTCTGCAATAATGATTCGAATCACAGCTCACAGTAAAACTTTTTATAATACTTTCCTTTATATTTATATAAAAAATATATTATACATAATCATACAAAAGAAAAGAATATGTATAGAAAATGTTTAAAACAATGAATAAGGTCCAAATACACACACTTACTCCTTATTTATTAGAAAATTAAAAAAAAATACGATTTAATTGGCCATAACGCATATCCCCTTAGTTCACAAAAGGAAATAACGAACACTTCTATAAACTTGGCCATAACGCATATTCCTTTTAGTTCACAAAAGGAAATAACAAGAGGCAATGGATACTAATATAACTCTACAACACATTAGCAACAAAACTATCACCAAAACAAAAAAACTTTACTTTTGAGTCGTCTTCATTATTTATTACCTTACAATTTTATCTCTAATTATATTTTTCTTTAACATTTATATATAATTATATACCTACTTCCTTTAAATATTGCGTTTTCTTCTTTATTGACATTTTTGTTGCTTGATGTTCGATACGAATAGCCATTTCCACACTGACGCCCACATAACTTAAGTCCTAGACAATACTTAGACAATTTTAACACTAGTCAAGCACCACATGGTGTTAGCAAGCAGTCTCAACGCACTCAAAAAAAGCGAATCTAAATCAATTCCTCGATCACTTAACAATTAGAATCATAAGAACTGACGTTTAATTATTAATTTTAATTGGACATCACAAATCCCGCGTTAAGTAGTGTCAGCTACCGGTTAAAATTTCTTTAAATGCTTTAAAATTTGGCACTTATCACCTCTAGTGCCCTATTGTACTTATTGTAAAAATAAGCTCAAAACGCGCCAATTTGTCCTAACTTTTTATTTTATTCACGAATGAACTATGTTAATCAATATGTAGCCTAATACAAAGAGCAGCGTAAACTTTACAGCTAATTATATTTAGAAACAGGTGAATAGTTCTATTTTATTGAGTTTAAATTTAAAAATGCATAGATTTATATATAGATAAGAAATAGAAAAATCTATTAAGACAAATGTTAATTGTACACAAAGCCTGAATCGCGCAGTCCATTCATTTGCCTCCAAATTTTGACAATTCTTGACATATGACATTCTCTTGAGTTTTATTTACAATCAATTCCCATTAGAAGGCTGATTCTTAAAATTTAGAAACCTCTAAATATAATGAATGATTGATATCATAAAAATAGATATTTTATAAAAAATATCGTAGTCGTTTTGTCGACATGTTTTAATATTTAGCTTTAAAAACTTGCGTCATAAATTAAAAGAATCGACGTCATTCGTAATGGCTGGAAGTTAGGCTGGTTCTGGACGAATGTAATGTGGAACTGTGTTGTGGCATGCTGGACGTGGGCGGCGGTAGGCGGGCATTAGCCGCTAGCCTCTCCTGCTCTTCTAGCTGTCCTGCAAACTCATCCTCCAAAGCCTGCCATTGTGTATAGAAAGAAAACAGAAAAAAAATACAAATATATTCACAATATAAGTAAGACAAGTAAAAAAAATAAATTAATTATTAATAATTAATAATGAAAATAGGCTGTATCATTTTTGATATGAGTATGTGCCAAAAATTTAAAGTATCTAAAAAAAAAGTTATGTAATAGTAATTTATAAATAAAGCAAAATATACATTCCATGCAAATATACAGGGCCACATACCATCATGCAGGTCCAACGTTGGATTCCGCTGTCCATGTTAAATCATCTCACCTTATTAGTTACCATGCTTATAATGGAATGATTAAAATCAAAATAATAATTATTCTAACATATTTTTTAATAATACTTAAGTTATAAAATTTCGCCAACTAATCAATATTACATGTTAACAATCATTATTTAAAAGCAAATATTTTTGTTTTAAATGTATATACAGGTTTAGACCACCACCAAAGAAATAAGGCAAATGCGTAGAAACATAACGTCTTTATTTACAAGTTTATTATAATATATTAAGCATGTCAGTATCTTCTAGCAATAAGCTTTAAAAAATACTCTTAAAATTATAGGCAGGTTTTCATGGAATGGTTGGAACAAATATGTAGACTATTATTGGATGAACATTGCTATGTTGTTGCTATATAAATTACAAAAAGATTTAAAAAAAAGAAAGAGAACTTTCTATGTAATTAATAAGGTTCTATGAAAATACAAATTTTAGTTTTGAGTATATTGTAAATAATATATTTTAAACAGCTACGCCAAAAATGGTCTACAATAAATTGAAAGTTATAAATTCTAAAACTATATTATATAATTTAACTTGTGACTTACTTAACATATAATTATAATATTTTAAATTAAAAGTTAAAAAAATATCTACTAAACATTGCAAATGAACAACAAATGCTAATATTATGGACATTTTTATGGAATTATACAATAATATTAAAAAACATACCAATTTCTAAGAAAATAAAAACCAAAAATAATGACTATATTAGGTTATACATGATACATTTTAGTTTAATATGTAAGTTGCATCACTAGCATTTGGCAAGTGGCACAGATATCAATTTATTATTCCCAATAATAAAAATATATATATATATATATATATTGATTTTTTATAAGTAAATCTTAATATTATATTAGTGTTTACCATATTAAAAATGTAAGTGTATATTTTCATACACATTGTAATATAGAGCGTAAAATAAATAAAATATAGGTAACACGCATGATTAGTACAACACAACTTATTCTAAGAACAGATATTTAATAATTTATTTTAATATATTTAAAAATATAAGGGTCTACTATATAAACAAAAGTTACTTTATACATTTAAAACATTTAAAGAAAATGCTGATCACCAATATATTATTATTTTATATGGTAACTTAGGTTTAGGCACATGGAATGTATTTATATCTAAGTAGTCTAACACCCCCAGTCTTTGCTAAAAAAAACTAAATTTATATTAATTTGGTCCAAAATCGATTCATCTTAATCTATGCATATAAATATATTTAATTTAGGGCTTGGAAGAATTATCTGTGAATATATAACAAAAAGTTTCTGGAAAATTTATTTTCTTTGGATTCAAATTGCAAAACAATGAATCTTTATACAGCTTCATATAAAAAGACTTAATATGTTTAAGTGAAAATATTCAAAATATTTTTTATTAAAACACATTAAGTATTTTGGCAACACCGGCATTCGTTTTACTAAACAGATAAATAAGGCTAGTGAAACGAGTTACATACACTTTAAAAAGCAAATGGGCGTGTAGCCCACTATATAAATTTACGCTCATAATTTGGAAGTAGCAATCGATCAAGACGGCGTTTCGAGAAATTTCGATACTACTAAAAAATGGAGGAAGCATGAGTAAGTCTCATTTATAAGTAATACATCGCTATAATGCCGCCTTCGTACCTAAATAAGTAGGTTTATTCGTTGAAATTAAAAAAAAATCCCACAAGCTAAGCAACAATAAGGCTGCTAAGCTAAGGCTATAATAATAATAAATAATAAGGTCTTAGACAACAGAATCCGGTGGTTCTTTGGATTTATCCGAGGATATATTTTTCAGGTTCAATGTCGACAACTGACTGACAGGTACATTTGGAGCATTGGCGTAGCTGTTGGACCCTCTCACAGGTCCCCACCGACTAAAGTGTTTTTCTTCATCACTTCCGGTACTAGTACCACTGCGTATGGTGGTACCACTTTTGTATGTGTCATACTTGCCCTCTAACGATGGCATGTCTATCATAACGGCTTCCATCGCTATATCTTGTTTGAGACTTTGCTGTGATATACTCCTTTTCATTAAAGGTTCCTCGTTGATTTTTTTGAATAATTGATCACTTAAACTCTGCCTGTTTAATTTCTTAGTATTTTTCACAGTAATGGGCACACGTTCAGTTTTGGTTCTTTCAAATGACTTTTTGGGTTCCTCATCTATTTTCCCAACTCTTTCTATTGGAACATCTTCGTACGCCATGATTGGATCTCGTCGGTTCTCATCAGGTCCATTAAAAACAGAGAAACCGGAGATTTTTTCGGAGACCAACTTCAAATTGGAAGTGGATCCATATCTTTGGGCTTTCGTAAGTTTGCCACGTTTCGTTGTATTTGTAGCGCTTGTTGCCGCCGACTTTGTTTGGCGGAAGTTGGAATTCGGACTTATGCTTCTGCGTCTATCCAGGCTAGGAGTGCTATTGTTGGACAAGACCAGGTTAAGGCTTGTCCTGGACCGGGATAGGGATCCTATGAAGGAATTCCGTTGGTGGTAAGCGGATAGAACGTGCTGTAGTACATTTTTTGGCCACGGAGCGTCGATGTAGACACTTCTGTCCGGTATTTTTATGCCATACTTGGCCTCGTGATCGTCTAACTGTTTCCCGAACATTTGTATGAGTTTCTGTTGAAAATTTGTGTATTTAGTGCAGCGTTGGGGGTGGGACGGCACAAACATACATCCATCGGTGTTCACCTGAACCCTAGTGCGCTTATTGGGGGACAATCGACAGTTTTTGTCTAACAATAAGTTATTTAAAATAAAAAAAATTGTCCTGTATGTTTTTTTTGATTGAACCATCACCAATTTAGTTGGAAGCGAACCATGCTCATGCTTAATATTGCATATCATGCGTGTAGCATATGAAATATAACTATTTAACTAGCTCTATAGTAATATAAAAGAAATCAAACCAAAAGTTATTTGTAACAACAAACATACAGAAATAGACATTTTTGGAAGTTACATCATTACACAATCTTTCCATACTTTAAGGTTGTGACATCTATCCGACCGACTGACTTTTGAATACAAAAAGTTAACTAAATAGTTATATTTCTGTATAAAATGATGTACATTCATGCTAATTCATATATTTTTTGCAAGTGTGTTTGTGTTTATGTGTGTGTGTGAACATTTTTTCTTAATTTTCTTTGATACAATCAATATATTACATTGAATAAAATATATTTCAAATTGTTGTGACTTCATATATGTATAAATTATCAACACAAGTTGACACATCTATAAACTATATAAAATAATTAGTGGCCATCGCGGCGCAGAGGAACAGCGTCTGACTGTAATCAGGATTGTTTGTGAGTTCCGAGTTTGCGATTCCCACTCAGTGACCATTCCATAATGTGATCGCTCTGGTGATCAAGACAAAGTGCGGCTTTGAGTTCAGTCACTCAACACGCAATGTGGAGAATGGAGTGTCATGACACTAGGGTCTCTCTAACTACCCTGCTATTTGGTAAAAAGCGTGAAAATGCAAAAATTAAAAAAAACCTTACTTTAAAACATGTTTGTATTCACAAGTGTTTTTTTTATTTATTTATGTCTGTGTGTTACATGTATGTCTGTGTCTGTATACATCCTGCTACATACAGTATTGTAATTTTATTTTACCAACGTTACACAATCAACCTGGACAAAGACCCATATGCATGGATTTAAAAATAAATTAAAAGCTTAAATAGACAAAAAAGTACAACAGTATTATTATTATTTATTGTTAAAGCAATTAATTTCATGTCTGCATAGAATTCTTTGTCCAGTCTTAATTTAGGATAATTCTCCAGTCAATATGTCTCTCCTTATATAAACATATATAAACACTCACCGTCTTCCTGTCAGCGAGCGTGGCGCGCCACAGCTTCAGTTCCTGAGCGTACTTCTCCTCGATGGCCTTCATCTTGCTGCTCTCGTGGTTCATGAGGGCCTTGCGCTTCTCGTTCTGATATTGCTCCAGTTCCCGGAGTAGAGCCTGGCAAAAAAAACCCCTAGTGTTAAGACATTTCATTTGTCACTAAATATTTTTCAAAGGTTTAAATAAATTTATTTTTGAGGCATTTGCGGCGCAATGGGGTAGGGGTACAATTTAAATGCCATTGTGTGTGGGTTCGATCACTATTTGGAGAAATTAATTATATTAAATTTATTTTCATTCCCTGCTCTAGTAAGAAAAACAGCACGCAATGTCTCGCTTTCACGGCGGAAAGCCGAGAACGAAATGTGTTGGTTCTCTCTGTATACCATGCAAAAAGGATAAAAGTGTGAAGAATAACATACCTCTCCTGCCGCTTTGAGCTCCTCCCTAGCCTTAGCGTGTTTGGTGGCGAGGCGTTGTTGCTCGGCACGGTAGCGACGTTTCTCGTTCTCTTGGAACTATAATTACATGAATATATATACATGAATGAATTTTATTTAAAATTATTTTATTCCTTTTAAAATTTTAAGTTCACTCTTAATAATATACGTCATTCTTTATGAAAAGATGAAAACGATTAAAAATTCTTATAAAAAAACCTGTAAAATTAAAACATACATATTTTTCGTGTCAATATATTTTCTTAGAGCGAATTAATAGATACCAGATGTTTTTGATGCTCAGTACATATCGATATCGGTAAATAAGAATCGATACCATCTAATATCGATACTTTTATTTACTGACATGCCTTCTTGAGCCTATCCCTATCCTAACCATTATGTACTTTAAAATCGATGCTCAATACACATCGATATCGACCAATAATCGATATCGGTTGGATACCGTATAAACGTCGTTACTTTTAGTGACTGACCTTCTTCAGCCGATCCCTATCATCCTCGTGCGCGGAGAGCGTGGCGGAGAGAGTGGGAGTCGCGCCTATGCGGAGAGACTCCCTGAACATCATCTCTCTCGCCTTCTGCTCAGCTCGTATACGCTTGGGTAGAGATCGTTTCTCTAACGCCTGGCATTTAGCTAGCTCTTCTTCTTTGCGGCTGTTCTTTCTGTGAACGGAGTGGGTATTATTATTTTATTTTCATAATGCTGTACGCAAAGGGGGGGTCACAGAAACAAGAATAGTTCTTTCAGCAAGACTCGGCGCCGAATCATAAAGTTCGATCTGCATAATCTTGGTTAGAAACGTACGTTCCGGACTCCAGTAGAGCTGAAGACTGGCCATCCAAGTGTGTGTATATATATATATATATATATATATATATTTAAAAATCAACAAACCGTCATGGAGACGGATAATTAAAATAAACACTAGGTTCTCCCCGCGCCTATCGCATTTAATATAAAAAAGCCAACCGTTTAATCTGCTCCAATTCCTTGTCATGCCGCACCAGCATCTGGTGTCTGCGGAGGAGGAACTCCTCCTTGAGTTGTCTCTTAGCTAGCTGGTGGCGCTCGTGTATCTGTTTCTCTTCTAGCTCCCATAGTGCTGCTTCACGTGTCCGCATTATCTGAAAATTTAAATGAATAAATTATTATTTGTATAATGGATTTAAAATAATTATTTGGTTTTGTTACGGTTAGGTTATCTTAGTGCCCGTGTCCTTGGCCAGTGGCGGTCCAAAAGGTGCAACGTGAGGTTTTAGTGGATATAGGGGGCGGCCAGTCCGGAGTCCCACATAACCCGCCCCGAGTCCCCGATCGTGCGGGTTTCGTAACGGATTATAGTAATCGTAATCGAAAAAAAATGATCATCTCAGTGATGCCGAGTGAGAGAATAATCTTTGAAGTATACACTTATATAAATTTTATGACTATTCTAGGTTATTTATTTTTGTCTTATGAGAAAAAATGTTAATTAATTATTTTGAATTTATCTGTTCCCGACACCAAAGAGCGCCCTCCATTTATCACACACACACGCACCTGGTGGCGCTGCTGCAGGTACTGCCTGTCGGCGAGCGCCTGCCGCTCGCGGTGCTTGTCGTGCACACGGCGCAGCACGGCGTCCCCGGCGTCGGCGAGCGCGGCCACGAAGGCACGCTCGCGGGCCGCGTGCTCCGCGTCGAGGCGCGCGCGGCCCGCGCGGTAGGCCTCCTTGCGGCGCTCCTTGCTCACCAGCTCCACTTCCTGTTGGCCGGCGGGTGGCGTGCGGTTGTTATGGTTGGTACTTGCGGCTTATTTACTTATATAAAGTGAGTTGAATATGTTCAAACGAAATAACTAAAAAATTATTTGATATCATCATTCACGAAGCTTCATGACAAGTTTTCTAAATTATGAAAAAATTAAATATATTTAACTAAGTAATAATCTAAAGTAAAAAAAGAAGCCTCTTGTTTGAGAGTATCCGCGTGGTCCGCCAGCCGTACCTGTTTCAAGAGGCGTAGCTCCTGCTTGAGGGTGTCCCGGAAGTGCCGGAGGTCGCGCTCGTGGTCTGCGCGCAGGCGCTTGGCGTGCTGGCGCAGCTCGGCGTCCAGCTGCTGGTCGGCGCGCTCGGCGGCGGCGCGCTGCGCTCGCGCCAGCGTGTCCAGGTCGGACTCGTGCGCGCGCGACAGCGACGCCAGCTCTGCATCGAACCTGTGTTACCACCGGTGTCATTGTCACTCTAACCAATTGATTGCATTCATTTCTTTTAAAATAATCGTTTAATTTAGATGTGATTGCAGAATATAATTGGACTGTCTGTCTGTCAAGTTAAAATAACCGCTCATTTAGTAAAAATGTATGTTCTCTCTAACTACCTTATATATGCAGAAAAAAACTTAACGCTGTTTCATGAAGGTAGCATACAATGCAATATAAATATGAAATGTGCCATTAATAAGAAAAACGAAAATTTATATTTGCACTGTTAGCAAAATATAAGAAATTTGATATAAAAGAAAAATCTATAATAATAGAAAAGCAACATTCACATAACTTTTTCGACGAAACACTTGATTCTCCAAACACACGGCACCCACCTCTTATCCTGCTGCTCCTTCAGCTGCGTCTCCTTGGCGTTGAGGTCCTGGAACTGTTTCTGCTCCTGCTTCTGCAGCATCTTGATCTCGCGCAGCTCCTGCTTGCGGAGGGCGTGGTCGTCCCACGTGCGACCGCTCTCCTCGTCACCCCATATTACCTGGGCAATTAAAATATATATATATAATATTTTAAATGACTATTTTTATTTTATAGATTATAGATAAAACGTCTCATTGTATACGCGAATGGTTGTGGGTTCGATTCCCACTCTGGGGAATTGATTGTATTTAAATTATTTTATATATCCGCTAACCGCTCCGACGGATAGTGCTATGAGGAAAAAACTGATAAGAGAAATAATAATTACCTTCGACGTGGTAGTGGTGACGATAACGCCATCAATTTCGAACTTTCTCGTGCGTTTCCGCGTCTTCTTCTTCAGGTTAGCCATGTGAATATCTTCTTTGGACCTGTTATAATATATTTATATATTAATAGGTGAGTTTTGGACCCATTTTCCTAATGTGAATATGAAATTTTGTATAATTTTTATATAGGACGCTAGAAAACGTGCTTGCTGTAACCCGAAACGTCTATAAAACTTTCCAAAATCTAAGGTAAACATTATTAAAGTGTTCTTCACAAGGTTATAAAATTGAATACCATTTTTATGAAAACGTATATAAATTTGAACGTAGTGACATTGGAACCCGTGCCTTTTGGAAGCCGCCCAAGCGCTCTGACGGCTAAGCCTAAGCTAAGCGTTCCAACATATGGCTACGAAATTCTTATACGCTTATTATGAATTATGCTGATAACAAAAAAAAGTAAAGAAGAAAGAAATTTATGTCTGTAGGCATTTAGGCATAAATAAACCAACAACATACCGTTGTATCCTATTAGGTTGCCCATCTTGTGGTTTTCTCCTGAGCACCACTTCTTCCGTATCATTGTTTTGATTTTCCGAGTTCACTCTGTATAATAAATAATTGGTTAATTAAGAAAATCATAATACTAATAACAATAAGAGTATGATAATTTATATACATTATAAATTAATTACACTTTTAGTTATCCTGCAGTGGCGAAGTGTGAAATTTTTGTAGAAGTAATTCGGCAATAATAAAAAATTAAATAATCTAGATTATTATATTACGCGTAGTTTGCCAAGTTTATTTGCATATGAAACAATTTATAATTGATATAGAATTAAATTATTTAAATATATATATATATATATATATATATATATATATAACAAAATGTAAGGCGATGGGAATTGTTATATACGGACACTTCGCCAATGATATCCTGTAAAGGTTAAAAGGCTAGTATTGACACAAGAAAATAATAAAATAGTTGGTTTTCACTTCAAGTGAAATTATTTAAACCGTTTTAATTATGCGCGTTTATTTTGATATTCGATAATACATTTAAAAAAAAAGGGACGTTTCGAATACTTTACAGTAGAGATGTGATCACACTAGCAGACAGATTCGAGATGGCATTCGTCTGTCAGTTGATACAATTACTATATTAAACTACCGCCAACGATATATTAGTTGCATTATACGTACTGCCCCGAGTTCTTGCAGAATAACTTCATCATAATGCCCACTAGTGTGGTGGGTTTTCTAAAATATAGTTTAATTTAAAGCATAAAGCCAAAGAGGATTTACTGTTTCAGTTAAAACACAAAACAAGTCAAATATATGATGGACAAAAAGATCAAACTAGTTTAGAACAGAAACTAAAAGTGTTCGCTTAGTGTTATACAGACACTTGGTATATATGAAAAATATTTTTGGAAAATGTATAAATTTTTTAAGGCAGCTGGATTCGAACCCGCGCGCGCACTTTGGGAACCGTCCAAGCGCTCTGACATCAGATAGGCAGATTATAAATAAAAGTAACAGACATATACAACTGCAAAGGCGACCTTATCACTATTAGTGACCTTTTACATGTAAGGTAATGTAGGCATAAATATTTTTGTATAAATTATTATTTAATCCGGTTCGTGTTATAAGTATATTGTAGTCTATTAACATTTAAAATGTGTTATTCATTCGCTCTTTCTCTCTCTCTCTCTCACATACACACAGTATATGATTTTTGTTTTCAGAACACAAAAAATGTTACGCAGCGGGACTAGATCCTGCGCCTAGTGTGTATCGTCCAAGCGCTTCGACCGCTAAGCCATACATTCTATCCAGCTAAGTGGAAATTCTTATTTTTGTTGTTGCTTGTAAAGTCACTAAATGCGGACACGTGTGGTGATTTTCAATTAAATTGAACAACAAGAAGTGATTCAAAATTGTGTTGTAATATTTTGTTAAGTTGATTGTTAGATACCAAGCATGTTCAAAATAGATAAGAGGATAAGTAACAAAGAGCACGTGTACAAATCCCAAGTTCACATTTAACATTAAAAAAAAAACCACTTCTCTCACCTGGCTGCCCCATTAAGCATGTGATGGGACTCGTGTGAAGCGGTGGTGTTGGTGGTAGTGGTGGCCAGCGAGTCAGCATCACCACGCCGCGACCTCTCCGATGCCACGGAACCGCTATCCGATTGGGATCTACCACTGGAATGGAACAAAATATATTTATCATACATAGAGCCTGTAAGATAAGAGATGAAACTTTTTATTCGAATTTCGACAAATTTAACTTTAAAGTTACAATACGAGAGAAATTATGATAGTATAAGGAAAAATTATTCACTTTCGGTATTCCTCACATACACAGTCTGTGTGGGTGTGTTAAAATGTTAACCGACAACAAAGGAAGTAAAAACTGGAAGGAGCCTATTGTTTAAAACCTATAAAATCTACTACAAGCTGTCATTTGGTATAGAAATGTCGAAGTCACATCATAAGTAGAAACTCTGTCCGTTGGCGAATCGACTGCCTAGTTGTGTTAAATTTAGTATTTTTAGTGAATAATATAAATTATTGTGTTTGTATTTTTTAATAATTATTTGCAACCCTTTATTCCTCTAACAATATCAATATTATTCAATATTTACAGATTCATGCTTTTTGCCGCATTGCTTACCGTCCGAATTCGAGATATAGTTCATTGCGCTTTGTCTTGTCATCAGAAGGGACAAATGAAAATAATTTAAACATAATCGTACCGAGTGAAAATCGTACCCACAACCACTGTGCCACGATGGTTACAGAGATTTAATATAATAACGAACTATTAAATACATTCTAACAATAAATAATAAGAAAAACAACGGTACTTCTACTACATATAATAAAAAAGTGATAAGTGATCCACAGCTAATGCTTCATACCTCTCAAAGCTGTCCGGGCTGAGCCGCGGCGTCGCGTGCGCATGCGCGTGCGCCGTGCCCGAGTCGCGCACGCGCACCTCCTCGCCCACCGTCACCACCGACACGTGTGACGTGTCCTGGGGATAACAATACATTATTAGATCATACTAGCGACATTCATTTTCGGCGGCACTTTCGTAAAACAATAACATTCCTGGAAAAACTAAAAAATAATAGGAAAAACGACATACTCGTTTTTCCTATGTTCATCCAAAGACCAACAGAAACGGCTTAACCGATACAAATGCTGTTTTGACTATTGTGTTTTGACTTCCATGAACATTTAGTGTATATTTCATTTTAATTGTATCACAAATAAAAAATAAAATAGTAACAATATTTTAAATTGTAAATTTAAGCAAAGTTTGGGATATATATATATATATGTATGTATAACATACTAAGTTGAGATGGTTGTGTTGGCTGTCGTCAAATACACCAGAGTCTCCAGCTCCAGGGCTGAGAATTAGCACTTCACTGCTATCTAGTCTTCTTCCTCGACTCTTTTCTGTAAACAAAAATAATGTTAGAACATAAAAAATATATTTCTATTACAAATGAGAACTTCTTTTAGCTTTTTGTTATGAATTATATGATACGTAGATTGCGCACCCAATAATAATAATAGTGAAAAACCATAACTAAAAGCTACATATCCGTAAGATATCGGAATCGAATTCAATTAAGTTTTTTCAAGATTTCCCTGGTGGTTTTATTTAAATACAATACAGTGGTGAAGTGTAAAAAAGAATTTAGGCCATTAATATAAATAGTTACTTTGTATGTACATTGAAATTGTCTTATATCAATTAAAATAGATTTTTGTGGTAATTTTGTTAGATTAGTTATTAAATAATTAAATATATTTATTTATTATAATTTACAGAAGGTAAACCAGTATGAAACATGTATATATAAACACTTCACGATTGCTACATACATGTATTATTACAAACTCCATTCTCCTTACCCTCTATACCACCCTGCCCCCTTTCCCTCCTATACATTAGCTCTAACTAAAAAAGAATACCATAAACTCCCTTACCATTATAGCAAGAAGTGCAATCCAAGGAGTCTAGCGAGGACGGTGCAAAGGCATCGTCGTCGTCCGAAGAGGCGGCTCTCACCACCACTACCTCGTCCATGGGGGGAGTTGTCGATATCGTCACCGCGTTGTGGGGGAGCTGGCGGAAGTAACGATTACTAAATTATATAAAGTTTATTTATTTTCAATATTTTTAAAGTGTTATTCACACATCTGCCTAAGCGCTGCAGTCAACTAAAGTACACTCTGCCACTGCCATTTCTTGTAGTGTTATTCACATACTTAGAATATTGAAAAACATATATTTAGAAAACGTATATTTTTTTTAACGCAGCAACCGGAACCCATGACTTAGCGGTGAGAGAGCCTGGACGATTTTCAAGAGGTGCGCGTTCAAATCCAAATTTTATTAATTACACTATTTTCAAAAATTATCAGTAATTAAAAGAATACAAAATCGAAAAATAATAAAAAAAAAAACAATTAGAAACACACTACAAATTATTCTCTCGTCGTAGGAACATAAAAGTTCATGCCATATGACAGTATTGTAGAATCAGACACAGTTCAAATCAGACTAGACGATGTAGGGTTGAAAAAAATATTAAAAGATTTTCTTTACATTAGTAGATAGTGTATAAGCAAGTGTTTATTACCGGCGCAGCGGTGTTGAGCACCGGCGGGTGCGTGGTGGTGACGGTGACGAGGCCGACGGGCGCCGCCGCCAGCGAGTTGGGCTCCGCGCTCACTGCCACCACAGTCACCGCTTGTTGGGTTGGCTAGGGAAATAAACCAAATCGTTAATAAATATATTATTTTTATAAGTACATTATATCTAAGAATATCTAAGGATTTACCGTAAGCATATACACGTTTAGTTAAGTACAACTCGAACTGATTACACAATGTGCAGCAAGACAATTTCTTAAATGAAAAAAAAAACAACAGCATCTAGTGAAATTGCAACAATTTTTATGTTCTGTACTGGGTAACCTAATTAATGAAATAATTAATTTATTTACTGTAATTTATTTTTCCCCACCGAAATATTAAATTATTAAATAATATTTTTATTTAAAACTGACTAACAATAGCTAAGTAACATAAATTAATTAACTTACAAAACCACTCACCGTAACAGGTCGTATCTCCACTTGCCTCACACCACTCTCTTCAATGGAGCTCGACCTCGAATAATCCTTACTCGCTCTATCTCTATCTCTCTTCACTTCCACACTAAACCTATCCTTGTCGTCCACAGACCGGGACCTAGATTCTATGCGGCTAACTTCAGCACTAACTCTCTTATTCTCACATATTTCAGTAGAGCTCGACCTGGAACGTTCTTTTTTATCATTTTTAATAATTTCCATTATGGCGCGCACTTCTGGTTTGATTTCGTTGTTTATTTCTACACTAGATTTACTCATTTCCGAATTCCGCCTGTCTTTGATTTCGCTCAGTCTGACATCATCAGCACTCTTTCTTACTTCAACTTTAGATTTATTATCTGTTGTCTTTATTACTTTAGTATCTGTGCTTGTCTTTTTGACAGGTGAATGGTCAACATTTGTGTTGACATCTCTATTCTCTTTATCTTTAGAAGATTTGATATCTTTATTAATTTCTAGATTCGTTTTTGCATCTGTGGTGACATCACTGACATCCAAGCTAGATCGTTTCACTTGTACAAGTCTGTTCGACAAATTCGTTTCTAAAGTGACTTTTTTGACATCTGAGCTGTTTTTAATATCTGTGGGACTAGTTTTGTTAGCTTCGCTCAGTTTATCATCTGTGGTGCCGTTGACAGTTCGGTTGTCGTCCATCGGTTCCGGGGTTATTCTATCATCAGACTTTGGTTTAACATCCTTATCTAAGACTTGTTTTATTTCTTTAATATCCGATTTATTTTCTACAGCCTTCTCTGCGTCGCGGCATACCTGTAAAACCAACATTATTTAAATTAAAAAAGAATAGTTGTATATCGATTACGGTTCGATTCAGACTGAAAAGGAAACTACACCTGGTTAAATTAGACAAAGTTTGACATTAGATTTAATCACTAAACACACTATGCTAACGTATACACCAAATAAGTTTCATTAGTTTTAGTAACGACATTAAGTTTTATTTTTATTACCTTAACTTCAAAAAATTACAAAATTTTAATAGAGTAGGTTTACTATACTGTCACATAGCAGGGACAACAACTTTCCGCCCGACAACGTCACGATACGTATTGAAATGTTTCACATAGAAAATAAATAATTAAAAACGACCTCTTAAACATAATGAATGTTCCACGTCACCTGTTCCACAATATGTCCGGCGACGGTGGAGGCGGGTGGCGGGGGCGGTGGCGGCGCGGGCTGCTTGCGGGCGGCGCGCGCGAGCGGCGCGCCCGACGACGGCGAGGGCGGCGACGGCGGCGGGGGAGGGGGAGGGGAGGCCGCGCCGGGGGGAGGCGGCGCGGGACCTTTCTCTTTCTTTGGTGCCTGCAATTAAGTGTAGATAGGCGCTTTTAGCACTAACAATAGAAATTTTAAATATTATCAAAAATAATTTTTTTTATCCACTTTTTTCCCCCACGCATAACGACCTAGGCAGAAAGAACATCCTAAGCTTTCAACCGAGACGTTCGAGGCGCAGTGAAACAACCCCTAATACCCAATTGGTTATGCACTCGATCCTTACTTCTGAGTAATTAAAATTAAATATAATAAAAATAATTTTAATTTATCCGCTCTGCTAAGGCAAAGTGATTAACTATTCATGAAGAATTGTCCCACCGGCGGTCTCCTGTCAGCGGCCGCATCGTCGGGCATCGCGCGCTTGGCGGGGGCGGCTGCGGGGGGCGCCGCGGAGACTGCGGGCGAGGCGGCGCGCGGCGAGGGCGGGGCGCGGGACGCGGGGGGCACAGCAGCGGGGGCGGGGGTGGTGCCCGGGGTGGGCTCCGCCTCTGACACTGGGGTGAGACAAACGGAAACTGTTGTAACTGTCCTTTTTCAACTATAATTAATTTTGTAATTAAGTATTTCATTTAAAACAACACAGTTTAAAAAAAAGACCAGTAGGTAGTTCTTGTGTAAAAACAAAAAAAGAGAAGTTACACTCACTCTTGATGTCCGGCGTCTCGCCCGACCGCACCGACGTTGAGTCATCTTCCATGTCCGCATGCATCTGAGAGCTGCGGTGCTCCTGTAAAAAAAATAACAAAAACACATTATAAACGTTTTATATTATAATATATAATACTTTTTAATTGAATTCAATGATAATAAACCTCTATTATAAAGAAGTTTTGGAAATTGTCAATTTATAATACAATTTTTAAAAAATATTTTTTTCTTAAAATAATAAAAAAATATTGTAATTAAAAAAATGGTATATATGACAGGGGTGGTGGTCAAGCTCATTGATAGTCAGAGTATTTTTACAAAATATATACATTTTTTGCGAGCTGCATTTAAAGAAGTATTTTACAGGTAGACAAAAAGAGGTTTCTTTTTTATTTAAAACATAATAACATAAAAATAAGCCTTCAAAGAGCCGCATTTGGCTTATCCCCCATAATATATGTACTGACTAACAGCAGCCATTAGATACACGTACAAACTACAAAAATAATTTTTATTTTGGTCTATATATATGTTAGTAATAAAAATATAATTAAATAAATTAAAGTAAAATAGAAATGCTATATTAGTAGTAATTGGTACCTTCGACGACGGCGGAGGCTCTCGCGGCTGGTTCGGTTCGCAAGCAATGTAACGGACACACATATGTCACATTAACGTATTGTTTTACACACATATAAATACACACACACACATACAATGAATACAATAAATGTATTTTCTACAACAAAGCGCGGCGTTTAGTAATGTGGAGATCGGAGAGTACTTATCGACATTAGGTTCTATCTGACTACACTACTATGAGAGAAAAAGGGTATAGCTGATTTTCTATTTTCTTTTGAATTTTATCCGACATAGCAAGGTATTCAGATAGAATATAGTCACAACACTCCGTTCTCCACCCATAGTGTTGAGTGACAATTTGTCTTGTCCCCAGAGCGGTGAAACGAATAAAATATAAATACTAACACAAAGAAGCCGTAAAATTTAAAACGGTAAAAAATATTTTGTGTGTATTAAAAAAAACACACATAAATATTTTACACTTACACCTTTCTTGATATTACTTGTATAGTATATATAATATAAACACATTCATGAGTACTAACTGAATACTATCAAAATTCTAATATAACAGATGGTGATTTATTTTAAATAATAACAAATAAAATAATGGACACATTGTCTACTTAGTAAGCAACTTAAATTTGAATAAAAGTTTAATAAAACAAAACATTTTTAAAAAACCAACTGTTATTGAGATTCGAATCACTATGAACCCACTAATAGTTGTCTATATCAGATTCGGCATACAAAATTTTACGACCCTACTGTTCACAGTTGAGGATATCCCTCGTCTGGAGCCAATCCTGGTAGCAACATCAGGTCACTCTTATCTTAAAACTGTGATTGTCATCGAGTCCTGACCAGCATTTTTAAATTTTTTTTTCTATGTATTTGAAATAAAAACTCTTTTAACATGATTAGTCCATCTGTGACCATAGATAGCATACTAAAAATACTCTATCAGTTCGATTAAAATAGTTTTATTTACTTGAATACGTCTATTAAATGGAGAACGGAGTGTCTCAACACTACCAGCAAGCGAAAAGAAAATATGTCTTTCAATAAGAAGTACATTTCGATCCTCTAATCTCAGTACACTTTATTACTTTTGATCTTTGAGAAAATGTTATTAGTTATTATTTTTTGCTTTATTCGTTTGCTTAAGTTATGTACTCATAAATCATCAATAGACATACATATGACATATTAAAATATTTTATATAAATAATAAATATAAAACAAGAGTGCAAAAAGCTACATATATACTAACCAACCCTCTGATATTGTTCCTTGATGCGTAGACGACTGCGACGAGCGCGCGTCTGTCCGTTAGTAGGCGTGCAATATTGACATTTGAATGTCGGTTAGTATTTTATATGTATATATTAATATTTATAGATCCACTGTTTGTATTACATAATAATATAGTTTGTTAATAAAAGCATCACTTTATATATACAGCGTGTTATTAAAAGTTGATTATAATATTTCATTTATAGTTTTATATTACAAGTATATTCTTAATATATAATATAAAAAAACAAATTCAAACACTCTCTTAAGCACAGATCACTATCTGTGAGCGTAGCTACTAGAGAGCGTAGAAAGTCTATTTAAATAGTTATTTTAACTAATAATTGTAATTATTAGTAATCTTATTATATAAATTCCCTGTAAAATATTAGTCAAACCTGGTCAAACCACTATATAATAACCTCTTATAACAAATTACTAGCCAAATACTTTAAAAACAAAAAATCTGTAAAAAAAAACTCGCACATACCTCAGAATCATCATCCAATAGTTCCTCCTCGACGACTTCAGCTCTATACTCCAACAGGAGGTCCCTGAGGGATTTGGAGTCCAAGTCTCCGCATACGAATTCATGTTTGAGGAGTTCTAATGATGTGGGCCTCTTTTCTGGGTCCTAGATTGAAAACAAATGTGTGATAATAAAAAAATACTTGAGGCGTACAATACGCCTTAGCAACGTGTGCGTGTGTCAATTTGTTTACATGTACGTCAAAACATATTGTAGTGTGTTTAATATACATTTTATTAATTCAATTTATTTTCATCGCCTCTGGGACATCATCTGACTGTAATCGCGATATTTTGTGGGTTTGATTTGCACTTGGTGAAATTATTATAATTTTATTATTTAAAAACAAGACAAAGCGCGGACTGTAGTTCCGCCACTCAACACGCAATGTCGTCACAAGCGACGGAACTCAATGCCACGAATTGTCTTAGGTACCAGAGCGGAGAAATGTTATTTTTTTTTTAAATTATAGTCATTCCCGCAATTAGGAACCGAACCAACACCAATCGCGTTTACAGACAGACTGTGACACAAATAAAATGGTTCCTATTAAAAAAAAATAATAATAAAACACAAACTAGAAACTGACCTTAACCAAAGCTTTCGCAATGAAATCGTTGAACGACTTGGACCAGCGCGAGGGCGCGTCCAGGGCGGGGGGGTCGCTCTTCTGTATCTTGAGGAGGACTCGCATGGGGGTCATCTCATGGTTCGGGGGTTCCATTTGGGCGAACTCGATGAGAGTGATGCCGAGCGACCAGATATCCACCTATGGGTGTTTCACATTAATAAATTACTTAGCTACGAATATGAAGGGCCTTTGTTAAAAATATATGTAAATGAATTCCACAATGACAAGTGATGAAAAATAAAAATCTTTTTTCCGTATGGAGAGAGAAAACCCAATATCAAAACATTCCATTCTCCACTCTCCGTCTGAGTTTGAGACACTGCTCTTTGCATTACCAGTGTGGGGACATAAAAATGAATATAAACTACTAAAGTGTAAAAAAGATACTGTCAGACTAAATATGACAGGCAAGCTATTCATGTTGATAAGTCGAATTGCATATCTTTACACTATATTAAAATCCTTGTGTTTAGGATGTGTTTTGTTCATAGGATGAAAAAAAAAACTATTTAAAAAACATAAAACAGAATTTATCAATAAAAATTTAACTGTCTACCCTGTCTGTGTCTGCCCTGAAAAAATACATACATTTTCTTCGATTTATGAAAGTATTCGCCGTCGCCCGGTACGTTTATATTACTAAACTAAAACAAATACCTTAAAATCATAAGGATGGTCCCTGAAAGTCTCGCACAAGACCACCTCAGGCGCCATCCAGTACGGCGTGCCTATGAACGTGTCGTGTTTTTGCAGCGTGGACTTGTTCTTGGCAGACACGCCAAAGTCCGCTGCAAAGTTTCAATGTGAAATCAAAAACAAAGAAAATACAGCAGCTTCACGCTACTTTTCCGCATAGCAGAGAAGTCGGAGAGAACATAGTGTTTAGACACTCCGCTTTCCACGTTCGGGTCGCCTGATGGTAAGTGATCACCGCCGCCCACAACCCCGTGTACTTTTTGCCACAATTCGACACGTTGCGTGTTGAGTGGCGGAACTCAACGCCGCACTCTGTATTCCTTGTCAGGGCGGAGAAATTAACATAATTTCAATATAATCATTCTACAAGTGGGAATTGAACCGACAACTACTCGTGTTTACAATCAAAACGCCACGATCGCATGTCAAATTAAACTATGGTGTAAACTAAAAAAATTGAGAGCAAAGGTGAATCATTAACATTTTTTTTTTTATCTATTTAATTTATTTAGTAACCTCACTTTCCGCCTCAATTCGAGGCATAAGGTAATAAATAGTGAAATTCAATGGAGCACTTTTTCTAATCATACAGAGTGAATTATAATAATTAAAAAAAAACTGTAGTCAGAATTGAACCCACAACCATCGCGCTCACGATGAAACGATGCCCTTGTGACACGATGACCGATGATTGAACCATAATTAACACATTTTGAGTAAAAACATAATAAAAATAAAAATATATCTCAAATTATTTAATCTTCCCAAACATTAATAATATCTAACAACAAGTCTCACACTGAAATCAGTAATAAAGTGACCATTGTGACTAAAGAAAACGTATAAAAAATTTGAAACGCTCCGGTAATCGAACCCGCGCCTGTTTTAAACCCGCTCCAATTACTCACACCTCTAAGCAATGCGTTCGACATATCCGTCTGCTTCGAAATTCTTATACGCTTAGTATTATTACTTATTTTTCATGTTAGCATTTGTGATATGTTTAAAAAAAAAAATGTTTTTTAATTTCCTAAGTGTGTGTGAATAGCACATGTGAAGGATTATTTTCTTATTTAAACACTCACCCAGCTTAACTCCTCCAGTCATAGTAGCGAGCACATTGCCCGCCTTCAAGTCTCTGTGTATGACGCGCCTTGAATGCAAGAACTGCAGCCCCCTGCACATCTCGCGACAGACGTAGGCTATTTGTGACTCGTTGAGACCCTTCTCCAATTCGGACATTACGGAGTCGAGGGCTCCACCGTCGCAATACTCGAGGAGCATCTGGTAGAAATGAGCGTAAATTAATTATTAATAGATTCTTTAAATTTTTTATTCCAGCTTTACCTTTTACTTCCCGTAGCAATTCAGGCAGAGAGAACCTGTTGTCACAACACTACGTTCTTCACTTTCCATACGAATTCAAGAGATTGTGTGGTGTGATGGTGGTCAACAAAAGCAGCATCACGTTATGTCTTACCACAGCATGCAAATGAAAATAATTTAAATATGTGGGGATCGAACCCACACACAACCGATCACGTTTACAGTTGACCAGTCTCGACCTGATTGGACTAAATTTTGTGTTTTAATTAGAACATTTTTATTTATAATTTCACGACATTTCCCTCAAAGTATGGTAGACCCAGGAAATACCCAGCATAAAGACCAAGCCGTCCTTTACTCTCCGCACAAATTGACGATATTACCTATTGAGTGGACGAACACAACATCACATTGTGACTCACTACAGTGAAAAAATTATAATAAATAATTCCCTCGACTGGAGATCAAACTTACAACCAAGTTACGTTTACAGTCAAAAATTGTCCTACTGCGCCGCGATGACCTGATTCGATATTATTACAATATTTTTAACGTAATTTCAATCCTAAATCCCGAAACTCTTGTAGCTATCTATTTCCGGAAAAAGCTGTCAAATTGACAGGCGGGAGGATTGACATCACTAGTGTGTTAGCTATGACGTTTGGATTGTTTCTCCCGCGTACCGATTTGTTTTTAACATACAATATACTTTTAACTCACCCATAGTTTGTTATCAATGAAGTACGCCTCATGGAGTTCCACGACATTTGGATGTCGACATTCCGACAGTATATCGATCTCAACGGTGAAATCCGCGAGATCATCCTCGTTGTCCAATACACACATCTTGGCGGCGGCGAGCTGGCTGGTTATCTTGTGTTGCGCTTTGTACACCTTTGTGTATTAAAATAAAAGATATATATATATATATATATATATATATATAATATGTATTTTTCAACATATTATGTTGAAAAAAAAACATGCACGGAAAATTTTACACAAAATTGAAATTATTCTAATCAAAACTTCTTCACATATCCTCAGTCATGAAATAAAACTAAAAAGTAAAACAGAATTTTCTTAGATAACATTAGTTTACCTTTCCAAAAGCACCGTCGCCGAGCTCGCCGACCATGTCCCAGTTCTCATTTGGATCGGAGTTGTCGCGTATGTTGCTAAATACTTTCTTCTTTTTGGCATCATTGCCGCTGCCTAGGTGCAGCACCTAGGAGAAAAGCACCAATATAAAAAAAATTACTGAATTTTTGTAACAACCTACAACCATAATGTGTAGTCATATACTGTTTTCTTTTATATATTAAGTTTAAAACAATTAAAATATAATAATTTCTCCGAGAGGGGATCGAACCCAAGTAGTCAAGAGACTGCTGCAGAAAAGCCCAGCTACAACTCACACTGTAACAACTTTTATATAAGGTACATTTTGATTTAAATAACCTAACTAAATATTTCAATATCTCCTGCCAATTACTAAAACATTATGCAAGTTAGATGATTTACTGTACAAAACCAGGAAACACAACGAACGCTCTACTATATTTGGCAAATCAGTGAAAGGCAGCTACAACTGTTCTATTAGACTGGCCTTGGTAAAGTGAGATTTAAGATGACAATTTAATTTATGACATTTTTTAAAGTGTTATTCCCACACTAACGAAATTGAAAAAGACATATTTAGAAAACGTATATTTTTTTTAACTCTTGAACGGTTTTCAAGAGGTGCGGGTTCAAATCCCGCTGCGTTAAAATTTTTATACGTTTTCTAAATATGTCTTTTTCAAATTAACATTAGTTTTTGGGTTTGTTATTCTCTTCTATAAGTATATAAATATAACTGAATTCTACAAAAAAGGAACACTTTAATTAACTGTTTATGTCATTTGGAGAAGTTTATATGAGTTATGCTACTTATTTGTTGATATATTGGTAGTGTTGCATATGTATTCAATTTAACGCTTTTTTCCGCAGAGCAAGCAGAGAGAACTCAACCCAACCCAAAACACTCGTCTACGTTTATGATAGTTTTGTAGAAAAAACTTGCTAAGAGGCATTTAATTTAATATTCATTGTTTACAATTGTTTATATTTTAATGAATTCGTACGTTATATAAAAAATACAAAAGAAACTTGTCAATAAATATAGCTTAAATCAATAATAAGAAATAATTGCCTTCCAACAGTATAGGTCACTGCGACCGCGACCCGCAAAATATTTTTATGCGGACAAGCCAAGTAAAGGCCAAGCGTTTACTTAAACAATCAGATATACTCTCCCTACTTCTTCAATACTATCAATAAGTGTCGCTGAAAAAAAAAAATATTTGTAAAGACCCCTGGCTTAAAAAAGGTTGCTCACCCCTGGCGCAGCGATATTATTTATTTATCATAAGAGTTTTTTTTATCTAAACATGTCTGGTGTATCGCTATTTCCGTCAATTGTACAGATTGCATGTTGGGTGGCAAATTGATACATCGCTCTTCTAACTACACGATGGCATCAAGTTTACAAGCCAACACACCTTTTTTACCATAATTATTGAACAAATCCATAACTACGCCAGGATTAGATAAATAAAAATCATTTTTTTATGTCTAGTGTTATAAGTATAAAAACTTTACATAATATGATAAAGGTCAGGTTAGATTGGTTTTTGGAAAAGAATCATGTATTTTTTTCCGGTAAACAACACACAACCATGGCATACAAGCACACACCAACTGCGCCACGATGGCGCCGAGATTAATAATTAACACATACCTTTTTAAGATTATTAAAGAAAGACATGTCGTCAGTGAGCGCGTCGTCGCCGACGCGCAGAGCTCTCAACCGTCTTTACTCATCTTGACGCCACACGTCTGCTATTTCTGGAAGAAAACAAAACAAAATATATACATATTACTAATTACATAGATACTGTAATGCTTTAATGACGAGAGGACGGCTTATAAACATTAAGCTTCACACTTGTTCCCACATAGAAGCGTAATGAGATAGAACCTTTTGTCAAGGCACTCCGTTTTCCATCTTTCCGCCTGAAACCGAGACATTGCGCGTTAAGTGGTGAAACTCAACGCCGCCTTGTCTTTTAAGAGCGATAATTGAAAATTATTTAAATATAATCGTACTTCCGAGGTGGGATCGAACCCACAACCAATTGCGTTTGCAGTTAGACACTGTCCCACTGTCCGGTACAGTGACCTCACATCAATACATATAAAGTACATACTAAAATTGGCTGAGTAGTTTCGAAGCAAACATAAAACAAAAACCAATTTTTGTCCTTTACAACACAAACAATATACATTGTAAAAATACTATATATTAAAAAAGTCTTCGGTTCCGCTGCTAGTGACAAATGTTTAAATAAAAAAGAAAACCTGCCACACTCTTTTAAAAGCCGATAGTGATTATCGTGGAGGAAGTAGAATCAGTTGTTTTTAATGCCAAAACGAAAATGAAAAGCAGTGGCATCTTACATTGATCTAAATTAAAAATTTTAACTCAAGCGCAAGTCGCAAAGGAAAAGGAAAAATGGATGGAGGAAATAAGAATACGGTGATTTATTAACAAATTATCGACCTTGTTTTATTTCATTTGTATAATTTAATAATATATATTTGATATGTTATATAGTATATAGCCGCTTCACGTTTATTCAAGCATAGCAACCCAACATAGTGTAGTCAAAGAGAAGCTTGGAGAAATGGGGATTTAGCATAAATACAATACGGTCCTTTTATTGGTCAAAGTATTGCTCGATTGTAAAAAAATTGTCAACCAAACATTTTTTAATTGTTGTGAACTCTCTTTGCATTCATTCTACCACCATATTCTTTTTTAAATTATCATTTAAAAAATGACCAGTGCGTGTTTTCAAATCATAATTTAAAATACGCAACATGGTTATATAGGTGCCATCTTCATCTCCCAAGATAAAGTCTTTCGCTATCGAACAGTATTTCTTCGAACTCTTTCCCTGCTGCTTTGATTGCCTTTTTCGTACAAATACTACATGGAGACCTAATCTTTTTCTGACACTAACAGAGGAGGTTTCATTGTACTTTTCAATAGCCCGGTACACAAACATTTGACTAATACCAAGCGCATGGAGGATATTAGACACTGTATTTGGCACAATACCTAATTTACGAAATGTAATTACAACGATTCGATTCTCTTCATCAACCCCCATTTGATTTTAATATCACAATATATTTTTGCCAATAACCAATATATGCCATTGGCGTGAAAATAAGAAAACACATTCAACAATCATATAAAAGTTATAGATTCCAAATTGAAAAGTAATATTTTGTTTATTTTTAATTATAACAGTATTTATGGCCAGACTGAGTGCATCTATTAACATAAAATTATATTCGACATTAGGCGTACGGTGAAGATGACGCAAGTTCCATGGTCTTTGTTCATCCAAAAACCGCTCAACACGCCTAAACAAGTTTTCACTTGAAAAATAGTAAACAAATTCAATAATAAACTTAACCTACATATAAGTTCTATATCCAAAAATAGCACAACGACTCTTTATTTGTGATAACAAACATCCTATATATATATATAAATTAGTAACACATCACCCGCTTACTTGTGACCTTTTCACAAGACCTCGTCCTTGCTCCTCTGATAGCATAGACTATATATATATATATATATAAATAACACAGCTGTTATTTTAAGTAACGTCAAAAAATATAGAATAGAGTAAAAATATTGTCGAAACAAATCTATACATAAAAAATTTAATTAGTTTAAAAAGGTTTTAAACATTTTAAAGTGCTAATCACACACTAACAAATATACTAATATTACATACATAGTAAATAATTGATGATATTATTGTGGGTTGAAAATATAATGTAACAAAAACAGAACTTCCAAATGTACTGCGTGAGCCTGTGTTTTTGTAAACAAGTAATTCACAAAACTTATTCTAGAGCTCACATAGACGAGGAATTGTCGTATTGGCTCCAATTACATTCTTTTTGATAGGTGGTTCTGAGTGAAGTATGTTTTTTTTTTCTAAGTTCAAAATAAACATAATTAAAACACAGAACCGAAGTTTTTCATTTAGAAAAAAAAAAAAAAAATATGAGAGCCAAACAACATCGGATGACTAGTTTTGACCCACCTTGTAGTAATAAAGCCTCTATAAATCAGAAAAAAATTCTATAGCTACAATTTATAAAGATTTTCCATAATTTGAGCATTATATCACGATAGGTATCAAACAAGTAAAAAAAAAAATGTCTGCATTGAGAGATGTCTTGGCTTTCGCTGCCTGATAGATTTCTTATCAACACACCACGCGGACGAAGCCGCGGTCGAAACTTAATATGAATATATGTTATTTGAAATATTTTCATCTTTACAACCGCGTGATTAGTCATAATTTAACACCAAGTTAGTTTATCAGCGTGTGTTTCCGTTGATATTATAGAATAATTTAATGTACGTATTTTTTATGAGTAAATACAGAAAGCTCGCTTCCATGATAACACATATATATATATATATATCTTAAATGTATGCCTCTAGAGATCTTTATACATATTCAATATTAGTCGGACAGTGTCTGACTGTAAGCGCGATAGTTCGTGGGTTCTAATCCTACTCGAGGGAAAGATTATATATAAAACATTTTAATTTTCTCCACTCTGGTACTGAGACACAGAGCGGCGTTGTCCACCATTACATGCAATGGTTAGACACTCTCATGAAAAGTGGACAACGGACTCTGTCTTGACACTAGGTTGTTTCTGACTATGCTAAATTCGAATTTTGAATTTAACAATTATACCGGAAGAGTACAACAAAAAACTTTGTTCCTCAAATGTCATCTGAGTTTTTAAACTCTAGCATCGTAACTATCTCAGGATATGAATATTTCAGCAATAAAGTGTACGGGTCACCGATACGTCCGTCCAGCTGTGACGGTCCGTTACAACACCTATGTATATTAAGTGCGTGCGTTTCTAGATTTGTTACAAAAAAAAAACAAATCAGTATATAAATCTCAAGAAATTTAGCTACAATGACCACCATTCATACATTTTTGATTCGAAAATACGGCATTTAAAAAATATTTCGAACACTTTACTGCGTAATCCGTTGTCACGCTTACCATAATCCGGTTACAATAATTTATCTTATATTTTATTATTTGCGTGGATTTCTGGCCTGTATTTCCGTACTATTTTCATTTTCAATACTCTGAAGTTTCGACTTTACAACGTGCCCCGTATTTCCTCGTTCCCGTAAGAATTTCATTAAATTCGCTTCCCAAGAAACGTACACGCCAAATTTTTACTTTCTACGCTAATGTACGTAGAAAGTAAAAATTTGCCTTTTCAAATTTTTTAATTTTTTAAAAAATTTTGCATTTCGGCTATGTGTTGCCCGTCAGTCATTCACTCAGAAACGGAAGAGTTACACACATATTGTAGTTCAATGTGATTATTTTATACGAGTTAAAAGTCTATATAGTTTATTCGTGTCGCAGTAAATTGAACCGCGGCGTTGTCTGCACCACCCCAAAGACATTCCTAGATTCTCTCTATCATCAGATACGGAAGCTGCGTTAAGATGAATTAAAAAAAAAAATAAAGTTTGTTTATCTCAAGATATTCACACCTATTTATTATACATTGATTATATATCACAGTACAAACAAAGTAATAGTAGAAAGTAACCCAACACTCAAGTCAGCGAGGTTCACAACACGCGTGGTGGCCAGTCAATCATCTGTGACGGTCCGTTACCACATGCACCTTTCTCCGCCATGTGTAAGTAAACTGTGCAGGTGTTGCGAATCCATATTATAAATGCGAAGGTCTGCCTGTCTGTCTGTCTAAGACGTTTCCACGGCTAAGCCACCGGCCCGATTTGAATGGAATTTGGAATCAACGCCTCGAGGCTTGAAATAGGGGATGTAAGTTTGTAACAATAATCTTAACGGTTGCACCGATTTCTATGACAATTATCAGGAAAATAGTTGATGACGCTAGATCAAACATAGGTTACCGGTTTTTTTTCAAAAACCAACCCCTTAGCAGCGGGTGTGGACGCGAAAGCGGGAGCGAGAGTGAAAACGGGAGCGGATATAAGGCCAGCGAGATATATTCAACGTTGTAGGCATCTTTCATTGTCATCTAACAATTAAATGTCTCGAAAACCGTCAACACGGCCGCACCGCTGAAGATTTTATCAGGAATTTCATTATTTCACAAAAAGGCCGCTGAAAATACAAAACAGCTATAGTTCACGCGGGCGAAGCCGCGACCGGGTCGCTAGTATCACAATATATGTATGTAGTTGTCATTTCCTAACTCATGTGCTTTGAATGTAAAATTAACTTCGAGTAGTTACTTAAAGAACTGACCCAATCCAAGAAAAGTGGAGTATGAAATTAAAGTTATTTCATAAAGCATGTAAGCCTTTATTTCATTTACTACGGACATTAAGTATTACATATTATTATTATATTCTTTTTTCGACATTACTTAGAACTGGACTTATGTGAACACGTAATTAGTTAAAGACTTATTTAGAAAGCGGGATTTGAACCCGCGCCTCTTGAACCCGTTCAAGCGCTCTGACCGCTAAGCCGTGCGTTCTACATCCAGCTAAGTTGAAATTTTTATACGCTTATTACAACTTCACGTTCAAATTTTTATACGTTTTCTAAATATGTATTTTTCAATTTCGTTAGTGTGCGAATAACACTTAAAAAATGTTTAAAAAAAATACGTAAATAGTTTATTAAAGAGTCCAGTATTTTATACGATATAACATTTTTACTATCAAAGCGTACGTTGTAAGGATATAAAGAAATGGATATTTATCATATCTATATTATTATTTCAATGTAACCTGTAGTTGGTAAGAAAATTTTCTGATTTTGTTATCAATATAGGTTAAGTAAACTCACTAGTACTAATCGAGTGACTAAGAGATAACACAATGGTGGAAAAAGAAATTGAAATTTGGCTTGTAGGTTTCTTAAGGGTAGGGTCCCTGAGAGGTTTTTTTAAATTGCAACGGAAACAGAAAAAGCGGCATTTTATGTTTTACAGTCAAAACTACTGAAGTTAGAAATTAGTATGGAAAGAATTGTAGTGACTACGCAAAAGCTAGGAGCACGTACAGTATCACATAAAATTAATGAACTCATAAGCTAGTATTAATATAATTAAGGCCACTATGGCGCAGTGCGACAGCGACAGACTGCAAACGCGAATGGTCGTGGATTCGATCCCCACTCAAAGGAATAAAATGATATTTAACATTTTCATTACTAGTACTCATAAGACTGAGCACAGCGTTGAGTTTCTTGACACTAGGCCCTCTCTGGCTACTGTGGGAAAAGCCGCGAAACGATCTTTTTTTTATTAATATAATATGTGGGTTCGTAGGTCTTTGTGTAGGCAATTATTTTTTATACTTTTATATCAAATTGATTGTGTAGGTGTAAATACGCACGCCGCGCCGTCACCTACAACAATAGCGGCGGGGCACTCTTTAGTTATTTTTAAAATATCTTTATTGAATTATATTAAGAAACAAACAAATAAATAAAATAAATGTAATCTAATAAGTTCTTTGATTTTAGCGATTATTACACATTTTGAAATAAAACTATTTTAACCGTATTAATCGCGTATAATTTTGATATTCGAAAATACATTTTTAGAACCCGACGTTTCGAACACTTTACAGTAGTCCGTGGTCACACGGTCCGTGGTAGACTGAGGTGGCACTTGTCTGTCATTTGATACAATTATTATCTCAAACTACCGCCAACGATTTCTTAGTTGCCTCGCATACTGCCCTGGATTCTTGCAAAATGAGCTGACTGTATCTTTATCTCTGGTGTGATGGGATTGAGACTTCAAAGTTTTCAGTATTGGGTCCCAGGTGTTAGAAAGTGTATTTTCGAATATCAAAATAATACGCGATTAATCCGGTTAAAATAGTTTCATTTCAAAATGTGTAATAATCGTGAAAATCAAAGAACTTATTATTCTATTAATAACCAGTAGCCCGTTAGTAGTTTGCGTGTGATTCCGCGTTGCCATAGCAACATATTACAACTTGATTAACATATTACAACTTTATGCATTCTGCACTCACTCCTCCATAGTCCACGTAATTTTGCTATAAAACGATATAAAGTTTTTGCTTCACTTTTTAATAATAAAGATAAATTATTGAATTTTTCATTCACCTTCTTTTAAAACTTATGTTCTTTTCACGTAACATATGGGCTTAATTTTAATATATACACATTTTCGAATCAAACGTTGTACAGTTGTATGGAACCAATCTTAAAGAATAATGTTTCCCATTTATTCAATGATTGTTTATATCATGTCATGGCAAATTGGATTTTAAACGAGACAAGTGTGAAAAATGCATCGAATTTAGTGCAGTAATTTTGAATGTTGCACGGTCTGTGTTATCTCTGTTGTTATGGTTTCTACCGGTCCGCCCGAATTCGAACCATTACTTCTCGTGTCGTCTGACTGAAAAGTCGTGATTAATTTTGTTCACCAGAGCCGCGAATTGAAAATATATAATTTTAATATAATCATTTCCACGAGTGGAAATCGAACCCACAACCATCTCGATTAAAGTCAGACGCTGTCCCATTGCGCCAAGATGGCCTTAGAGAGATTTATTCCATTAATAAAGTAAGTATAATTCTGTATAGAGATATAATTAAAAATCTAGTTATTATTACAGGTTCACGCCTTTTCCATAGCATCACATAGCAGGCTTAGTCGGACGGAACCTCCGTTCTCCACTTTCCGCAGGAAATAGAGATATTGCGTGTTTAGCGGCCGCGTTTTTGTCTTAGGTACCAGAGGAGAAAATGAAAATATTTTTAATATAACAATTACATAATTTCCTTGTGTGTTATTAGAACTTACAACAGGCCCCAAATCTACGTGCTAAAAACTTTGTACCTTCATATATATTATTTTAAATAAATGTCATCTTATATAAGGTATTTTCCCCTGTTACGTTCGTCCCGGCAGAGACATCAGCTTTATGCTATGAAGATGCTTGTTTGTTATCGGTTTCGGACACGTGTTCAAGTTTTAAAACAAATCGACCGGCAAATAGTAAGTCTGAAGTATGATAATTCGTTCTAATCTTAGCGTAGCGAATCTTCTAAATATCTTTTATTAGAGATGCTTACACCAAAAGCGCATAGGAATGTTGCCATTACAAAATGTTCAATGGTGACGTCACCGAGACTTACTTAATATAAAAATACAGCTATCAAAGAGAACCTAGTGTCAAGACACTCTGTTCTCCATTTTCCGCCCAAATTCGAAACATTGCGTATAGTGTCGGAACTTTTTCTTACTACTAGAGCGGAGAAATGAAAAAAAATTATACATAATCATTCCTCCGAATGGGGATCGAACCCACAACCAATAGCGTTTGCAGTCAGATGCTGTGCCACTGCGCCTCGTTGGATTCGATAAAAAAAAATATATAAAATAATTATTAAAAAAACATAAAACTTAAAAAAAAAATTGATTACAAGTATATACTCGTATTAACAAATTACCAATAAAACTACATTTGGTCTAATACAAACTAGTTTAAATAAAGCAGCTTTCTATTAAGCCTCAATGTTTCACTTTCAACAAATGTGGAGTAGAAAATTAAAATCTATTACCAGCCACCAGATATTGCATTACTTCATTTATACAGCTTCACGCCTTTTTACGCATAGCAAAGTGTTTAGAGACAACCCTGTGTCCCGAAATCGAGATATTACGCGTTGACTGGCGGAACTCAATGCTGAAATTAATCATGCTGGGAAATGAAAATTCCAGCTTCACGCTTTTTCCCGCATAGCGGACACAATCAAGAAGAAACTTAGTATCAAGGGTCTCCGTTCTCTACGCCCTGCCCGAATTTGAGACATTGCGTGTTAAGTGGCGAAACTAAACGCCGCAATTTACATTGGGTGTCAGACGGAAAGCGGAGAAATGAAAAGGCAAAATTAACACAATAACGACCGACCATATTGCTCTTTTAAATGCCATTAAGGGCCACGTTAAAAATGTCTATATCCGTGAATACACTACATTTTAAATGTAATCATAGCCCCGAATGTGTAAAAAACCTACAACCAATCGCCTATTTTTGCCTTTAAATGCTTGTTAAAATTACCTAAATCAATGTTCGTTCAAACCGATCATATATTTTCTAACGTGTATCGTGTGTAGGATCTCCGTAACGAAGAAAAAAAGTACACAATACCTTGACGCATCTACCATATTATGCCGTAGTGACTTGGTAGTGACGTAATAATCCATTTTCCGCTTTCCCCCGGCGGAACTTAACGCTGCTTTTACCTGACTATGGCGGGGAAACGAGAATGTTTACACTTTTTTTTACTAAATTCACGATATTTCAAGTATACTTAGCACAAGTCGGAACCAAAACACTCTGTTCTCAATTTATTGCCTAAACTCGAGTGTATTATTATTTGTGATATGGCGGAACTCTACGTCGCATTTTGTATTTCTAGAGCAAAATATACAATATATTTAAATATAATCACTCCCCTTGTCCCCTTTACAACTATCATACCTAACTGTTTAAATTGTGATTTAATACATTAAGACCTATAACTTAAGGTGCTACTTTTTAAGCATACTAGCGACCCGCTCGCGACTACGCCCGCGTTACCTATAGCTATTTCGTATCTTCGTATTTTGACGGCCTTTTCGTAAAACAATGATTTTCCTGGAAAAACGTGAGAAAAAGTTACCTATGTTTATTCTCAGACTCTCAAATATCTCTATATAACATTTCCTCACAAACGATTCAGCCGTTTGGCCGTGGTGACGTGACAGACAGTTACATTCGTATTTATATAGTATATGAAGTATAGTATTAAGGCTTAGTATGGATAGAATACTCTTTAATTTGGTTTAGGCGTTAAAACATGGACAATACCATTTACAATCGCCGTTTCACGTTAAAACGCAAACAAACAGACGAACAGAAACACTTGGCTTGTAACCCAAAAAAACTATAAAAACATAAATTGTAAGCAGTTATTAAAGCAAACTAAATAATGCAAAGAAAACCAAAATCACAACAAACCCTACATAATCTACCGAGTTTAATTGAACATGTTTTGTACTTATTTGTGGAGTAGCGCCCAACTGTAAAATCAGTAGTGGCTGTGAGTTCGATCCCTGTTCAAAGGAATTTCATTTCATTTCCCCACTCTGACAACTCAGCCACTTAGCCAGCAATCCGTCCGTCAAAAGAAACCGTCTCGACCTGAGCATATTACTTATTTTTTTTTTTGCATTTTGAAGTGTTTTCTAACACTTAGGATTTAGCTATGCGCCAGCCAGCCAGCTCACACTAAACCATGCATGCATGTTCTACATGCTTAGCGAACAGAGCGCCTGGACGGTTTCCAAGAGGCGCGGGTTCAAATCCCGCTGCGTTCAAATTTTCATACGTTTTCTAAAAACAACAAATTATTGCAGTAATATTGCAGTTGAAATCACTTTTAAACGTTGACCTACTTGGACGCAAACACTCGTATACATACAATTTACATGTAACACACTTAGGCTATGCCGGTTTCTTTACGGCGTTTTCCCCGCAAAATGCGTGGTAATGTCAACGCCCCAGTCTGAATGAATCGCAATCGTGTTTGTAAAATGTTACATAAATTAAAATATGAGATAAAAGTTGTTATTGTTTTTTTTTAAAAAAACGAAAAGCATATAATTATTTTCTCATTCATACTGTGAATTGTTTTCGTATACGGACACGTGTGCAAATTGTCAGCAAGCAAGTCGTTTGGCAAGGTGTGAGTCAAAAACTTTAGATAGGTAATAATAGATGAAATGAAAAAAAGTGTAAGTGAGCTAATGACAAATGATTGTTAATTATAAAATTTATGTCATTATTCATATTCGTATAATATACAATATATACCACCCTGCAAGCCAATATAAAATCCCCCAGACCCGACCCTCCCCATTATATTCAACTTTTTACGCTTTTACGCTTTTTACCGCACAGCACGGAGAAACTCTAGATCTACATAGAGCCTCAATACTCGTTCTCCCGATATCTGCCCGCAATCGAGACATTGCATGTTGAGTGCACGGAACTCAGCCACACGCTTTTTCTCACTAGAGCGGAGAAATTACAATAACTTAAATATTAATACTTAAGTTTCCCCCAAGTGGCAATCGAACCTACAACCAATCGCTTTTATTGTCAAGACCCTGTCCCAATGCCACACTGCGCCATAATTAATATTCTCATTTTCATATGATGGAAAATATGAATAGAAATCAACAAACAATCACACAAAAACTTATACATTCTGATTGAGCGAGGCCATTTCCATTGAGGACGAATTTCAAGGGTCCTCGTTGGTGCAGACTATGCTGTACGCGATCGTTCACCTTACTACTCTTTGCGATAATCCTATTAGTATGCGATGGATCGATATGTAAAGTACCTACACTTGAGTCTGCATACATTTTGAAATAATAATAAAAAAAAAATGGCGTACAGCCATGAGCGACATGAGTGTATTTAATGCAGTAAATATAACATTTAAATTTCAGTCAACAATAGTAATCTATTGTTCTAAGTAAAGTAAAAACAAAACAACACAAGTGGTTCTTTTTCAGCTTCACTCTTTTTTTCCGCAATTTCCGCTTGGTAGACGGAAAGCATCTAGTGTCAAGACACTATGAGACAATGCGTGTCGAGCAGCGGAATTCAACGTGGCGTTTTTCGTCTTTCCACCCGAACGGTGTAACGAAAATAATTTAAATATAATCAATCCTCCGGGTGAAAATGGAACCCACGACCGTCGTGTTTATGTTTATTTGTGTCTTTCGCAATTTTGTTTGCGTTACTGTATTTTCGACTAGAATACTCGAAAATTTCGGTAGGTTGTAATTCTGGGAAATTCTCTCTCTCATCGCTTCTCTACATTCCCCAAGGAACTTCTATATAAAAGAATATTATTTCCACGCCTGACAGTGTTGGCAGAGTTGTATGTCAGTCGGTAATAGAAGTAGCTTCAGCAGCTTTATGGTAGTCAGAGAGAAGCTAATGTTAATTAATGAGAAGTTAATGAACACTCCATTCTCCACTGATATATTATATATTATAATTATAACGCATTTTTACCATATAGCGGGGTAGATGGAGATAGCTTAAGTGTTAATTAAAACATTATTTGCCTATAGAATTACGGAACTTAAAGCCGCACTTTATCTAAAAAAAACCTCAACAAGGAATTGAATCGACAACTATGTTCTAATCACGTTGACTACACAGACCCATTTGGTGGCATTTAATCTATAATCGCATGTAAACGAGTGGAATCTAACACTTTGGAACTGGTTTCGTGATACAGCGGCTTGTACCGTTCGATTATTATAGATATGACCGACTTTGATATTAGGTGTGTTGTGTTAGGTTTTATATATATTTCTGGCAAAAAAAAACTTATTTTTACAAAATATTATTTTACATTAAAGCAGTACTAAAGTATACTTTAAGAAAAGGTTTAAAGAATTTTTAAGAACGTACCAAAATGTACGTAAATACAGTATCTTTCTTCAATCATATGACAATAGTTTATGATTATCTTTTTTTATGATATGGTAAAATAAGATTATGAGTGGAGTAATCCGACGCAGTATAATTTAAACGAAAAAGAGATTTTCTATCCATACGAATTTCATACTATTATTATAAAAGCGAAAGTAACCCTGTCCGCATCTCTCTGTGATGTCATCACGGTCAAAACCGCCTGAACCGATTGTGATGAAATATGACATAGATATAATCGAGGGTCTTGTGTACGTTGAACATAGGCATTTTTCTTTTTTTTTCATCCATTTTTTAGTTTTTTTTTCCATGTTTTTTCCAATTTTTTTCATTTACAATTGCCATTAATTTTTCAATTTTTCATAAATTTATTTAGTTTATTTTCCAGGAATTCCGTAGTTCTACGAAGAGACCGTCGAAAATACCAAAACGCTAATAGCTAGTTGATGTATAAATTGACAGTATTGTATAAGCAGAAACAAAAACCGTTACTCACGCGTTACGACAAATTAATACAGTGATATAATTAATAACCACAATGACTTACGATTCTATATTTAGATGAATTAATAACAATAATGCACAAAATAAGCGCTCTAATTGTAATTAGTAATGGTGTCAAGGACAATTTGTTTGTGTATTTATTAATATAAAAACAAATTAAGTTATATTAAACTTAAAATTATTTACTCATTCATTATATAAAGCGTTCGTCGTAAACCAAATTTATTATTAAATTTACTTGAATATAATTTTCGTAATTCACTACAAAAAAAAACATAGTTGGAAAGGTTCTTAATTAAAACGTTAGGAAAAATGAGATTATTTAAACAATAATTAAATGAGATTACTTAGATTATTTAATTAAACAACGTACCGTGATTCGAAATTCAAAACGGTCAAGAGCGCTCGGACGGTTTCCACCAGAGGTGAAGTCGATAATTTTAAGGTTAATAATTGTTCAAATGCACTTATTGGGACTTGCAAAATTTGTTCCAGAACGTATTGGCTATATATGGCTTCTGATATATTAAACAAATCTGATCTTACAATGCTTCTTTATAAGAGAAACCCTTTACACTTTTAATCGTTATTTTTATTTTTAATGCGCTTTGTTTTTTGTAGCTATCTTTCATTGTTTTGGGCTGTGTGCATTGTCTGTCAGCCAATAAGCAACGGATGAGTTTTATGTATTAAATATAATATTTAGCCGATAAAGAAAATGGCAAAAGTTTCCACTGCTTAGTAATTAGTATGTAATCATCATTATATTAATACCTGAAGTAAATAGTTGCTTGTAACAAAATTTATGCGGACGGATGATTCTATAACACATAGCTATATTTTTATAATATTACATTACAAATACATCACATACATTATTAGTTTATTCTTTTTTTTTTTTGTAAACGTACTGATCTAAGTTCTCTACTGGCCTATTTTAGAGATATTGTATATTGGTCGCGGAACCTAACGCCTAGATTTGCTTTACTAGACCGAGAAAGTAAAATTAATTTAAGAGGTTCATTCCCCCAAGTGCGGATCGAACCTATAAGCATAATGTGTGTAGTGTAGACACTTTCGAACTGAGCCACGACAGCGATACGCAATAGTTGCAGGTAAAAATCGCCAATATTTTTCGTACGCGCCTTTATTCTAATCGTCAATTCCATTGAAAAAGACATATTTAGAAAACGTATAAAAAGGTGAACGCAGCGGGATTTAAACCTGCGCCTTTTGAAAACCGTTTAAGCGCTCTGACTGCTAAGCCATGCGTTCTACATCCACCTACGTCGAAATTATTATACGCTTATTACAACTTATATTTGTTGTTGTCTGAAGACACATTTTTACAAATTTCTGCTACCCAAAGATTATTCTACGAACAATCGTTTGGCAAGAGAGATTGCTATTTATTACATATTTTTTAACATTTTTTTAAAATGTTAATCGCACACTTAGTAAATTTAAAGATATTTAGAAAACGTATAAAAAAATTTACTTGGGTAAATGTTATTTAGGTATATGTACCGTGTATACATAATATGCATTTAGTAAAAACCGGTTATTTCAATATTACAAACAGACACGAATATGAATATATATATAATATGAAAACTGTGACCTCGTTAGAGAAATTACGTGTTCTAGAGTAAGGCATGTACAGGCATGTAGAAAAGTGTCACATGGAATTGATGAAAAGGCTTAAATAACATATAAATTAAAACTATTTAAATGAATTTTCAAAAGACTTTATATGTTTAGAAAAAAAAGTCATAAATACAACCTCTTTAACTAAAAACTTCTATAATTCTCTCTTCAGATATATTCAGTTTGCAAATATAAAAAAAAATGCGATATTAAAATAAAAAAAACAAACATAGCTCGCTTTCTTGTACAAGAGTGCCGCAGTCTGTTGGCGTAAGCGAAACGCACACACGTCTGACACGCTTTCGATTCTAATGCTTTGTCGCATTCCTTCCCTTTGCCTCTCATTGATATCGCTATGAAGCTTAATTTGTTTGTAGAAAACGTTTTGTATAACGATAAACGATGTATATAAATAAAATTTGCTTGTATATTTTACTAGCGACCTGTTCCTTTTTATGACCTTTTTCATAAAACTTAATAAGCTTATAAAATTGGGAGAAAAAGTCGCCTATGTTCGTCCCAAGACCCTCAAGTATCTCTATGTAAATCATTAAAATCGGCCAAATGGGCGTGATGATGTTACGGACAGACAGAGTAACTTCTCTTACTTAAATTTGATACCTTCAGATTCTTCTTCGCTTCAGATCTTTCGTTTTTAGGATTTTTACATTTTATATCTATGAATATTGTAACTAGTGAAATTGACGTTTTTTAGTGTCGCTAAAACTCGAGAACGGCGGGACACGTGTAGCTAATCTTATTGTTTCAAATTATTTGTAAAAGTCTTAGGATAGTCAGAAAACAAAGAAATTGCGCGGAAAATATAAAAACAACAATTTTATTTTCCCATACAGCTGTGCAACCGTGTCAAACATGATGCGTTCGGTAATTAAATATTTAGCAAAGAAAATGGCTTAGATTATAAAATATTAAAAGACCTAGCTTAAATAAAATTCAGCCGCATGATTACAATAACAATATATAAAGTACCTCAAAGTGAAATAATCTTATTTAAAAAGAAACAAAAGTTACATGCTTAATTTTTTGAACGTCAAACATTTTACCACCGGTACCAATACTTTACGCCTTAGACCTAAGAAGAACCGGCGCAAGCAACTTAAAAGACCATCTATTTCTTATTTTCTTTTTACAAAGTGTCTTGACACTAGGTTCTCTAACCTAACCTTACCTGCTACGCACGATCAATCCTGAAGCAAATGTATTTGTTATGTTTCTATAATTTCAAAATTCAAATTCGTAGTTAAAAACGTGTATTCTTATGCATGTACGGCGACATCGTTACTAGCATGAGCTCTCGAGATTCTTCAACAAGAAATGTCATTGCCATATAATATTTTAAGGTCATTTCGTATCGTTGAAATTAGCAGAAATTTATCTTACTAAAAAAAAAACATATATTTGGAAAACGTAAAAAATTTGAACGTAGCGTGATTTGAACCCGCCTCCCCTCTTGAAAACCGTTCAAACGCTCTGACCACTAAGCCAATGCGATCTGGAGAACGCAGCGGGATGATGATGAGCGGGGAACGCAAATTTTTATACATTTTCTAAATATATTTTTTTCTATTTCCTAAGCGTGTGAATAACATTTTAATTTTTTTTTTCTTAACGCTCGACTCGTACCGAGACAATGGTGGTTGGGTTGGGTGGGGACAGAATCTGATGGTATCATATCAGAAGCTGCACTAGGTAAATTGTTAATAATTAATCATCATCATTACGAGACCATCCATCGTGATGGTGGTAAAGGAGACGGTTGTAGGTTCGCCATCTCCATTCATGCTAATGACTATATTAAAATAATTTATTTTGAAAAATACATATTTAGGAAACGTATAGAAATTTGAACGCAGCGGGATTTGAACCGGCGCCTCTTGTAAACCGTTCAAGCAACCGCTCTGACCGCTAAAATTCTTTCAAATTCTTATACGCTTATTACAAATTACAATTGTTGTTAGTTAATTTTTATACGTTTCCTAAATATGTATTTTTCAATTTCCTTAGTGCGCTTAATAACACTTTAAAAAAATGTTTCAAAATATAATTTATTTTGATTCCCCCGCTTTGGGCGAGACAAAGCGCGACGGTAAGTTCCGCAAGTCAACGGCCAATTTTTCAATTTCTAGCTGCAAGTTGAGAAAGGAGCGTCGCAATTCTATATCCATACTAGACGTAATAGGTTGTTCAAGTCGAATTGCATATACAATTATTTGAATATTGAAAAGCAATTAGGATTACTATTATTCATAGGATAAATAAATAATTAATCAAAAAAAAAATCAACCAAATAGATTAATTTATTTAATAAGTCATTAAATTTAATAACATAAAAAATATGCATTTTCGATATATCAAGTTATTCACGCCTGCAATGGATATATTCTCTGACTGCCCTCCTAAGCCAAAAAAAATGAGAATCTATGAATCTATATATTACATTACAGTATGAAAAAAAAAAAGGAAATTCCAAAAATGATATGGACGGAGGAGTATGATAGAAGGAGCGAGTATTTGGCAAACCATTTATATAAGAGAAGAAAATATTTTTCACAATAATGAATAACATGAGTTTTTGCCTCACAGCACTTTCCGCCTGACATAGAGACATTGTGCGTTGAGTAGCGGAACCGCCAACGATGCACTTTGTCTTGTAACATAGCTAAGATTAAAAAAAGAAGAATTAAAATATAATCATTCCGCCAAATGGGTATCGAACCCACAACCAATAGCGTTTGCATTCGGACGTTGTCCCACTGCGACACGATGTACCAGGGTAAGGTGCATTAAATGAATGAAATAAATAATACACAATTATTAAGGCAACGCGTATTTACGCGTTAACGGGTTCTACTAGTATGCATTACAATACGATGAGTAATCAATCAACAAGTACATAATATATATATATATATATATTATATCGTTATCTATATATATCAATAGTATCGAGTTTTTTAACATATATAATGGTCACAAATCTTAGGAATGTCGAGACACGTGTGTGTACTTCTTGGTTATAAATGTATGTATAATATTATCTACATTAGACCACCACTAACTACTAAATGCATACTACTACTTTTTACTAAATGCATGTGTATGTATATAGACGGGTACATACTTATACCAAAATAATATTTTTACAATGTTTGTCTGTTTGGTTTGTTCCGGCTAATCTATTGAACGTCTGGACCGACTTTCACTGCACTTTTACTTTCAGATATCATGTATACAAAGGGATAATTGGAAATTAATTTTACGGAGAAGTGTGAAAAATGCCATATTTAAATTTTGTTAACATTTTTTAAAGTGTTATTCCCACACTTAGGAAATTGAAAAAGACATATTTAGAAAACGCTTGAACAGCAGAGCGCTTGAACGGTTTTCAAGAGGCGCGGGTTCAAATCCCGCTGCGTTCAAATTTTTATACGTTTTCTAAATATGTCTTTGCCATATTTAAAGTTTGAATGAAAAGTAAGTGCAGAATGTCAATATTTTTAAATGATTATTAATAAATAATTAAATTAAAATAAATCATAATTGAACCCACAACCATAGTGTACAGATAGTGGCTGTCCCACTATGCCATGATGACTTTTATCCACAAAACAGGGCATTCCCCACTTTTGTCGTACTAAGTGGCGGTACCAGGGCGCAGAAACGAAAATAATTTAAATATGGTCATTACCCCGTGTGGGAAACAAACCTGCAACCATCGCGTTTTGCTTAGACTCAGACGCTATCCACGACGTTATCCTCAATAATAAGGATAATAATGTTTTTATTATTTATAGTTCATATTTACTATGAAACATCGGTATTTTTTCAGTTGGGTCTATTTTACATAGATATAATTTTAGAACGCCTCTTAACACGCAAAGCATAGTTATTAATAAAGATTTAAATATAATACGAAATGCAAAAAAAAAAACAAATTCGCCAATAAAAATCCATGAAAACATAAAACATTCACACATTTATTTACGAGTACATTGGATTTTATATATCTGCCTGTTTAGAAATAACGTCGTAGAGAGTCGAAAATATAAAAGTCAAGGAAAGTTAAATAAGAAACACAACCCACCCAATCATAAATATCGCTATTCTGGGATGGCTATAAATGTGTGAACACAATATGTAGCGTCCACTTAAACTATGTAGGTATTTTAAAAAGCTAAGCTTTTCCGTGTCGTATGTCGTATGACGACGACACGAAGTTGATATGTCTCAAAATTAGAATACTAAGATAATTGAGTTGGAATTTTGTCATGTCAAAATTGTTAAATAATGTTATATTATAAGATAAAATTATTTATTATCAAAAATGTTTTTCGCTATGAAAAATTGATAATTTTTCTAAAAGTTCGCCTGCAACATCGTTTGCGTGTATAATAAATTAAAAAAAAATATTATTTCCAATAAGATTTTCAATAAGAGTAGAGAGAGAAGTTTCAATAAGAATTCCAGGAAATCGTTCCTTTACCGTACATCTCCCCCTCCACCACATGTGCATGTGCAGTGCATCACAGGTTCGGCGTTGTGTATAGATTATCGTTCTATAATTTTTTTTAATCTTTAAACAAGTTTAATACTACTCTCTTTCTCTCTCTGTGGGGGGTTTACAGACAAACACACAAGCGAATTTAATTTATTTAGTTTCTAACATCTGCATCATCAACAATAATTACAAGAGTTGAAATGAAAAAACTAAATGGTAAATTATATTAACATTCAAAAAAAGTCGTTACATAAAAATCGTCGTCCGTGGATGCCAATCCTAAGCTATTACGCGATACATTACGCGTTCGACAAATAATATTTGTTTATATAGCACACACTAAATGTCTAAAACGTAATAACCTTTTGCTTACTGACGTAACAATTTTCTATACTCTCCTACCTACCACAGACAACTTATGTAATACACATAAATTAAAAAAATCTAACTTTTAAATATTTTTCATTCAAATAGACTATCACAAGCACTTTCGATTTTTTAATTAACATATGCACAATACTGACAGCATTGTCAGTCCTACAGGAAGCTACGACAGGCTGGAACGGCAGTTCTGAAGAAAAACCAGTGCTCAACTCAACTGTTGTCTTTTCAAATATTATTTTGCAATAATTATCATTAGCTTCCCAAGTGAACATATATAGCGTTTAATAACGCACATTAACATCAGTCTAGTATTCTGGGTAGAATAATATGGATTTTATACAGAGATGATAAAGAGGTTTACTAGAAATAAGGTATTAATAAAAGTCTCACAAGTCATAATCTCAGGCAACTTAATACAAGAAGCTGATAATGGGGCATCAATGGGTAATGGGACATTGTTTGACTGCAAACATGGTTCATGGTTCAAAGTTGATACCTACTAGGGGGAATGATTCTATTTTCATTTTCTGGGTCTTTTTAGATAATAACTAGTTTGATAAATAAAGAAACTAATATGCCATAAAAGGAACATTAACAACAAAGTGACTTGCCAATAGATCTCTCTCTCTCTCTCTTCATCACACAATATTTGATTGTGCAAATAAAAATGTGCATATTAAAAAAAATTATGCAATTGCAAGTCAATAGTAGAACTTCCTTCGTTAAGTTTTGTTATATTGAACTTACTTACATTGTATGTATAAGATAAAAAAATGCATAGCATTTATAGAAGAATAATAAAACTTTTGCAAACACTGATAGTGAGTAATCAACAGGACATTATTATCTCAGTAGCACTTGACATGAATGACAAACTTTGTTTAATGAACATTTTTATTTTAGGTTTATAACATATCCATATATCATGGCAGGCAGAGAGAACTCACTATGACTCAATTCTAGCTTAATAGTATTTCTATACTCCTTTGAATTATTATTTGGTTAAGTGGCGAGATGAGGGATTTGAATGGTGCTCTGTAAGCCCAAATTTGGGTCACAAGTCCCAAGCACTGCTAAAAAGCTCGTACGGTATTATCATCTGACACACTGGCACCCCATGGTCTTGTTTTATTTAATTTTCGTGTTGTTGAAAACAATTGTATTGATCCCCAGACAGTGCATTGAAAATTCAACTTCTGAATTTTCAATTTATGGAACATCAACAAGTGCAATTTGGTTAAGCAAATAGTTATATTTTAATAACAGAGAAATTACCTTCAATACAAAATGTCCTCAACCAGGATTTGATCCCAATACCATCACATTTAATTGCTAATGTCAACAGCATTACTGAACTATAGTGTATATAAAAAAAACATATCAAACCCAGTTTAGTTTATCTTATCAAGGCATCCTAACCTTATTGATAGTCATGTCATGAGACAGTCTTATCAGATCACTTATCTGCAGATAATAATGCATCTGAGGAAAGTTGTACAATGTTTATATAATCATTTTATGATTGCGAAGTTTCTAATTTTATTTAGCAATTATTGATCAACTTTACATAATACAGTAGCTCTTTCATTTCTTTATGATAAAAAACTAAATCTAATTGAGTATCACATTCAATATTATTCTATCATTCTAGTAGATGTATTTGATTTAAAAAAAATTATATATATAGTATAAATTTATATTATAGCTTATTGTGTGATTAGTTAAGTTATAAAATAGTTTTAATTACCACTTGGTAAATTATCATAACTTAAGTATTTTCATTTCTCCATTCTGGTGGCAAGTCAAAGAGTGTGTAGACTTCTCCGCCACTCAACATTCAGACAGAAAGTAAAGAACAGTCTTCACTCTAAGTTCTCTTTCTTCTCTCTAACCTTGATATGCTTTAAGATGTATAAAGCTAATATAAACACTTTGTATATACTTCTACTGCATTTTGGGTATATTTGGTATATTATTATATAAAAAAGTGCACACCAAAACATGAAACAAATAATTATTTATTATATAAATTACACATAAAAATGAGGAAAAGCAAATGTTGCATGAAAATCATAAGCAAACAACATCTACACAATAAACTTGTCTCTAATAATAGAATAACTATTAGTTTCATTTAGAAAAACCATTTTAACTACGAATAAGCCTAGTAGTTAAGTCTGTCCCAATATAAATTAGCATGGAATGTGACTAAACTGGTACAAATGTTTGGTAAGCAGTACAATTAACATCATTGACAAGTGACACAAATAACTTAGGCCTAACTTAATTAACTAAAATGTAATTAGTTTCAAATGCATTTAATGCTTCTTTTTTAATCAATTTATTACTTTACCTTTATATCCACAATAATAAGATAGGCAATCAAATTACACACACAACAATTATGAAAATACACAACACAGTAAAGTTTAGAGAAATTGCGGAGGTCGCGCCTAGCTAATTTAATTAACCGTATTGATGGGCCAGCGATTAAATCAAACGGCACGAGGCGAGGTCTCTACGTTGGTACAGACATGAATGATATGAAAAGTGAAGATATGACCCAGCCTCGCCTATTACGCGTCCTCGACAAAAAACCTGTTCATCTGACTCACCTACTGAACTAAAGAACGCAGTTTCCGGACTGCATCAAAATATTTTACACCAACAATTAAATATGCGTCTATATTTTACTCGTCTAGCAACGTACATATACTGATATTTTGCCAATGAACCGTCTAAAATATTCGATGAGTGAAAGGGGACATACCTTGCGGAAACTTGGATACGTTGATATGTTATTCCAGATGGCAATTGCATATAAATAATCACAATAATCACTGCATATAAGTTCACCAGTCGTTTAAGCACAAACTAAAAGTTAAATCACAATTTTTAAAACTATCCTGTATGCGGCAGATAAATGTACTATCCCGTGAAAGACGCCATTTTGATTTCGTCAACTAACCTCCATAGACAATAAAATCTAGATAATAAATTGAATTAAAATATCACGTTAGAAGGAAATAACAAATTAAATCATAAATGTACCATGATATAGAATCCTATTAAGACATTCTAAATAAAATAGTAATGTACTAAAATTATACAATTCTTGGTAAAATTTTGTGACAACGAATTATCTATACTTTGTTAAAATTATATAATAATAATATTTTGTCACCTACGGCTATACGGTATACTATACATAAATTATATTTGATTACACATTTATCTATATCATATGAATGATGACTTCAGTGCATAAAATATATTGGTATAAATATTTTAATTATTCTTTAAATTCTGACTTTCCTTTAGCTGGTTTATATTTTATCTTTATATATTATAATATAATATTATCTCTCAATAAATCGTATTATATAATAAAGGAATAGTCCGCACCCCACATGATAATTTTCCTCAAAGTGAAGTAATATTTTGCTACTTTTATAAGGCGTATTGTTCACATTCTAAATAATACATGACTATTTTTTAATTTTAAGAGTTATTTTACTTCTGTAAGCTTATAACAAAATTTTATTTACAATAGGTGACTTTATTCTATAAGGAAGAAATGTTACAAATGTTAAATAATTGAAGAAAACATAACTGTAACATTGGCAACACTTTAATTGTCAAACAAATCTACAAGCAGCTGTAATTGTACGTGTTTTCGTCTAATATTTTTATTTAATCGAACATGGAATCGTAATGAAGGAGTGATAAATGTGATATCTGAACATGTCGAGCCGCCGTTCTATGCTCGGGTCGGCGTTGGACTCCCTGCCGGCTCCTTCAGATCCTCTCCGAGATTTGTTTGAAGCTTGCAAAGTTGGTGATGTAGCTCGAGTTAAAAAGCTAATTACTCCACAAACAGTGAACGCTAGGGACACAGCTGGACGTAAATCAACTCCCCTACATTTTGCTGCAGGTCAGGAGTTATATGGTTCAATAAATTATAATACAGTATTAATATATTTTAGGGAAAACAATGCAAAAGTGAAAGGTTATTGTTTTGATAATTGCATAATTGTTCACGGTTGGTGGTTACACCAAATGTCGTGATTTATTTCTATTAGTTTTAGTTCCTTGTTATTTTATATTATTGCCTGTTCTTAGAACATACTGACATAAGTTAGCTAATATATAACAACTTCCTGGATTTTCTTATTGGTCATGAATCATGATATAAATTTCTCAATATCTTTTAGTTACAAGATTCATATGAATTTATTACTTTATTTAAAATTTATTATATAATTTAAATACTATGAAGCTAGCTTAAAACTAATTATTACGTAAAAATTCTATTTATATATTATTAATTTTTATTTACGAATTTTTTCTTTGCATATTTTAAAGCAATATATAAAGGATTTATTTGACCTACTCATATATAATTAATATGCTTAATTAAGAGCATCAATATTTATTTAATTCATCTTTATGTACACAATAACAAAAAATCTTGATACATAGTTCACAATACTATTGTTTTCAAATTTATCAATATATAGTATGTAAAACTTACACTTAACTCTTACTCTGTTTTCTGAGTGTATATTATATATTCAAAACTTAAAAAGCAATATAATAGTAATCTAGTTAAGTAAGGCCATTGTGGTGCAGTGCCAGACTGTTTGACTGTAACCTTGATTGTTTGTGGGCTTGATTCCCATTTCAGAGGAATGATTGTAATTTATTTTAATTTTGCTGCTCTGATGATGATGATAAAGCGAGTGGTTGACGTTTGACCACTTAACATGCATTGACACTAATTAAGGCAAAAAGTGGAGAATGGAGTGTCTATATGGGAAATAAACCATGTCTTTTTTTAACATATCTAATATATTTGTAATTATATATATGTATATTGTTACTAAAACACAATATAACTTATACTAAGTTTTGTATTTTGTTAGCCCAAATGAATTAAACTTTGTATGTAGTGGGATTATGGCCATAGCTAAAGGAGGGATATGTATTGTAGTCTTAAGCTCTAGTAAAAAAAAATGCTAGGACCAGATCATATAAGGGTTTAACTTTTTTTACACTTGGAAAAGGTTTAAGACAACAGAAATTTTATATGACTTCTAAAAATATATTTCTTGTTCTAAACATGTGAAAGATAACATTTAAAAAAATGTTAATAGGTTTTAATTCCACTACATGTAACCACTGCTTAAATATCTGTAATTCAACTCTAGTTATGAGTCTGAGTACACTATGAACCTATGTCATTTTGCATGGCAACTTATTTTCAATATTTTTGTATTGATTTACATTCTCACATCCTGTACACAGAAGCTAAGATGTAATAAATTTATCATATGATATATATTACAGGCTATGGCCGCAGAGAAGTAGTAGAAATACTAATAGGTGGCGGTGCAGCTTTACAAGCTAGAGATGAAGGAGGCCTGCAGCCGCTACACAATGCCTGTTCCTTTGGCCATGCAGATGTGGTGAGAGCCCTACTCTCTGCTGGAACACCCCCAGCAGCGAGAGACAACTGGGGTTATACACCATTGCATGAAGCTGCTGCGAAAGGAAAAGTAGATGTTTGTATTGGTATGTATTGTTTATTGTATATTGTAGATGGAAATTAATATTTTATACATGATATAAACTCTTTTCAAACATTCAAAGTACCATCTAGCTGTATACACGATTGTTGCCTGTAAGATAAACATTTTTTGAAAATGTATAAATTTTTTATGCTAACAACAATATTGTTGTTGTTGTAATATATATATTTATTTATTCTTTATATTTATTAGGATTTATAGGATAGAATAGGATAAAGAATGTATGGTTCAGTGGTCAGAGCGCTTGGGTTGATATGCCGCATTCCGTATATTCAAATTATTGTATATTTTCTATAAATATTTATCACATCTTAATTGTGTAAGTAGCAATTAATTAAAATAAGGTTAGTCGTCTTTATTATTATGATTATGGGTTCGATCCTCATTCAAATGGAATGATTATATTTAAGTTATATTAATTTCTCCACCCTGGGAGAACAATCTGTCAATTTCGAGCGGAAAGTTGGAAATGGAGGGTCTTGACGCTAGATAATCTATGTGGTAAAAAGCGTTAAGCTGCTTTTAATAACTTTAGTATAGGGTGTCTCAGTAGACACCCAAATGTGTCTATAAAAAATTCCATCACAATTGGTTCAGTGATTTGGCCGTGATCACGTCACAATCAGTCAGACACTTACTTTAGCATTTATAATATTAGTATAGATTGCACTATTTGCCAAATATTTAATACAACCTTCCTTCCTGTATGGTCTAGCGCTTCTCCAACACGGCGCCGACCCGAACATAAGGAACACGGAAGGCAAAACCCCTCTAGATCTAGCTGATGCTGCTACCCGGCCTGTTTTGACAGGTGAGTTTTATATGCAAATTGCGTCTGTGAGTGATATATAATATAATAATAGGTTTCTTTGCCTATGGTTTGTAATTATCTATGATTTGTTGGCTTTTCTTGTTTGTCTAGTAATTGACTTTGATGAGGTTTGCCTCATCCAAGTCAGCCTGTCGTTGGCTCGATTCCTTCCCAGGGGATATGTGCTTTTCTTCATTGTTGTTGTTAGGGGTTTTATTTTAATATATATATATATATATATATTACATTTTTATAAATATTTTTTTACTATAAAAGAGTACTGGTAGCTAATTAATTAGACAAATACTGACTGTCTAGCGTACATAGTGCAATTGTGTCCCATTTTAATTGATTGATTGGTTTGCTCTGAGATTTGAACCCCACATCAATCAGTGCATTAATGAAAAAAAAAAACAGAATGCAATTATGTAATAGTTAGAACGAAGAAGAACGTACGGTGGTTTGAGCATGTCAGGAAGATGAGTGATAAAATAATAGTAAAGATATATGAAACCAAGGTGAACGGTAATAAGTAGACGGAAACCTCGGTTTACTTTCGAGAACATAGTATCGACGATACTCCAGTAAGGTCACGTTAAAACACGAGGACCCCCCGGGAAGCCGAGGCAAAAGAAGTACTCAGGGACCAAAGCTTACGCACTGTTCTCTTCCCACTAGGGATAAAGCGGAAATTATATATATATATAATCTGTGCTTAATTTTCTTCTATGCAATACGCTAGGCGAGTACTGTGCAGCAGAAGTGCTAGAGGCGGCCCGTTCAGGAGCTGATGAGCGTCTCTCAGCGCTACTAACACCTTTGAACGTGAACGTGCACGCGGCTGATGGGAGGCGCTCCACCGCGTTGCACCTTGCCGCGGGGTACAACCGCGCGCGGGCTGTTCGCCTGCTACTTCAGCGGGGGGCCGACGTGCATGCTAAGGATAAGGGGTAAGTGTATTAGTACACTGGTGTACCCTCTCTAGGGTACACGTGAAAAATTGAACCACTTGCATAACTACTGTATGTATCTGTGTGATACTAAGTATAATATTTTTGCGTGATTTGTGACTTCTCAGTGTAGTTTTTAAAACTGAATTGTTTGATTTGACTTTAAAATATATTTATGTAAATTTTATTGATATGCTAATCAAATTTCTGTGTAATCATTAAAATGTAGAGGCTGTCGTTTCGCAATGTCCGCGTCTGACTGGTACCATCTCTATTGGTACACTAGTTTAAAAACTAGTGACTTCGCAATCACTGTACAAAACAAACATCTAACTGTACACACAGTGGTTGTGGGTTCGATACTATTTCGACGGACTAAATCCGGCATTGAGAATTTTCAGAGAGTCTTATCAAAAAGTCCTTCCTGCCAAGCCCGCAAAATTTACTCAAACCTCCTAAAACTAAATGCTTTTTTCGAAAACTATTATACGATTATATTGTTTAAATTTTAATAGGTTTTCTAAAAAATATTTCCAATTTCCTAAGTGGATAATATTTTAACAAATGTTAAAAATATGTAAAGATATTTAAATTTGCTAGAATTAGAAAATTAACACCAAATTTAAGTAGTTCTTTAAGAAATCCCCCTTTCAGCGGTCTCGTTCCACTCCACAACGCGTGTTCCTACGGCCACTATGAAGTGACTGAGCTGCTTGTACGAGCAGGGGCAGACGTGAACGCGACCGACCTGTGGGCCTTCACGCCGCTACACGAGGCCGCAAGCAAGGCCCGCCTCGAGGTCAGTCAGTTCAAATTTATTGTATACTAGGGACCCGCTCGCGGCTTCGGCCGCGTGGAGTATAGCTGTTTCGTATTTTCGGCTGCATTTTCGTAAAACAATGAAATTCCTGGAAAAACTAAAAGTAATGGAGAAAAAAGGAGCTTATATTCAGCCCAAGATCCTCAAGTATGTCTATAAAATTTCATCACAATCGGTTCAGCGGTTTGGCCGTGATGATGTCACAGATAGAAAGACAGGGTTACTTTTGCATTTATAGTATTAGTATGGATATATCGACTTTATATATAAGTGTGCCTATATTAATGTGGTAAAGATTTTAATGAAAACGTGTTTGTTTGTTTAAGATAAACTCTGAAACGGCATAACTGCTCTTAGTTTTTTACTTAATACAGAATGCCATGTTGTCAACGAATTACAGATCCCCGCTAATTTATTAATCCCTAACTAGATCTAATATTGTTCTTGAATTTATATTTAAAATATTTATTTTAAATTATAAATAAAAATAATAGAACTATTTGTACATTTCCTAAAGTAATATGACGACATTGTGCCATACTCACGATATGTGTAATTCGATGATCTATGATGGTGAATTCAAAATTATTGGTAATTGGGAATGGAACCCACAACCAATAACGTCGACAGTCACACGGTATCTTCTAACAACAATAGAATTTTTATATTATAGTCAGTCTTGTTAGCGAACAAAGTATCTAAATGGTCCAAATATGGAAGGCAGGAAGGAACGCTAGGTGCTATTTGGATACCCTGATATATGAAGACATTATGATATTACATTAAACATAGACATGGTTGAATGTGATGAGTTTTCGGATTTTCATACTCATTTAGTATTTTTAAACTTTTATCTCAAACATATCAAGATCCTCAAGTATATGTAAAAATTTTATACGTTTTCCAAAAAAGGCTAAGTGTGGGTGTAACACTATCTAAATGTTAAAACTCTGTTGACAAACGATTAGTCTTAGATATAATCTTTGAGGAGCAGAAGTTTTTAAAAAACTCCCAACGCATATAAGAATTTCGATGTAGCCGTATGTAGAACGTATGGCTTAGCGATCAGAGCGCTTGGACGGTTTCCATAAACAGCGGGTTCGAGTTTCGCGAAATATGTTTATTTAAACTTTGCTTTATCTGTTTTGCAAACAATTATTGTATATTCAATTCTTGTACTAACTGAGCGACTGACATATAACGCATAGACTAGAAACTGCTGGAGGTGGAAATCTGATATTAGTCTTGTAGGCTCTTTGGGAAGTATATAGGACCAATATGAGAGTTTTTCCCGAAACCCCTACAATAACTGTGGAAGATAGGATCTTAAAATTTTGAATATTTGTTTCTTTGAAAGGAGTACTAAGAAGACCATCGTGGCGCTGTGGGCCAGTGTGAGTGTAAACACTATTGGTTGTAGACTCGACTGCCACTCAATGAAATGATTTTATAATTTTAATTTTTCCGCTCTGGTAAAGCGCGGCGTTGAGTTTCGTCATTTAATACGCAATATCTTGAATTCTTCCGCTCGAATTCAAAATATTGCGTATTAGCATCGTGGAGAGCAGAGTGTCTTGACACTAGGTTCTCTCTGAATACTTTGCTATGTGGGAAAAAACCTGAAGCTGTACTTTATTAAGAAAGTTTCCACACTTACATATATATATTTTTACAGGTATGTTCGTTATTGCTCAGTGAAGGTGCCGATCCCACTTTGCTCAATTGTCATGGCAAATCAGCTTTGGATGTAGCTCCTACTCGAGAATTAAGGGAACGACTGACTTGTGAGTATATTTATATACAAGCGACTCGCTCGCGGCTTCGCCCGCGAAGAACGAACTATACAGCTGTTTCGTATTTTCAGCAATAAAATTTCTGGAAAAATTAAAAAAAGCAGGAGAAAAAGTAGCATATATTCATCCTTAAATCCTGAAGTATCTCTATATCATCTAAATTTCATTACAATCGGTTCAGCAGTTTATATAATATAACCAACAGTTTATATAATAATAGTAATAGAACCAACTATTAGCCAACCTTCAAAGACAATGGGTATTGCACAATTTTAAAATCGCTTGGAAAGTTGCGCGGGTCTTATTTCTTGATAAAAAGAACACAAATTATTGTACTTTATTTATTCAGTTTTTTTTTGCAAATGTAACGCATTTCAATATTTGTATATTTGTCATTACAAAAACGAACGGAAATAAATCGTTCAAAGCTCCATTTGTAAAATTTGACGCAGATAGTTTGAACTCAAATTTCTCGTAATTAAAATTTCCTTCATGCAACCAATTTCTATACAATGCCTGTAATTTCAGTCGAATACCGCGGCCATTGCCTTCTAGAAGCGTGTAGGCTTGCGGAACCGACTCGTGTGAAAAAGCAATTGTCCTCTTTGGGACAGCAAGTAAGTTTTACTTTATTTTATTTACCTATGAATAGTTTACTTGTCAGCATTTTATATATTTTACTTATTTCAGGATCTGTCAAACTGCTCGATAACGCAGCCAGTATCGAACCCGGTACCCGCGGAACGGATCACTGAGTTAGTAAACTTCCAACACCTGGGCACTGGGGACAGGCCTCTCCACTGTGCTGCCGGCAGCGTTTATCCTAAAAGGAAGCAGGTATATCTTTTTGTATAAAAAAATAATGTACTCGAACCCGCGCTGATAGAATAACGTTTGAGCACTCTAGCTAATTAAGCTATAAGTTCTTATACGCTGGAATCAGCATATTTTTGTCATATGCATATCTTTGGTTGGTTAATACTGGTGCCTTAGGATATTTCAGGGATTGGACTCTCGCGTATTTGGGGTCTAGTTGAAAAGTAAAGTAAATTATGAGATATACAGTTATAGCTGTATATTGTACCCGTGAGGTTAGGAGTCCTGTGATGTCGTGGACCAAGTGTACCCTTAAGTAAAGACAAATTGTTATGCAACTCCGTTTTACATTTTTTTCCTTTATATTGATATTGAGTTCAGGAAACGCAGTCTAATAGATTATATAAAACACGATATTAGTTTTTATTAATAAACCTTAAGAAACTATAGCCTTCTTCTTCTTCTTTTTTGCTTTTATCGCTTTTTTCCGCAAGCAGGGTAGTTAGAGAGAATAGTCGACATACCGCCTGAATGTGATACATCGTGTGTTGAATGGCCGAATTTAACTTAAACTTAAAATAATTGTAAATAAAATCATTCCCCCGAGTGGGAATCGAACCTGCAACTACCGCGTTTACAGTCAGACGCTGTCACTCTACCCCACTTTATGATATATAAATATTTGTGTTTTCAAATACTGAACTCATAAACATCGTTTTCCGACAAATTTATTACAATTGCGTACCCATGAGGATGAGAATACTATTCTTTTGGATCAATTAAATACTCATCTCAAATCAAATCTATTAGTAAATTTTTGTGTTACTCCAAAAATAGTTTAAAAAAAAAATATTTTTTTACTAATCAAAAATTTACTTAAGTTATTTTATTTTACTGCTTTGTGGATAATATAGTCAATAGTGTCTTGACACTAAGTTCTTTCTGACATTAATATATGTATATATATATATATATATATATATATATATATATGTATGTGTATTTTTAATAATTTATGTATATATATATATGGGTTTTTTTTTTATAAAAGGTCATGGAGATTCTCATCCGTAAAGGTGCGAGGGTCAACGAGAAAAACAAAGAGGGACAGACGCCGTTGCATGTGGCGACGGAAAATGCACACTTGGACGCCATGGATTTACTTTTAAGACACGGTTTGTTATTTTAATTCGTTTTCGCTACCAGCTTCACTTGTACCTATTTCATTATAAATAAAAAACTTTTTTTTTTAATATATATATATATATATATATATATATATATATATATATATATAATTTTTAAAGTGCTATTCACACTTAGGAAATTGAAAAATACATATTTAGAAAACGTATAAAAAATTGTACGCAGCGGGATTTGAACCCGCGCCTCTTGAAAACCGTTCAAGCGCTCTGACCGCTCTGAGCCATGCGTTCATATATTCATGCGTTATACATTCTTTATGTTCATTTGAAGATTCCAAAGTGTTTGCACAAGTCTATGTGCATAAAGGATATTTCGTATTTGAATTTGAATATGCTTGCGCGGTAGGTGCCAAAGTGAACGCGTGCGACGGGCGGGGCTCCAGCGCACTGTCGCTGGCGGCGCGTCGGGACGCCGCCGCCGCCTGCCGTCTGCTGCTGGCGTGCGGCGCGCATGCGCCCGACACGCGCGCGGACGGCGACGGTCAGTGCACTCTCTCTATCTCTATCTATCTATCTCTCGTGCTCGCTCTCTCTCGTTTTGTAGCACTAGTTTAATATTATGTTTAAGTATAGAGAACTTATCGGCGAGATTTTTCTAATGCAATGTTTATTGCCATTTTGTTTCATTTTATTTAAAGAAAAGAAATGGTCTCGATGTCAAATTTGACTATGCCGATTGACTATGCCGATTGAGTGGGATCGATCCCACAACCATTGCGTTTACGGACCAGTGGGTCTGCACCACAATAACCTCTATGATTATAATAAATAATTTATTATACAATAAGAAAATAAATAACTAATAAAGCCACGTAAAACTGTTAATATATTTTAAAGCTTATATTTTGTATCATTAATTTTTTTTTATTTTAAAATGTTTATCTATGTCTTATATTATATGAAGGAAGTAAAATACTAATAACGTTAATATAAATTATTTTAATAATAAAAATACCATATCCACATGTTATTATCACAGTCGCTTTACTAAAATATGTACGTATTTCCAATAATAAAAGTATTATATATATATTTGCTCTCGGCTTCGCCGTTTCTGTTTCGTTCGAGCTGTGGGCCTTCACATCGCTACACGAGGCGGCTAGCAAAGTCCGCCTCGATGTTAGTCAGTTCAATTTTATAGTATACTAGCGACCCGCTCCCGGCTTCGCCCGCGTTAAGTATAGCTGTTTCATGTTTTCGGCGGCGTTTTTCGTAAAATATTAAAATACTTTTAAAAACAAAAAAAATAGGAGAAAGAGGCCTATGTTCATCCCAAGACCCTCAAGTTTATGAAATTTCATCACAATCGGTTCAGCGATTTTGCCGTGATGACGTCGGAGAGAGACAGACAGATTGCACAGGACAGAGAGTTACTTTTGCATTTATAATATTAGTATGGCTTGAAATTTGGTTTGAAACTTTTTAGAAACTCTATACTCTTATTATGTAGCAAAACATAACTTTTGAACATCCTCGAAGAAAATCAACATTGTTTATATAAATTAAATTACCCGATGACCGATGCCCCGATTTCGGGCGGAAAGTGGTGAACGGAGTGTTTTGACACTAAGTTTTCTCTGACTACCCAGCTATGCGGGAGAAAATAACAAATAAATAATGATGATATTTGTGCTAAAATCGTTGTTATATTTTGAATTGAAACTAATTTCACCGAATTAATCACGTGTATTTTTGGTATTCGAAAATAAATTTTAGTAAACCCAACGTTTTGAACAGTTTACAGAAGTCACAGGTGGTCACATAGACTGCAGTCAAATAATATACGCGATAAATCCGGTTAAAATAGTTTTGTTTCAAAATGTGTAAAAATCGCATTTTACCTTATATATTACCTTGGGACTACATAAATATATAAAGATCGTCAGCATGCCTTGAAACTTAATAAATTTAGTAACAAAATAAACCTTATTTTGTAAATCCTAGAAACCTTTATTGAACACTTAGTACACATAGAAAACCTAGACAATAAATAAACAATAAATAAAACTGATATAAAAAAAAAACGTTAAATTAGCTCTTTATACCCCATTTATTGCTGCCGTCCCCACAACGGCTGGATCTAGACTGGATATGTTCATCCGAAACGCTTTTCAGATCATACGCCCATCCTAACCATCCGAAGAAGTCTATAAAATAAGTGGTGGGGTTCAAATAGTTATTCCCCAATTCCGCCGTCTTATAATCCCACGGGAAGACGTGATGGTAATTGTGGAAGCCTTCCCCAAAAGCGAGGAAGGAAACTGCCAAGTTTTGGGCTGATTGAATGTTTTTGTCGTAGGGCTTATTGCCCCACATGTGAGCAGCGCTATTCACAAGGAAAGCGTTGTGGAGATTGCATACGTATCTCAGTACGGCCAAATGCCACGCAGTGTTCAAGCTCTCCCCCCAGAAGTACATCGGGATGAGGGTTGGTAGTACGAAGCAAATTGTGCCTATGAATGGCACCGCGTATCTGTAACAGAATTAATATTATGTTAACAGGTGGAAATTTTTTTTTTCTTTTTTATTATGGAGAAGAAGCTAATATTTTTTACAATGATGATTTTTTTTTTTTGTTTCTGAAAATACTTTAGTACTAAAAAATGTGATATAAGTAGACGATTTTTAGATTTTTCGGTTTTCGGTAATGTGGATAAGTCGTTGCGCGTTTAGTATATGGTTTTTTTTAATTTAAGCCAATCATTAATGAAACTATGTTATTAAAAGTTGATGTTACTTTTTTTTACCAATTAACGTGTGTCTCTAAAAATATTCATTCATTTAACGGTGTTTTTTTTTTCAATTTGTCACATTGTGTGGCGGACCTAAACGCCTCGTTTTGTCTTGTTCACAAGAACGGAGAATTGACAATAGCTTAATTATGATCTATCCACCGAGCGGAAATCTACAACTAATTGCGATTGCGGCCAGACGCTGTGTCACTAAGCCAAGGTGCCCTTGACTCTTATACCAATTTGTATCAATTTATAAGATGTTTGATTTTGAAGTGAAACTAATTTTATCCGGTTTTAATCGCGTATATTTTTAGTATTCGAAAATATATTTTATAAACCCGACGTGTTTCGGACACTTTACAGTAGTCCGTTGTCACAAATAGACTGTGGTGGCATTCGTCTGTCGGTTGATACAATTATTATATCAAACTGCCGCTAACAATTTCTTAGTTGCTTCGCGTACTGCCCTGGATTCTTGCAAAATGAGCTGACTGTATCTTGCTCTCTGGTGTGGTAGGATTGAGATTCCAATGTTTTCAGTATTGGGTCTCAAGTGGTAGAAAGTTTCCAAACGCCTTCTCTATTAAAATTTAGTAGTTTAATATAATAATTGTATCAACTGACAGACGAATTCCACCCCAGTGTACCTGTGACCACGGACTACTAATAAATTGTACTACTTCATTTCAAAATGTTTTCTATTACTTTTATTAATTTTGATAAGATTTAATTTAGACTTTAATTTTCATTTTTAACAATTCCAGTTCCAGCTCTCTGCGTACAGCATCGTTCTACTCATATATTCATACATATTTAGAAAACGTATAAAAATTTGAACGCAGCGGGATTTGAACCCGCGCCTCTTGAAAACCGTTCAAGAGCTGTGACCGCTAAGCTAATACAACTAACAATTGTTGTTAGTTGTATTAAGCGTATAAATATGTATTTTTCAATTTCCTTAGTGTGGGAATAACACTTTAAAAAATGTTAAAAAATATCATATATTAATTTTTGCAACAATTTTGACGATGTCGCAGTATAAATGTGTCTGTGTGATGTTTGGAGGACTCGAAGCCTTTTAATTGGCGACATTAGAATTAGGAGAGGTGGTTAAGTGGTTTCTATTACTCCAGCTGACAGGTTTCTAAACTGTATTTTTCTTTATTTCTGCTAACGTGGTGATGCACAGTATATAATCATAAAAAAAAACACAAAGAAAGAGCCTTAAATTTAAATATTCTCTTGGAATTACAAGATCAGGTAGGGTATCAGGTAATCTATGGAACGGCTGGAGCGATTTTGACGGAACTTTCACTGGTAGATAGCTAATGTAATGAGGAGTAACTTGGGCTACTTTTATTTTAGAATTCCACGCGGACGAAGTCGCTAGCACACTAGTATACATATAACTTTGATATTGACCTTATAGCCAATACTTTTTGTTTAGTATCATCCATGATTTCGAAGGTCAATTGTATAATATAGTTTTACTGCGTTTCTTGCGATTTTTTTTAATATATAGGGTATTCTCTAAGTAATAATAGAACTTATGACCGTCGGGTACTATCAAACATATTTTAACAGTGTCCTTACACTTGTCGTCTTCTTAATATACAAATTATTATATTATTTGCGATAATTACTTATAATCATAGATTAAAAATGACATAAAACCAAATTAAAAAAAAATTAAATACCGTAACGAAGTGAAATTAGTTTCTTAACAAGAAATAAAAACGGCTTTACGCTCTTTTGTATACCGTAAGGTTGTGGATACAGTAAGGTTGTGAATCTAGTGTCAAGACACTCCGTTCTCCACTTGTCGCCCAAAATCGAAACATTATAATTTTGAACCACTCTACGCTTGGTTTTACCAAAGCGGAGAAATTCAAATAATATATACTACACTAATATTATAAATGTGAACGTACTGTCACACTGCTTGTCTGCCTGTGACGTCAACACTGCCAAACCGCTGAACCGATTGTAATGAAATTTCACGTTTTCAAGGGATATTTGAGTGTCTTGGGATGAACATAGGCTTTTTACTCCTATTTTTTTTTAATTTATGCCATGAATTTAATTGTTTTACGAAGAGGTCCGCCGAAAATACGAAACTTATATAATTCACGCGAGCGGGTCGCCAGTCCACATACATATCATTTCATCGACTGGAGGAAATCACGTTGGAGGATCAAACTTGCAACCAATCGGTTAACAGTCAAACGCTGCATCGCTGCGCCACGAAGGCCTCGATACTGTAAGTCGATATTATATCTATATAGTTCTTGCGTCAATTAACAATAATTAAAATCTACCATTCCCAGGTTTCCTATGACCTTGATGTATATATATATATATATATATTTTGAAATAAAACTATTTATTTACTATGACAGAATTAACGATTCCTTTCCTTGTTTACACGAGTCGACATTTTTCACTATTTATATTTCTTTGTGGCGTATTTTTTCTTTGAAGTTCCTGAACAATATTAATTGCGCCTATTACTTAATAACATAGAGGCCATGGTGGCGCAGTGACGCAGCGTCTGACTTTAAACGCGAACCCACAACCAATAGTGGGTTCGTTTCCCACTCGGGGGAATTGTTAAAGTCGGAACAGTATGTGGCGCAGTGGGACGGCAACAGTGGTTGTATTTACCCCACTTTGATAAGATAAAGCACAGTGTTAAGTTACACCACTCATCACGTCATAAATCAATTTCATAAATTATTAAATACACGCCTTGGAAATTAAGTCTATTTCAAAAGTATCGTTGTCGCTAATAGAGCTGTAAATTATTGGTTTAAAAAAACGCTGAGTTTCTTGCGCCGTTCTTTCTCAGGTCTGAGGCATTAGCACTAGTAAAGCGATGGTAAATTGTTTGACGTTTAAAAAACATAAGCATATATTTTCTTATTTTAAATAAAATTATTTGACTTTGACTATGTAAATTCAAATAGGGCAAAAAAGTTATGTTTTATATCTCAGTCTGATGCACAAATTAAAAACCTATATTGTTTTTTAACGAAGAAATTTGAACGAAGCGGGATTCGAACTCGCGCTTTTTGAGAAACGTCCAATATAAAATATTCAATTTACTATATTAAATTGTAAGTATTAACGAATGTTATATACATATATGATCCACTTGTCGTTCGATGTTTTTCGAAGTTTGGAACCGTCTTCGTTTCGGTTTCCAAGAGGGCAGGTTTGAATCCTACTACTTTTAAGAATAAGACACATTTAGAGAACGTATAAAAATTTGAGTGCAACGGGATTTGAACCCGCGCCTCTTGAAAACCGCTGCGTTTAAATTTTTATACGTTTTCTAAATATATCTTTTTCAATTTCCTTAGTGTGCGAATAACACTTTAAAAAATGTTAAAAAAATATATACTTCTAAGAAGGTTTTTCATGTCCGGGAGGGTCATGTATGGTACTCTCTTGTTGGTTACCTGTCCAGCATATTATATGTAAATGTCGCAATAAACGGTATATTGCGATTGAAACCAATAAAATATTTAATTTACTATCTAACTGACTGACTGACCGACTACCAATTACTGCGCGTAGAGCGCTGCAATTTGGCATGTTTTTTTTTACTTGGGGAGTGTACGAGGGATATAAGTAAGGTTTTACTTGAAATTCCTACAGGAAAGCATGAGATTTTATATTTTATACTCGACGCAAACGAAAAAAAAAACAAGCCACTGTTCACGTTTTTTTTATGTAACACAAGTGATCCGTTCGCAGCTACGCCTGCGTAAATTACACGGCTAAACTATTTCGTACCGATTGCACTAGAATAACACTAAATGTAAAGGGTAGTTTACCCAAAATACAATAGTCAAAACTGCATTTAAATCGGTTCAGCCGTTCCTGAGATTACCACGCACAAACACACAGACAAACGCACAAACAAACAAACAGAAAATATATAAAAATTGGATTCTATTATATTGATAAGTAAGTGCCTTTTCTAATATATGTTCCATGTACATAAAGCGATATTTTACATTTTTATTATATTTATAGATTGAAGTTGAAAAAAAATAACTAAAACTTAATATTTGTAGCGAAATTAGAACTCACTTTTTCTGAAATATCAATACTGGATTCGCGTGTATGTCCGACATATCAACGAACTTGCCACGGCGTTTGACTTCCGGATGCTTTCTCACCAGCAGCCACCCTATATGGGAGAAGAAGAAACCTCGCGTCGCGTTGTGGGGGTCGGCGTCCGTGTCGCTGTACCTGGAAATGTTCAATATGGAAAATTAAAAAAGCTTATCTTTTATGAGTATTTTTTATAGGAAAATATTTTTTTCTGACTGTAAGCGTAATTGTTAACAGTTCGATTCTAGTCCCGAGTGGGGCTCGGGGGAATTATTTTATATATATATATATATAAATTATTTATATTATTTTAATTTCCCCGCTCCGGTCTAAGTCTCGAATCGTGTGATGGACACTAGGTTCTTTTTTGCACTGGTTCCCAGCTGAAAAAGAAACACTTTACTCCAAACAACTCACCTGTGGTGTAATCGATGGTCTCGTACCCAAGTTATAGCTGTGTTTTGGAAAGCTAAGCTATTCATAACTATAAGAATTATTTGTAAAGGCGTTTTCGCTTTATATGCCCTGTGTGTCCATAGTCGATGTGCGCCAGCCGTTATGCCTATTGATGCGGCCGCAAATAACAAGTAATCTGTAAGGAATAATATTTTTAGGCGTATTTTAAATAATACACTTTTCGCCGCTTGGCAGGGTGGGCGGAGAGAAACTAGCGTCAAGACACTCCGTCCGAAATCGAGATATTGCGTTTTGAGTGGCGGAACTCAACGCCCCGCTATGTCTTTGGTACGAAAGCGAGAAATAAAAATATTTTAAATATCAACATACCCCAGAGCGGGAATCGAATCCACAGCCTATAGCGTTTACAGTGAAACGCTGTTACACCGCGCTGCGATGGCGCAAATTTCAGAGTTTTCTTTACTTCTATTTACCATTTTACGCTTTTTTTTTACCAACATTGTGCGCTTAATGGCGTGACTGTGAATCGGTAATTTTTTTGTTCAATTTCAAAATATCATACGATACTGAATAACAAGAAAATAAATATAATTAGGTAATTGTTCATGGTGCCCTTGGAACTATCGCGAACAATGGTTTCTTACGATAACTCAGACCTTTGACTTTGAATAAGAATATTTAAATAATAAATTGTATATTGGCTGACTTTGTAAGTGATGGATTTGATGCGCTGGCTGACTGGCTTAAATTCAATTAATTTCATTTCTCCTCACTGGTGAGGTGACAAAGCTTTGAGTGTAGTCCCCAACTCGCAATGTCTGGGATTTGGGACTGGGGTTGAAAGTGGAGAACGGAGTGTCTTGGCACTGGGTGCTCTCCGCCTTCCCTGCTATGCGGTAAAAACAGGTGAAGCTGGAAGCTTATGTATTTGTAATTTTTTTTCTAAGGCTGACTAAAAATATTTATATGATAATTCTTTCTCGTCGCCTTTAACGTGGTGTGACGATGTTCCAAATTTTTGGTTTGGCTTGGACGTTGCTTTTTTTTTAATTTGAAGCATAGCGTGTTTAGTAGCGGACCTAAACGCCGCGCTTTGTTTCGTTCGCTATCAAAAGGGAATCGAACCCACTACCAATGACGTTTACAGCCAGACGCTGTGCCGCGCGCCACAGTGGACTCCATTTAAAATTTTATTGGAATTACCAAATTATTTTAAAAATGTAATTAAATAAGCTACACGGTTTAAAAAAGTTGTCCTCTACTTGAAAAAGACATATTTAGAAAACGTGAACGGTTTTCAAGAGGCGCGGGTTTAAATCCCGCTGCGTTCAAATTTTTATACGTTTTCTAAATATGTCTTTTTCTAGTAGAGGACTACTTTTTTAAGCTGTGTAGCTTTTTCAATTTCCTTAGTGTGCGAATAACACTTTAAAAAAATGGTAAAAAAATAGTACTCTACTTTTTTGTCTCAACTGTGTCGGAGTGTCATACGGCTAGGTTCTTTGATATCTATAAATCTCCCCTCCCCTCTCCCAATATTTTAATCTAATTTTAACACTAATTAACGTCTCAGCGTGCAGTTAATCATCATTACGACAAGACTTACGGAAAACGATCGTACTCCATGTGGCCGTGGTACAAGCCAGATACGCTCCGTACAATGCAGCGGTGTGGCCATAGCCGAATGTGATTAAATTAGGATATACGATTTCATATTTCCTAGAGTCCGCTTGTGGTGCGATGAGCTTCTCGTAATGGTCGACTATGGGTTCCTCGGTCGTTGCAGTGGTCGTGGTACCCGTGTACGGTGGCATTGTGGCTGAAAAAGAACATATCGTTATGGCGAAGTATTTTAAATGAATATTTGATACAACCTTTTCTTCAACTCATACGTTGCCTATTTTAACAAGTTTTATTATTTTTAATTAAATTTTATTCAAATATTTAGAAAATGTATAAAGCGGTATTAGCGGTCATAGCGCTTGAACCATTATCAAGAGGCGCGAGTTCAAGTTTTATACGTTTTCTAAATATATCTTTTTCAATTTCTTAAGCGTGTTAATAAAACTTTTAAAAAAAATTATAAAGAATATTTAATAAATAGCATTATCTCTTGCCAAACGATTGTTCGTAGAATAATCTTTGCTTAGCAGAAATTTTGTAAAAGTCTCTCTACAGAGATACTAACAACAAATATAAGTTGTAATAAGCGTATAAGAATTTCGACTCAGCTGTAAAACGCACGGCTTAGCGGTCAGAGCGCTTGGACGGTTTCTAGGAGCCTCGGGTTCGAATACCCCTTCAAGCGTCCAGATTTGTTGTACATTTTTGTTAACTACACCTGTATCTATATCTGTTGCATAATTTAATTGACGTTGCAATTATTTTAAAAATATTTCAAAACCTATTACGGAGCTAAACTGCTTATAAGGTCCTAATATATTTATATATGTACTCGTATGTGCATGTATGTGTGTTTATAAAGTAATTTGTACAATTTTTTAAATTCTCCAATTGTTGAGTTATCTAAAAATCCTCTTTCTTTATATATAATAATCCTCTTTTTAGAGCCCTCCTACACTCTTCAATAAACTTGCATGCTAAATTTCAGATTTCTGCGCACAGTAGTATCGGACGTGCGATGTCAAAGTTACTCAGTTACGGAACGGTTTTTTATATGGCACTAGCGATCTGGCCTTTTCCATCGGCTTTTGTAAATTATAATAAATAATTAAGTTATATTATTCATTATAATAATTTAATTATGTAATAAAACAACTACAAAAATCTTAAACATATGACTTATATTTAAAAACGTCTAAAAATTTGAACGCAGCAGGATTTGAACCCGCGCCTCTTGAAAACAAACCGTTCAAAACGTTCTCTTTACGTTTATTACAAAAAAAAAATAAATACAAAAAGACAATTTGTACGTAAAACTAAACATAGTATTTATATTGTAGTCCAGAGCGTATCTAGACTTTTTAATATTTATTTTTAACGCCGGCTTGCCTTTTAATAATTAATTTCAAACTTCGCCACTGATGGATAGTTTTTTTGTGGTTTACATGTATCAGAAATCGAACTGGCTATAACGTTCTCTAAAAATCATATCATTAGTACCTACGGCGTAATATTGCGACATATACGGCGTAATATAATAATAGGTGCACGTTTTTTTAACAAGTGCAAATTTACTCATAAACATCCTGTTTTAACTGCAATTTCATTTCCACTTATGTCCTGTCTTGCCTCACTTGTTTGAAATATTCTTTTGCATAAATAAAATATTATAAAACGTCACTTCGTGTGAGAGAGGCTGAGGCAATAAGGCGCAGTGGCACAGCGTCCGACTGCGAAGGCGATTGTTTTAGATTGATTTGATTGTTGTTGATTGAGTTGTGGGTTCGACCCCAATCGGAGTAATGATTATATTAAAATTAGTTTCATTTCTTCGCTTCGAGTTCTGCGACTCAAGTCAAAGCGATGCCTCGATTTCGGGCGAAAAGTGGAGAACCTAGTGTCTTGACACTATGTTCTCTCTGGCTACCCTGCTGTACGGCTCGAAAAAGCGCGAAGCTGCTATTTGTTTAGTTTAAAAAAATATTAAACTTGATAATTTATAGTGTATTTAATACTAGCGACCCGCTCGCGGCTTCGCCTGCGTAAACTACACGACTAAACTATTCAGATATTACGCCTGCACGCGTTCTCACTAAAATCACAAACTTTGCTTAAATTTATCAAATGGTTGTAACATTTTTGTTTATGGACCGATTAAAATAAAATAAATACTATAAATGTTAAGGGAAGTTTACCACAATCGAAGAGTATAGTAGAATTTATTTAGATCGGTTAAGCCGTTTCTGAGGTTAGCGTGCACAAACAAACAGACAAACTGATAAGCAAACAAACAGAAAAGAAAATTAAAAATCATTGGGTGCTTTAGGTCCTATTATATTGATATACACCTACACCTACTAATGCAAATAATAATACTTTTTTTTATATATTATCCATGTACAGACAGCAATCAGTTGCATTTTTATTATATGTATAGATTAGGTAATAACTGTAAAAATAAAAGATAAATTAACTTTGTCTTTTATTTTGACTGACTTTTTTTATGCACTTAAGCAAAAAGGAAGACGGTTTATACATATAAAGTATGGAATAAAAATGAAATGAAAGTAGTATGGTAAAAGTCCAAGCAGTGTAGGCAGAGAGTACCTAGTGTCAAATCACTCTTTTCTCCACTTTCCACTCGAATTCTGGAAAGCCGCTGTATACTTTATTTTTATGTTATTTTTTTTATTACGATTATCAATGGTTGTTACATTAATATATATGTAAACCTCACATGCAAAAGAGAAATGAAAAGGCAAAGTTAACTCAATAAAGGCAAAATACAATATAACTGTAACAATATTAACAAAATCATATTTGACATATTGCCCTTTAAAATTCCATTAGGGACTTGTTCAAAATGTTAATATCCGTAGATACACTACATTTATTGAAAAAGACATGTATAGAAAACGTATAAAAATTTGAACGCAGCGGGATTTGATCCCGCGCCTCTTTACGGTTTTCAAGAGGCGCTAGGGGTTCAAATCCCGCTACGTTCAAATTTTTATACGTTTTCTAAATATGTCTTTTTCAATTTTCTTAGTGTGGGAATAACACTTTAAAAAATGTTAAAATAAAACTACATTTATTATTTAACGCGATGGTGAGCCTTCTAATAGGAGTTTGATTCCAGTTTATGCATATTACTGCATATTACTTGAGCGGGGAACTCAAATATGTTCGCTTTTGACCGGGTATCGAACTGACACCCATCGCGTTTAAATATTATTAATATATTTATATATTCTACGAGTATATTAATATATTTCTCGGTTCCAATAGATGTTGTCTAATGTGTTAATGTGGTAATATTATTCATTGATTAACACTAAAGGACAAAAAAAAATATTTAACACTTATTCGAATATGAATTGTTTGGTGATAAAAGCCAATTTGTATATATTACGTAATGCCTGTAAAATATAGAACTGTTGCGAAGCAGTTTTATGAAAAAAAATGCAATTGCAGCTATTTTATATCGCCCTTGGAGTGTCTGTTTTTAATATCAAAATCACAGAGTTTTACTAAGTGCACATGTATGTGTACGTATATACACGTCTGCCAGTCTGTCTGTTTGTTTCGGCTAATCTCTGGTACGAATGGACCGATTTTAATGGGACTTTAGCAGATAGCTGATGTAATGTAAGAAGTAATTAAGGCTACTTTTATTTTAGAATTCCACGCAAACGAAATCGCGGGCACAGCTAGTTTATATACATATTAATACGTGAAGGAAAGCATCTCCGTAGAGACGTATAAAAGTCTCTCTACAGAGCTATGCTACCAACAAATATAAGTTGTAATAAGCGTACAAGAATTTCGACGCATCCGGATGTATAGAAGCAAGCCTTCTGACTGCTAAGCCGTGCTAGCGTAATATTTTTATACGTTTCCTAAACAATGTTTTTCAATTTCCTAACTTGTGAAAAATGTTAAAAGTAAAACAGACGTATTGCCGCTTATAGCTTGGTTGGCGGAGAGAATTTAGTGACAAGACACTACGTTCTCCACTTTTCGCCCGAAATAGAGACAATTCGTGTTAAGTGGCATTACAGCCAGAAATTGTCCCATTACGCCACAATTGATATGCAATATACATTCTTTTATGTGCATTATATTATTAAATAAATAAATCTATTTATTATTATCGTTATCTAAAAAAAGTGTAAGGGCAACAAATTGCATAAACTAAAAAATCTCTCACGAAGCTTAACACATAACGTCTCGAATTCGGGCGGAAAGCCGCGAACGGAGTGTCTGGCGTCTGTATGTAGCGTATTAAAAATAAAAATAATAATAGAAAAATCTTACTTATTATTTGTGGTTGTTATAGGTGATATTATTGAAAAAATATATTTTTAGAAAACGTATAAAAATTCGAACGCAGCGCGTTTCGAACCCGCAATTTTCAATTTCCTAAGTGTATGATTAACAACTACAAAATATTAATTAAAAATAAGTGATATAATTGCCAAAAAGGGAAACTTAAAAAACAGTCTTACATGTAAAGTTTAGAATGCCTGTTAAAAAAATGTTTTATTCTTTTGTGTTTAAGCGTAATTTCGGTGAGTCCAAAGTCAGTCCAAAATTAAATAAATTAAGGTCTCATTGTAGTTTTCTATTTATATATATTGTTTTTTATGACGTTGAATTTGTACGAGTTTATACAACTATAGGTATATATTTGTGCCTAGGCAGCTTCACGCTCGGCCGGGTAGTTAAGACACAGTGTTTAGAGACTCCGTCGTCTTACTCTCCGCCCCAATTCAAAATATTGCATATTTGATAAGTTAATTAGATATTTTATGTAAAGTTTAGTTTGAGAAAAATAAATTATGTTCCATATCTCAGTCCATGTGAAAACACTTCTATTCTAGCTACTACATATTTAATCGAAAACAAAATAATATAATAGACACGTTTTATCTTATTTTATTTTTAAAAAAAGTGCTAATATTACTTATTTGTTTACAAATTTTATATGCATTTCAAATACAAAAAACAAATTCACACATTTTTAGAAAAAGCAATTTTCGAAACAGTTTTACGATTTAACAACAATAATAAGTTGTAACAAGCGTATAATAATTTCGACGTAGCCGGTCGACTGTAGAACGCACATAGCTTATATAGCGCTTGGATGGTTTCCAAGTGGCGCAGGTTTGAGTCCAGCTGCGTTCAATTTTTTATACGTTTTCTAAAGAGTTTTGCTATATTATTTTGTTTTAAAAAATTATTTATTTGCTTTTCATTATCTCAATACATTTCATATTTTTAATTCTTTAATGATGATATATAATTATAAGTAAATTAAAAATAATATTACTTTTATTGCTCCGCCTTAGTAAAACACAACGCGGCGTTGAATACCTGTAATGTCAGGCGGAAAGTGGAGACCAATATATTTGAACACTAGATTTGTCACTAACTGATGCCGATATTTAATCTTTCAATAAATTTTGGAGAGTTTTTTTTAACATTGTAACATTTATGTAGTGTACGCGAAATTAGGAAAAAGGTAGTGGCACTAATTTTCTATTTATTTGCATACTACGGATATATATGTAGAACTATATATGTATCTAGGATTAAAAAAAAAACATTAAAATATATTAAATTATAAAAATACAAATATTATGAGTTGTTCATAAAAACGTTTATGTGATTAAAGTATATGAAATAAATATTTTTATATTTCTCATAAAATTATTTTTTATTATTCTCATAAAATTACTTTTTATTATTCGCATAAAATTATATTTGTCTTATTTTTTTTAAATCCATTTTATTTAACGATTTTTTAAAAAGTAAATAAAATACATAAATATTAATATAAACCCTGAAAATAAACTTGTAAATAAAACTCACAGAAAATTATTTCAACTTAAAAAAAAATCACGGCACATCACTATTAGTCTCTATATTATACTTACAATATAGAAGACCGGTCTGAACAACTTCGCTAACTGACACTCAATGAGGTTTCGATCTCTTTGATAACTAAATAAGGTACTGTAAATATTATTCTGTATCTGTATGCGCGTGCGCAGCTTTATATAGTGCGCTGTTGGCTCGGTGTTCAATAAGTTGTTACCACGAAAGTCGTAACTTCAAATTTCATTTATAATCTACAATATAAATTAATGTAACATACAACATACAGCTTGATGCTTTTCCCGCATAGCAGGGTAGTCGTAAAGAACATATCGCCCCTGTCAGACCCTGCCCACTGCGCCGCGGGCACTAGGATGTATCTATCTGTATTTTAATGCGCGTGCGCAGTTTCGTTTGTTCAGTGGTTAATAAGTTACTATGAAGGTAGTTATGATTTCAGTTCCTTCCTTTCTGTATATACTTAGCGTTTTGCGTCTTTCTTCGAATGAATATTTACGGTTTTTTTTTCTAAGAAAATTTGTGTATAGAGTAGTTACTTAATAGATATCGATTTGATTGCGGGAAATTTTCAATTGTTTAAATAAATTATAATAGACGTATACATTTTACTGTGTGACTTAAAAGGAGGTTTAGTAAATATTACTAAGCTAGCTAATACTGTGGTGTGTATTTTTCAGTAATATTATTACCGCATAACAAGAGAGCCTTGTGTCAAGACACGCCGTTCTCCACTTTCCGCCAGAAATCGAGACATTGCGTATTGAGTGGCGCAACTCGACGCCGTGCTTTGTCTTAGGTACCAGAGCGGAGTAATGAAAATTTTTTTGAATGTAGCCATTCCTTCAGTAGTATATTCTTTAAATATTACCTATATAATATGTATTTTTAAATAATATTAGTTGTAAGTTGATGATGGAATTAAACTTACGACCTTCGGTTAGGCACAATCACTGACTACTTAACCAATAGGCCAATTGTATAATAATATAAAGCAATACTTTCCTTATTTCCTTGTGCGATCTAAAACCTTGTCCTTCTTTTACTTTGATTGAGTTCCATGAAGGAAGTATTAAGATAATCCCGTAAATTATATGAATAAGTATATATATATATATAGCGTTTATTATTAAATTATACGTAGTTTAGTGACATCTATTATAGTTTCAGTAGATTGTCTATGGTGTTGGTCTCTATGGTAAAGCGCTGGTCGGGCGTGCTGCTTGCTATTCTGACCTTTTGGTCCGACGCCAATGAGTGGTGGCACCAATAACAGGTGGGAGAGGCGTTGACAGTGTTGGTGGACTCCCGGTAGAACACGGCGGTAGTGTTCGTTACTAAGAGGAACGCTTTGTCCCTGTGTCGCTTTAAACGTAACATTAGTTTAGTCTAGTTTCACTGGCTTATAGACGAATATATATATATGTGTGTGTTTGTTTGTTTATGTCAGTAATGATAAGTCTAGATCATTTGTGAAGTTATGAAAATGTTGTAAAGTATTTACATGATATACTTTACACGAAGTTATAAGTGATTCAAGAGGCGAGGGTTCAAATCCTGCTGCTAATTAAAATTTTTATACGTGTCTAAATATGTCTTTTTCAATTTCCTTAGTATGCGAATAACACTTTAAAAAATGTTAAAAAAGTATGAAAATAGTGCTCAGCAAGAATAATGCATGTCCATAAACACACAGGTCCTTGTTCTAATATATTAGCCTATTGTAAAATTTTGAAAATAAATAGTTATAGTGTTATTGTGGTGTGGAACGCCGCACTTTGTCATTTCCACGAGTGGAGATCGTACCCCATGTTGTCCGACGGCGCTTTCACAGCCTCGAACATATTTAATAAGAGTACATATAAAAAAAAGAATTGTGTTTTAAGTTTGTTTGTATAATTTATTAAAATTATAATTTTTAGATGCTTGTTCAAACGCTGCCGCCCTCCGTCTCCTGGAAGCCGCGCGGACCGGCGACGTGGAGACCGCCCGCGCTATATTAGACGCGCGACCGCGACTCGTCAACTGTAGGGATGTTGATGGAAGGCATTCTACACCATTACATTTCGCCGCTGGGTTCGTGTTTGTTTTTAAGTAACAACATATGTATCACATAGTCACAGATTCAAATACTGGCAGGGTTTTTTAATCTGTGAACATTTGGTAGATTAAGTAAGATTAAGCTGTAGGTATTAATGAAAGCATGATGCATGTTGTCTTTGTAAATATAGAAATTTCATTAATTTGGTTAAATGAGATACTAGGAGTGTTTTGACTCTAGGGTCTCTCTAACTACCTTGTTGCATTCTAATTTACTGCAGACAAAGCAGGATCTGAACCTACAACTCTAATGCTGCTACATTTTTTTTTAGTTACAACAGACTGCCCTTAGCACAACTGCTATTGCAGCGGGGTGCTGACGTCCATGCAAAGGATAAAGGGTGAGTGAGTTTTTTATATTATAAGGTACTGTTTTTTTTTGTTTCTATCGTCTCGCTTTATCCCGTCTAGCAGGGTAGGCAGAGAGAACCTAGTGTCAAGACACTCCGTTCTCAACTGTCCGCCCGCATCTTAGACATTCTTGTTACAATAAAATAGTTGAAATATTCTCCCGAGTGGAAATCGAACCCACAACAGTCGCGTTTAGAGCCAGACGCAGTCACACTGCGTCACGATGACCTTTAAATACATATGCCATAAATTAAAAATAGTTATGGATTTGTTATAAAGTTAGAAACATCAACTGTTGAGTTTGTCGCCAGCTGTTCTCAGCAGAATTGCATTACGAGTCGGTGGTAACTTGTAGGACTGACAGTACTGACATGCTGACAATACTGCATATGTTCGATTTAAAAGTGTTTGTAATAGCTTATTTGAAAATAGAATATCTCGAGTTTGATTTTATGTTTAGGAACGAAGCGGCCATTTAGTAAACACTAGCTGTTACCGAGACTTCGTCCACGTGGAATTCTTAAATAACAATTGCCTAAGTTATTCCTTCTTACACCAGCGATCCAGTGACAGTTATGTAAAGTTGAAATCGGTCCAGGCTTTCCAGAGATTAGCCGGACCAAACAGACAAAAGTTGGAAATAATATTCTTTTAGTATATGTACCGTGTGCAGCCATAATTTATATAAGTAAAAAGCGATTATTTTAATATTACAAACAGACACTCTATATTCACATTATATATTTGATAGTTAGAGAGAAATTAGTATCAAGACACTCTGTTCTCCAGTTTCCACCGGAAATCGATACATTGCGTATTGAGTGGCGGAACTCATCGTTGCATTTTCTCTTAGGTACCAGGGCGATGAAATAAAAATATTTCTAATATAATCATTTAACCGAGTGGGAATCGAACTCACAATCAATCGTGTTTTCACTTAGACGCTATCTTACTGCGACACGATATCTTCGATCCTAATGAATATATTTAAAAATATTGTAATTTCTTCGCTCTAAAGACAAGAGAAAAGCGCGGCGTTGAGTTGCCGTATCGCCGCTCGATATATAATAAATAATTCATTATGCAAACTTGATAACAGATCGCGTGACACAAAGTATGAAAATATGTACATATTTCAGAAAAAAAAAATTACACGGTAATTTTTTATAAATTACACGAGTAATAGAGAAATTACCACAAATCACAACACATTATGTGTTATTTTCATGTAAAAAAAATATTATGTCACTGAGATACAGTGGAGCAGCGTGTGGCTGTAGGCACTAATGGCTGTACGTTCGAACTCCATTCGGGGGTTTGATTATTTTTTAATAATTGTCTTTTCTCTCCGCTATGGTAAAACGGACCGATATTGAACTTTTCGCTTGGTGAAAAATATGAACGGAGTGTCTAGAAAGTCTCAAGTTATCTTAGCTTGCCCTGCTATGGGGGTAAATCATAATTCTGTAACTGTCTGTGTGTATTGATTAGTTTTATACACGCTATATTTAATAATTTTTTATATAGGCTATTGTTACTATCGGTGATGATAGCCTAGGCCTATTTGAGAGAATTGTTTTACTCGCGGAACAACCTGATAAAGAAACCCCCTATGTGACGGAACAGCGCATTGCGTAAGAATCGAACCAACACACCATCGTATTTACCGTGAAACAATTCGAAACAATTTTATAGACATTTATTTCCAGCGGCCTCGTTCCACTCCACAACGCGTGTTCCTACGGCCACTATGAAGTGACCGAGTTGCTTGTGTCCGCCGGAGCTGGCGTGAATGCAGCGGACCTCTGGCGATTCACGCCCCTCCATGAGGCGGCTGCGAAGGGCAAAGCGGATATAGTTAAGTTATTATTAAAGGTGAGGATCCTTGGATGATTTTGGTGTGAGATTTGTCTTTACAGCTTCACGCCTTTTCACGCCACGAGTGGTAACGGGGTGACTGAGCGAAGCTTGTGTCTAGACTAGACTCTAGACATTGTGTTTCATATTTTCTGCCTGTAATTAAGATTTTGCGTGTCAAGCGGCTGTCTTATTAAAAAAAGGGTAAATGAAAATAATTTGAATATAACTGTTATCTCGGGTGGGAATTGAACTCGCGATGGTGTAACGTCGAGTTTACGGATACATTTTGTATTTGCCACTATATTTTAAATTTAAGAGTGACTTATTAATCAATATAAAGTCCAGCTTGAAGCTCTATTAATCATAATTAAAAATCACCAAAAGAGAATCTGGAGAAAATAGAGAACCGAGAATTAAATCAATAACTTAACACTAGCTTATTTAATCCCCATGCCGGCGTGGAGACCACTGTAGCACAGTGTGCATCTAACGTGATACACGATGGTTCGATTACCACTCAGGGGAATGATTATATATAAATTGTTTGTTTGAGTTCTGCTACTCAACTAGCAATATCTGTGCGAAGATTCGAGAACGTAGCGTCTTGAAAATAGGTTATCTCTGACTAATAAAACGGACTGATAAAATATAAATAAATATATATAACAAAATAATTTTAAACATTTTTAAAGTGTCAATCACACACTTAGGAAATTGGAATACATATTTTTAGAAAACGTATAAAAATTTGTAAGCAGTGGGAATCTAACCAGCGCCTCTTGAAAACCGTCCAAGCGCTCTGACCGCTAAGCCATGCGTTCTACATCCGGCTGCGTCGAAATTCTTATACGCTTATTACAACTTATTTTTGATGTTAGCATTTCTGTAGAGAGATTTTTACAAATTTCTGCCGTTGACGGTTTCCAAGAGATGCGAGTTCGTATCCCGCTGCGTTCAAATTTTTTTTATATGTTTTCTAAAATGTTTTTTTTGTGTGCCAAAACAATCAATTATGATTATGTAAATGTTTTTAAAGTTGTATATCTAATATAGTATAGTATAGTATAGTCTATATAAAAATATGGGGTATATCTACATTGGAGAACGGAGTGTTTTGTCACTAGGTTCTCTCTGACTACCCTGCTATATATAGTAGAAAGCGTGAAGCTGAAACAAATAAATGAAATTATTCTTCCATGCCTTGTTACCGTAGGTAATTTGAATAAAATAAAGTAAAAAAATAAAACAAAAATAGCATGGCGCGGATCCAACGCGACGTAACCGCGACGGCCTTACGCCCCTGCAACTGGTCAGGGCCGGGGACAGCGACACCGCTGACGCACTGAGGGGAGACGCGGCACTACTGGATGCCGCGAAGAGAGGAGATCTCGCGAGAGCCAAGTGAGCAATGTCTATTTCTCGTAGCTTTTTTTGTTTTGACTCTACATTAAAATCTTAAGAGTGTAGTAGTTGTCGTGGTGAAGTGGGACTTGACACAGTGGGACGTGTCCCCAGATGAGGGAATGATGCCTCAAGTGGGGCTCGAACCCACAACCAATCGCGTTAACAGTCAAACCCAGACCCACTCTCTATAGTCTCTTTCCTTAAGTCTAATTAGTGTTGTCGTTATAATAAAATTTTGTGCATTTCTTTCAGAAAACTGATAACTCCACAGAATGTGAACTGCAGGGATGCGCATGGAAGGAACTCAACGCCTCTACACCTGGCAGGTACGTTTTAGGTTTTTTTTTAATTTATTTATGTCTTTAAATCAATATTAAAAATCTCGCAGCGCTATTCGAACCCAATTCTTGTACTCTGGTTTTTTTTTTTTTAATTTGTCCACGTGTCCCAGTCCAATGACTGTAATGTTTTCATAGCGTGAATCTCAAGTCCTTCTTCGCCACTGAACCCAAGATAACAATAAAAATCATCTTAGGCATGTTCCTTTCTAAACTTATACTATACTAACGACCCGGCTCGCCTTCCTATATTTTTTTAAGGGGTGGGCCAAAGATCCCCGCCTATCCACGCTGCGCTATTTCTCTCGTGGCAATTTTTATTTTGCAATACCTTCTAAGGTGTTTAATTAAATTGTTAAGTGTGAGTGGTAGAGCTCAACGCCGCGCTTTGTTTTAGGTACCGGAGCGGAGAATTTTATATATAATTTATATAGTAATATTTTTGCATCGAGTTTTTATTTATTCCATTAAAATATCGAGCGAAAATCGGATTCTATTCAATATATACTTTTTAAACATTGTGAAAAAGTGATAACTTTTTATGACAAAATTGAATATATCATATTAAAAGAAAATTACTTTATTTAAAAAAAACCTGTTTCGTAAACGATGAAGTTTCTGGAAAAACTAAAAAGAATGGGACAAAAAGTAGCCTACGTTCATCCCAAGACCCTCAAGTATATCTTCATTAAAAAATCATGAGTGATGACATTACAGACAAAGTTACTTTCGCATTTATAATATTAGTATAGATTGGCTATATCAAGACATTTTTGCATTTGATTAGACATCGAATCCACAACCATCGCGTGTGTATTGAAACTTTTCCACTATGCCATGAACATTAATACCCTTTTCTCTTGTTTCAGCTGGTTACAACAATCTAGAAGTGGCTGAAGCGCTCCTAGAAGTGGGTGCGGCGGTCTCCGCCAGGGACAAGGGGGGGCTGGTCCCTCTCCACAACGCGGCCTCCTACGGCCACGTGGAGCTCGCCGCCCTCCTCCTCCGCGCGGGGACTCCCCCCAACGCGGCCGACCGGTGGGGGTTCACCCCGCTGCACGAAGCTGCCCATAAGGCCAGGACACAGCTCTGTGCTTTGCTTGTAAGTTTTTATGTTTTATTAGGTACCAGCGACCCGCTCGCGGCTTCGTATTTTCAGCAGCCTTCTCGTATAACGATGAATTTATTAAAAAAGCTAAAAAAAAATGGGAGAAAGAAGTAGCCTACGTTCATCCGCAAGTATCTGTATATAAAATTTCATTACAATCGGCTCAGAGGTTTGGCCGCCATGATGTCACAGACAAACAGATTGACAGAGTTACTTTCGCATTTATAATGTTAGTATGGATTGATAGGTAAACGCCGCCGTGGCACAGTGGTAGAATGTCTTGTCTGTGAACCGGATGGTTGTAGGTTCGAGCCCACTCGAGGAGTGGGTTTATGAATTATATTTAAATTAATTTCATTGTTGAGTACCGCCACACCACACGCAGCGAGTGAAGAACAAAGTCTCTTGACACTATCTTCCCTATTCCAAAAGTGCTAAGCACGGATAAACGTGAAGCTGAAATAAATCATTGTTAAAATCAGTATTATTAAAAGTTAAAAGTATCTTTCAGTTATTGGACATTACGTAATGGCGACCAATTTGTATTTAGGTATAAATAAAAAAAACACAGTGTCTTGATACTAGTTTCTCTCTGACTAAGCGTGAATATTTTATATTAATCTTTCTATTTCAATACATTTTTCTATACATTATATATTGAACGGCATACGGTACGTTACCAGAAAAAAAACTTAACTAAACTATACCACACACCAGCTAGCCCACGGCGCGGACCCGTTCCTCAAGAACCAGGAAGGCCAGACCGCCCTGGAGCTGGCAGGGGCTGATGACGTGCGCTCCCTCCTCCAGGACGCGATGACAGGGGGAGAGGAGTGTCCCCCCGCGACGGCCGCACCAGCCCCCCTCCCCGCCCCCACAGCGGCGCCCCCTGCGCCCGTACTGTTGCCGAGTGGGGAGACTGCCTCTTTGCCTTTGCCTGTGAGTTTTTTTTTTTCTTAGGCTCGTGAATAATACTTGCGTAATATTTACAATATGTATTCTTAATATATAAAATACTAGCGACCCGCTCGTGGCTTCGCCTGCGTAAACTTGAAACTTGCATTTTCACTTAAATCACAAACTTTGCTTATATTTATAATTTATATGGTTGTAACTTTTTTTTAATTTATGAACAAACACATACAAACAGAAGAGTCAAATTAAGGGTTCTATTACTATTATAAATGCCCCCAACAATATTTTTTTCCATATATCTTATATCTTCCGTGTACAGACAGCGATTAGCAACATTTTTTATTAAATGTATATTGTATTTTTAGATAGTCTATGAGAGTTGCCACGGTTAGGAATTTTACCTTTTCTATTTTGACTAGAAGCGGCGTTGAGTTCCATTAAATGTCGAGAGTAGCACATAGCTAAATGAGCGGAAAGTGATAAACTGAGTGCCTTATTTACTGTTCCTGCCTTGGAAATCGCGGGCAGTTACGAGATGAAATTTTAATATTTTTTATCAGACAAATAATCCGCAGCGTTTAATTTAGCTTTTAATTACAATATTTTTAAATGCACATAGGCAAAAATGGCTTACAGTATACAATAATATATAAATAGATTTTTTTTTATATCTGATCACACACAAAGGCTAAGGCTAATATTTTTAACGTAGCATGTTTCGAACCCGCGTCTCCCGAAAACCGCTAAGCGCTCTAGATAGCTAAGCTATGCGTTCTTATCGAGACGTACTACGTTCAAAATATTATACGATTGTTACAAATTATAGCGCCATTACTAATATTATTTGGACTATTTCAAGGAACGATCGTTTGACATTTTTAGAAAACGTATAAAAAATTGGAACGCAGCGGGGTTCGAAACCCAAGCCTCTTGGAAATCGTGTAAGCGCTCTGACCACTAAGCCATACGTTCTATATCCAGATACATTAAAATGCGTTTATGTTTGTTACACCTTATTTTTGTTGTTAGCATCTCTTTATAGAGATTTTTACAGAAATCTGCTACACAAAGACTATTCGTAAGCTCAAGCCGGTTTCCAAAACAATTATTCTACAGAGATGCGTTTGGCGAGATGAAAGAATACCAAGAGGCGCGGCTTCAAATCCTGCACGTTGAAATTTATGTAAATTTCGAAATATTCATTAACTTTATATATATCCAGGTAATGCCTAGCAATTACTGGGCGGAAGGTTCAAGAGGTAGTCTGGAGGACGCAGCGGGAAGGCCCGCCTCCGCCCTCTCCACCTCCGAGTCCCTTCACACGTTCCTATCTAGGTGAGTTCGTCTTTTGATATTGTGACAATTTGTAGTCAACCATGTTTGTTTAAAAGATATTTAAACAGATGTTGCTAGTGTCTATATTATAATTGCATATGTATATTTTTTAACTTCACACTTTATCCGTCATAAAAGGATAGATAGAAAAGATTCTAATATTATGTGTTGAGTGGCGGAACACGTTGCCGCGCTTTGTCTTTCTAGAGGAGGGGTATGAAAATAATTTTAATATAATCATTCACCCGAGTGGGGATAGAACCATCAACAATCGCAATCAGTCAGACGCTGTCCCACTGCGCCACGACGGATGATTGATTTAATTTTACTTTTTATTTCATACTACCCGCCCTGGTAATTCAAAAAGCCACATTCAGCACCATCTCTATACACAATGTCTCCAAATCAAACCAATGAACGGAGTGTCTTGACACTAGATTCTGTATGCCTTTTTCCTTTTACTTCATTCAAATTTACCACAACCCTATCCTCTCTAAGATAGACAAATGTATTTCCTACAGCATCGGTCTAGAGCAACTAAACACAGTGCTAGAGCGAGAGCAGATCACAATAGACATACTCTCGGAGATGTCGCACGAGGACCTGAGGGCGGTGGGTGTCGCCGCGTACGGACACCGACACCGGTTGCTGAAAGCCGCTAGAGTACACATACACGCTCAGTCTCACGCTCAGGCGCAGTCAGGTAAAAAAAAACCAACACATATATATATATATATATATATATATATATATGTATAAGTAGATATTCATTAAATTGTATTTTTTTTTTATTTTGTGGCATTTTCTTTTTTAGAAAAAATGTTCTTGATATCTGTATCAGTTGGATTCTATATATTATAGTTGTTTTAATTATTTTATTTTAAATTATGTTATACGCGTACTTAACATAATAAAATTATTTGAAATATATGAGGCATTCGTGGCGCAGTGGCACAGCGTCTGGCTGTAAACGCAAGCATTCCCCCAAGTGAGAATCGCAACCGAAAACCATTTGGTTTTACAGATGGGCTCCCACTACGATATGGCAACAACGACATGCCTAAATGAATATCCTGTTATAATATTTGAGTCTGTAACTATCGGATACACTTAAAATACCCATCGACTGAGCCATAGCGGTTTTTTATATAACTTTTTCATATACAGAATGGTATGGCGGTACAACGCTAGTGGACGTGCCGGGCGGAGAGTGTGGAGAGGGCGAATGTGGAGAGTACGCCCTCCTGGAGAGAGAGATGCAAGCTTCCGTCCGGGCTCACCGCGACCGCGCTGGCGGGAACTTCACCAGATACCACGTCGTCAGGGTGAGGCGGTGAAAAAGAGACTCGAGTCACTGGTTTCGGTTTTTTTTTGGTAAGGTGACGGAGAGAGAGTCGGAGTCATGTTTCTTGGAGTTTTAGAGAGTGGTAGAGAAAGAGACAGTCAAGTCGGAAACTTTAGTTATTTCTTTTAGATTTAGGATCAGATGGAGATAAGGAGAATTGGTCACAAACTTGAGTTATCTCTATTAAAACACATTAAAAAGTATAAACATGCGCCAGATGGTTCTAGAACTGTTTAAACATTCATTTTTGATAATAATTTATAAATTTCTTAAAATTTTGTCACTTTGACGGTGACCGTAACATAAACGCAATTTGTGTTCGATTCCCACTCGGAGGGAATTCATTATATTGAAATTATATTAAATTCACCGCTCTAGTACAGAAAAGAATGCGCCGCGTTGAGTTCCACCACTCAACACACAATGTCTCGAACGGAGTGTCTTGACGTCAGGTTCTTTCCGATTACCCGGTTGCTATGCGCGAAAATGCGTGAAAATGAAAAAAGAAAATTGTGTAATAATTCATTTTCATTATTCACCTACACGCTTTATTCTGCACAGCAGACTGACTGTCCGACAGTGAGCACATTGCATGTTGATTGGCGTAAGTCAACACCGCTTTTTGATTTACCCAGAGCTGGGGGAAAGGTGTGTGATGCTAGTGTTTCCGCCCGCAACAGATACAGAAGATCGTGAACGGCCGCGTGTGGGAGCGCTACCAGCACAGGCGCCGCGAGGTGTCCGCGGAGGCCGGCGCTCCGCACGAGCGCCTGCTGTTCCACGGCTCGCCCTTCATCAATGCCATCGTGCAGAAGGGCTTCGACGAGCGTCACGCCTACATCGGTGAGTAACGTGGAAAAGGGGGGGGGGGTGGCTTATATGGCTCTCCCAAAATCCTAATCTTAGAGGGAGGAAAGTTTTGTATAAAAACTGCCTGTAACTGACAAACTGACGGTTTGTGAGAAGCGTGGGTTCGAATCCTGTTCCGACTATTCTTCTTGACCTTGAGTTTCACCCTGACTTTCCCCCACCAGGTGGCATGTTCGGTGCGGGCATCTACTTCGCTGAGCACTCGTCCAAGTCCAACCAATATGTGTATGGGTTCGGTGGTGGCGCTGGATGCCCTACGCACAAGGATAGAAGCTGCTACGTTTGTCACAGGTTCGGTTCTATACTGAGGTTCTAATATTTTGAATAGCTGTCTATAAATATCGAATCGAAACGACCGTCCGACCAACAGGCAGATGCTGCTGTGCCGCGTGACGCTGGGCCGCGCCTTCCAGCTCGCCAGCGCCATGAAGATGGCGCACGCGCCGCCCGGACACCACAGCGTGGCCGGCACGCCCTCGCACGGCGGCCTCTGCTACCCCGAGTACGTGGTCTACCGCGGCGAGCAGGTACTACTATTAGGCTCCGCCACTCAATACACAATCTCTCCGTTCCGGGCAGTGCGTCGAGAACAAGAGTGTCTTGACACTAGATTTTTTTACCCAACCTTTTATTGATTAAATCTAAATTATATTTATATATATGTATATATATAAATATATTTCTCTCTGTATACAAACATGGTTCTCTCTGAATACCAACTACATACGGAAAAACAGCGTGAAGTTTGTGCTTTTTTTTAAGTAACACTTTATATTATATAGTAAAGACTTTCTATAGACTTCCTTTTTTCGTTCATATTTGTGTATTAAGTAAATTCATTTTTTTCTATCCCAGGCGTATCCGGAGTATTTGATCACGTATCAGATAGTGTGCGAGGAGACCGGCGCAGGCGCAGTTTAAACGCTCAGTATTAGAATATGGCGCGTCTGGCTTTTTAAATGTTATTTAATTATTTATATATAATATATAAAATAAATTATTGAATTATGTTTTACATATATGATTATATAAGTATGTACTTGTATGTTTTAGAACAGGGGTGAGCAACCCGCGGCCCGCTTAACAATTCAATGCGGCCAAGCGTTTGTTTATATTACAAATATTCTCTCGCAATTTTTTTTTAATATTAATATAAAGTGTTATTTTTGGTACAACAAAATATTTCGAAATTTGAATAGGTGCGATGCTAGAGAAGGTTGCTCACCCCTGCTTTAACAAATAAGTCAGTTTTTTTATTACATATTATTTATGTATAAAAAATTAATTAACTCCTAATGCATATAAATACTGACTTTTCAGTTTTTAAATGGCGTCATCGTCCCCGTACGCCTAATGTCGAATATAATTTTATATCAATGTCGTATCTGTTAGCACATAATTGTAAATCAATAGATGTCAAAACCGAATTGCCGTTGATAGATGCAATTTAAACATGTGCAATTTCAATTTTTAATACTAAACTTCTAATTTATAAGGTTTCACTTGTATAGACAGACGTGAGACTTGTTTTTTTTTATTTGTATTAAAAGACGGAGTAAAGGTTATATTAAATAAGGGGAGTCCCACAAAATATATTGTTTTGAATATGATTTTGTTAGTTCCGCCTGTACATGTCTATCGATGTCTTTTTACAATACATAGTACAATATATAGTCGATATATATATATATATATATATATATATATATTGGAAAGGTTTTTTTTTATATATATATATTTTGTGATGTACATGAAATAATATTAAGCAGACTTATTTGGTATATTTAATTAACCAATTATGTGTCTCTTTTCCTAAGTGTGTCAATAAGATTTTATAAAATTATATGTTTTTATACTTCACACTGTATATTGTGACACAGTGACGCGACGGTTGTGAGTTCGATTCCCACTCGTTGTATGATTGTATATTAATTATTTCGGCACCCTGGTGATAAGGTTGGTCGGGTTGAGTACCGCCATTCAACATGTAATGTCTCGTAATTTGGCCGTTAGAATTGTAATTGGTGCAAAAGTAGAGAACTTACGAAAGCCTCAAGTAGAAATTTGACAAAAGTCTATTTTTTCAGTTTAAATATTTTAAAAACTCGCCAGTTGGTATATGTTTATTGTGAATAGTTTTATATTATATATATATATATATATCTCGCAGTTATAATTGTATGAACTTTTAATATATTAATGGAAGCCAGGCGTGCTTTGTTTCTCCGCAAGAAAAGCCAAGTTTTTATAATTTAGTGATATTTTGAAATTAGGATAAATTATTATTATTGAATAAAAAAATGTTTAAAGTAATTTGTTTGATTTATAATCTAAGCCTATTTTATAGAAAATTAAAAAAGAAAAATTGTTTTTATATAAACAAACTTTTTTGCAATTATTCTCAGTAAGCTCTTTCATTTGAGGTCTATATTGTAGGAGTGCATTAAAAATTGCTATGTCTTAATCTTGAGTATTCCGCAGAAAGAAATTGTTCGGTTTTCATGTAAGTATGGTGCAAAGAAATGACTAAGCGAAACAACTAAATTGTTTTAAATATTTAATAAAAAATAAAGGAACTGGTCAAATTTATAAGAAAATGACATATACAATATGCCATTTTCTTATTAATTTGATTCTTTGGCTTTTAATATATAAAAAAAAAAACCAGCTGTCAAAATTGAAATTAAAACAGTCATTTGACAAATAAAATGCATTGCTTATCAAAATTTTAGTATGAAGTTGTTCAATTCATTTGTAAAATAACAATTTTCCATATAATGGCAAAAACAACGTGTGAAACTGGCACACTCACTTTGTCAGACGTTGAAAGGAGCTTACATCGCTACAAAAACTGTGGCCCTTTAAATATAATACAGCATATCGATTACTACGGCAGCGTTTCTTCCAAAACGAGTGGAAGGACCGATAGAATTACAATATCATCGGTATCTTGCTGCCCTTCGAAACTTCTAGAAGTATGCAGAGAGGATCTAGAAGCTAAACTCAGCAAGTTCTCAGTGAGAACTAAAATATCAGAACTTTATCCCGGAAACGATATATTGTCGAAAAACAAGAAATATAAAATCAAATGCAAAAGTAACTTTGTTACAAATAATGTAGTTGTGAGATAAATCTGCTGTGCTTTAGTTTTCGTAACTCGTGAGTAAAATACTATGGCGCTGCGCACACGCAGGCACTTTTGTGTTTTATGTGGGATAAAAGGTACCAGTGAATATGAAATCGGCTCAGCCTGCCCAGATTATATTCAATGTACGTAATTGAATACTTAAAACGTAAGCAAAGTTAAAACATTAGCAAGTCTTTACAATTGTATTGATTTATTGTCTGTTTCCAATAACGGTGTGTCGTCGGTAACAAGTAATACAACGGTAAGTGCCTGCGTTTGCGCAGTGGGAACCATGTGTAGCTCGTTTAGTTTGAACGGGTTCGAATCAGTTATTTGAGAATTTTGTTGTGATTTCGACATTTGTTCGTAAATAATAAATGATTTATAATATTAATAATGTTTTATTTAATTTTTACTTAATTATTTTTAAAGTCAATGTGTGAAGTAGAAATTATTCATCTATAATTAAATAGTAATTTTTGTTTTAACACACTGAGTAATATACAGTTTAAATTAAATGAGTTATGTCTGTTTTTTTTACGGCATTAATCGCGTATAGTTTTTACTTTCAACCGTTAGAGAATCAGTTAAAAAAAACAATAAAAAAAAATTGACTTGAAAAGGTCAAGACAAGTTACGATTCTTTATATTAAATTGATACTTTAGAATTAAAAATCATTTAATTTTTTAGCATTTAAAATAAAAATTTCAATTAGAATATAAAAAAAAAATTATAAATGTAAATGATTATTGCGTAAAATGAAATAGTTTAGTCCTGCTATATATATATATATATATATATATATATATATATATATATACATTTGTAAGTGTGTTGGTATGTACCTATATATGTAGAATTCTAAATTTAATATTATATACAAGTATATTTTGATTTCTTAATACTTTTTGCACCTTTGTGTATTCTTTTACAAATATCTTATCTATTATTGATTGCCGGTAACAGATTGCTTATTGCAAGGCCGCCATAACAGTTTATTTAAACTTTGTTGCTAAAAAATTAAATTCAAATTATCCTTTATTCAAATAGACTTTTGCAAGCCCTTTTGAATCGTCGAATGAACATAAAGCTACCACCGGCTTCGGCAGTTCCACTGAGAAGAGCCAGAGAGGAACTCAACAGTTGCTCTTTTCAAATAAAAAAGTTTCAATTTTATCATTTAATACAGTTATAGCTGACTTGCACTACGAAGACTGGTACAAGCGCTGAAACATTACTTCATAGAAGAGCGAGTTAAAAGGTTCCTAAAGTTTTTTGGTTTCAGCCATATTATGCAATAGGCAGTATTAAAAAGTTTTAATTCCTATAAATAATTACCAAAGTACAATGTATTTTTCAATAAATAACGTTGTTCCTCTGATTTATTTCTTGGTTATTAAAAGTTCGAATATGCACAGTTACAGAGTATAATTGAGTAGAAGTTCTATCTTATACGTAGAAAACGTCGATTTGGTCAATTAAATTTGACCATTTCATGAAATAATAGTGCGTTTTATATTAAATTTCATTATTATTCATCAAAAAGTTTACAAAACATATTTCATATTCTTATAAAACTTTCTATACAGTTTGACTGTAGTTTTGTTTAGTAAATCATATTGCACACCATAATATAACCAATAGCTTACATTTCAGCACCATTTCATGAAATGTGGCCAATTCATGGTATGGTCGGCCATTTTCTAAAACAGCTAATTCTACGATATTCCCACGACACGTGTAAAAGAAAAGCCCATAACATTCTCCATACGTTTATTACAAAGTCCTTAAAATACGTAATACATAGCAACATAAAACTAAGCTGCGACGCCATCAGGAACTCCCTCCTCGTCTGAAATCAGAGAGCAGAGAAATAAATGATAATTTTTTGATACTAATAAAAATGGACACATTATTTGCTGGGAACAATTATGGACTGATCGTTAGACACGATGGTTGCAGAGGTTCATACCCACTAGAAAAATATATATTTAAATTATATTTATTTTTTGGCTTCATAAGCCAAAACGCAGCGTTTAACTCCGCCAAAAACTAATTTGCTGTTTCCTATACCTTAAAGATGCATGGAAGAAATCGTTACTTTAGCGATAAGGCCGCCTATTGTACACTATACGAGTATTCTTATACTTTGTATATACTCTCTCCGTCTACGCAAGAAAATGCGTAAATCTATCATTCTTGCGCTTAAGAACATAAATAAATATATAACCAACTTTTTCCCGCACAGCAGGCTAGTTAGAGACCGGCTGGTGTCAAGACTGTCTTACCCCACATCGTTCATTAAAGTCATAACGTGAAATTGAAAATAGCGAAACGAATCCATAGCTGCAACACAAACGGCCGCCATTACCCTTGTCGTCGGTGTCCATGGGCTCGGGCGTTTCGTGGTAGGCGGGCGCGAGCGGGGACACCACCACGCCGTCCCACACCGTGATCTCCGTGGAGATGTCCTTGCCGCCCTCGAAGGCCTGCAGCCCGAGCACGTAGCGGTGGCCGCCGCGCGCCGCCACGCGGAGCAACCTAGCATACATTAGCATACATAGCATTAGTTGGAACTATTAAATTAAAATACCAGTTTTATTTCTGTTATATATATATGCGTCGCTCACGTCTGCGCGGTGGCGGCGGCGTGGTCCTGCGCGGCGAGGTCGAGCGCGGTGTGCGCGCGCGCGTGCGCCGCCTCGCAGGGGTCGGGCAGCCCCGCGCAGCCCGGCAGGAACAGCCCGCCTGCCAGCAGCGACAGCGCGCGCCTGCGCACATTCGGACATTATGGATGTGAATACATAAAAATAACAAATATTTCAAAGTAAACCAATTGTTTGTACACATTCACGTGTTCGGGGACATTGTGGATGCGAAAATATTATTTATTGAAATTTATTTACAAAAAATATACTGATATCATGTATATTCATATTCAGATATTGTAGAGGCAAATAAAAAAAAAGTGTTTTTTTTAAAAAGAAACAATTGTTTGGTATCGTATATATGTTCGGAAGTTATGAATGCGAATAGAAAATTATAAAAAATATCTTATGTGTACATGTTTGAGCATTATGGATGCAAATAAAAATATTTTAAAATTGACTCTACATACAATATGGGCGCAATTCAGACATTATGGGTGCGAAACAATATTTTTAGATGACTAACCTGAAAGCTACATTGATGGGCAGCGCTTGCCGCGCCGGGTTGTTCATAATACAATGGTGTGCCAACAGATCTATCATCCAGGGGCTGAGTGGCTCGAGACCAGCGTGCCTCGAGCACATATCACGTAACAAACGAATTAGAACCTGTATGTAATAACAACAAATTACTTTAAAAGAAATGTTATGAAAATTATGCCTTGGAATTTTCCTAAAAACAAAAAGCGGTAATTACGGAGCGGAGTGTCTCAACACTAGCTTCTCTTCGTCTACCTCAATATGAGACATGAATGTATTATCAAATACGGTAAAAAATATATGTCAGGAGTTATTTCTAGATAGTTCTTTTTTTGGCTGAATCATTTTATGGTGAAACTTTCACAAATAAATAAAAAAAAATCGTTTCGTTAAAGCCAAGTTAAAGTAGAATTTGAAATAGTTACAATAATTAATAGAATTTTTAGAACATATATAAATCTTTTAATTTTAAGTGTGTAATGAACAGTAATATCTATACATATAATAAAAATGAAACTGATCGCTGTCTGTACATGGAAGGTATATAAGAAAAAATATTATTGGGGGCATTTATCAACATAATAGAACACAAAAGAATGATTTTGAATTTTCTTTGCCATTTGTCTTTGTGTTTGTGCACACTCATCTCAGAAAAGGCTTAACCTATTTAAATGCAGTTTCAGCTATTCGATTTTGGTAAACTTCCCTTAACAAGACAAGCACTATGTAGCCTATTTCATTTTAATTGGTTCATAAATAAAAATGTAACAACAACTTAAATTATAAATTTAAGCAACGTTTGTTATTTAAATGGTAACTGAAAAGTCATAGTCATGTAATTTAAGCAGGTGAAGCCACGGACAGGCCGCTAGTACCTATATATAACTTAAGATACCTTGATAGAGGAGTGATGGGCGTTCTCTTCAAACCAACGGCTGTGACGGATGGCTGCGAGATGGCTGCTTATCACTTTATAGTCCAAATGCACCTGGAAAAATCAAATTTTAGGCATAAATATATAATAAAAACAATTAAAAAGATTTTTAAAGAAAATCGGATTCAACATTTCACATAAGCATTTACAAATGATTGATAATCAATTTAAATTGTTAAATGTTTATTTTTGTTATACACATGGACATTTTCTGCAAAATTTTATAACAAAACTGTCAAATATTTTAAAGTTTATATAAACGCAAAAACTTAAATATGTTTAATTGGGCAAAATCTGTTAGGACTCTCCTTAGATAGTAAAATGTAGGATATGCATTCAGGACACTTGAGAAGGTAATTGATCATGAGTTACATCAGAAATAATGATAGAAGCATGGAAAACAAGGATATTAATATTCCACCGCAAATAGAAGTAAAGAAAATGTACAGACTAATTCTCTATTACAGACTATAAACACCATTATGACCCAATTTTATAATAAAATGATCAATTACCCAAAGCAACTACGGATGGACAAACAAATATATTAACATTTATAATACTATGGAATCTACACACATACATGCATACATTGAACAGACTATAAAGTATATTACCAATCCCATGTATTGCTGTAGTTAAGTAAGATTTTTATAATTTTTTATAATAAATTTAATAGTTTAATATCATTATATGTACTACGACTTATGATTCAAACCAATATCCCAATACTGATGAAAAAATTAAGACGTTTATATCATTTGATATAAACGTCTTTTAATCAACTTCATTAATATACCACTTAACAAAACAACTCACTCTCATCCGTAACATCCAAAACAATCTCAAACAGTCAAAATAAAACATATTTTCTTTGTAATTCTATACTTACATCAGGCTCCAGCTTCCTCAAGTTTTGATGGAGTGTGGTGACCAGAACGCGGACAGCAGCAGATGCAGCATTCACTGTGAAGCCTCTTTCATGACAGGCACTTGTCACATTGCCGAGACCTTCAGCTCGCATTAGCTTGTTCAACTCTTCATTAACCTGAGGATATATTTTTTTTACATGGCAACTGATTAGCAACTATTACATCATCATATCATCATCAATCATGTTACACCAAGATGACATCTTATTTTATTACATCTATATTATAAGTATTAATAAATTTAAAACCAAATATATTTAAGAAAAATGTACTGCAAATAGTTTCTTTTTTACATTTTTTTAAAGTGTTAATCGCACACTTAGGAAATTGAAAAAGACATATTTACAAAATGTATAAAAATGTATAAACATATTGAGAAAATGTATAAAAATGGACTGGTTCTTTTAAGATCAGAGGTAATAACTTGAGTTAACTAACAATTAGTTGACTTCTGCCACTTGGGTTAAAAGTATTATTATAATTTTTCACTTACTTTATTAGCTAAGCCCTCAACCGCCTCTTTTGTGGGTAAAGTCTTCATGATTACAACTATATCGGCTACATTCTTGCTGGCCATCATTGTGCCTTTCTTGTATGAACCCACTTGACGCACCTCTTCCAATTGCTGTTAAAATAAAAAAAGAAGCAATAAATTTTTATTTTACATAAATGGTTCATAAGTATATCCATATTAAACATAAGTATATCTAAACAAATCCATATTAAAGAAAATTCAATTTATTGTATTGTGAAAATTTGTATCATGATGATAATTTATAAATTGAATGTCAGTTTCAGCTTTACGGTTTCTCATACCAGAGAAAATATAGTGTGAACGCATTCCATTTTCCTCCCAAAAAACAAACATTATGTGTTGAGTGGCCAACTTCAACCAAAGAATCATTCCCTGAGTGGGAATCAAACCCACAACCAACATGTAATCCAATAATATATCATATCAATTTTATCTACACTTCTTCAATTAACACTGATACATTAAGAAGATTGATTATGCATCAAGAGAGTAAAAACATTATTAAGCTTGATAAAAAGTAAGCGTCCTTATAGTATATGTATTAGATTCTAGGTATTAAATTCTTTAATTTATTCATTGAATTAATAATTGGAAATAACTTACACATGCAGCGAAATCTCCAGGTGCAACCACCAAATTATCAAGTACAGTTTGCAATTTTGTCACAAGGCTAAGAACTGCAGCTTGTTCTGTGGGTGTAGGGCAAAGCTCTGCATGCCTTTTCAGGAGAGCCTAAAAAAAGTAATTGTATTATATTGCTTTATAGAATATTAATTATAAAAGTGAATGTTTGAGGTTGTTTAAATTAATTTTAAAGCTAAAATTGATATATCTTAAAGCAAACTCTTATTAGAAGCATTTATACTCACGTATAACTTGGTGTTTAACTAAGTAAAAAACAATTTGAACAGAATTTAGGCACTTAAAATATATTAACATAATGAATTGTATATCAGAGTGTTTGTCAATTTACCTGAGTCAACGCGGAATCGTCTGGAGCGGGTTTGCATCGCGGAAATGCAGGTTCTGCAAGAATTAAATCGAATGGCGGTCTTAGCATTAGCACTCTGGGTCTGTTGAAGGGCGGACGCCCCATACCTCCGCGGCCAGGCATACCGCGTCCTCCACGACCGGTACCGCGTACCATCGTATGCGAACTCGTCGTGAAAGCAATAGTCTTACTACTTGCCCTGAATTTTCATAAGTAAAGAGTTTAGTTCAAGGTAAAATACAGATTTTTGTCACTTATTAATATTTTGAAAAGGAAAACTTTTAGTAAAAGTATATATTTATTGACGTTTAGAGGCAAAATGGACGCTTAATAATATCGATTATAGCAAGGTTTAAGGTTATGATACGTAAGATTTCAAATCAACAAGTAAGCACAGATTAAAAATCACGTAATTACCATTAAATTTCAACTATAATTGTAATTTTAAAGTAATGTTATACTAACGAATTACCTTAATGATAATTAAAAAGAAATCTTTTTTAATTTAATTTAAACACAAACAAGATTGTAAATGAATACTTTCTTTGAATATTTCATTTTATTTTATTGCTGAAAACGAAACGCAAATATTTTATTGACGTTTTGATATATAATGACAATTGACAGTTCGTAAATTCGATTGCAAAAATGACGTGGTGTGAAAGGTTATAAAATTGTTTTAATATTGTATTTACAAATATAATAAATGAATATTAAGTAAATACCTTCGTTATAATAAGTAATATAAGAGGGCTTCAATATGATTGAAATAACAGATACGCAGAGTAAGTAATTTCTAATAAAACTCGATCGATCGAATTAATAGATGATAATCTCATTTAATCAATGATATGTGTTTGTTATGAGTTGTTATTAATTATGCTTAATCGTTTTTTATTATAAAACCATAAATATATTAAAGTCTGCCAGTTTAGAATAGGATAATATAAAATGTTTAAATAATATAACTAGTTAGCAATTGCATATGTCACACACTAGCATTCATTGTTTTTGTCCCAAAGAGAAAAACAGAATATGTGTTAATTAATATTTAATGACTATTGTGTTAAATTTATACGAAATATTGTTTGATATTGATTGGTATTAATAAATTTAACAATTCTTTTCCAGTTTGAATTTTCCCTTAAATATAATGAATATGTAATTTTATCAAAATTAAAGTATTTATTTTAGCACATTTAATACATATATTGTTTAAAGTAACTTGTGTGTGGCTTGCATTAATTTCTCATGTTTAAGTTTTATTATAAGTTAGATTCTTTCTTTATTACCTAAAAATTCTGATCTTGCAGAGATTGGTGTGGGCTTAGCAGGGTTCGGCATGATGTTCCTGTTTCTAGGAGTGCTGTTACTGTTTGACAAAGGCCTTCTTGCTATAGGAAATGTAATATACTTTTAAAATAACATATGCTTTTGTTTTAAACATATATATACATATATCACTAAAATTAACTTAAAAAAAATGTTTGAATCAAGACTATTTTACAATAGATTTTCTTTGTTATGGTGGTACAAAGTGAAAGTTTACTTATTTAATAAATATATGATTTAAATATAATCATTCGCCAGAGTGGGAATCAAACCCTCTACTGTTGTGTATACAGCCAGACCATGTCACACTGTGCTACAATGTATATAACAGGAGGACTTTAGATGTCAAGTCCTGCTTTAAGAGAGTAAAATTGTATGTTTCAGATTCTCTTCATAAGTGGTCTAGCATGCGTCATAGGATTACAAAGAACATTCTTCTTTTTCTTCCAAAGGCATAAAGTGAAGGCATCAGTGGCATTCTTTGGTGGTATTACTATAGTCTTACTGGGATGGCCGATGGTGGGCATGATTGCTGAGATTTATGGCTTTTTATTATTGTTTAGGTGAGATATTTTTATATTTTTAATAGTTTATGTAAAAATATGATTTAGAACATTTTAATTCAGTTTGAAATTATTGAAACAATAGATGTGCCCACTACTTTGGGCATGTGGGATTCTAAAATAAAAATAGCCTAAATTACTCCCTTAATACATCAGCTATCTGCCACTGAAAGTCCAGTCAAAAGCAGTCCGGCTGTTCCAAAAATTTGCCAGAAAAAAAGACAGACAGGCAAAAATTGTAAAATGCCCATGTACATATGTATTTATAAAATTTATAAAAAATACGTTTTCAAGAGGCGCGGGTTAAAATTTTTATACGTTTTCTAAATATGTCTTTTTCAATTTGCATCAAATGACAGACAAGTGCCACCTCAGTCTACCTGTGACCACGGACTACTGTAAAGTGTTCGAAACGTCGGGTTCTAAAAATGTATTTTCGAATACCAAAATTATACGCAATTAATCTGGTTAAGATAGTTTCATTTCAAAAATTTTTGACATACACTATTATATAAAGGGAGACACACGAGACAAATGGGGTTCCCAGAAGAAGTTTTTAAGAGAGCAATACCAATGGAGAAGGATGTTATAGAATTAGATTCTGTTATAGTAGTAAGTGTGTTAGATTTTTATAAATATATTTTTCATTTCCAGGGGCTTCCTGCCAGCTGCTATCAACTTCCTCAGAATGATACCTGTTCTGGGATCTGTTTTAAATTTTCCTATCATTCGGGGGGTAAGTTCTTGAGATTTGGATTTAGCTTGATTTTAAAAAAAATATAGTAATTGAGTATAGTAATATACAAATAACTGACATCATTGTGATGCAATGGGACAGTGTCTGAGTTTGAATGTGATGGTTGTAGGTACAATTCTCACTCGGTGGAATGATAACAATTTATTTTTTTGTACTCCGCTAGTGCAAAAGATATAGCGTGGCGTTTAAATTCGCCACTCAACACGGAATAACGTGAAGCTGAAAAGAAAATTAATATCTTATAACATTATGTTAATAATTCAATAAGCTTTAGACATCATTTTACAAAAATTATCCTATTGGAGGAGTGTAATATTTGATATAGTTAACATTTATATAGAGAAGAAGTGCTGAAAGCTTACAATACTTACATACGCTACAGTGTGTTTCACATACACTTTTGTATAAAGTGATATTCTCATTTATTACCAAAGTTAAGGTTACTTAGTCACCTATTCCCAGTACTCTAGTCTAGTCTTACTAGAAATTTTGATACCAATACCTTACATGTATGCCTGGTGGCTGCCACCAATAAATTATGACAGCACAGAAGCCTTTTTGTAAGATTAAGCATCACATTATTTATTAAGTACATATACACCCACATACATACACAAACGCACGCACACGCACACACACACACGCACACACACACGCACACGCGCACACACACGCACACACACACGCACACACACACGCACGCACTCACGCACACACATACATACACTTTGCCCTTACTTTATTTTGGTTTTATATTTTCAAACAGGTTAATTTTCCTTGTTCTATCTATTGTAACTATTTAAAGATATTGTGAATATTTATTTGTATGAAGTATGTATGAAGTGTATGGGAGTGTTATGGAAGAGCGGTGCCTCCTGACACAAGTAGTAGTATTACACTAGTAACTTGACTAGGCATGTAACCTCACTTCGTATGTAGCTAAAGAAAATGTGAAACTGAAATAAATATATATTTTTTGATATTATTGGGGCTCATTGTAGATATTAATTTATACCCCGAAAAATTATAAAAAATAACACTCGTGAAGCTCCACTATCAGTAAGTCTATTAGGAAGGTAATTCCCAGTAATGCCACTGTTATAACTACTGGTAATAGGCGTATTTAATTTATAATAATAAATACATTTGGTTTTTTTTCAGGTAGTGGATAGGATAGCCGGCGACAACGGTCGAAATATGGTATGATAATGTTGCCATACCAAAAAGTACTTTAAAACTTTTTTAAGTGTATCTGTGCAAGTGTGGTTGTAATAATATGTCACGTGTAAATGGACTTGGCTAGTTTTAAGTATTATTTTGTTATTATTTAATAATAAAATTTAAATAAACGTATTTTAACTGAATGGCCAAATATTAGTATTTTTTTTTTATTTTGATAAATTGAAGGTTACTGTGTCAATTTTATATAATAATAGAAATACGTACATAACAGTGGCACATGTCAAAAATCATTCAACCACTTTTCTTACATAATAGTAAATCTTATTATCATATTAGCTACATATAAAATTGAATAATAAAATTAATAGTAACACTGTGTTTTTTATTTAATTTGGCTATTTTTTTTTTGTTTATCACCAAATTTTTGTGCAGGAGGACTCGTAATCGAACCTGTGCCCGCTGCCGACACATTCCAAATGCATCATTATATTATTTTACAAATTTATATATTTGTTTTTATTTTATTTGTGTCTCTTATAATATTATTGAAATTCTAGCTGTTCCCGCGACTTCATTCGCGTAAAATATTATAAAGCTGGAGAGTTTGTTTGTTTTGTTGAACGCGCTCATCTCAGAAACAGTTGTTGAATACGAAAAACCTTTATGTGTTTGATAGTCCCTTTATCGAGAAAAGCTATAGGCTATATATCATCATCAATAGGAGCGGAGCAGCAACGAAAATTATAGCAAAATCTGGAAAAGTTTCTCCTATGACAGCTTTCGTCCCCTTTAAAAGTTTTAAGAAAAGTTCCGCGACAGTATATCTATCTATCTTTTAGAATGGACTCAATATAAACTTCTTATGGTAATGAAATTTGTTCTAAAATGATGCATTATTTGCGAATATGAAACAAGATATTAATCTTTATTCAAATAAGTCCAAGTTCAAGTTGGACGGTTTCCAATAGGCGCGGGTTCGAATACCGCTGCGTTGAATTTTTCTAAAAATGCCAATTTCCAATTTCATATATATAGTGTGTGAATAATACTTTGATTTTAATAAATATTTTAGATGATATCATAGTTTTAAATTAACTTCGCAACAAAATTATGATCAAGTATGTACATGGCGAGCGATAATGACACTGATTATAGCGCACATATCTAAAATAGCTTCTAAAATTAGGTAAAGGACAAATTTATTATCTTAATTAATATTTTTGAAGTAATTAAGTTTTTTCCTAATATATATTTATATTAACTTTATAACATTTCTCTGTCTTTCGTTTGTCTGTGCATGTTCCTATTTTGAATTAAAACTCTTATATAGTCTTTACTTGAATAAAATCGATCAACTTTATCAAAAGTTTTTAACATCATATAATTTTAATATAGCGCTTCACAAAAAGCCCATTGGTAATTTCAGTCATTCATGCGAACGAAGTCACAGAAATAGCTAGTACTAAAATTAAAGTAGCCTATGTTACTGTAAGTGAGCTGTTCCAGAAATTAGCCGAAATGTTATTTTGGTATTTTGACATTTTTTAAAGTGTTATTCGCACACTTAGGAAATTGAAAAAGACATATTTTAAAACTTTAAAGAATATTTAATTAATAGCATTCTTTCTTGCCAAACGATTGTTCGTAGAATAATCTTTGTGTAGCAGAAATTTGTAAATATGTCTCTAGAGACATGACAACAAAAATAAATAACAACAAAAATAAATTTCAACCGTATAAAAATTTCGACGTAGTCGAATGTAGAACGCATGGCTCAGCGGTCAGAGCGCTTGAACAGTTTTCAAGAGGCGCGGGTTCAAATCCCCTTCAATTCAAACTTTTCCAATGTTATTTTGGTATGTACCGTGTATACATACATATGTATTTAGTAAAAATTGGTTATTTTATTATTAAAATCAGACATTCCAATTTTATTTATTTGTATAGATTAAAACCATCAATAAATATACACTGAGTGACTGACCATTGGACGTACAGCTGAAACTACAGCTCGTAGGAATATGAAATGTGACAGGCGATGGTTTGGTCACTAAGATTAGAGCACATGGTTCATTCAGGGATATTATGATAGGTGGCGGAACTTACCGCAGCATTCTTATTTAGTCTATATTGACCGGAGAAACACTAACATTTATTATACATTTTATATGATATCGTTATCCATGACCCATACTCCCACACATACATCATGGGGCCTCCGAATTATATATATAAACAACTACAAAGTGAAACATTATTAGAAAACGTATGAAATTTAACGCAGCGGGACTCGATCCCGCGTCTTTTGGAAACTGTGCAAGCGCTCTGAGCGGTAAGCCATACGCTCTACATCCGGCTACGGCGAAAATCTTATTCGCTTGTTACAATTTATTTTTGTTAGAACCTGCTTAGATAGATTTCTATAAATTTCTACTGCAAAAAAAATATTTCTATTGTTTGGCAAGAGAGAATTGAATATTTTAATTGATATTCACACACTTAGTATATGAAAAAGATTTTTAGCACCACACAGAGCTCGAACCCGCGGCTCTCGGTAACAAGCGCTGTGGACACAAAAAAAAGTATATTTAATATCCGTGTAAGTGTGAAAACAATCTTTTAAAAAATTAAACATTACAAAGTAGTATTATAATTTATAGTTTTAACTGGGTTTCAAATGCAATTTCAACATATCAGTATCGGCTGAATGCAACTGTAACAGTAGCTTTTTTGTTTCAGCTTCACTCTTTTCTCCGCATTCTCCGGATATTCAGAGATATGCGTACTAGGTACAGAATACTACAGAATACTAGGCTTTCTTGCCGAAATCAACACATTGTCTAGTGGAACTCTATGCCGCATTTGGTCTTCTTACCAGAGTATATAATAGTGTAGTTCGCGAACGAGCCAGTTCGAAAGAGCGCTCCCACAGAACTATCCCACAGATCCCCAATTTGTCGCTCCATAGTTCTCAAGCTCGTTACTAAACGAGTGAAGGTGACACTAACTGAACTAATTAATAAATTCTTTCGTTTACTCGCAAAAATTTGAAAAATATATTTAATTGACACCTAACCTAACAACAACCCCTTTAATTAACAATAAAAAAAAATATCATGAATTCATTCATTGATAGGTTAATCTGTTTTTAGAGTCCACAATTTTTAGGTAATTGAGCAACATTTCTCAATCTTGTCACAGCAGGAGCGATATCAAATAGAGCGAGTGGTCTCCCTGTTTTTGAATCAATAAAAACCGCTAATTTGATTTAGGGTTAGCGAACTAATTAATTTAGGATTGGTAGTCTAAACTCAGTTGGGAGATTATAATAACGCCCAATACCAATATAAGTGTTAAATCGTACTCACAACCAATCATTGATATATTATAAATATCAAAATAACAGATGTAGTTGCCATCTTTTCCTTAACATTTCCAAATGAGACTAAAACGCTTACTTTAAATGTCAAATAAAAAAGACATACATTTTTAAAAGTTGATATGATAGGCTTAGGCTGTGAGTTGTGTTTAATATAAGAAGATATCGATTTTAAATTATTCTGGTATTATTATCTAGAAATCGATTCTTCAATTTGTTTAAATTAGCATAAATGTAGAATCGATGTTTATGTCCTATTATTTATATTGTAATATTTAGTTTAAGTTCAAAATATATTTTAGTATACGCACAAAATCTGCTAAGAAATGGAATTTAAATAATCTATCACTTGAAAGAAAATCAAGGGCAATCATTTATTTTATACAGATTTATTACACACAGCCCCCACGGCCCCCTTTCTCGTGAGGGCCCGGAATGCTTAGCCAATGGAGACTTTGAATAAGTTTTATATATATTTTAATGGTTTATATATTAGTGGGTTAAACTAACACACTGTTATAAATTAATAAATGTTACCTACAATAAAAAAATGTTTTTCCTAGAAATAATATTTATGGCAAGACTAAATATATATATTTAATTAATTTATTTTATTTTAATAGATACATTCATGCATGTATTGCTTTAACAGTTCAAACCCTCAGGATAAAAGCCTCCAAAGAGTTCCACATATATTTTTGGCAATGGTCAACCAATCTCTTCGACAGGAAGCCTATAATTTCGTCTTGCCACGGAACGCAGGGGTGGCCTCTATTTTTGCGATTCAATATATAGGAAGGCAACGGAAATAGCACACGCGATATAGCGTACATAGGAAGGCCAGAAAGAACATACATTATTCATTAAAACAAACATGCTCATGACAAGTGATATGAATGAAATATGGTATTGAACACAATGTAACAAAAAAAAACAAATATAGGTATATAAACCTCTGTGGTGAAGTGTGGCAGGACCTGTATACTCTATGGTCTGTTAGTTCGATTCGCACTCAGTGGAATGATTATTTTAAACATTTTCATTTCTCCGCTCTGGTGACACGACCAGTGTCTCGAATTCGGGCGGAAAGTACAGAGCAGAGTGTTTTACCACTCTGCCTAATCCTCCGCCTACGCGGGAAAAAGAGTAAAGCTGCCAAAGGTTATATAAAATTAACATAACTTACTAAAAAGAAAATTTTTATGCTCAACAGTCATAAACAAATAAGAAATATTTGTTTATATATTTTATTTTATTTGAACTTATTTATATTATTTTAATAGTATTTGAACTTGGCTTGGCATAATAACTTAGAGCAAATGACAGGAACATCAACCATCTTGGATGCGCGGGAAACACAAAATTATTGAGAATAAAGAGGCCATCGCGTCGCAATGGCACAGCGTCAGCTGTAAACGCGATTGGTTGTGGGTTCAATTCCCGCTGGGAATTAACATATTTAGATAACTTTCATTGCTTAGATCTGGTAAGAACAAAGCGGGGATTTGAGTTCGGCCACTCATCGCGCAATGTTTTGAATTTATACGGGGCTATGAGAACGGGGTGTCTTGACGGTAGGTTACACTTGCCTATCCGGCTATGCGAGATTAAGCGTGAATCCATAGTATAATATAGATTTTTGTAGCTTCAAGGCAGATTGTCTAGATAAAGCATTTGTTCCATTCGTCTACAAATAACCGTTTTTTTTTTAATGATAAATCGCTAATCACTATAGCCTCATATTTACTCACAGATAGCATATAAAATACACTGACCAATAATTATACAATATCTGATGATAGATCATACATAATAATTTCATTTCATGTCAATGGATTATTTATAATTAAAACAACATTGTAAGCGTAGAATGGCCCTCGTCGCGCAGTGGTACAGCGTCTGACTTAAAACGCAATTGGTTGTGGGATCGATAACCACTCGGGGGAATGGTTATATTTAAAATAGTTTCATATCTCCGCTCTGGTACCTAAGATAAAGCGCGGCTGTTGAGTTCCGCCACTCAACACGCAATGTATCGAAAGGAAAGTTTCGGGCGGAAAGTGGAGATTAGAGAGTTTTGACTCTAGGTTCTCTCTGGGTAGTCTCTGGGTAGTCTCTGGGTAGTCAAATCTAATACGTTTCAAATTTTCTAATTGATACAGAGGTTCAACTGATATTTATGTCTTTATTTTTTTTTGCATTTGATATTAACCTGTAAAAGCTTTATTATAGCTTTACAGTAAACAATATAAGTGTTTTAAGTTAAACACATCGTTTTTATAAAACAGACTTTTTTCTTTTTAAATTAAATACTAGCGACCCGGTCGCTTCGCCTGCATACACTACACGCAATTTAACTTTTTCGCCCGCCCGCGTTTTCACTTCAATCACAAGCTTTGGTTAAATTTTATAATTAAAATTGTCGTAAGTTTTTTTATTTATACGACGATTGAAATGAAATAAACACTCAATGTTAAGGGAAGTTTACCAAAATGCAATAGTTAAAGCTGCATTTAAATCGGTTAAGCCGCTTCTGAGATTAGCGTGCACAAACACACAGACAAACAGAAAATTTAAAATAATTGCTTCGGATTCTATTATATTGATAAATGCACCCAATAATATATAACGAGGACGACGAGCGACGAACTGCGACCATTTCATAAAATCGTCGATTCTACTATATCACCACGACACATCCATAAAATTGTGAACTGCTATTCATTAAATAAATATAAAAAAACTTTCTCGTGCGCTAACGCACTCGCATTAAAGTTAGATTTAACCGGGAGTCGAAAACTGAGTGAGATTTGATTAGCCAGTAGCCATTTTGTATATTTAGTAACATTTATTTACCAGCTTGCAACTGGATGGACAGAGAGAACGAAGGATCAAAAACACTCAGCTCTCCACTTTTAGCCTGAAATCGAACCGGTACGCGTTAAATGGCGGTAGCTATTTAATTTCACGCTGTAGCCACAAAGGCTTCTAAGGAGGCTACTATTAAAACTATTGTATTTGATTATTTCTTACCAACGACACAGCTACTGCAGCTGCATAGGTGTATTTTTATTTGAAATATATAAAACCTTCGCTGATTTTTCCGTAACTTGTGACTATATGCGTAATCGAGATCCATCATAGTATGTAGAAATACTGTCGAATGTATATTAGGTTTTGTTGCTCATCATAAGGACTGGAGGCTATATATATGAATAAATATTACTAGAGCTCGTTTATATATTTACATAGATTTTGAAATTAAAAAACAATACTAGCACAGATAATTATAAATAAGTATGCACGTGTAAATTAAATAATAAAAATACAATTCTATTAACCAATATAAATCTAACTCTAACCGAGTTATAGATCTCAAAGTAATATAATTTACAAAACATTTACACGTATTTTATCATATTTTTAATATACAAATTAATTAACGATTGTAAAACAATTGAGTTGCATACCAATATGTCGCGCATCAATATATCTTAGAGGGCAGCACTTATTATTTCAGTTTTCAGCCTCAGTTACCGCCCGAGCCCGGGCCGAGGCAAACGTTCGAACAAATATCGATTATCTAAGTCCACCATTACAGAAAAAAACCACGCGAAAACTAAACATAGCTGAAATGTAATAGACAATGAATAAAATATGTTAAATACTACCTGAAAAATGTAATAAATGCGATATAGAGTGACGTTTTTGACTTTCATACCCCGGACGTGTTCAGGATCAGAGGGAGACGGCCGCGTGAAAGGATAGGATGATATAAATTGTTAGGTTTAATTAACTTTTTTTTTTAAATTGATTCGTTAAAATAATTGTGACAGTGAAAGGTTGTGTGATTATCATATAGATAATTTATACATTGTAAGTATTTTTTTATTATTTAAAAGCTAAGGCTGGCGCTTTTCATTCCTACATGATGTTTTATATTTATTTCATCTCTTCAATTGTGTTATTTATTTATTTTTTTATTTATTATTTATATATTTCTTTATTTATTATATATGAAAATAGCTATTATATTCTATAATTCTTAATAAAAACAACCAAAATAAAACAGGCAACGACGTGTCTGTAAAGTACTTGACTCTCGAGTTCAGCCAATGTTTATACCTAACTAATTATTATTCTATAAAATCTGTGCGATTTTTAACCTATTTATATATAATTGTTATTACGAAACGATATTTAAATAAGCTTACACGGAATGTCTCGCATTTTGGCGTAAATTAGAGATCAGAGTGTTTTGACACTTGGTTCTCTCTGCCAAGCAAGAAAAAGCGACAAGCTTTGAAAACAATAAGATTAATTTATTTCAAGTAATAAATAATAATAAATAAAAAAAAAACCACTACAATTCTACCGCCAATGTACACTAATATTATAATTGCGATAGTAACGCTGTCTGTCTTTGACGTCATCACGGTCAAACCGCTGTACCGATTGTGATAACATTTTAGATATATAGAGATACTTAAGGAGTCTTGGGCTACTTTTATCTCCCATTTTTTTAGTTTTTTCAGGCATTTCATTATTCATGAAACAGCTATTGGCGGGTCGGTAATATCAATATAAAGTAACAATATTGTTACAATGCCAAAGTGCCTACATCAAATATATATATATATATATATATATATTTTAACATTTTTAAAAGTGTTATTCGCACACTTAGGAAATTGAAAAAGACATATTTAGAAAACGTATAAAAATTTGAAGTTAAAATTTCAACTCATTTCTATACAATGTAACACAAATACTAAAACAATTTTGTTGCGTGTAGCAATTGAACAAACACCGTGCTTTAGAGTAATATATATACCTAAATGAGTTTATTTCAATTCGTAGTCGATTTTGTTTTACTTTACTTAAGTAGACTGTCAGTTTTCGGTAGTGTTCAGACTGTGCGTGATAATTGATTTATCTTTTTTTTTAGTATATACCCAAAATGATGACTAAAAGACCATTTAACATAGAATAGTTGATTTCAGCAATCGACAAAATATATATAGAACTTATATAAGACTTTATACTTTATAGAGATTTCGAAAACGTATAAAAATTTTAACGCAGTGGGATTTGAACTCGCGGCTCTTGCCTTAGTGCGAATAACACTTTAAAAAATTTAAAAATAAAATAGAACTTATATAATTTGTTGTTGTTAAACGTCATGAAATGCGTTTCTCTTATGTAATCATACGGAGCTAAAAATCTGTGCAATTTTCTATTGGTTTAAATTTAAAGAAATAGAAACAATATTATCAACAAATGTGAATAGTATAGGTATCTATACATGTATATATATATAATAGTAATGTCACTGATCGCTGTCTGTACATGGAAGATATATGAAAAAAATAACAATAAGTGCATTTATCAGTGTAATAGGACCCAAAACACAATGATATTGTTATTTTTTTTCTGTTTGTCTGTTTGTTTGTGCAGGCTTATCTGAGAAACGTCTCAACCGATATAAATGCATTTTTAACTATTGTATTGTGATTCCTTGTTATTAGTGGTTATTTCGTTTCTATCGGTTCATAACCCAAAAAGTTACAATAATTTGACCGGGCCAATAAACCTAATAGTTTAGTCATGTAGTTTACGCAGGCGAAGCCGTGAGCGGGTCGGTAGTTATTTATATATACCTAGTCTATATATATATACTTCAGCTTATGCTTTTTCTCACATAGTATGGTAGTCAGAGAGAATCTGGTGTCAAGACACTTTGTTCTCCACGGACCACCCGAAATCAAAACATTGCCTGCGCAAGTGGCGGAATTGAAAGTGTTTATAAGTGTTTTATCTTTGGTACTAGAGCGGTGAAAATTAAAATAATTTAAATACATCATTCCCCCGTTTGGTGATCGAACCCAAAACCATTATGTTGACAGTCATACTCTGTAAAAGCCCTTATTACGGAAAATCTTAAGATTGCCCAAGTTTAACTTATAATTTACCAATTTTAATAGTAAACGTCCGAACTGTGTCTAACCAACCAAGTTTTACCGAAGTTTCGAGCAGCTCGGACAGGCTCGCGGCTTCACCTATAGCTCTATCGTAATTCCTGGAATAACTAAAAGAAATAGGAGAAAAAAGGAACCTATGTTCATCCGAGACCCTTAAGTATCTCTATATAAAATTTCATCACAATCAGAACAGCTGTTTGGCCGTGATGACGTCACAGACAAACAAACAGTGTTACTTTCGTATTTATAATATTAGTATGGATTAGTATTATTAGTAATACTTTTATAAATTACAAAGCACCGCTCCGTCAGTGTCAAAAATATTGCATTTTGAGTGACGAAACTCTACGCCGAGCTCTGATTCAGAGAATAGATTTATTTTAGCACCCAATTGGCACTTGGCTGCTAAATCTGAATGTCGCCTTATAATTTATCTATGTTCTAGACTGAATATGTAATATAAATAGTCATGGAGGCCATCAAAATCAAAATCAAAATATTCTTCTTATTAGAATCGTCAATTAACATAAAATGTCAGTATTGTCAGTCCTATCGGCAGCTACCACCGGCTCGGAAGGCAGTTCTGTTGAGAAAAACCGGCGAGAAATTCAACAGTTGCTCTTTTCAAATTAGATAAGTAGCCTCCCGAGTTAGCATCAAAGCCATCACAGCGCAGTGGTCTTCCACTGCGCCTGACTTGGTTGGTAGTGGGTTCGATTCTCACTTGGTGGTATGGTTATATTTAAAATATCTTAATTTCTCCGCTCTGGTTGGTACGTAAGACAAAGAGAGGTGTTGAGTTCTCGCCACTAAATACGTATGTGAATAACGGAAAGTTTTGACACTTGGTTCTTTTTGACTACCGTGGTATGAGGGAAAACGCTTGAAGTCTGAACAAAAAAAATTGTTATGTTCAACTTGTGAATTATGACCTAATTCTAGTGAAAAATACTTATAGGTGAACTAGTGATAAATTATGATATATACGATAAAGTTATATATATTTACTTATAGAGGTCTGTTAACGTCATTGGTTGGTGGTTTCGATTCCTATTCGGAGAAATTATTATGTTTTTAACTATTAGTACGATAAAACGCGGCGTTAAGTTACAGTGCCCAACAAACAGTGCCTGTTTAATGGGCAGTAAGTGGAGAACTAAGTCTCTTGACACTAGGTTCTCTCCGCCTACTACCTGCCTACCTGAAAAGTAGGTATAAAATGCAATTATATTTATAACATTTTTTTAAAGTGTTAAGCACACACTTAGGAAATTGAAAAACATATTTTTGGAAAACGTATAAAAATTGAACGCAGTGGGATTCAAACCCACGCCTCTTATTTTCGTTGTTAGCAAATTAATTTTGTTGTTAGCTAAAAAAAATATGTCTAAATATCTCTACACAGATGCTAACAACAAAAATAAGTTATAATAAGCGTATAAGAATTTCGACGCAGCCGGATGTAGAAAGCATGGCTTAGCGGTCAGAGCGCTTGGACGGTTTCCAAGAAGCGCGGGGTCCAAGAAACCCAGTGTCATGACTCTCCGTTCCCCATTTCACATCCAAATTCGAGACATTTTGTGGTGAGCGGCGTAACTCAACGTCGCGTTTAGTCTTAAGTCTTTAAAGAGCAGGAAAATTAAAATAATTTAAATTTAATGATACCCCCGAGTGGGGATCGAACCCACAACCTTTACGTTTACTGTCAGACGCTGCCCCACTGAGACACGATGGCCTCGTATTTATTTAAATAGTTGAATCGATGTTGTAAATTGGTTCAATTTGTCACAACAATACGGAAGCGTTTTATTTTTGTCAATTAGGTGGCGTGATTTTTCTGGTATTTATTTGACGATTCTATTAATTATATATATTTTCTATTACTGTTTTGTTGAGATTAGAATCTCTTGGGTCCAGAAGGGCCTTTGGGGTCCGTTGCTGTGGTAAGCTTGCGGGGACACAGGTTCAAGACGGGACTTGTGCCCCCGGCCCCCTAAAGACGGAAAATGAGATAATGATTCGTTTTACTGTGGCGTTTGTGGCGTTGCGTGATACTAAAATATTGCGCAACTAATAGTTTTTAATATTTCCAGTGTTTTTATATGATTATTAGAATGTAGGTTTATGTGAAAATATATGATATATATTTATATATGTACTAACGATCCATAGCGTCCGTTCGTAGAGAACTATAGCTGTCTTGTATTTACGGCTGCTTTTCGTTTTCGTAAAATAATGAAATTCATGGAAAAACAAGTGGCAGAAACAAACAAACAAATACACGGACAAACAGGAAAGAAAGTTAAAAATTTTGAGTTCTATTATATTGATATATATATAAATATATATATAATATTTTTTTTCCATATATCATCCATGTACGTCTGTACATGGATGATATATGGAAAGCGATCAGTTACATTTTTACTATATGTATAGATAATATCTCGTATATAGTATTTCATAAGTACCCATTTTGTATATATATAGAGTATAGTATATATAATTATTTATTTATTTAATTTTTCTATATAATTATATTTTTTTAATGCACTACGAAGGATCTCATTTAAATGTTTATTGTTTTACGTTGCCTGTAAGAGAATCTATGGAATATATATATAGATAAAAGAGAATATATATAATGGAATATTAGTATTCCGTGCTACTATTAATTATATTGTATTCTTTTTATCTATTTTATTATTATTATTGGGTTCAGGGATGGCCCACAGTGTCACACGCTCCTGAGGTGCCTTGCGTTTTCCAGCATTTTCTAGCGGCAATAAAAATGGTGCCTTTTGCCACATATCAGGTTAGTCAGGGAGAACCGAGTCACGAAGAACGTTGCGTGTTGATTGGCGGAACTCAAAGCCGCGCTTTTTAATTTTTCTACTTACCTACGATGAAATGGTATAATGCATTATAAGTCTATCAAGGCTCAGCAAGCCTCCACAAGCTCCCAATGTGTAAAAACGTCGCAAGCACCTGCAGCAAGATTTGATTGGTGTTCAAAGATCGATTCGGCTCGACTGGCCCGAGTTGGATTTAAACATTTGCAAGCTAAGTCGAACAGCTCGTTCGTATACACTGGTGTGCTTGTGAACGCTTGTTTGCCCTTGCCAAGCGTCTTAATGCACCGTAACAAATGTTGCCTTCGGCCTCCGATTTACTTGCCAAATAATGGTAATCAGTCTACATGGTATAGAGGCCACCCTGTCGCAGTGCGACGGCGTCTCACCGCAAACGCGATTGGTGGTAGGTTCGATTCCCACTCTGGTTTAATTTCTTCCGTTTGCAAACAAGACAAAGCCACCAAACTTTATCACTCAACACTCAGTGTCTCGAGTTCAGACGGAAAGTAGAGAACGGAGTGTCTTGAAACTAGGTTCTCTCGGCTTCTTTTTTTTTTCTTTTTAAGAGTTATTTTAGGCTAACATTTTAATGTCCATGTTAGTACGAGCGTCAGCCACCAGAGACTATTCAGTGCGGTTTTTAATTAGTTTCAAGTTATATAACTAAACAGCGAATTACCTTATAACATTTGCACTAACATAAGTGCTTATTTTTTTTTAGCATTTTTTAAAATGTTATTCGCACACTTAGGAAATTGAAAAATCATATTTAGAAAACTTTTTTTTTTTATTTAAAAATGTTAAAAAAATGTATATTTATTAAATAGCATTCTCTCTTGCCAAATGATTGTTTGTATTTATTTGCTTGTAAAAATCTCTCTACAGAGATGCTAACAACAAATATAAGTTGTAATAAGCGTATAAGAATTTGTGAGTTTTGAAATGAAACTATTTTAACCGGATTAATCGCGTATAATTTTGGTACTCGAAAATACATTTTAGAAACCCGACGTTTCGAAAACTACACGTATATACTATATATATATATATTTCGAATACTATATATATTTATATATATATAAGTATTCGTATAAAGTATATATATGTAGTATTGAGTTTGGTTCTAAGCCTTTATTCTCATATATTAGTGATAATCGTATAGAATTGAGAGTAAAGTGTGTATATAGCTCTGTAACCGTAACCGAATCCGGTATAAAAACTTCGGATAATTTCGGATATGAGTGATATTACACTGTAATTATTCTAATATGTATACCAAGAGGGTAGTTGGATGTTGATTTTATTAGTAAAGTTGTGAAGTAAGTAGTATATATATCGGTTTTGGTTTATAACAAGATATGATACAATGTGAGGGAATGCTATTACTATATATAGTAATAGTGATAGAAATTGTGTTATATATTAAAAATATAGGTCTAAATCTTATTAATCGCATAGCAGGTTGGGTAGAAAAAACCCAAGGCAAGTGACACGTTCTCGACTTTCCGTCCGAAAGTTCCGTTGTGTTGCCAGAGAGGGTAGTTGAAAATAATTTAAATATAATCATTATGCAATCTTCTTCTACTTGGCATTAATACCGGCCTAACCAGGGTCTGCCATCCAACTCTATCTCCTCCACTTTGCACGATCTTTGACATCCACAGTGGTTAGTCCATTGGCTCTCATAACCTGCTTCGCGACATCCAGCCATCGCTGCCTCGGCCGTCCAAGGGCGTCCGTCCCAATATGAGAAACGAACCAATATAGACTGCGTTTGCTGTCAGATGTTGTCCCATTTCGCTTATATAATATAATATAATATAATATAATAATACTATTTTGTTATAAAAACATACTTGAAAAACATATTGCACACTTTCCATGTATTCGACAAGCACATTGCGTATTTAACGAGTCAACAGGGTTACTAGTATTTAAAAACATCAATATTCCCTGAGCGAGAATCGAACTCGCATCTAAAGCTTTGGCTTCCACTGACACTGACACTTCAGATGTTCGTAGTTTTCAATACGATTTTACTTTAAGACTATTTTAAGGTCTTTATGAGAGAAAAGTAAAAGAGGTGCAGTGTGAGAGCATCTGCATCATAAGCGATATGATTGTTGATTCGATTCCCGCTTCGGTGAATGATTAAATTTAAATTATTTAGTGAGTAGACAATGAGCAGCCTTGAGCTACGCTACTCCACGCCATTTGGATTCTAGGGGAAAGTGAAGAACAGTTTCTTGACATTAGGTTCTAGCGGCCTACCTCAAAAAATGAAAGTAAATCATTTTAAATCACAGATGAAACCGGGTGGTCTCATTATACGTTATTTGGACAACGATAGTACGTTAATAGGTTGTATTGTTTGGAAGGTAGCCATTATTTCCTGACTTAGGTTCAGAATTGAGGTCATGTGAGAAATTAAACATTCAGTGACCTACATTAGTTTAAAATTAGTGGCTGAACTTTGAGGAAGCAATTTTGTTTGACTTACCTATATATTTCTTATTCTCTTATACTGTCTTTTAAAAATATTTTTATTAAAACAGCATATTTAGAGAACGCATTAAAATTATAACGAAGCGGGATTTGAACCCGTGCCTCTTGTAAAACGTTCAAGCGCACTGCCCGTTAAGCCATGCGTTCTACATCCGGCTACGTCGCAATTCTTATACGCTTATGACAACTTAAATTTGTTAAAAAAAACAGGGAGACCACTCGCTCTATTTGATATCGCTCCTGCTGTGACAAGATTAAGAAATGTTGCTCAATTACCTAAAAATTCTGGGCTCTACATACAATTTTTATACGTTTTCTAAATATGTATTTTTCAATTTCCTAAGTGTGCGATTAAAACTTTAAAAAAAAAATATATATATATATATAATAGCATTCTCTCTTGCCAAACGATTGTCCGTAGAATAATCTTAGCAGCTAAAGGTAGCAGAAATTTGTAAAAATCTCTCTACACAGATGCTAACAACAAATATAAGTTGTAATAAGCGTATAAGAATTTCGACGTAGCCGGATGTAAACCGCATGGCTTAGCGGTCAGAGCGCTTGAACGGTATTCAAGAGGCGCGGGTTCAAATCCCGTTGCGTTCTAATTTTTATTCGTTTTCTAAATATGTCTATCTCTACATACAGATTAATCTATGATAGAATATTCATAATATTTTGTTAGGTCAGGTGTCATTTGCGAGTAAACTAGACGATATTCATTCGGTCTTCACTCGTTTACTAACGAGCTTGCGAACTATGGAGCGACAAATTGGGGATCACGTTTCCGCAACTCAACGCCGCGCTCAATCTTAGGTACCAGGAGTGGAGAAGTTAAATTATTTTAAATATAAAATCGAATCCACAACCTATTACAAAAACGTTTATAGTCAGATGCTGTCCTACTGCGTCACTATGTATTGTGTATATTATAATGAAATACAATTTAGATATTTCCCAAATATTTTAAGTTAAGTTCGATTTAAACACTTAGGAACAGACAATTCTTGGCAAGCAATTGTTCTTAATCAATCTTTGAGTAGCCAATACAAATATGGTTTTTATGCATGCCCTTGGTTCTAGCTAGAGTGGAACTTAAGATATGCAACTGTCACTTATAACTTGGTAATAGTATATTCGGCTATGCGGGAAAAAGCTTGTACAGCTACAGTCTAGTGGAGAGTATAAAACGTAGAGATTTGCTACTAATTTCATAATATTGCTTCTTTGCAATGACAATCAAATGGATCCCCTTTTTGATATTTAAAACCACGGTGGTCAGTTTTACCTTATATAAAAAAGCTGTATATTTTATGGGAACGATTGAAAAATACCGCGGTCTAGAAAACCAAGCAACAAAAAACTGTTTTAACGAGATGTCTCGTTGTCTTCGCAAAGAAGCGATATGTAGAACATAAAACAAAAATCTCGGATCATATTCTTTTCTTAAAAAAAATGAACATATATATATATATAAGACTTACTTATCATCCAACCCGTTACAAATCCATCAGTTTTCTGATAACTTAAAAGTTAATCGCCCAACGAGAACTTGCCACCAACTCTCAAAGTGAGGAAGTCAAATTAAAAACTCTTTTGCTATCCAAAAAGTTTTTCATTAAAAGAGCAGGCAAGACCAAGCGATGAGTGTAGCTTGTTTTCGCTGAACAATACGTAAGTACCCTCGAGACGGCGACAATCGTTCGGCAAGTTTCTACCTTTGTGTAACAAGTTGCTCGAAATGGCTTAGTCAATGTCCGATCTGGACATAATTCTGTATTTCTTAGCTTATACAGCACAATCTGGTCTGTGTCCTTTAAGTTTTTCATGTAAATATTTATAGCGGCGTTGGCATTTGTTTCTTTAATGAATTAAATAAGTTTATTGTTGTTTATTGAGAACAGTCATTTTGTTTTTGGTTAAATATTTAATATTACATTTTAAATATTGTCACATTTATTTATATACTTACTAGCGACTCGCTCGCGGCTTCGCCTGCGTAAATTACACGACAGAACTGTTTCATTTTTGTCCCCCCCACCTCACGTTCTCACTTAAATCACAAAGTTTGCTTAAAATTTATTATAAAAATTTAAATGTTTGGAACTTGTTCATTTAAGAATTGATTAAAATGAAATACACACACATAATAAATGTTAATAGAAGTTTATCAAAATACAATAGTCATAACTGCATTGAAGTCGGTTAAGCCGTTTCTGAGATTAACGTGCACAAACACACAGACAGACAAACAGATAATAAAATTTGTTTTTTTTAGTAGTTTTGGGTTCTACTATTGATAAATGCCCCTAATAATATTTTTGCTCATATATCTTCCATGTACAGACAGCGATCAGTTACATTCTTATTATATGTATAGATATATATATATATATATATATATATAATTTGTCTCGTAAGATTTTCTTACATCAATTTACAGAAACATACGGCTTACAAAGATATGTTTAACCATATTTTTTTTAACATTTTTTGAAGTGTTATTCGCACACTAAGGAAATTGAAAAATACATATTTAGAAAACGTATAAAAATATGAACGCCGCGGGATTTGAACCCGCGCCTCTTGAAAACCGTTCAAGAGGTTTTTGAACATAGAGAGGCTTGAACAGTTTTCAAGAGGCGCGGATTCAAATCCCGCTGCGTTCAAATTTTTATACGTTTTCTAAATATGTCTTTTTCAATGTTAAACCATATTAAAATTTATTTATCACATATTTTTTGGGTATATTAAAAAACTCTAGCACAATCTTCTACCGCGTCAAAGTAAGTAGAAAAGTGCTTTACTTTTTCAAAAGGTGTGCCGTATAAAGTGCTAAAAAAGCTGAAATTATTTTTCTAGCCTGAAATTATGTTTATTATATTCTAGAGCCCATCTTGGCACTGTACGACAACATCTGCACTGCAATGTACATCGGACCTGTTCCTCTATTTGAGGCTTTCCACAATTCGTCGTGCCTTTATTGTTTTAGTATATTCGAGTTAATATGAAATAAAATACCAAACTGATGCATACACGATTAATGTACGATCACAACTGCCTTGCAACATAAATCTTCCTATACCCTAGCCGGATGTTGAACGCATGGCTCAGCGGTCAGAGCGCTTGGACGGTGTTCAAGAGGAGCGAGTTCAATTTTTTATACGTTTTCTAAAAATATGCTGTTCAAGTTCCTTAGTGTGTGAAAATGACACTAAACAGTTAAAAACAAATAGATATAATATTCATATAATAAAATTAGTAACGATATGTGTCTGTACATGAGAAATATATGTGAAAAAATATTATTCGAGCCATTGATCAATGAACCCAAAATCCAAACCATATAGAACCCCCAAAACAATTCTTTTTTTCTGTTTGTCCGTGCGTTCGTGCCCGCTAATCTCACAAACAGCTCAACTGATTTAAATGCAATGTAGACTATTGTATTTTGATAAACGAAAAAACGAAATTCATGCAAAATAACTGTTTTATTAAATTGGCTCGAAACTTTAATCAATTCACTGTATGGATATTGTCTGTAAATGATAATTATATTCATATTTCGACAATATTATAAATTTAAACAAAGACTAACTTTGGTTTAAGTGAAAACGGTGAGTGGAGGAAAAGCGAAATAGTTATAGCCGTGAAGTTTACGCAGGCAAGGCCGCAAGCGGGTCGGCAGTATATAACACAAATAGACATAAATACTATAGCATGGAAATTTAAATATTTTGAATAATTACCTAAATCGGGTTTATGCCAACTACGCCAGAACGTCCTTACTAAATTTTAGGTTTTAACAAATGTTTTAATATGTATTTAGAAAACATATAGAAAATTACCTAGCTTAGTCATAAGTTGTACGTATGGCTTAGCGGTCAGCCCGCTTGGACAGTTTTCTAGAGGCTCGGGTTCGAGTCTCGCTTTGTTCAATTTTTAAAAGATTAAAAGTATCTTTAGGTTTCGCCAAAATCAATATATTTTTAAAAAAGGTTTCAATCTATACATATAATAAAAATGTAACTGATCGCTGTCCGTACATGGAAAATATATATATAAAAAAACATTATTAGGGACATTATTACAATAGAACCCAAAACAATTATTTTTAATTTTATTTTCTGTTTGTCTGTTTGCGTGTGCACGCTTATCTCAGAAACGGCTTAACCGATTTAAATCCAGTTTTGACTGTTTATTTTGATTATTGTATTATAGTAAACTTCCCTTAACATTTAGTGTGTATTTACATACATTTCAATCGGTTCATAAACAAAAAAGTTACAACCGGGCGGGCGAAAAAACTAATTAGTTTAGTCATGTAGTTTACGCAAGCGAAGCCGCGTGCAAGTCGCTTGTATTAAATAAACTTTCACAAATTGGGTAACTTTGTACAACATGCATGTTACAATGTTAGTTATAAACTACTAGAGAAGTTTCAACGTTCGATGTTTGCGATATAAGCGAGTTCGTACGTTTTTAATTTGAAATGAAGTATGCCTGTTTGAAGTATATGTCATTGGGGCGCAGTGGTACAAATTTATATTTGCTAGAGGGTCCGTTGATGTGTAAAATACACGTTGCATAGTAACGTGTAGAAAAAGCTTTGGATTCTTTTGTTAGGAAAATGTGTTCTATGTAATTGTGTTTCGTTTCTCAGCCTATCGACGCCTATCTCATTACTGGATATAGACCTCCGCCAAGGATCTCCACGACGATTGGTCCTGCGCTTCCCGCATCCAGCGGCATCCGGCGGCCTAGACCGTCGTCGGTCCACTTGGTAGGGGGCTTGCTCACTGAACGTCATCCGGTTGAAATCGTGTATTACAATGCATTAATATATATAAAATACATATATTGTATGAGGTACACGTTGTGAAGGCAACTGTGTTTCGCATTAGGTAATGAGGAGCTCCGGCAGCCAACCTCCAAATCTCTAAATCCTTTCCAGAACATGACAGAGGGGAGCATCTCCAATGCTGGAGAACCCCTCCCTGAATCCATAAACGCAGGCCGCTCGTCCAATCCACCTTAAAGGCCATACCATTTGAAAGGCCATACCATCAGGTGACCCAAACGCTTGTTTGTCTGTCTATTGAATTAAAAAACCATTGCACCACGCTGTGTTTAAGAAAACACGTTAAAGATTTAAACAAACTTAAATATTGCTGAAAAGCGAAATTGCTGATTCTTAGTTGCTGGTTCTCTTATTTCTTTTACTTCAGACGACATTTACATGTCCATACTAATATTGTAAATGCGACAGTAATTGTTTTTGTATTTCTGTCTGTGACGTCATCACATTATCGAAACAGCTGAATCGATTGTAATGAAATTTTTGTCTCATTTCATGGGTCTTGAGGTGTACATAGGTTACTCTTTTTCTCCTATTTTTCACGCTGACGAAGCCGCGTGCGGGTCGCTTCTAATAATATAAATAAACGTTAAAAAAACATATTTAGAAAACGTATAAAAAAAATTATTATATTTTTTTTATTACTTCAACGGTTTTTAAGAGGCGCGAGTTCAAATTTTTATACGTTTTCTAAATATATATTTTTCAATTTCCTTAGAGTGCGAATAATACTTTAAAAAATGTTAAAAAAATATAAATCAACGTTTATTACCAAAAAGGAGATTTTACAATTTTTTTTGATACATCTGATGGTATTCCTGTTAAAAAAGTATTACAGCTTTGTAATAATTATAAACGCAAGTGATATAAGGGGTAAGGTAATAAGTTAGTTCATTTCCGACTCGAGGAAATGATTTTATTAAAAGCAGGGTTGAGTTCCGCCATGTTTTCGGGCTGTGATTTAGGGCGGAAACGGAAGAACAGGTCTGTTTTGAGTAAAGGCTGAAAATATATATATATACTATAATATATATACTATATAAAAAATCAAGAAATTGAAGAAAATGAATTTGTTTGCAGAAACACTGAAATATCTTATATGAAGAAATGAATTTTAAAGTTTTTAAATATAATTTTACAAAATATTTATACTACTTTTTTCCATTTTATTTACACCAAGTGGGGTGAACCAGAAAATTGCACTCAGTTATTCATAGCTGCATCTTTTACAATTTTGTAAAGGTACCTTTAGAATTACGCATAATGGTTGGTTTTCTTTTTTTTTACTATTTATAAAATATAAACAAAGATAGCTTTACGCCTTTTCACGTATAACATAGTTGGCTGATTATATTTTAAAGTGAGTAAATCCTTTACGGATACCTGATTTGGGACTCGGACGCGGTTATGTAGGAATCCGGACCGGCAGATGTAGGCCGTCCGTTTACCCACTCCTCAACCTCACAGTGCTCCTCCTCCACCGCCACTGGCCACGGCCACAGAGAACGTTGTGGCTTCGCTCTCGTCCCGCAAGGGGCGAGGGGAAATGGTTCCAGGGCGGAGCCCTCTGTCCATGGGGTTCATCTCTGTCCTTGTCCATGTCCTTGGGGAGGCCCACTAGGGCCTGGAAATGGCTATCTTCCCGTGAGGGATGGGTATAGGAGTGAGATAAAATGAGCCGTGTGCTGCCCGGGCGATCAACCCAGCCAGGTGAGACCCTCGATTACTACAATATTCCGTGAATTTTTTTTTTTTTTTTTTTTTCGACATTGTTACTATGCTGTTGACCTTATTGGTCTTGACAGCGACACCGGGGGGGTGAGGGAAGAGGGTGCTCATTCCCTGCGAAGTACAAGCATGTGTGGCTGCTTGAGAAAAGGGGTCAACGATCGCAAGGGCGCCCCCTTCGGGGCAAGGACCTCGGCTTGCGTCGTTGAGCGGGCGGGGGAGGGGGATTCCGTGAACCCTAGCGGTCCGCTTAAATACCTCACACCGTGTTGAGTGGAGGATTGCGGTTTGACTTACCAAAGAAGGCGCAAGGTAATACAATCGTTCCTCGATTAGGGATCGAACCCACAACCATCGCGCTTACAGTCAGTAGTCCCACTGCGCCAGGATACCATCAAATTTCAACGATTTTTAGTTTTCAATGATTAGCTTATCATACTTAATAACTGTTTTTCAAGTGTATTTACTTATTTCTTATAGTTTGTTAGTCTTTTAATGTTTTTCATCAGATTTTCTAGGTATTTAATTTTTGAATAACTTTTGCTAAGGTGACATTTTATTATAGATTCCATTTCAATCAAAATATTTGTAAGAAATGTATATATATTTCCGAAAGTATATGAAACATCTTCGTTATATGTAATTACCAGAAAATGTATGCAATATTGGCTTCACTTACTAAATGTGTGAAATGAAGATGATATTGTAGAATTATTCATCCATATGGTTTTTAATAGACTCTCTACAATAGGTTTTTTGACTAAAATAACTATCCTAAAAAGCTGTAGGTTTTTCTATTCAGCCTAGGTTAGGTTAAATTTGTTTTTAATGTTTCTGTAAAGTGTTCACAAAATTATGATATGAAAAACCATTTGTAGAAAACGTATAACAAACTCAAATTTTAATTAATTAGTTATAAATTTCATAAATTTTTCAAATGACTTATATTATATTAAGATTTACAATTTCCTCTATGTTTTACAAGGTGTTTTTTTTTGCTGTAACGTTTGTGTATTAATTAAAGTCAATATCAAAATATTCTTTATTCAAATAGGCTGTTAGAAGCATTTTCGAATTGTCAATTGACATAAAATGTCAGTACTGTCAGTCCTAGCGGCAGCTACCACCGGCCGGAATGTAGTTCTGTTGAAAAGAGCCAGCGAGAAACTCTATTCATTAATTCATTAATTCAAATCTATGCAGCGCAATTTGTTTGTATAAAATATTCAGAATACATTTTGAAATGAAACTATAATTAATCGCGTTTATTATTGGTATTCAAAAATACCTTTTTGGAAACCGGACGTTTCGGACACTTGACAGTAGTCCGTGGTCACACTCGCGTGTAGACTGAGTAAGCTTCGTCTGTCAGTTGATACAATTATTATATCACACTTAACTTAGTCTGAAAAAAGTTTCAATGTGTAGTAATCGCGAATAACAAATGTCTTATTATAAAATAATAAATTTGAACGCAGCGAGACTCAAACCTGCGCCTCTTGGAAACCGTCCAAGCTCTATTTAGCTACGTCGAAATTCTTATACGCTTGTAATAATTTATTTTTGTTGTTAGTATTTCCGTTGATAGAGATCTTTGTTGTTTTTATGGTTAGACTTTTTCATATTATATATGTTCAATATATAGATTTATAGATTGATAGAAAGTCTTATAAATGAAATTGAATTTTTAAATTAATTTTATTATTTATCTGAGGCCATCTGACTGTGAATTACAGTGAGTGCTCTGAGAATAGAGTGTCTTGACACTAGGTTTTTTCTTGCTATCATTTCCGGTAACATATACCTGGAATAAACTAGGATGGATCATTTCAGTAACATATATATAAACTTTTACTTTTTTCACTATTAGCAGCACTCAGCAGTACCACACGCAGGCTAATTCGAACCTTGTGCAATTTGAATAGAGCCTAGTTTTGTGTGAGAAAGTGTTGAATGTAAACTTTGTTTCGCTGTTTCAGAATAGGTCGTTTCTCTCTCTGGGGCTAAGATATAGTTATTTAATTCATTCGAGAGAACCTGGTGTCAAGACACCCACCCACTCCACTCCGTTCTCCACTTTCGGTCCGAAATCGAGACATTGCGTGTTGAGTGGCGGGACTAAACGTCGCGTTTTGTCTTACCAAAGCGGAGAAAGGAAAATAATTGGGGATCGAATTCACGATCAATCGCTTTCGCAGTCACACTGCTATACAATGTAATAAGTTTTTCTAATTTCTCTAAAGATTATTCTGAAAACATATTCAAAAAACCTTTTGCCCGGGAATCGAATCTAATCTAACCTAAACACCGCATGTACTCTCCACTGCACCCACAAAAATTAACAGTTGAACAGCCAGCCTCGCTTGGCGACCTGCCAAGTAGGCAATCACACTTGGAACAAAAATGGCCTCTCGACTTGTATCGGAGAACGATATCACCAATTAACAACCGTTTACAAGTCTGTATGCCATCGATTTTAATGGCTACAGCTGGCCTTTGAAATGTAATTTTCGCTTTAAAATATCTGTGGGAAATACGTCATTGGGAATTAATGTGTACACGAGAAGTGTCGGTTCGGTTCCCATTTGGGGGACCTGTTTTTTTAATCGATTTGGACAACGCGGGTGTTGGTTTCGCCTAGCCACACATAATATATGTAAAAGGAACAGTTAGCGGAGGCTTTTATTGCTTTTACCTATATTTAAGTACAGACTTAATATTAATACTTTTTTTTACGGCATCGTTAGAACCAAAGTATGATCATTGCGATGGCGAGACGATGGTAACTCATTTTAAACACGCTTTTAGTAGGTTCACTGTATCTATCTATCAATCAATCAATCATTGAATGTAAGAAAGTCTTGTTGCGATATTTTTACCGTTTTACGGTGGACGTAGTCTGTAGACTACTGTAGTGTTCCAAACGTCAGGTCTTCTTAAATGTATTTACTAATATAAAAATATACACCGGTATTAACCGGATTAATTCGATTGTAAATTGTTTTATTTGATTATTTGTAAAAAGCGTGAAAAACAAAGAAGTTATCACATCATATCAGCTGGTTCTTTGAAAATGTACCCGTGTGTCCGAATACGATGATAATACATTTTTTTTTTATAGAATTAACCGGACCAGAAAAATGTATCGATACTTAATTTGGTTAAGAGGAGTTTGGTTAGAGGTTTATAACCGTAAACATTTAATAATAATATATTTTCGTCTTTTTAAGCTTCTCTCGTTAAAAAGAGAGAGTCTAGTGTCAAAATACTCCGTCCGAAATCGAGATTGCGTGTTGAGTGGCGGGTATCAACGCCCTACTTTATTTTAGGTAGCAAAGCTGAGACTATTCTAAATATATGAATTTCTCAGAGTGAGAATTAAACTCACAACCAATCGTGTTTGCAGTCAGACGATATACTACTGCGCCACGGCGGCCTCGTCAATATATACATTTTATATCTTAATTTAACTGGTTTATATTTTCTTATATATACCCAATCTATTTTGAAAACATCGCATGTTACGTGGTGGAACCAAACGCCGCAATGAAGTATAGCTTCAAGGCAGGTACATCGCTAACTACAACACTCGAGTTCAAAAGTCAAAACCACTTTACTTCAAGAGCTTCCGCCGTGAAAAGGCATATAAAACTATGCTTTTTCTTTCATTTTGTAAATTTTTTTTTTTGCCTATTTCTTACTAACAAAGACTGTTTGTTTTTTATAATTTACGGTGCCATAATGTTGGAATAGTCTTTTTTTTGTTGCTGAATGTTTTTTTACAAATGCTTTTAGTTATTTATTGTACATTATTATGTTATTGGCGCCATAGTGGCGCAGCGGGACAGCGTCTACCGATCGTTTTCGCTTTGGTTCTCGCTTGGTGTATTTTTTATATTTAAAACTAGTCGTAGCCGTCAAGTTCTTTTGCGTGGACTGTAATCTTTACCTTTACCTTTTCTGTTCATTTTGGAATTTCGAGAATTTCCTCAAAAATTAAATGTCAAAATTGCGGGTTATATTACATTGATAAATGCAACCAATAATATTTTTCTTATATATCTTCCATGTACAGACAGCGACCAGGTACATTTCAATTATTTGTATAAATTTGGCCGGACTGGAATTCTTTCTCCTTCCTTAATATGTACAGAAGAAGCGAAAGCGGAAACGTGACTGGAATACCAATATTTTTTAATATAATATATCTCAACACATAATCGAACCCGTTACCAACCTTTCTAATTAGACATACTCGTACGCTAAATGTATAACAGATTCATATTTTTTTTAATAAAATCGTAACAAAGATTGCTTGGATGACGCAGCATTTACTTCAGTCGAGTAAGAGATGGGTGTGCAGATTACTTTCTATGAGCATCTCGACCAAGATAATCCATTTGACCCGGATGTAAGACTGTGTAATATATAGTCTTGACGAGAAATTATCAAAGGGCTGTACTGGTATTGACCACACGGTACGACAGCTTGGGGTTGGATTCCTTGAACATTACATGTTTAGCCAATAGCAAGATAAAGTGAGGTGTTCAGCATGTTCTCTGTTAATGGGCTCTTAGTTCCTCTCCAAGCTCCAAGCTCATCTCCATTAAAGATAATGGAGAGGAGCTTGGAGCAGTGCCTTGGATTTGCGGAATAAGTGAAGGTTCAGAGGTTTTAAAATGTGCATAAATACTCACCTGAACTGCCCCAAGCTCATCTCTCTAACTAACTAAATTTGTAACGATTCTACTAATGCCGCTATCAAAACCCGAGGCTGTCTCACGGCGCATACTGAGACTCAGAGGCATACTGAGAATTTAAATCTAAAACTATTTCTGTAAAGTTCGTTCGTTTAAACCATTATCGATGTATAAATATAAAAAAAAAGTAGCTTTACACTTCAATTTAGCGCCAACACATTACGAACGCCATGGCGGAAGTGTTACAGATAATATACATGTGATTGATGCCTTAGTCTGGTTACACACGCGAGGCGCAACGATTTTCATATTTTGGCAGCCAGTCAATATTTCAAATTCATTTAGTTAGTTCTAAATTTTAAATAAGAGTTCTTGTTAGTTTTATTTGGTATTTTAATAAATAATGTATTGAATATTTTTAAAGTGTTAATCGCACACTTGGGAAATTGAAAAAAGATTATTCTACGAACAATCGTTTGGCAAGAGAGCATGCTATTTATTAAATATTAAGATTCAGAGCGCTTGGACGGTTTCCAAGAGGCGCGGGTTCGAATCCCACTGTGTTAAAAATTTTATACGTTTTCTAAAAATATGTATTAAATAGTAATTTGAAATTGGATTATCGGCATTGATTTTCGACTTAGAAGCCAGACATTCCGTTCTTTACTCTCCGATCTAATTCGAGACATTGCGTGTTGAGTGAGTTAACTCAACCTCGCACTTCGTCTTAGATACCAGAGCGGAGAATTGAATCTATTTCAAATATAAATCATCCCCTCGAGTGTGTATCGAACTCACGACCAGTCGCATTACAGACAGGCGCTGTGCTGTAACAGTAATCTTAGTCCAGATGCTTATGTAAAAAGCAATACTGAGAACCAAGATTTCGAAATGGAAACAGGTTCAAATCCTTACATATAAGTTTTGGCTTAAAATAAAAACAGTCATAGGGACTGTCGCTAGACGAGAATAATACGCATAATTTTTATTAAACCTACAAATTTGAAATTTTGTGTGTCGAAATTAAAACTATCAAGTTTAATTTGATTTTTTCCTCTATTGGCGTTAAATTATATGCTACGATATACGACTATGCCGTGAGTTCTGTACTCGCGGCTAGTGTTTAGTGGAGAATAGTGGAGAACGGAGTGTCTTGACATTAGGTTGTCTCTGACTACCCTGCTATGCGGAACAAAGAGTGAAGCTGCAAAGCTTCAAATTTTAAGTTATTTACAGGTAGATTCAAAAAATGTATGTTATGGATCCTTTTGAGGACCAAGTAGAGACTATGTTTATGTGGCATAAGCCTAGTTTTAAATAATGGTCATAGAAAAAAAAAAAAAAAAAAAAACCATCAGGTGAACCGAACGCTCGTTTGACTTACATAAAAAAAAAACACTTTATAGCCCCACTTATGGGGTTTGTTTGGATTGTATCCCAGCACACACAAAGCAAAGGCAGCAACATCCCTGTAGCTCTTCTGGTGTTACATCTGGTCTTCTGGTCTTCTGGGTGGTGGGCGACGGCGGTAATTTACCATCAGGTGAACCGAACGCTCGTTTGACTTACATAAAAAAAAAACACTTTATAGCCCCACTTATGGGGTTTGTTTGGATTGTATCCCATCAATGTACTTCATGCTTTAATTGACATATGCTTTCACATTTGCTCATCCACACGTCTAAGGTTAGTTCCAATTGGTTTTAACTTACCTGTCAGCATACCTTTTAAATGTTTATTTAATTGTGGTTCGAGAATGTTCTAATTTTTGAATATGCCTCTGAAGCTTGGCTACTCCTTTATTATAGGCTCATAAAATAACGACGAAAACATTTTAAATGACTTTATTTTTAATCGAGGTATGGCATCATCTGATTTAAAAGTTGCTGTAGACAGAAATAACCTAGTGTTAAAACACTCTATTATCTGCTTTCCGTACGAATTCAAGACATTGCGTGTTGAGTGGTGGTACAAAAAGTCACGGGTACCAGAATGGGAAAAGGATTTTTTTTTAAGCCACGCGTTCTACATCCAACTACATCGAATTGCTTATACGCTTATTACAACTTATTTTCGTTTTTCTGTATTGTTTTTAAAAAAATATTTTTAGAAAATGAATAAAAATTTCAGCACAGCGGTATTCCAACCCGCGCTTCTTGGAAGCCGTCCACCGTCCGTTTTCTTGTTAGCATCTCCTTAGAGAATTTTTTACAAATTTCTGCTACCCAATGATTAGAATAATCATTGGGTAGCAGAAATAAACGAGTAATGTTTTATTTTATAATGCGTAAGGTAAAATGAAATGCGCGAAGATCAAATTTAAGTGTATTAGTCTGTCAGTGTATTTTAAAATATATTTGTACCCACGAGTGCGGGTCGAACTCACAACCATCGTTGACAGTGAGACGCAGTGCCACTGTGCCACAATGGCCTTATCATCTGATTTACATAAAAAAACGTGTAGAACCTTGGACTTGCACTTTGTCTGTTGTGTTATCAACTTGATTTATACAGTGTGTTTTAATTAATACACATGAATATTTAAATTTTTAATTTCAAGGTACTTTTGTAAGTAAAAATTTTTTTTCAGCTTCACGCTTTTTCCCGCACAGCAGGGTAGTCAGAGAGAACACAGTGTTAAAACACTCCGTTCTCCACTTTTATCTCGAATTGGAGTCATTGCATGTTCAGAGGCGGACATCAACGCCGCGCTTTGTTTTTTTTAATGAAAATAATAAAATTGTAATCATTCCCATGAGTGGTAACCGAACCCACACTGCGCCACTAAAAGCTATAAGGTTTCATTTATTTTTGTTTTCACACATTTTCGTATTTTATGTCCCTTGACAAAGAAAACCTAGCTATATTACTGTGTAATACTTTCCACCTCTTTCAGAATATTGCGTATTTGGTTGTGGAATTATCCTACTAATATTATAAACGCGAAAGTTTGTAAGGATGTTTGTTACTCTTTCACGTAAAAACTACTGTATGGATTTTAATGAAACTTTACAATAATATAGCTTATACATCAGAATAACACATAGGCTACAAGTTATAAAGACATTGTGTGAATTGACCAAAATATCAAGTAAATATCTTATGTTCAAGCCATTAAAGCCAAAATAGTGAACCATTGTAGTCAATAAATTAATATGGTAGTTAGATAGTTTGATCGCTTCTGGTAATCTATACATTATAATAAAAATGTAATTGATCTCCGTCTGTACATGGAAGATATGTCAAAAACATATTATACCCAAAATAATTATTTAAATTTTCTTTTCTGTTTGTTGGTTTCTGGTCGCTAACCTAAAGAACGGCTTAACCGATTTAAATGCCATTTTGACTATTGTATTATGGTAAGCTTCCCTTTACATTTAGAGCTTATTTCATTTCAATTTATAAAGATAAACAAACAAGTTAAAACTATTTAAATTGTAATTTAAGTAAAGTTTGTGTGAGAACGCGTGCGGGCTAAAAAAACTAAATAGTTTAGCCATATAGTTTACGCAGGCGAAGCCGCGAGCGGGTTGCTAGTTTTTATATATAAATGTGAGGATTTTCTGTCTGAAATGGACAAATAGAAATAAAAGGTAGAGAGAAGTCGTATGTAGAACGTATGGCGTAGCGGTCAGAGTACTTAGACGGTTTCCAAGAGGCTCGTGTTCGAATCCCGCTGCGTTAAAACTTTATTCGTCTTCTAAAAAAATATTTTTCATATCATAAGTATTATTTAAGGTGTATTATTTATATATATATAATTTAAAATGTGCTTTTTAGCACCTATACATTTATTTACCACATGACAGGTTGGCTATTGGAAAATGCTATTTTGTGTTAAGCACGCCTTTTGTGCATATTTGTTATTTGTGTGCACTAAAGGGTATATAAATAAATAAACAAATAAGTGTAATAATACCACTTTAAAATTACATACACAAAACACAAAAGTGATTTGTTTATATAACAATTCACTTTTGTCACAGTGAAGTCTTCGTGGCGATGTGGGGCAGCGTCTAACAGCAAACGATGGTTCTAGCCCATTCCCCCCAGCCCCCCTCAGGCGAATGATTTCACTCAAATTACTTTTATTTTCCTGCTATATTAAGACAAGGCGCTTGAGATCCGCCATTCAACTCGCAATATCTCGAATTCCGTGCCCATCCTGCTATACGGGAAAAAGCGATGCGAAAATATATTTATTTTCCACTGCGGTATTACTAACGTGTAACAAATCAATATTACCCTTTTTTGTGACCCTGGGAAATGCCTTTGCACAGACTGCATGTGTGTAGACCCTTGTGAGAACGGACGGTAGTGTGGGACTCACCGGCAAGTATACCTGACACTACCCATTAAAACCCAGCGGAAACTCTCTCCATACCGGCGAGACGTTGCAGGAACGCTCGTGCATATTACTACAACGCGTCGGTGGACAGCCCACCTATTGCGGGCCACCGTCGCCGTCAGGGTGCTCCGGGGTTCCTTCCAGAACACCCGCAGACTCGATGACTAGCAGGAGGATCACCATGACCTATCAATAATCAAACAAACTCAAACTAATCAATATTACTGTCTCAACACGTTATGTGCAATTTCTCATAGTTATCCAAGGCCCATTATTGCTATTATAATTAAATATTAACCAGTTAATACTTGAGGCCACGACTGTACACTGTGGTTTGACTATATACAAAATGGTGAAGGAATTTAGAGGCCATATTCGGACAATGGGATAGCGTCTGTCTGTAAACGTTGTATTATTATATCCATATCTATACATATAATAAAAATGTAACGGCTAAGCCGATTTAGATGCAGTTGAAAAATACCTTTAACCAAAGACAAAAAAAACCCCTTAACATTTAGTTTTTTTATGTAAAACAGTTGCAACCATTTAAATTATAAATTTAATTTAATTTAAATTTGTGGTTTAATTGTGAACGCGGGCGGGCGAAAAAATATATGAAATAGTTTAGTCGATGCGTGCGGGTAGCTAGTTTATAATGTTTTCATTTCTCCGCGCTGGTATCAGGTATCTAAGTCATAGCGGCGTTGAGTTCCGCCACTAAGCACACTGTGCCTCAATTTCGTACGAAACATCGATAACGGAATGTCTACACACTAGGTTCACTCTGACTATCCTGCAATGCGGGAAAAAGCGTGAAGCTGAAAAAAAAACTATACAAGCATCTGGCTGAGCACACGTTTATCTAGGCTTTTTAAACGTTTCCCTTCATTTATAAAACTAAATTTTCTTCATACATAAAAATATGAATATTTGTTTCGAGCAATTATAAAACTGAAGGCCGTGGGGTACAAAGTAAAATATTTTTCTACATAGCTGAGTTAGCTTAAGAACCCTAGTATCAAGACACTCAAATCACCACTTTATTGCACCATCAATTTGGCAGAACATTGTGTGTTGAATTGCGTAGTTCTTGAACGCGCTTTATCTTATGAGAGCAGTAAAATAAAATGAATTATTTTCAACATTTGCAACATTCAGCTGGATGTAGAACGCATGGCTTAGCGGTCAGAGAGCTTGAACAGTTTTCAAGAGGCGCGGGTACAAATCCCGCTGTTTTATACGTTTTCTAAATAAATGTGTTTCAATGAAATTAGTTTTAATATAATCATTACCCGAGTGGGGATTGAACCCACAACCATCACTTTTGCAGTCAGATTACACCACTCGGGCAATATTGGATATATCTACTGCCATATTCCTTTTGCCTACTGCTTACATACTCTCATTTTAGTATTCCTCATAAAAAAAACCGTACTGAATTTACAAAGGCCATATATTTTACGCACTCGATAGTGATTGTCGTAATTTTGTAACTACAGTAGTAGCACTGAAAGCTAAAACAGACGTATTTTATTTATGTTACAATGCACTTTGCTCCAGAATATAGGTTAAGTAATGTAGTAAATTTTGTATAAACATATTTGTTTGTTCAAAACTTGTTTAGCCACTGTGGCGCAGTGGGAGATACTTCGAAGTGTTTTTTTAGTCACTCTTGGAGTGTTGGGTTTAAATATATATCTTGAAATCATGGCGCAGTGTGACAGCGCCTGACTGTATACGTAAAGGCGGCCTTATCACCACAGGTGATCTTTTCCAGGCAACCCTTACCGAGAAAGAGACAAAGAATTAGGACGGTGTACAAATTGTATATATACTTTTTATTCAAATACTGATTACATTTCAATTATTTTCATTTTGCCTTCTCTGGTAACAAGACAAAGGGCGGCGGCAACTCAATACGAAATGTCTCGCAATGGAAATTGAAGTACGGAAGGTCTTGACACCAGATTCCTTCTGCAGTGTCGCTGAAGCTGTTTAAATAAATGTATTATATATTCCTTATTGCATTTAAAAAAAATACAATACAATTCATATTACAGAAATTAAGTTATCTCTTTCAGTGAAAAGCCCACCGTGGGCTTTTTTCTGAAAGAGATTTCTCCCATATTTTTTAACATTTTTTAAAGTGTTAATCAAACACTAACGAAATGGAAAAACACATATTTAGAAAACGTATAAAAATTATAACGCAGCGGGATTTGAAACCGCGCTTTCTAAATATGTCTTTTTTGAGATTTCTTCCAGCCAACCTATGGAAGTGGGTTAACCCACCCAGTGGGTTTAGGTTCTTTAAGAAGTAATTATAATATACTGACATTCTTTTGCATTTTCATTTGAAATTCAATGTTGCGGATGTAACGCCATTATGTGCTTTGAATATTCATATAACTTTACGGAGAACTTGTTGTCACCATTATATTACGTAAAGAAAAAACTTTGGGCGCCTTATTACGGAAATTACGCGGAAGTAGGTGTATTCAATTTAGCAAAGCTTAAGTAGAAAATTATTTGTTAATATTTTTTTTAAAGTCTTATTTGCACACTTAGGAAATTGAAAAGACATATTATAGACAAAGTATAAAAATTTGAACGCGTCTTGGAAACCTTTTAAGTAAAGTAATTGTTTTTATAATAATACATTAGAAATATAATAAACTAAAAATATATATTTACAGTCTTGTTTATGCGTCAACGGAGAATCGTATGAACAGAATCGAGAAATGTAAAAAATACATATGCCTTTGTCCTCGTCCGACTGTCATCAACCTCACACACATACACATACACGCCCCGTGGGGGTACTCGTGCTTTTGACTTGACCTCCCTCCAGTATTGTTGATACTGTGCTCTCGAAGGTAACCGAGGTCTCCCTCTAGGACTGTAACCGTTCACCTTAGCTTCATATATCTCTCTATATCCCTATATATCATTATGTTAGTATTTTTACAATTATACCGGATATCAAGTTTTGCCCGGATAACGGTATACCGATACCGGATTCAAGTCAAGATTTACAAAGTGTCATATATTTGTAACGATTTCTTACCTAGACGAATGTACGCGACGAGTGTGAGTTTTAAATTGAAGTGTTTGTAAGCTAAAGTTAAGTTCCACCTCGAAACACTTTGCCTTGATAGATATTCTACATATGCGCAAAAAGTGAGAAAATAATTTTCATATCGCTAGAGCTTGAGTTAATGTCACAAGTTGGATCGGACTGTACAGAACGGAGTGTCTTGACACTACTTTGCTGTGCGCTACAAAGCGTGGAAATGTTTTTTTTTTCATTACACTGAACTCTATTATCATTCTTAAATGATAAGTGTTATTCGCACACTAAGGAAATTGAAAAAGACATATTTAGAAAACGTATAAAAATTTGAACGCAGCGGGATTTGAACCCGCGCCTCTTGAACGGTTTTCAAAAGGCGCGGGTTCAAATCCCGCTGCGTTCACATTTTTATACGTTTTCTAAATGTCTTTTTCATTCTTAAATGAGTTGAAATTTGTGAATACCAGAAAACAAAAAATAATCTTCTCGTTTTAATAAAGCGAGCGAGCTTTCACGAAATAAAAAAACACTTCTATACATATATAAGTATATAAGTACATGTACATAAGTTCAAAAATACGTAAACACATTCTATTGTTTCGCTTTGTTTGTTTGTGTTTTCAAGAGCTCGACCATTCGTTTAATATTTATAACAAGTTGCTCAGGTCTCTACAAACTGAAACGCTTATGCCCACTCCCTTTATACCGGCCCTCTTATATTAAAGTCAACACTATTTTTAGACGCTACAGCTTTTTTAAGCTTGCATACACACACCTATATATATATATATATATATTTATTTGAACCTTTTTTTTTTACGTGAGGAAATCCTTTGCGGATACCCGCCCGATCGGGGACTCGGACGCGGTTATGTGGGACTCCGGACCGGCAGATATGGGCCGTCCGTTTACCCACAAAAACCTCACGGTGCTCCTCCTCCACCGCCACTGGCCGGGGCCACAGGGACTACAATCTTCCGTGAACCCCGACGGCATATATATTTGAACCTATGACCATTGCGTATATAAGCAATGCTAGTATACGCAATGGTCGTAGGTTCAAATTGCACAAATCAATTATATATAGTCCTCATCATCTATTGTCATCGAAATCTTCAAACACGCCCTCCGAGGGACTCTCATACTTTTTACGTAGTCGTCACTTCAGTATCATCGATACTGTGTTCTCGAAGATTAAACGAGGTCTTCACCTTACACGGAAGATTGTAGTCTCTGTGGCCCCGGCTAGTGGCGGTCGAGGAGGACGAGTGAGGTTTTAGTGGATATGTAAACGGCTTACATCTGCCAATCTGAAATCCAACATGGCGGCTCTATAACGGATATCCTTGCGACAAAAAGAAAACATCTTTCCACCTACCTCTCTTACGGCTACCTTTGCTTCATATATGTCTCGTACCATTCTTTAATCACTAATCCTCTAGACGCGCTTAAACCATCTTAGCCCGTTCTAAAATAATTAAATATTTTGATAAATTTAATATGTGGGATGAAGGAGACAAAGAACCATTTTAAATGGCGTTCCATGGGGGATGCATAGTGTTTAACAGTGGACGTCTTGTAAAATATTTTGTTATATTGAAAGTGACTTGGGGTATCACCCCGAACCGAATCGCTGTAAAAGTAATCGTAGGTTTGGTGCCAAATACGGTTGGTATTAGTCAAATGTACCGGGCAATTGATAGGTACAATGAAACCTCATTTGCTTGTGATAGAAAAACATCTGTATAGATTATATATCCGGAGATGAAGAAATCCATTCCGAAAGCAAAAGATTTTAGCTCGGGAATGAAGGTCCTGGAATCATGTCGCGTGTTTCAAAAGATGACTTAGGACTTTCAGCCTATAAGATATGCACTGGTGTTTATTTTTTAACTGGGAAATTAAAAAAGAATAATTTTCAAAGAATAGGATGGTAACATTCACACAACTACTTAAGCTGTACACAAAGCGAGGTCACAGATAATTTTTGTTTCTGAATGAGATTTTTTTTTAAATTGAGCAATATTTTAACAAACCAAATGACCGTATTTAATGTCTCGAATTCGGGCGAAAAAATGAAGAACGGAGTATCTTGACACTAGTTTCTTTCGACCTGCTATGCGTTGAAAGCTTGAAGCTATAAAAAAAACTATAGGAGAGACTAAGCGAATGAATGAATTCACAATTATCGCGATAGTAATACGTAATGCTTCTAATCATAACATATACTCACAAATGTATGTAGTTACATATTTGATTTTCAAATAAAAATAAAATATTTCTTAGTCTGATGAGACCGAGTAGCCACCAAAGATGCGGCGTAAAATTACGCCTAAACTCTTTAAAATGAAGAGAAAGTGGAGAACAGAGTGAATTATCTCTAGGTTTTCCGTCCGTGATGAAGAATGATGATGATGAATGATGATGATGAATGATGAATTAAGACTTTATAGGCTTTGAATGTACACTATAAATTTTATAACAAATTAAATATAAAATGTCAGTTCACTCATTCTACGTAAATGGTCGGCTGGCTGTAAAATGTTTTTCTATTAGCTGTATATGCTTGGCGTCCACTGAAAATATCGTTGTATAGTATAGCTATAAATAAATATCTGCGATTTAATATAAGAAAATAATATTGTAGACAAAATTTATTTACACTACTATGGGCTTTTTTTTAACATAGTTTTATTTTTGTTAATGAAGCGATATCCCGTGGACTCACATTGGTCCTTGGCTTTTTTTGCCTTGTGTACTCAATGTCGTACTGTAATCAACCAGGCCAGCACAATCTATCTCCTATGACGACATTTAAATTATTGCAGATGTAAAAGAAAATGTGATTGTAAAATTAGAATTCGTGTACTTTTGGCAAGAAATCGATATTAATTTTGCAAATATATAACATAATCTCAGTGTCTATTATCACTTATTTGTATGTTATATATTTGCAATAATTGTGCAAATATATAACATACGAATAAGTGATAATAAACACTGAGATCTCGTGTCCGTGACGAGATGGGATAAAGACATATTTAGAAAACGTATAAAAATTTGAACAAAGCGAGATTTGAACCAGCGCCTCTTGAAAACCGTTCAAGCGCTGTTCAAGCGTCCTAGCAATGGGATAAATTTACACTGGCAATGCATGGGGATAAAAAAGATTGATAAAGGCTGAGTTTTATTATGCCTAGAGCCTGTTCTTTGTCAAGACCTTGGCGTGAAGGCGGTGGACATGACCAAATCCAAGGATTCGTTTTCGAAAGGTAGTTTTTAGTATTTTCTCGCTATCCCGGTCGTCCTAAAAATGATATGATATGAGGTGTAGGTTATGGAAATATTGTATAATCATCAGATTCGGACACGTACGTGTGAAAATGTCCGACGATAAGAATAGAGCCAACATTTTCTTACATAGATAAATAGATTAAAAAAAGTAAAGCTAATATAACAAGTTCAAAATGAGATTGATGACCTTAGAACAGGTATTGGGCTGTTTACGCGGTTGTTGTGGGTTGAATCCCCACTAGGAGGAATTATTATATTGAAATTATTTTCATACCTCCGCTCCGGTAACAAGACAATGCGTAATTTCCACCACTCAACACACAATGTCTCGAATTCGGGCGGAAAGTGTAGAACGGAGTGTCTTGACAATAGGATCTCTCTGTCTACCCTGCTATGCGCAAAAAGGACAGGTATATCATGCATTTCTCGTACATTCTACGTTATCCTCCAGAGATGACTTTACAGATGTCAAAATATAAAGAAAAAGCGCTATTTCAGTGGACGACGAGCTTACATTCGGTCGCGAGCTTCGTTTTAATGTTGATATATAAGCTTTTTAATGTCACGTTGCATAACGTTTAGTGTTACAAAGGAAATAATGGTTTGGTTTTTATGTTATAAAACATTCAAATAAGCTTTTTATATCTTCATGTGTTCATTTATTTTGGGACGGTGCGCGGAGAACGGAGTGTCTTGACAGGTTCTCTCTGACTACCGTCGTGCTACGCGGAAAAAGCGTTAAGCCCTGAGAGATCTAGATCTAGGTAGAGAGAGTCTAGTGACAAGTTTCTCCGTCTTGATCAAGTGGATCGGAGAGATATCTGTACTACAATTATTAAGATCGTCCAAATGAAATATGAACATTTTCTTGAGAAATCTTCACGCGTAAAATACTTGTTTACTAATTTAATTTATTTCCAATGCATTTTTATGAAAAATAAACATAAAACATATAAATTTTCGCAAATAGAGATTTACAGGCATGTATTCTTTTTTAGCAACGCATCTCGCTTTTTCCTACATAGCACGGTAGTCAGAGAGAACCTAGTGTCAAGACACTCCGATCTCCATTTTTCACCCGAACTGGAGGCAATTTTGCGTGGCCCTTAACGCCGCGCTTTGTATTGCTCACCAGAGCGGAGAGATGAAAATAATTAGATTATAAATATTTCTCTGAGTAGAAATAGCACCCAAGACCAATCGCGACGCTGTCCCACTGCGCCACGATGGCCGAAATTCGGGGGATTGTTTCAGGGATAAAAATCACAGCTGTTAGAACCTGCCTTGTTGCAATGTCAATTTCAAGTTCAAATCTCACTGCAAGAAAAGTAGACAGTATGTGCCACTAACTTCTCATTTCCTCTTAAAATACAAGAGATGCTTGTAGAATACAAGTACAATAAAATTTTCATTTAAAATATATTTAAATATGAATTTCTTTTTAAATTTCGTTTGTCGCTTCCACAATGACTCTGTTTTAATTATGAAATGCACTTATCAAAAAAACTGAGCTTTTAAAGCTGCCTTTGTAATTAATACAGCTTTCAGTTACTCTTGGCTGTCTAGTTTTATTTTTTATAATATTTCTCTGAAATACTACAGATAATTAATAAATTATTTAACAACTTTTTTTCATGCTTTACGCTTCTGTCATAGGCAGAGTGCCCAATGTCAAGACTCCGTTCTCGACTTTCCACGTGAATCCGAAGTATGATGTGTGACTTGGCGGAACTCAACACCGCGTTCTGTTTTGTCACCAGAGCCGAGAAATTAAACTACTTATAATATAATCATGTCCCCTACTAGGAATCGAAATCATAACCAATCGTGTCTACAGCTAGACGCTTTCCTACGGCGCCTCAGTAGCCGCTTCAGTATTATTTTTATAGTGAAAATCAAAACCATCTATTTAATTATATGCTTTTTAAGAAAATTCTTAATTTTTTTTAGATTTATTTGTACTCAACTAACATTCAGGTAAAATATGACTGTTTTCACTCATTTCATAATATTTTCGTAGCATGAACTTGATACATTTTAATACAAGGTTCTTTTCTCTAATCTTTACTCAATAAAATTGTACAGCTGCTAAAAGAATAATTACAAAACACTAATATTATGAATTTGTAATAGAAAAAGCTGTCAGGTTTCGAAGTGTATGAATGTCTCAATTAACTATTGAAAATGGCAACCGTTCAAATAATCTATACGATTAAATTACTTAATTAATTGATAAACTTTATTCAAATTGAAGTTTTATTATAATTTTTTATACTCTACTTATCTAATATATTAGTAGTATTAGGAGGGTAGTTAAAAAAAATACATTGTTAAGTTAGCAGATACCTGGCACGGCGTTGAGTTCCGCCACTCAACACGCAATGTCTTGTATTTGGGCGGAAAGTGGAAAACGGAGTGTCTCGACACTAGGTTCTCTGACTATAATGATATTATGAAAAAGCTTAAAGCTGTAAAAAAAATTAAAAACAAAAGCGTTAGCTTGGATATTTTTAAAATGAACGTAGCATCATGTAGGACAGTGTTACTGCTATGTGTTCGGAGTTAATTCCCACACATCTTATATATGTATATAAAAGTGTCGCTTTTCGTCATCACGAATTCTCGAAAAAAGTTTGACGGACGAACGATAAATTTGGAAGAGAGGTTTATAGCGGGGCCGGACTAAGGGAGTCTAAGGGCTCGCGCTAATTTGTATAAAGTCTTTTATTTATTTTTTAACATTTTTTCAAAGTGTTATTCGGACACTTAGGAAATTAAAAAAGACATATTTAGAAACGTATAAAAATTTGAACGCAGCAGGATTTGAACCTGCGCCTCTTGAAAATCGTTTAAGCGCTATGACCGCTAAGCCATGCGCTCTACATCCAGCTACGTCGAAATTATTATTCGCTTATTACAACTTAAATATGTTGTTAACTTAAATATGTTGTGAACTTATATTTGTTGTTAACATATATTTGTTGTTAACATATATTTGTTGTTAAAAAAAACATATATTTGTTGTTAACATATATTTGTTGTTAACATATATTTGTTGTTAAATAGCATTCTATCTCGCCTAACGATTGTTCGTAGAATAATTTTTGGGTAGTAGAAACTTGTAAAAATCTCTCTACAGAGATGCTAACAACCATTAAATAACGGGTTCAAATGCCGCTGCGTTCAATTTTTTACACGTTTTCTAAATATGTCTTTTTTAAGTGTTTTATTTGTTTGCTACAACCTTGAAATTTGACTATGTGGTGATAATTACTACGTGGACGAAGTCATGGGTAACAGTAAGTACACTTTGAATCAAAATAAAAACACAATACTCTTTACTCAAATACGCTATTACAAGCACATTCGAAGTTAATTATAATGTCAGTATTGTCAGTTCTGTTGAGAAGAGGCGGCGGTTCAAGGATAACAAAAAGACATTTAAAACGTATTGCCTTAATTTTCTTTCAACAGATTTAAGGGGACCTCATTTGACCTTCGAGAATATAGTATCGATGATACTGGAGGTCACATGAGGACCTCCCGAAGTGAGCAAGGGTGTGTATGAAGAGGTCGATGGCAGTCGAGGATGGAAAAGAAGTATGCAGTGACCGTAGCGTTTGGCGCTCCGTTCTCTCTGACTACTTCACTAAGAAAAGTTATTTCTATTTGTTATTTACCAATTTCGTTTCCTGGGTCTAGTTTGTCTAGTTAGTTATTAATAATTTATTAATATATAATTTCTCTAAATTAGGCCGATAGTTTCTTTCATCTGTGCCTGCTTTATGATTTAAAAATCCGAAGTGAAATTACTATTCAACAGCAAAATCAGGTTATCAGGTATTTATTATATTTTTCTTTTATTTAAATTCTTGAATTATAAACGAAACGAATAAACCTAAATATTTGCTTCTTTATAGTTGACGGTTTACTTAGCACTCAACGTAACACTTTTATTTATTTTAAAGGCGAAAACTTTTACCTGTTGAAAGAGTTTAGGCCCATTTAAAGTATCAACTAGTCTCTTTAAGTTTTTATAAGCACAGAAGCTGGGATTTTCATTTTGATTTGAAAAGCTTTAAAAATATTTGAACATGAACACGTGGCAAATTTAACTTCGCGCTTTATCCCATATTGCATTATAGGTAGAAAGAATAAAGTGCCATGTCACTCCGTTCTCCGCTGTTCAGGGAAAATGAAAATCACATGGCTTTGGTCGTTGTTCCAGTGCCATAATGGCCTCACAAGTATCAAGTTTAATTACATTATTACTAGCATGAATAACAGTGAAAAAAAAATTAAAAGTTGTTAGCACTTTATAGCAAGACTAATTTTTTGATCTAGTTTTATTAGTTTCCCCTGTATCTGTATCTATCTATCAACCAATCAATCATTGAACGTAAAAAATATTGCAACGCTACTTTGTACCCCTTAGTGATTTTTGGGTTGGGTTTGGGTGAGGTTGAAAGGCTGCACACTATTTTCATATCATGAACCTAATGTACTTGCCACGACTTCCGGTGACAAAACGTGAACACGCAAATACTCAAATTCTGGCGGAAAATGGAAAACGAAGTGTCTTGACACTAGGTTCTCTCTACATGTGCAGGAGAAAGCGTGAAGTTGAAAAAAATAAGCTCGAATATACAAAAAACATATATTTAGAAGACATATAAAAATTTGAACGCAGCGGGATTGAAAACCCTGCTTCACGAAAACCGTTCGTCCGTTTAACGCATCTCTTAGCGGTCTGAGCGCTTAAACTGTTTCCAAGAGGCGCGGGATCAAATCCCGCTGCGTTCATATTTTTATACGTCTTCGTAATATATGTTTTTCAATATCCTAAGTGTGTGAATAATTTATACGTCACTTTAAAAAATGTTAGAAATATCGAATATACCATTTCACGCACAATTTTACAATTAAGACGTACGTCACTATTAAAACCACCAGACACCATATCCTAAAAAATAAACGTTTTAGAGCATTTTATAAATTTCGCCGTAAATTCCCTTTGATCCGAGCATCAAGTGAAAATTAAAGACGTTTGATGTTTCTTTAGACAATGCTATTATCGTTTTTTTTTTTTTGTCATGTTTCAGGGATTGTTAGTCATGGACAAATCTGTTTGTTTTTAACTGATTAATAACAAAAAACGCGATGAATAATGCTATTTGAATTTGAACTCATCCTCTCTGGTAAGAGAAATCTCGGCGTAGTTTCGCGGCGTTGAGTTCCGCTACTTAAATCGCTGTCTCTATTATGAAAGGAAAGTGGAGAACGAATTGTTTTGACATTACATTTTTGTCTCACTACACTGCTATGCGGGAAAAAGCGTGAAGGCGCTGCATATTTTATAAGTAACTTTGCACGTTTTGTGTTAGCTTTTCTAAAAATAAATAAACTATAATAATCATTTTTACTTCGTTTAAACTAAATATGAAAGTATTAAGCGACAGGCACGACGACGTTGTTATGACACAAAATAGTATCGTATTTAGTGTAATTAGGGTTCCCTAATTAATATTTCTTTTAGCGTCTACAAGAATCTACTTTCGAAACAACCCGTTCTCCATTCTCCGTCTGATTTCGAGACATTGCTTGTTATGGCATAAACATATATGCATATATGCAGAGCTCAACGCCGCGCGTTGTTTTGTTCACCAGAGCGGTGATATGAAAATAATTGAGTTATGATCATTCCCCCTAGAAGGAATTGAACTGAATATATATATCTTCTCTAGCCATTAATATTGTTACAAAGAAAAATATATATTTTTTTATTGTAACGTAACATTTATAACTATTACAGTGTGTTAGTTTAATATATTAATATTAAACCATTAGAAATATATAAAGCTTATTCGAAGTCGAAGTCCTTTAAACGTTTAGGCCAGTTTCAATAGCATTTCACTCTTTCTATGGGAAAATTCTGCACTGCCAATAGTATGGATTGCTTTAGAGAATCCAAATTATCATGGCGTTTAGAGTAAGCCTTAATGTCTAAAATTAATCATAATCCAGTGGATTAAGATCAGGGCTAGTTGACGGCAGTCTTCAGCCCTCATGAAGTTCGGAATGATCGTTTCTAATCAAGATTGAGTCCGTCTAATTTTGGTCGAGCTCTATAACCCGGCATCGAGTCTTGCTGAAAGGACGATTCTTGGTTATTGAATATGGATTTAAGAGGTTTAAACTACCTTCTAAAGAATGGTATCTTGATACACTTGTTTGCCGATGTTTTGATTCCTTTTTCACAAAAATATGACTCAGTCACTCCTTCATAGCTAACACCCACCAACCATCACTGAAGTCGGATAATGCTTACGTTGACCAATTGGGAAGCTTCTTCAGAACTTTCAGCATAAATAAGGTCATTTAGTTTGTTAAAATATTGCTCAATTGCAAAAAAATTCTCATCCGTAAACAAAAATTATCTGTGACCTTGCTTTGTGTACTGCTTAAGTAGTTGTTTGAATGTTACCATTCTATTCTTTGAAAATTATTCTTTTTTAATTTCTCATTAAAAAAATGTCCAGTGCGTATCTTATAGGCTGAGAGTCCTAAGTCATCTTTTGAAATACGCGACATGGTTCTAGGAGGTATCTACATCTCCCGAGCTAAAATCTTTTGCCTTCGGAATGGATTTCTCGCATTTTTCTTATGAACACTACTTAGATGGCCAGTTTTTTTTGCTCATACAGGGGAGGTTTCATTGTACCTATAAATACCTGCCCTCCCTGTACCTAGACATTTGACTAACCAGCGAACAAGCGTATATAGGATTTTAAAAATTGTATTTGGCACCAAACCTAGTTTATGTAATGCAATCACAGCTATCTCTGATATGATGAGATGGTGTGATAAACCTCACTCCATTTTAATGTCACAAAATATTTTATAATATATTTGTGCGAAAATTAGTAAATACTGAACAATTGTATAAAAATGACAGATTCCAAATTCAAAAGTAATATTTTCTTTATTTTTAATTATGACAGTATTTATGGCCAGGCTAGGAAATTTGCACGTGACCGGATCCTATAATATTTTCATAACATGGACTTGACGTTTAAGATTTTTAAAGTATTGTTTAATCTCATAAAGGTAGCGGCTGAAGAGCGGCTCAAGAGCGCCTGAAGAAGCAATTAGTCAAGCCTATTTCAAGAGTGTTAATTGAAGATCAATTTGCATTAACAAAACTGCCACTTAAATGTAAGAAAACGTCTAAGTTCTCTTTTAAAAGTGATATTCACACACTTAGGATATGAAAAACATAAAAAATGAACGTATCGGAACTCGCCGCACGAACCTGCGCTTTTTGGAAACCGTCCAAGCGATCACACCGCTAAGCCATATGTTCTATCCAGCTATGTCGAAACTCCTATAGGCTTGTTACAATTTACTTTTGTTGTTAGAGTCTCTGCAAAGAGCTCGTTTTTTACGGAGTAGGCAGTATCTAAAAAAATCTTAATATATACGGAACTCTTCATCATCTATCAATTCGAGCTTGTTTTCACTATGTACAATATTTATGGCTTATTAAACTATAGTTCCACGCGAGGTCACCTTCATTATAATAATCGCGATAAGAAATATGAAGCTTTGATAGCATCTGCTGTTTGACTTTATGTTAGAAACTAAGCCACTCGAAAGCACAGATTATGTATGTAACTAGTTTTAACATAAATAACCCATTTTAATTCATTTAAACAATATTTGTTGTTTATTTTTACTATCATGAAGTGTCATTCAAACCCTTAAGATAAGAAAAAATTGTAGTAATTTGAACGTAGCGGTACTCGAACCCGCGTGTTTTGTAAATCGTCCAAGCGCCGCTGAGCCATATGCTCTCACTAACTATCCAGCTACGTAGAAATTCTTATACGTTTGATACAATTTTTTTTGTTTCTTAAACCCTATAGATGTAGCAAGCTTATAGCAATTTAGCAGGTAGCTAAAGGTAGGATATTAGAACGTATGGCTTAGCTGTCAGAGCGCTTAGCTTTGAAAAGGCTCATCTTCGAGTCCCGATGTGTTCAAATTTTTATACGGTTTTTAAAAATATATTTGTTGTGTATATCCAGAACATGGTCATATGGTTTTTTGTTTTAGCAAGACTTTTTAATTATTTCGCTGATTCTAAAATACTGTAATCCGCTGTATTAAAATTGTTGCCATTACAAGGAAACTATGTTATGCAAACTACTGCAGAAAGTGCGAGATAATATGTAAAATTTTTTGGCTGTGTGATTGCGGCTTAGAATAGCCTGTATTGAATCACCCTGGTATTAGAGGTATCGTAAGAGGCGACTAAAATACGTGTGGGGAGTCACGCTGCCAGCAATGGCAACACGCATGGGCCGACTTCAAGTAGTGCCACAGCTTTCTGCCACTGCGTTTCGCATTAGGTAATGCCGAGTGCCCAATCCGCAAACCCTTCCTAGAGCATGACAGCGGTACTGAAAGAGAGACTATCCCAGGAGGGTACCAGCTTCTCCGATGCTGGAGAATCCCTCCCTGAGTCCACAAAATCAGGCCACCCGTCGAATTCTGGGGTGGGCACAGAACCGCGCTATAGACAAAGCAAACGAGGCGTACACTCCACGGCAGACGTTTAACAGAGACTCAGATTGTCCTGCCGTGCTTCACAGCATATCTTCTATACCCCGGCTACAAAATAGAACACCATTTTTTGCCTCATGCCGGGGTCGCTGTATTCGCTGTATACATGAGTTTCCGTCGTCTTGTCAATTTTGAAGGTCACGGTCGAGACCTGTCAACCATCTGGCTTCGTGTTGATTCGGACGATAAAATTGGAATCTATGCATGCCTGTACAGGTCCCATAGCGGTAATGCAGAAACGGATTGACTCATGGAGCACATGCAATTGGCTATTGACGATATACTCTCACAAATCCCATCCACAGGTTCGACATGGGTACCTCCAAAAAGCGTGTTTATTTACACTTTAAAGGCCGGCAACATCCCTATAGCTCCTCTGGTGTTGCACGGGTGTTTTTATCATATAAGAAGGAAACTGTTCCCAGCTTTATGCCCAAATTCGAAACCATGCGTGTTGCACTCATCACACTTGCGACACTTAACACTTGTGATCAATAAAATGTATATACAATATCCATCGACATCTGAGTGAATCCACAACCATCGCTACAGACAAACGCTGTTCCACTGCGCCACAATGCCCAAAAAACAAACTTTCGACACTAAACAATATACACGTGTTAAAATTTAGTTAAATCTAAACTAACAGTTAAATGGCATGTTGCCAAACATGCCAATTGAATCACTACGCACGGATAATTGGTAATGTCGATGAAATATATCCACAGATTTACGTGTATTTTGTATACGAGAACATCTATATATATATATGGAATATAAATAAACTCTTTTACTAACTGACTGACAGATATAGCAAAACCGAAACTACGAGGCGTAAAGGCTAAATTAAAAAAATTGCAATTTAGGTTCCATTTGGAGTGTAATAATAATAGGATGAGAGGATAGAATTTAAAATGCTTAAAAATTTGAACGCGACGGGATTCCAACCCGTGCCTCTTGGAAACCGTCCAAGCGGTCTGACCGCTAAGCCATGCGTACATCCGGCTACGTCGAAATTCTTTTACGCTTTTCACAACTTAGTTTTGTTGTTACCATCTCTGTTTAGATACTTTTAAAATTTCTGCTACACAAAGAACAATCATTTGGCAAGAGATACAAACAAGACAGGCAAAAGAGACAAATTTCGCTAAATTGCTAAGGGAAAGGGGTTCACACAAACAAAATTGGGAGCGACATTTGGTTAAAAAAACATATATTTAGAAAACGTATAAATAATTGAACGCAGCGGGATTTATCCCGCGCCTCTTGCCAACCGTTCAAGCGCTCTGACCTCTACGCCATGCGTTGGCTTTTGATACAAACATAACTATATACTAACAAAATTAACATATGTTTTTTTAAAGTGTTATTCACACACTTAAGATATTGAAAACATAAATTTAGAAAACGTATAACAATTTGAACGCAGCGGGATTTGAAACTGCGCCTCTTGACAACCGTTCAAGCGCTCTGACCACTCAGCCATACGTTAGCTGGTGCATGCGGTATAGTTGTGTTTATATCAAATACCCACTCAAGGGAATGTGATTACTTATAAATTATTTTCATTTTCCCACTCTGGTAACATAAATCTTTTGGAAAATGGAAACAGGGTTTTGACTTCCATATAACACCATTTCCATTTAAGCCGGCCTCCTCTTGTAAATTATGATAAATAAATAAATACAATTATTTAATAATCTAATGCAATAAATACAATTTCAAAGTATAATACATTTCGTTACTTAGTGATGTAACTTTATAACATACAACAAGTCTTACGAGCGGAATACATTTTTTATTTGGTTTTTCCATGATCAAATTTAAATTTTATCTAATACTAGATGTGACTATATAATTTTTTTATTGGAAATAAATTTATCGTCTAGAGCCAATCTAGATTTTTAAATGTATTTTGTTATTTGTCAAAAAAAAATCAAAGATACATATAATTAAATTGTAACTGATTGCTGTCTGTACATGGAAGATATATGAAAAAGTATATTATATTTATCAATATAATAGAACACGAAAAATGTTTTTAAATTTTATTTTCTGTTTGTTTATGCACGCTAATCTCGGAAACGGTTTAAACGGTTGAAACGAATGTAGTTTTGTCTATTCTATTGTGATAAAATTCCCATTAACATTTAGTGTTTATTTCATTTCAAATTTCCATTTAAATTATAAATTTAAGCAAAGTTTGGGATTTAAGTGAGAACGCGGGCAGGCAACAAACAAAATAGTTTACTCGTTTAGTTTACGCAAGCGGAGCCGCGAGCGGATCGCTAGTGTTTACATAATTTTTAATTTATATAAAATGTTTCAATGATTATGGTTAACAATTTTACTGATAGAGTTTCTGACACAGAAAAAGAGACCGAATATTATAAAATTGTAGGAGTAATAAATATAAACATCATTTTTGGGTAGCTCCTAAAAAAGTTTACGTATTTATTTTTACTCTACATTGAGCAATGAGCAGGTCCACTTTATGCTGGTGGTTATCATAAAATTTGGGGACACGATGTATAAGATCAATTGTATTTTCAATTTGTTTATGAATACTGAACCTACATAAAACACGTGTTTTACAACACTTAATATTTTTTTAATAAAATAAATAAAACTAAATAAATTTTGTTTCAGCATTCCTGCCCTCTAACCATCCATAAACTCCGAAAATATGTGCTGATATTCAATAATCTATACAACTGAAGATCTGAACTGATATAATGGCAACACCACCGGAATCCCCAGTAGAGGAACACGCCTACGAATTAGAACCCAACAGGGCCCCGAAACCGATACCGGTGGCATTAGAAGAACTGTGCCGACAGACTAAGTTTTCTAAGCAAGAAATCAGAGTGATGTATAGAGGATTTAAAACGGTGAGTTTTTCTTTATTTACTAAGGCTATTTTATAAGTATAAACGTATATCCGATGTGTATTTTACGTAACGTCTGGCTGTAAACACAATGGTCGTGGGTTCGACCCACACTCAGGCGAATTACTACATTTAAATTACTTTTAATTTCCGTGCTCTGACATAACAAAGCGCGGTATTGAATTCCGCTCCTCAACTCGCTATGTCTCTAAGGCTTTTAGGCAGAAAACATCTAAACACTACCTTGTCCCACTGCCTTAATTACACTACCTTAATATGTCTTCTGGTACCTTACTAGGTGCCAGACTACTACTAGGAACAGTAGGAGACATTGCCTTGCTGGAAAAAAGCATGATACTGAAAGCTTGAAAATCGCTACAGAAATAGTTTTTACTGAGACAAAATATAGCTAAATTTGCTCGTGTGTTCTTTGGAATACCAAAGAACACAGGTTCAATTCGTAAAAACTATATCTTTAGAAATTGTTATATGTATAACCAGTGTCAAACACATTTTTTTTACAAATTGAAATAACGTTTTGGAATGTTTTCTATTAGAAAAGAGTTATTATAGAAAATTTATTAAAAAGTATAATCAACTTTTTTAAAACTACAACAGCTCCGGCCGTATTTTCATCCATTTAGTGCGGAATTAAAAAGACCAAAAAATTTAAGCTGGTAACTGTAATTGTTATATGTACAATGTGAATTCGTAAATGGTTCGTTTTAGGTGCTTTTTTTGTTCACTATTTAACACGAGCTTTACAATTTTTATTCACTAATTGTGTGAATTTCATAAATACATACAATTAATACAGAAATTATGATAATAAGATACGTATATTATGTCCTTCAGGCACATTTGACGGAGATTTGCAAAAGAGTCCAGCTTATTCTAGCATAGCAACCCTGCTAAGAAAGACAGGGAAAACCTAGTGTCAAGACACTCCGTTCTCTCTCCACTTTCCGCCCGCCATCGGGTCATTCCGTATCGAGTGGTGAAACTCAACGCCAAAACAGTGCTGAGAAATTAAAGTAATTTCATACATAGTTATTCCCCCGAGTGAGAATCGAAACCCTAGCCATCGCATATACAGCCAGACGCTGCCACAATGGCGCTGATAGAGAGATAGATGGAAGTAATAAAGGAAATAGTTATAATATGACTTATTATATATATTTAGAAAACGTATAAAAATTTAAACGCACCGGGATTTAAACCCGCGCCGCTTGAAAACCGTTCAAGTTTTTATACGTTTTCTAAATATATGTGTTTCGATTTCGTAAGTGTATGGTTAACACTTTAAAAAAAACAAATGTTAAACTTATCCTATATTAAGTCAAATTACATATTGATCGGGCCTTATATATTTTTTCGTAAGTATTTCTTACACAATAGATTTGTTATAATTGTCTAAATTATAAATTCATATAAACAAATGTCAGTCATGTCAGTTCCACATAAACACAGTAGGTCGATTAAGGTGTGGATATACGAACATTGGTAGCCGGGTGTATTGTCACGTGTCATTCGCGCTTATATCATCGGTATGTGTGGTACAAGTCATTAATACGAGCGATTCTGTTATAAAATTAGTTAGGTTTTTTTTGAAGTGTATAATATGACAAATAATATAATAAAGAAATATGAATCCATACAATATAAATGATACTTCAAGGTTCAATTGGGACAGCGTCTTACTGTAATCGTTAATAGTTCGAGTCAAGTTATCGAAATTTACATATGTATATATAGTCGAGCAAAATTATCATATATTTAATTATTTTCACATTTAACATCCGCCATTATACAAATATATCGAATTCGGGTGATAAGCGGATAACAGATTGTCTTGACACTAGATTCACTCTGACTACGCTAGTGGGGGACGCCTTTTCCCCCATGAAAGCGGCGAAAATAACATTAAAAAATGGCCCCATATTGTAGTATGTTTATAAATTTGAAAATTTGTAAAATCTTTTTTAATTTTGGATTAATAACATTTTATAAAAATGTTAAATTATAACATATTAAAAAAAAATGTTAAATTATTAAATTTTTATAATAAAACATTATATATCTATAATCAAATATGACACTGTAAACAATAAAAAGAGATTTTGAAATGAAGTCTCAATCCGATCACACCAGAGAGCAAGATACAGTCAGCTTATTTTTGCAAGAATCTAGGGCAGTACGCGAGGCAACTAAGAAATCGTTGGCGGTAGTTTGAGATAATAATTGTATCAAATGACAAATGCCACCACAGTCTACCTATGACCACGGACTATTATAAAGTGTTCAAAACATTGGGTTCAAAAATGCATTTTCGAATACCAATATTATACGCGATTAATCCGGTTAAACATAGTTTCATTTCAAAATGTGTAATAATCGTGAAAATCAAAGAATTTAATAAAAAGAGATTGTAATGGAGCATATATTTCTTAATTTGAAATTAGAATAACTAAAAGCATCTGAGATAACTCAGTCAATTTAAACAGCTTCACGCTTTTTCCTGTTACAGAGAGAATTTAGTGTCAAGACAGTCCGTTCTACACTTTCTACACGTAATCTTTATAGAACGGAGAATTACAAATAGTTAAAATATAATTAATACTGTTACTAGGGATCGAACCCACAACTAACCACGTTTGCAGTCAAACGTCATTCCGATGAGCTACGATCGCCTTACAATTTGAAGCTTATAGCTTCACTTGATCAATGTCAAAAATGGCTATTAATATAATTCCACATCTGCATTTAGACCACGCCAATGTGTCTCACATCGGAAGTTGGTTCCCTATCCAAATATACCACGACTCATTCTATTATAACGAAAATGGTCTTAAATAGAATTTTTAAAGCTTTCTAGATGAAAATCGATAGAAAGTGTACAAACTGCGCCACGATATCTTAAATAATATTGCAACTCAACACCACGCTTTGTCTTAGATACCTACCAGAGAAAGAAAACTATTTTAATTATCAGTACCATCGTTATAATCATTCCCGAATGGGAATCGAATCTATGACCAATCGCTTTTACGATCAGATACAGTTCCACTGCGCCTTCCACGGCCTCATATTAGTAGATACGTAAGTAAGGAAAACCTTTGGACCATTTATTTGAACCTTAGCTTAAGGTCTTGATTTAATAAATAGAAAGAAGTTTTATACTAACCCATCCAAGTACAGACCAAAGTCATATCTACTCATCCCTAGAGAACTAGGCCGCCTAGCTCTGTATTTACATTATTATTTTCAGCCTAATGAGTTGCCGGGACTGTTAGTTAAAACAAATAATTAAAAATCTAACGCCAGAAGTTAAGTGTTGGGAAATAAAAAAAATGCATATTTTTAATATAAAACATACTTTAGACTAGCCACCCGCTCGCGGCTTCGTCTGCGTTGACTACACGACTAAACTAGCTAGTAACTTAGTATTTCGCCCGTCTGTGTTCTCCCCAATCGCATGCGTTGCTTAAATTTGATAATTGAAATGGTTGTAACTTTTTTATTTATTAACCGATTGAAATGAAATAAACACTCATTGTGTAGAAAAGCTTACCAAAAGACAATAGTCGAAACTGCATTCAAATCGGTTCAGCCGTTTCTGAGATTATCGTGCAGACAAACAGTAAAGAAAATTAAAAATCATTGTTTTGGGTTCTATTAAATTGATAAATAATATAGTATAATATTTAATACATTTTTTTTCTTATATCCATGTACAGACGGCGATAAGTTACATTTTTATTATATGTATATAGATAGATTGTGCTGTCTCGGTCAGAGCATGACGGTAGTGAGTTTAAAAATCCAATTAAGTATGTTTTTTTGTTCATTACGAAATAAGATGTGAACTTACATCATACAGCTTATCATATAATGTCTCCAAAAAGTAAATTAAAAATAATCGAAATTATCAAATACTAGCAACAAGCTCGCAGCTTCACTCGCTATAACTATGGCCGTTTGTATTTTCGGCGGCCTTTTCGTTTAGCCATTAAATTTCTTGAAAAACCAAAAAAACGGGAGAACAAGGTAGCCTATGTTCATCCCAAGACTCTCAAGTATCTCTGTATCAAATTTCATCACAATCGGTTCAGCGGTTTAGCCGTGATGCTGTCACTAACAGACAGACAGGCAGAGTTAATTTCGCATTTATAACTTTAGTATGGATATTATATTATAGAAATAGGCCACAGGCTCGAACAGGCTCACACACAGGCTTGAACGAATAGGTTTATTTAGAAAACGAATAAAAATTTGAAAGCAGCGGGATTCGAACCCGCGCCACTTGGAAACCGTCCAAGCGCTCTGACCGCTAAGCCATGTAGAACGCATGGCTAAATATGCTTTTCAATTTACTACGAGTGTGTGATTAACACTTTATAATGTAAAAAAAAAATAGACAGCAATAGTGTTTTTGGCTTTTGCATTGTGTATTAAGCTTAAATTGTTTGAAGGTGACAGCTGATAAAATCTATGACTTGTAATATTGGAATCAGGAACTAGTTTTTTTTTTCATTGTAGCAGCAAAGACTGTAAAATGAAACGTCGGGTTTTCTAAAACTTTTCAAACTCTTTACCCTTTACAGTAGTCCGTGGTCTACAGTCTAATTATATACGCGATTGATCCGTTTAAAATAGTTACATCTGAAAAAGTGTACAAATCGCGAAAGCCAAAGTTCTTATGACAACAAAGATTGTTTCTATTCTCCTACAAAATGTGTTTGTATAAGCGAAAAATTACGAATGTAGGGTGGAAGTTATTTGGGCAGTTTGGAGAAAGTTATTTTTTTACAGCTACTGGCTGGCTAGTCGGGGAGAACGGGGCGGCAAACTCTTCTTTATTACCGTAGGCAGAGATAATCTAGTGTCAAGACACTCCGTTCTCCATTTTCCACATGAAACGTTGCGTGTTGAGTGGCGGGACTCAACGCCGCGCTTAGCCTTGTCACCAGAGTGGAGAAATGAACATAATTATAACTATGTCTATTCATGTCATTAGTGGTATTTCCATATAGAATTACAATGGCTATCAAAATTTTAATAATGCAATTTAGAATATTACAAGAGCATATAAAATATTAATTGTATGACAAAGAAATAAAAAACAATAAAATCTCAATTCCTTTCCGTTTTCAAAACAAAATAACACTATTAAAAAAAAAAATATTATATAAATTTAATTTAATTTTTACATCTATATATATATATATTGTAAGTGAATGCTGAGAATATGTGAAAAAATCTCAATTTCTTTCTAACACACATTTACTAGGTTTCTGATGCATTTTATCGGTATTGTTATTACTAATTGATATTTGAAAATAAAAATAGTTTACGTAAGCAAATACTTTTTTGGGGTGAATGTAATTTTGGCAGTTATTTAGAGTAGTTATTATTGTCGAAACCTTATTAAAAACCTTTTAATTGATTAATTCTACAATACCATCTTCTTTTCACTCATGTCCCTAAACAAGCTATTCATTGTATGTATTTCCTGGGAGATACAATTACGCCGTTTCATATATTTCAGGTAATACAATTTTCAATATTTTTATAATTAAATGGTAGAACTTTAAACTATTATAATATATATATAATAGGCTTAAGAAATTACATTATTGCTGTACATAGTATATAAAAAATATATATAATTTTTTTAATATAGATACAAATATAAAATCTGTGAGTTTCGTTGTAACATAATTAGATTTGAAACCCTACATTTAAAGCCAATTATCCAAGATGTTTTGTCAAATGTACAGAAAAAAATTTAGTAACACATGAATTCTGCGAATAGTAGATAATAACTAGTTTGATTTAGAAGTCTATCTATCTAAAACGTTTACATTATATGTGGTAACCAGTAAGTTTCGGGTTCAAATTCAGCTGTGTTTAAATTTTTATGATTTCTAAAAATGGTTTTCAATTGTGTAACACACTTTGGAAATTGAAATATAGATATTTAGATAACGTATATAAATTTGAACGCAGCGAGATTTGAGCCCGCGCCTCTTGAAAACCGTTCAAGTGTTACAGCAATTGTTAATTTCAAGGTATTTAAAAAATAAATGAAATAGAACCGTTTAAGCATGTAATGACTACATGACTAGCGACCCGTGCGCGTCTTCGCCTGCGTACACTACACGACTAAAATTTAGCTGTTTAGTTTTAAGGCCCGCCCGCGTTCTCAATTACATATCAAACTTTGCTAAATTTACAATTTAAATGGTTGTGCCTTTTTTAGTAAACATCCGATTAAAATTAAATAAACACTAAATGTTAAGAAAAGCTTACCAAAATACAATAGTTAAAACCACATTCAAATCGGTTAAGCCGTTTCTGTAATTAGGGCGCACAAACGCACAGACCAACATACAAACAGAAAAGAAAATTAACAATTATTGTTTTACACTATTATATTAATAATTTTTTTATGCACAGACAGCGATCAGTTATATTTTTATTATATGTATAGATAAAGATATTCGTTTCCTGATCCGGTTAGAGTAGTTTAGTAGAGCGGTGTTAGTTCTTTCAGCTCAAGAAGAGTATATTAGGAGTTATGGTTATGTCAATTTTTATGTGTGTTCCACTTTTTACTTAATTATCTAAGTATTAAAAAAGGCCATCGTGTTTCAGTGGGAAAGCGTCTGACTGTAATTAGGTTTGGTCGTGGGTTCGATTCCCACTCGGAGGAATGCTCATAATTTAATTATATTCATTTATTCGCTCTGGTGAACACGACAAAGCCTAGCTAGCGGTGACGTCTGCCATTTGACACATAAAAAAAAATTATGTCTGTATACTAGATAACTAAAGCTAAGCATCTGTGTAGAGAGATACGAGTATGTACAAATTTCTCCTATCACATACATTTAGAGTTTAAAAAAATATTTAATAAAATAGTATTCTTTCTAGCCAGACGATTGTTCGCAGAATAATCTTTGGGTAACAGAAATTTGTAAAAATCTCTCTACAGAGATGCTAACAACAAATATAAGTTACAATAAGCGTATTAGCATTTCGACGTAGCCGGATTTAGAACGTATGACTTAGCGAACAGAGCGCTTAAACGGTTTTCAAGAGACGCGGTTTCAAATACCGCTGCGTTTAATTTTTTATATGTTTTCTAAATATATGTTTTTCAATTTTCTAAGTGTGTGAAGACACTTTAAAAATTTTTTTAGAAATAAAGCTAAATATATTGCCTACTTTAGTAAAGTAGGTTTAAACAGTAATTCCTTATCCGAATCGATGTCGTTAATGAACTTTGGCAATGCCTATTGTAATGCTTATTGCCAAATATTGTCCAGTCACGCGAGATTGCGTGCGAGAAACTTGTATTTTGTTGTGATAAATTTTTGGCCTAAGTTACTGTTTTATTGCGTGTCACCTTTTAGTAAGTGAACGGAACAATTTGGATATCAATCATCTGATGGGGGTCGTGGTGGTGAAGACGTTGGGGAAAAAACCTTACTCGAAGCTTTTATAAATTCAACATATTTAATATTACAATTAGTTTGAATAATAAAAAAAAAATAGTTTCGTGTTTTCATACCAGTTCTAATGACTGAAAATAAATTAAGCCTATTTATTAATGAAAAACAAATCAATGTCAAAAGTCGCGTCGTCGCTCTTATCAACACGCAATGTCTCGAATTTGGGCTGCAAGTGGAGTTCGGACAGTCTGGACACTAGGCTCTCTCTGACCTCCCTATGCTATGCGAGAAAAAGCGTGAAGCAAAAAAAAAGTAATGTCAAACAAAAGGAGCAAGTTTATTACTATTCTGTTTTTGAATAGAATCATTATACACTAGATGTACGCTGTTGTACACATATATATAGTTATATTACATATATATATTTGAATAGGGATGTATGTATATATACATATATTTTATATTAGTAATATGTTTCGCTTAAAATTTTAATTGGCTTTATTTATTGCACAGTTATCCCGCTATGTATTGCCTCCACCCATTTTCATAGGTTGGCTGGAAGAAATCTCTTTTAGAGATAAGTCCACCGTTGCTCACTTAATTTCTGTAATGTGCATTGTATTGTTTTTGAAAAAGACATATTTAGAAAACGTATAAAAATTTGAACGCAGCAGTTTTCAAGAGGCGCGGGTTGAAATCCAAATTTTTGTACATTTTTTAAATGTGTCTTTTTCAATTTCCTAAGTGTGCAAATAACACTTAAAAAAAGTTTTTTTTTTTTCTTTTTAAGTGCAATAAAGGATATTTAATTATAAATATCCTTTTATTTTGACATTAGTCAAGAAATTCCGTTCTGCGTTTTCCGCCCAAAATCCAGACATTACGTGACATTACAGCGCATCTCCACCAGACCATACTAGAGCAAGACAAAACGTGAAGTAAGACTGAGTGGGAATCGAACCTGCAACCAATCGCGTTTGCAGTCACAGTGGTTACGTTACACTAATATACCGAAATATCTCCATGTGAGATGCGTTACCTAAAATATTTTCTATTTTTCACAACAAAGCAAACGTTTAATGCTTTTAACATCGAAATGGCAGTCTACATTTTTCATCAACATTCTGCTATTATTTTTTCAGCTATCAGTGTTTTTATTCAAACTGACTGCAGTTTGACCGCTACATTGTTTGTTTTAACAATTTTATGTAGCTCTCAATGTGTTTTTTGAAGTTTCACATTTTTACAAGCGTCTCGTACTTCAGTTCAGCTTTAGGGCAGGTACAAAGAAACTAGTGTCAGGACACTCCGTTCTCCTTTTCCTGCCCGAATTAGGGATATTGAGTGTTGAGTCGGCGGACCTCAACGACGCGCTTTGTCTCGTTCATCATCCTCGACACTAGGTTCTCTCTGGCTACACCCTGCTTTACGGAAACTGGCGTGCTTATTAAAAAAAAAATATTGAGGTAATTATAAAAAAATTAAAAAGTATATACTTAAGCAAATTCAAATGTTTCATTTCCAGGAATGTCCGGAAGGAGTGGTGCACGAAGACTCCTTTAAAGATATATATGCGAAATTCTTTCCCCATGGAAGTAAGTACATATATCATTTTTATTACTAATCGAATATTATAATTAAAAAACTGTTTAAAATATGATTCAATTAATTATATTGAGGTCTCCGTGTCGCAGTCGTACACTGGTGACTGTAATGCTATGGGTTGTGTGTTCGATTCTCACTCACTCATAATTATATCCACATTTCTCCGCTCTGATAACACCAAGCGCGGCGTTCTGGACCGCCACGGATCACGCAGGCAGTATGGAAAGTGGAGAATGGAGTTTTGGTTATGGACATTAGTTTCAACCCGACTTTCATGCTATGCGGAACAAAGTGTGGTCCAAAAAAAAAATTAAGATCGATTCAATGTTTTTCTTATCTATTGTTCTTATTATCTTGCACATGCAACAAGAATTTAGTGTTGCGACACATCGAAGTAAAAATAATTCAAATCAATCTCCATACATATTAAGACAAGACCATTATTATATATAATAAAAATGTAACGGACCGCTGTCTGTACATGGAACATAAATTAAAAAAAAATAATATTCGAGGCATTTATTAATTGTTATATAGTAGAATTAAAACAATTATTTTTCAAATGCATATTTCGAAAACGTATAAAAATTTAAACGCTTTTCCTTTGAATCCCTTCTTAAATAAAAAAGTTACAATTTTAAAGTTTGTGATATAACCGAGATTAGTTTTAGTCAGCCTTGCAGTTACACAGGCGAGCGGGTCGCTAGTATTATTACATAAAGGTATTTTTCATTGTTTGTTTGTTTTCAGATTCTGCGTTGTATGCGCATTATGTGTTCAAAGCCTTCGACGTCAACTGCAGTGGAGCCATCAGTTTTTTTTTAGGGTGAGTTCAAATATTATCAAATTTAAATTCAAAATATCCTTTATTCCAATAGACTTTTGCAAGCACTTGAAGGAACCATCCAAAGAACATAAAACTACCACCATGGCTTCGGAGGAAGGCAGTTCTGCTGAGAACAGCCACAGAGGAACTCAACAGTTGCTCTTTTCAAATACAAAAGTTATAATTTTATCATCCGATACAGTGGTAGCTAACCTGCACCAAACGCAAATCATATTTTTATCTTTTAAATATTCTTCTACAGAATAACAAGCTTTACTTATTTAATATTGTTTTTATATTATACAATACGCGTTGCCTTGCAACGTACAAGTCACTTTTATAGTAAAAGTGAGTAAATAGGGATATTGCGGATGTCACTTTTCAGCTCTGTAAACGGACAAGGATATAGGAAGACCATATCGGTTTCGGTTACGGAAATTTGAAAAGTTATATCGGATAATCCGGTATGTTCGTATTTATAATTTCGCATTTTAAGGAGCCTAAGTGAATTTCGGCAACTAATTTGTGGCTTTTTTGGTCTTTCACCTCAAGTATCTTTATTCTTTAAATAATTTAAAAGGTTATTGACAGCTGTTATATAAGCTCCGCCCATTTTCGGAACTTTTATTTCGGATTCCTTTACAGTTACGGCGCTACACAACATCCCTGATGTACACATAAAAAAAAAAACTTTAATGGAACTTGAGTTTTCTTAAGTACAGTTAAGTAACACTAAATACAGTTCGATAATAAGTACTCTAGTTAAAAAAACTGTTTAAGTCAAGTTCCTTCAGAAATTATTAAATATTTAAATAGCATGCAAAGTTTTGTATGCATATACATGCATATATATGTGGTGTGTGCGAGAGAATGAATTGTTGGGCAAATGTGTTAAATAATAAGATTTTCAATTTCTATCATACGTCAAGAAGCCTTGCAACCAATTAAATAGAACTGACATTTTAGTGTATATAATATTTATTTTATAATTTTATTGTACTTCTTATGTATTAAACATTATAAAATGTAATGGGTGCCGGCATTTTTACTATGCCCAATTTCGTACGCTTCCGCGCGCACTTTGTCCAAGTGGAATTCTAAATAAAACTAGCCTAAGTTGCTTCTCATTACATCAGCTTTCTGCCAGAGAAAATCCTATCAGACTACCAGAGAAAGCTATCTGCCAGAGAAAATTCCGTCAAATAGTAATGATAAGTCGTGACCAGTAGTTTGTGTACGAATATTTATTGAAAAAAATCTAAAAGACATATTGAGTAAAAAAATATTCTTAAAAAAAATATTTTAACTTTTTATTCATGTATTTACATAAAGATATACTTAAAAGTTTTCAAGCAAGATGGGGATGGGGAAACGTTTTTAAGTATACAATAACGTTGCGTTGTTATTTTGATAACAATGATACAGCGTGTTCTCTTTCTTAAAAAATTGTTTACGCCAAATTTTTTTTCATATGATTTTCCACATATATCGTTCACAAACAGAGTTTAGTACTAAGTTACTCCACTATCCCAATTCAGACTCTCACATAACAAATTCAAAGACCGCATTCGGACTTTATCTTATATACTTATCGATAAGAAACTTTTGTATTTTGATACAATTAGTATAACGTGATTGACTAAATAACAAATATAGATATTAAAATATAAGCTTATGTGTACACTTCCCCGATAAAAGAATGGACTTAGATATACGAGTATATAAATGGGTGCCAAGTTCTGTACATGATCTTGTAATTTATTAGTAAATAAATTGAAGCTAAGGCCGTCGTGTCGCAGTGTCTCACACTTCCTCCACTTCCACTTCTGTTTTACTGTAAACAGTCCACTCCGTGGAGTTTTATGTTTTTTCGCTATGGTAAAACAAAGCGCGGTGTTGAGTTCCGCTACTCAAAACGCAATACCTCTCGATTTATGCTATTGCTTATGCCTATGCTTCTGCACACTATTGGGTAGAAAGAGTAAAGCTAAAAAAAAAAAAAATATTTATAAGTGTGGGAATAAAATAAAAGTAAATAAATATAATTATGTAACACTTATAAATAAATATTATATAATTTATATAATATTTATTTATAAGTGTTATTCCCACACTAAGGACATTGAAAAAGACATATTAAGAAAACGTATAAAAATTTCAACGCAGCGGGATTAGAACCCGCGCCTCTTGAAAACCGTTCAAGCGCTCTGACCGCTAAACCATGCGTTCCACATAATAGAAAGCATGGCTTAGCGGTCAGAGCTGAGATGTCTTTTTCAAATAATTATTTGTTGCATTATAATTTGCAGCTCATTAGCACTTTGATTAATGAATCATCAAAATGTTTTTCGTTTGAATGCACTGCCATTTATACTTAAATGACAGCGCATGGTCGGTGATCAATTTGGGTAGCCGTGCAAGCATTGATACATGGTTAATAGCTGAAGCTCCATGTGTATTATTTTCGGGGGCGCTGTAGCGTGTCTTGACGGAGACGTCAGCAGTCAATTGTACCGCGTTATTTGTGACGACCGGTCGCGTGGTCACCCACCACCACCCACCGCACGCGCCACACTCATCACACAAAAATGACGTTGACACCGATCACCAATTGACATTTCCTAATAAACTATCAATATGTGCTGCGCGGGATTCGCAAATAACTGGGTCACAAATAAAAATTCTTTAAAATAGGCGGAGAGTACAGATGAGAGTGCTCCTTAGCACTAGTTTTTTGGGTACATTATTTATAAAGTATATAAGTATATACAAATTTTTCCATGTCGCCTGTTACATCGACGAACAAAACAAGTTCTTAAACGGTTTTCAAGAGGCGCGGGTACAAATTGCGCTGCGTGTTCAAAATTTTATACGTTTTTTAAATATGTCTTTTCAATTTCCTTAGTGTGCGAATAACACTTTAAAAAATGTTCAAAAAACAAATACATTACTATTTTAGTTTATTTTAGTTTATATGAATGAACACGGCAAAATTTGTATTGTTTCAATGTATTTTTGTTATTTTAACCATTTAAATAAAATTATTTTAAACGAATTCATTGATCGTATTTTGTTGATATTACAATTATTATGTATTGACAATACATTTTCATTGAAAACTCGACTTTTGGAACACTTTGCGGTAGCCCGTAGTCATCAAGAATCTTCTACAGAGTGTTCACGCAGCTTAATATAATTTTGAATTATATTGTGCCATAATATAACAGTAGTAAAAAAAACTTATTTCTATTTAAAGACCCTTGTTTTTTGTTGCTTTTTGTAAGCTGTATAACCAATGAAATAGTAGATTATAATTATTTTTTTGTCACACGCCTGTAAGTTACCTTTTTGACTTCACGTTTTTTCCCGCATAACAGCGAAGTCAGAGAGAACTTAGCGTCAAGACACTCCATTCTCCACTTTCCGCTGAATCGGAGACGTTGTGTGTTAAGTGAGTGGCAAAACTCAACGCCGCCCTTTATCTTTGTGTTGTCAGAGAAATGGAAATTATTTAAATATAACCATTCCCCCGAGTGGGCATCGAACCTACAACCAAATCGCGTTAGCAGTCAGACACTGCGGCACGAATACCTCTAATCTTTTTTTTTTTTTAATCAGGCATCCCGCATTCAATATGGTAGGCAAAAAAACTGTGTTTTCCACTTTCCAACAATTTATTTTTGTTTTCAAACACGCACGGTGACCGTGGAAATGAAAATAATTTGATTATATTAATTTCCCAAATGGGAATCGAACCTACAACCATTGTGTATACAGTCAAAACTCAGCGTACAGTCGTGGCCTCAAGATTACTTGAGTTATTAAACTAGTAACAATATAATTGTAATTTTCAAGGTCCATACCTTGAAAAGCTGGCTATAGGAAATTGCAGAGAACGCGTTGAGTAATATTGATTAGTAACATTAGTAATACTGTAGTAATAAAAAAAACAATCTCTAAACAAGTTGTCAAAACAAGTTGTCGCCTGCGACTTTGTTTGCATAGATTTTATGACGTTTACTATTTTAATTTCCATCTTGCGCAGTTTTAGCTGTAAAAAGGGGTTTTCAGAAATCTTCTCTTAGAGACCCCCCCACTCCCAAAGGACATGCCAAATTACAGCAGATTTTTACGTGAAATGTAATTTCGGCTGTGCATCTTCTGTCAATCAGTGGATAACGAAAACGTTTTATATACTTATATTTATTGGTATATAACAGAAAATGGAGTGACAAACTGCATTTCTTTTAGTCTACTTACGATAAGAAGAAAAACAAGATAGAATTTAAGTTTTACTAGTGCCCTTTTTTGGCATAGGCTTGGGCAGGGTAGCCACAGGTAACCTAATGCCAAAACAATTCGGGCCGTCGTGTGGTGAGTAGCGGAACTCAACGCCGACGACATTTTACTGACCTAGATTATTACTAATAAAATGAACTTAGATACATCTCCAGCCTTTTTCAGGCCGTTTTACTCTCAAGCTGTAGTGTTTTGTTTTGTTTAAATAAAATAAATTCTATTTAAATTATTGTTCGAAGCTGATGTAAAAAGAGTTTTGCCGTTATTTTAATGGTAAATGTTGTTTGATGAATTTGACGTGAGTGGCCATTGTAAAGCTAGAGCGTTTTTGAATTATTTATTACTTTTTTTGCACACAATTTACAAAAAATTGGCAATTGGCTGGCTTAACGCTAAAAAGCATTATCTACTAGTGTAGGCGCACAAAATTATACATATCATATTACAAAAAATATATATAAATACATATCAATCATATATACATTGTTTCACTTTTTAACAAATTTATTAAAAAACTAGCTGTGCCCGCGACGCCATCCATGTGAAATTCTAAAAAAGAAGGAGCCCAATTTACTTCTTATTACATCAGCTATCTGATATTCCAGAGATAAGTCGGAACAAACAGACAGACAGACAAAAGTTGTAAAAATGTTATTTTGGTATATATATTTCTTACCGTGTACATACATAGGCATTTAGTAAATATCAGTTTTTTTAATATAACAAAAAGACACTCCAATTTTGAATTTTGATTCGTCAATCATACAATTTTCTTACAACTTAAGATGCAAACCTGAGCCGTTAGTTTTAGTTTGCATCGGCGCGAAATAGATAAGTAAAGTAGAGGAGTGAAGTTGCGCCGAATTGACTCGAATAATATATATTTTCAACCGAGTTTGACTAATTCACTCGAGTGACTCGAAACGAAAATGCCCATCACTACCCTCAACCACCCTCGTATTAAGCTTAGGAATGTTATAGATGTAACATTTCCGATCTAGATACGATATTACAAGTGCCTGTATTTTTCAAAGAACAGTTCTCATTAAGACTCTGCTTATATTCTCAGCTTTTCGAAACTTTTGTACCGGATTCGCTTACGGTTACGGATAGGGATAGTTTATTATTTCGGATATCCGAAAGTTTTGGTTACGGTTATGGAGCTCCACAACGTCTCTCATTAATCTTACCTATATAAACAATTAAGGCACATAATGAAATTAATTTTGTTCAAATTTATTATCCTCCGAGGACGTCGGTACGAATCCCACTGGAGTCCTAAAGTGTGGGGATTTTATTTGATACGTAAAATTGTGCATCTAAACTGTTGTTTTTTTTTAACATTTTTTAAAGTGTTATTCTCACACTAAGAAAATTGAAAAAGACATATTTAGAAATATCCCGCTGCGTTCAAATTTTAATTCATTTTTTAAATATGTCTCTTTCAATTTCCTTAGTGTGGTAATAACACTTTAAAAAAATGTTAAAACAATATATATTTAACATATATATATGTAAAAATCTCTCTACAGAGATGCTAACAACAAATATAAGTTGTAATAAGCGTATAAGAATTTCAACATAGCTGGATGTAGAACGCATGGCTCAGCGGTCAGAGCGCTTGAACGGTTTTCAAGAGGCGCGGGTTCAAATCCCGCTGTGTTCAAATTTTTATACGTTTCAAAATATGTCTTTTTTAAACTGTTGTTGTATAGCCCAACTAGGTGAATTACCTTACGATCTTTTTTTGTTTTATTTCTCACCAGACTTTTGTATTTTGCGGAAATAATAGAAAAAGAATTGTGCTTTTATCCGTTCACTAATTCCCATCTAGAAATTTCACATATATAACTTTAGATGATTGATGACTTTTTTTAGCTTTTCCTCTTTTTTTGGCATATTGCCGTATAAAAGTAATGTTTATACTCTCCATTTATACTCTCCGTTCTCAGTTTTCTGTCCTTGTAGAAAGATTTAATTTAAATTCGAAAACACGATGTTTTGCTCGATCCGAAAATATAAATACTATTTCATATGTCTTAAAATTGTTTATTTACACATTAAGGACATGAAAAACATTTTCAAAAAACGTATTATAATGATTTGAACCCGTGCCTTTTGGCGAAATGTTCGGAACTAGTATACGGATTTGAATGAAACCTTTTTCATTCTATAGCTTTTTAGCTTAGGTTCCTTCTAAGTCTAAGGCTTATTTATTTTTAAAAGTGGAACACCTGATGTGGTACCATAATAGACAAGCTATATGCGAGATATTTATTTTGGTGGGCAAAATAAATATCTCGCATAATAAATATCAGCTACTAGTTAAAAATAATAATGATAATTGTATATTCAAACATATTCACAATTTAAAATAATTGGCTTTGTCAAACATTGCATAGGACTGCTCTAGGGCCTAGACCATTCTAAGCGTGATATTTCTGATATAAGCGAAATATGGAGCATAAGCGAAGTAAGTCAAAAGCTAATAGTTATAGATAATAGATACCATCGTCTAACTGTACTCAATCTCCACCCGGGATGATTATATTTAAATTATTTTCGTTTCTCCGTTCTGTTAAGATAAAGCGCAGTGTGGACTTCTTTAATTCGGCCTGAAAGAGGAAAACTTAGTACCCGCTATGCGTGAAGCTGCAAAATAAACGCTATTGATCCAGTTAGAATAGTTTAATTTGTAAAAATCGATTTTTCAACATTCTATAATTCTGTATATATGTATTGTTGCAAATAAAATATATAGTATAAAATTATATGAAAGCTACAATCGCTTGTTTGTCTTGTAAATTGTTTATGTATTGTGAAAATCGGGTAGATGCAACTTTTTTATATCCAAAGTTCGGAGACACTGTTGTTGGATTTGCTCACTAAAACGACGATACAAAGTTGTGACTTTATAACAAAGTATATTTTGTTATGATGTATTTTTCCTGGTGTCTAGCTTTTTCTTTTTATAATAGCAGAGTCAGAGAGAACCTAGTGTGGAGACACTCCGTTCTCCACTTTCCGTGTGAAATAGAAACATTGCGATGATTCTCGTATAAACGATATATAATGCAACGATTAACGGTAAGCGAGGTAATGGGAGACCTTGGTTGACCATTGAAAACACAGTATCGTTATATTGGTTTAATATCAGTTAAAGGCTAATTTACATATCTGCGATAAAGAATCCTTAACTTGGCTAAAATAAAAAAAAACAGCTTTTGGAGTAGCGCCAGCACACATTCTAGAATCTGTTAGCTTTCTATACTTAACTCAGGAGTAAGTTACACAAACTATTTCTTCAGTTTGTTTAGAAAATTTATTTATAGATGTATAAATAAAATGGCCTATTATGTAACTTACTCTAAATCATTGCGCATATATATGGAGTTTTTAGATGAGTTTTTTTTTATTCTTCTTCATCTTCATGTCTTGTTCCGCAGCGGGCAGAAAGAACTTCATCTCTCCACTTTCCGCCCGAATCAAAAAAATTCAAAAAAATTTTAACAAAATATATATTTAATAAATAGCATTCTCTCTTGCCAGACAATTGTTCGTAGAATAATCTTTGGGTAGCAGAAATTTGTAAAAATCTCTCTACAGAGATGCTAACAACAAATATAAGTTGTAATAAGCGTATAAGAATTTCGACGCAACTGGATGTAGAACGCATGGCTTAGCGGCCAGAGTGCTTGAACGGTTTTCAAGAGGCGCGGGTTCAAATCTTGCTGCGTTCATAAATTTTATACGTTTTCTAAATAAATATATTTTAGACCGCCTCGCCGCGCCACGGTGTATATTGATTACTACTGGTGGGGTATTTTAGAAAACCTAAAGAAATTCTAAATTTTTCCTAAGGACAGGCAGTTGGTCGGCCATATGGTGCAGTGTGAGAGCTTCTGACTGACGCGATGGTTTTGAGTTCGATACAATTAATAATCTTATAAACAATCTCTTATCAATAAACTAATAATATAAAGTGTATAAGAAAACGCTAATAAGTTTTTATATTTACACAAACCAAATTGTTCGTTGAATTATTAAAATTATACAGAGTGCTCTAGTTTAGAATAGGTAAAAAAAACTACTGCTATATTGAAACTTAATACATCGCTAAAAAGTCAGAGTTAGCTAATATTAGTATGAAACGTGACTTATCGCTGTAATTTGTTTTCTCAACACCTATTATATTAAAGAGCTGACTGTGTTTTATGTAAATTTATATTTTAAATTATTAAAACTAACGTGTATCAATTTTAAATTCTATATAAAAAACTATGTTTGTTACAGTTTGTTTTTCTTGTAATTTATTTCTTTATTGAGAAAAGATTTCCTTCCTTTATTGAGAGAAGATTTATTTCTTTATTGAGAGAGACAGAATCCATTGTATTGAAAACGGTTGCTATACATCTTTGTTTTGGTTATGTCAGGACTTTAGGAGTCCTCACCGAGGCTTTGTAGTAGTATGCGCGAGCGTTCCTGCAACGTCTCGCCGGGGTGGAGAGGGTTTCCGTTGGGTTTTAGTAGGTAGTATCAGGTATACTTGCCGGTGTGTCCCACCGTCCGTTTCCGCAAGGGCCTGCACACGGGCGGTCTGCGCAACGGCATTTCCCAGCGTCACTAAAAGAAAAGAACTTTAGGAGTCCTGACCAATATCTCTCTCAATTCATTTTGTCCTCCTTGAAACTTATATAGAGAAATTGTGTGATAAGTGGATAACTTATGTGCATTTTGTTTTAGCATATGAAAAATAAAAAACAGATTCTCCCGCATATAGATGATATCAGGGTAGTCTAAGAGAACCTAGTGCCAGGACACTCCGGTGTCCGCTTTCTATTCGAATAGAGTAAGGATCCCCGAGTGGGAATCAAACTAACACTTATCGCGTTTACAGCCAGGCACTGTCCTACTGCGCTACAATGGTCTCAGATGTCTCAAGAAAACAATAGCTTAAAACATTATACAATCTCATTTGTTATTGTTTCAGGAATTACTCGTAACTCTATCAACTCTTCTACGCGGATCGGTGTATGAACGACTTCGCTGGGCGTTCCGTCTTTACGACGTTGACGGTGATGGTGCCATCACCAGGCAGGAGCTGGCTGAGGTGGTGGTAGCTGTCCACGAGCTGCTGGGAAGACGAGCTCCTCCTGGATCTCCAGCTGCAAGGATTGATGATGCTAAGGCTAACGAGCAAGTAAGTTTCTAGAATCAAAATTTGACTTGGATTTGCAATGGAATTTGAATTATATAGTTATTGCTTAACTGTGAGACGCGGTGGGTGCTATTTCGAATTTAATTGTTTTGATTTATCGGATCTGCTTTGACGGCACGGTGTTAGATTCCGCTAATCCCAACATGTAATGCCTCGAATAGAGTGTAGAGAAAGTGTGAAGTGATGATTGATTGATTTTTCCAGACGCAGGGGATAAATGTCAATTCCCCTCTGGAGGTCTCAGGTCCGTGGGGTTGCCACTCCTCAACAGCTCGCTATAAGCTGTCCCGTGGGCTTATTATTATTTCAATAATGCAGGGATGCTTCCCTGTTGATGTTGATTTTCATACAAAAACACTTTCCACCCAAGGACCGTAACTCAAGAGAATTACAATGCAGATTATTCAAAATATCTTTAAAATTATAAGGAAAACACTAGAATACAACAAATTTGCGAAGCGATAATACAATGACTTTATTAAAATATCTATATACATTCCCTCAAAGCAGGGTAATCAGAGAAAATCTAGTGTCAAGGGATAACAATCTCCAGTAATTGCCCGGAATCGAGATATTGCATGTTGAATGGCGAAACTCAACGCCGCGCTCAACGCTCAACGTTTGCGGATAAATGAAAAAATATAAATATAAAAAATTAAAAATCTTCTTAGAACCTGCCTCTGCCTCTTAAAAACTGTCCAAGTACTCTGACTGCTAAGCTATGCGTTCTACATCCGGCTACGTCGAAATTCTCATGTATAAAATATTTATAAGTATAATCATAAAAATGTTTAAAATATTTATAAGTACAATCATTCCCCCCAAGTGTGAATTGAACCCACAACCAATTACGCTTACAGTCAGATGCTGTTCAATCTACGCTGGCCTCATTCATCTGACAATTACACTATAATTATGAATTTAAAAAAATATATATTACAGGTAGACCGTGTGTTCAGAAAGCTGGATTTGAACCAGGACGGCGTGATCACGATCGAGGAGTTCTTAGAGTCGTGTCTGAAGGACGACGTGATTACGCGCTCGCTGCAGATGTTCGACACGGTGCTATGACAGACTGACAATGCGCAGGCGCGCGACTCCAGGTTAGTACTTTTTCGCTTCATTTTTTTTTAGCTTCACGCTTTTTTTTACATAGCAGGGTAGGCAGGGAGTCGAAGTCTTGTACGAAGAGTCCGTTCTCCACTTTCCACTTGAATCAGAAACATTGTATGCTGAGTATCGTAACTCAACGCCGCGCATTGTCTTGTCACCAAAGCGATGAAATGAAAACAATTTAAACATGATCATTTCCCCAAATGGGAATCGAGTCTGAAATTTTTTGCTGTTTTTTTGTTAATTATTTGCTAATTTCCTTAAAAATCTAAAGTATCTTATGAAATAAAACTATGCCTTGCCTATATGTACAGTAGATACGTATATTTACGGATGAGTCCCACACTATAATCTTTTTGTAGGACAGTTAAGTAAGTAAAATGCATTTCTCAACGGCTGTAGAAGCATTGTATTTAATCCTCATTCGGGGATATTCAAAAAAATATATTCATTAAACACATTTAGAAAACGTATTAAAAATTTTAAACAGTGGGACTCGAACCTGTACAACAAAAATAAGCGTATAAATATTCGATGCTTCGAGCTTCGATGTAGCTGGATATCGAACGTATGGCTTAGTGGTCAAAGCACTTGTACGTTTTCACCTCGTTAAAATTGCCATACGGTTTCTAAAAATGTTTTTCATATCCATTAGTGTGTTAACAACATTTTAAAAATATGTAATATATATTTATTTTTGGGTTCCGACAAGTAACTCACAATCTCTCTAAAATAGGCAAAAATAAGATCGAGTGACTTATGAATCAGTTCTCTTTGCTAATAGAAAATCAAAAACTTGTTTGAACTGCAGGGTCGTTATCAAGCAGAGGTACGCCACGTGCCGGTGCGAGGCGCGCGCCCCATTATGGCGCGTCTGCCGCCGCTACCTTGCCACGCTCGAACACATCTACAACAGGCTCAAGCCGAAACTACGCAGCGTTCTATTGTTCAACTTCTAATCTGTGAACGCATCATTGGAAATTATGTTCATTATCTGTGAGATTTTGTATTTATTACCTATGATTTTATTTTGTAGGTACTGTTTTATCTGTGGCTGTTTAAATATCAAGTGTCAAATACAAAGATTTAATGAGGCATGTGCGAAACGCCTAAAAGCTAAAAAATATATAAGTGAACAAAATATAAAATGAATTAAAGAGGAAAATTGTTTTTATGTAAATTGTTGTTCGTTATTTAATATTTTATTAACTGTTATTGTTGTTTTTTTTTATATTTTGTCACAAAATATAAACGAGGGACAAGTGTTCGGCTGCATGTGGACTAGAAAGCCTTTTTTTGAATACTTGTTACTTTATTTAACAAAAAAGATCTTAATTTGAATTATATTTCATATATATTTATCTGTGTTAATTTATATATTTTTTAATTTCCAATGAGGATTTAATTAAACATGGTGTATCGACTACCATTCAAAACTATTTTAGAAACGTTTTAGCGAATCGTGAACAGAAGTCCTTTATAACGTGTTATTTTACAAAATATAGTAATATATTCCGAATTATTGAATTGAGTAAATCTTACCCTTAAATACGCAATATAATAAATCGTTGTTTTTTCTTAATAACATTTATTGATGAAAGCAAAATATTATTTCAAAAATATATATATTTTTTTTAGAATAAAATTGTAATGTCAAACACGCATATTTATTTAAAAATAAAACACTTAAAGGACTTTCTGAACGAAATGTTTATAGATAATTATTTCAATTTTAGATAAAATGAATTGTAAAAGTTAAAACCCTGCAAATATTTGTTAATTAATAGAATATTTCTCGAGAGTTGCGATGAAATTATCGGGTAGGCAGTAAATAGTTCAGATTCTTAGCACTCACATGTAGAATGGCTTAGCGATAGGTGAAAAGTGCCACATAAAGCTGTCTTTACACGTAGATATCAAAATCGATATACCACAGTTAAAGTACTTATCATATAGGATTTTTAATATTTAAAATCGATGTCGTTATCGATTATCCAAATCGAAGTGCGTTTAATACGAGCGTGTAGAGATGGCAAGCAAGAACAAAACATTAAGTGCTCTTTTACACTTAGATCATTGTCATAGGTGAAAAGTTAGATTTTAATTTTTAATAAATTAATTTCTAAAAATAAAAAAAAAAATTATTTAATTTATTAATTAACAGAATCTTAAACAAAAATTTTGCAAATTTTGTTTTTTTTTTTTTTTTTTTTTGTATTTCAATATAATGTAACTTTTTACCTATTAACGTAATAGTGTTGTTTAATCGCGATGACCATTCCGTGTCTGTAGTCATTATAATTGTAGATATATAGACCCCAAAGCTAAAATCGTTTTTACCTGTAGACGTGTTTATATATAGCCGTTAGATTATTTATTTAAAAAAGTAGCTTTTTGTTTTTTTTTTATTTTTATTATCTTCAAAGTTTTGATTTCACGAACCAATCCAACAGGGTAAATACTCTTTCAGAAGTGTAATCGCTTATTTTATCGATATATACCAAAAAAGACGTTTTGATAAGCTTACCTACGATGAAAATATTTTTCGAAAAACAAATTTGACATTTATATTTCATTTCGCTCTATCTACACCGAATTACTTATTTCTAAGGCTTTCCCACTCTACAAGTTTAAATTGTATCACTAAATTTGATCAATTCATTTCACGTCCTGACTAAAACTTGTTTTTGTTCTGGCTGTATAGTTGTGGGTTTTTGACATTCTGCAGCAATGTGCTTTTTTTTTAATAAAATTTATATGCAAACTTTTCGTTATTAACATTTTCTTTCGAAAAGTAACTTTCATGCATTTAATTTAAACACTTTTATGCTAGTTTTTATGACAACCATAATTGCTGTATATTTTTTTTAAACAGGTTACCAATTTTTTACTTAATCCTATTCTCCTAAGCTTTAAATTAATCTTCATAAATTAAGTTATGACTCGTTAAGTCTATACAAATTCTACCAATTTAATTATTGTTGTTAAATATTCAGAGTTTTATTTAAAAGTTTCTTATTGAAAATATTTAGAGTATATGATTAATAACTAAAGTGGTTGTTTTATAGCAATTTTAAAACCATATCATAATTATTAAACATTTTAGATTATATCGATTTTATCATTTAAATGTTATAATTCTTAGAAGAATGGAAAATTTCTTTTAATGTGCACTTCCAGGTTTGGTTTTTTCAATCATACTTCATTAAGACCTAAACTCATAATTATTATAATCTGTGACCGTTCCTTGCATACTCAAATAAAAAAATATATATATTTTATCTTAAGCAAAAACACCAAAATATATTTAGTAAATTGTTCAAAAAACATATAATAAAAAAAATCTCAATGATTGTATTGAAAAAGAAAATTTTGGCGATGTCTCCTTATTATAGTAAGTTTTGTTGTTTATTTAGCCGAATTTTTAAGCTTTTTCTAGTGCATAAGTAATGTATTAATTTAGGAATCCTCACACACTATATCTTTATGACATTGTTTTTCTTTATTATTAAAATGACAAAGGCAAAATTATACAGCTTCTCATAAATTTCATAGTGAAATAATAATTAATAATAAGTAAAATTATGATATACAAATAGCTTGTCTTTTTTGTCTGTCCAAGAAATGTGTAAAATTAAAAAAGAAACATTGTTATTCCAGAGTTATAGTGTGTAAAGAGCCTAATAGTCCCATCTTATGAATTATACCTAGTTGACTATTGGCATGTTGATGTTGATTGTGTGATTAATGTAATTTACGACTGAACTAAATTGTGTAAGGCATTGTGGGTAATTACCTACTATGAAAATTGTCACAATATGTTTTATTGTCTAAATCAAAACTTATGTTATCTATTCCCAAAATATATATAACTGTCATAATCTAAATTTATGTTATCTGTTCCCAAAAGATATTTAACTGTCATAATCTAAATTTGAATTGTTTATAAGTAGACTGTACTGTACTGTCATATATATATCTGTCCCTTTCACACAAATCTATTTGTTTAGTAAAAGACTATCTACTTAAATTGATATTTTATTTAATTACTTGAAAGCTGTATTTTGTTTTATGTAAAGCCAAAACCACTTTTTTTTTAAATATACAATACTTGATGATGTACTCGTATAATGATGAATAATAATTGATTTTTCACTTGTTAATGAAAGAGAGCTTAGACACTCATCTCTACGCTTTTCTATATTTATTGTATGCATTTTACTTTCCATTGCTTTAAATTTAATGAAACAGTTTTATATATTACGTTAAAATTAACGGATATTAAGTTTTTTAAATGATGAAAACGAGCTGCAATATGAATATAAAAAATGTATATTTTAATATTATATGTTAAAATAATCAAATAAAGAGTTTATTTCACAAATTTTAATTAAACAAAACTGTTAAAACTGCTTTACAATTATTATATAGTCTATTCTTAGTTTCAACTACAGTAAAAACAATTAATCGTCACACTCGTATATATCGACTCATATATATTTTAATCGATGTATATATATTTTGAAAATGGAATTATTTATATTTAAAACCTAATTGACGTTGAAAGTCGTGTTATTTGGTAATCTAGTGATTTCTAGAATTGAATAAACTCACTGTATGTTAATTTATATAAAATCAATAATTTTAAAGTCAATTACTTCTAGTTGTTTCATAATGAAAATAAAAATTGAATAAATTTTTAGACACTTCGTTCTCCACTTTCCGTATAAATTCGAGACATTGCGTGTTGAGTGCTTGTTCACCAGAGCGGAGAAATTATAACAATTTAAATTATCAAACTCGCAACCAATCCCGTTTACAGATTTGAATATAATTAAATGTTTTTTTGAAATAATCAGTTTTTTAACGAGATTTTAATTTTTTTGTATATTAATGTTATCATTATCATTAAAAGACCAGACTGTCGTAGCGCAGTGGGATAACTTGACTGAAAACACGATTGGTTCAGGATTCGATTCCCACTTGGAGTAACGATTATATTTAAATTAATGGCATTTCTCCGCTCTGGTAAAATTAAACGCGGCGCTGAGTGACTCAACACGCTACGTATCGATATCGGGCGGAAAGTAAAGAACGGAGTCTTGACACTAGTTTCTCTCTGACTACCCTTCTGTGCTATAAGAAGCATGAAGTTTTAAAACAATTAATCAATCAATCGTCTCTTAGAATAAAGCACATAAGACGGTTAGTGCTAAAAGAAGCATATAGCACTTTAAAAAAAATACAATACAATTAACATTACAGAAATTAAGTTAGCAACGGTGGGCTTCACTCTATAAGAGATTTCTTCCAGCCAACCTTTGGAAGTGGATCAATTTACTCTTCCACAATGTAACATTCTCACTCAATACGTTTTGTTCTATTTATACTTTACATATATTTAAACAATTAAATTTGTACCACTTAAGTATTGACATCTTAATTTTTCTTATATAAAGCCATATGTTCCACAAAAAATGTATTCAAAAACAAAACCTACACATTTTTAAATGTTCTATTCCATTTATTCAAGAGTTTATAAAAAAAATGTTGCAACCAATTCTTTGTTGTTTTTAAAAGTTTATTATAATATTTTAGGGACGCTTAAATTTATGTAAAATTATTGAAATTTGTAAGAAAAAATGTGCGCTAATCGATTTGAACCTGTGTCAAATGGCATCTAATTCAGATATCGTGTTGGATACAATTTGTAAAAGACAAGGGTTCTAATTTTTGACACGTTCAATTTTTTCCAAGAAGTTTTCATATTTTATAATTAAGTATATTAAGTGTGCGAAATATTAAAAAAAAATAAAATAAACGAATATAAACTGTTTATATCCTTTTTTTGATTGTCGGGATATGTATGGAATGTTTATGACGTTGGTGTGAAATAAATAATTGTAAATATTTGTCGCTGTGTCAATACGTCCACGTTACAATTGATAGTAAAACAGTTCTTCATGTTTCTATGTGTTTTATTTGTTTTTCTTTATTTCTAAGGTTGCAACAGCAAATGTTATCTTAGAGATCTTAAAGGCTTAAACCATACTGTTGAAGAGTTTGGAAAATTTGGAACTAAAAAAAATTGGGTTTAGGTGTATGTAAAGTAATCATTTTTTTTTTAACATTATGTATAAGTTTTAATCACACACTTAGGAAATTGATAAACATATTTTTAGAAAACGTATAAAAATTTGAACGCAGCGGGGTTTGAAACCGCGCCTCTCGGAGACCCAAGAGGACAGTTGTTTAATAAAATATGTTTTTCAAGTAATCACCTTTTTTATCTATATAGACTAGTAAACCCTATTGGCTGTTGGCTTTCAGCTTTCTTTTTTCACAATTTTTTTTTCATTTACGAATAAATATATAAATTAGTTTGACGCCTTCCCCGTATGGGAATTCCAATATTGCCAACTCAAGGTAGGTTTATAATTTTTTTTATGTTAATAAGACTTCAAGGCTGCAAATGCATATTTAATAATTAATTAGTTATTGTTTTTTATTTAACGTAATATTTAATTTTTATCACGTCCATTACAATTTCATAACTTCATAATTAATATTGTATCATAAAGTGTGGAGCCTTAATTGGTTTATAAACAATATTTTTTTTTTGTGTGTTTAATTACTGTTTGTCTTCCTAATAAATAATAAAAAAGGCAACTAATACAATTATACATATAAATAAACAACATTTTAAATTATAGACAATTTAACTTTGCTCTAACAGTTCAACGAACATGAAAATTATATTATATATTTTGGTTTTGCAAATGAACTTTAATTATACATTTACCATATTTCTCTTAAACAAACGCGATCGATTTTATTCAATTGCAATAATCATGTGACTTTCATCCCTAATATGTCAACAACTGTCACCATAATGTCAGTAATGACAAGTTCAAAACAAACATTAAACGTCATAAAATTTACGAAAACATAACAAAATAAATACTTAATATTTTAAATTTTTCACATAAAACGTGTATTTTTAATCAATATTTAAAACATGTCGAAATCAGTGCATGTCGTAGACGGAGAAGCGTCAGAATCGGATTCTGAGATTGAACTTGGAAAATCTCCAGTGAGTATCTGAACAAAATCTATAATGTAAATACTTTTTTTACTTGATTTGTTCGTCTTGTAGTTAGTTTGACTGCTAAGATGAGGTTCGTGCATACAATTCAGATAATATATTAGTTTTTGTTTTCATTTTATGCTTAGAAAGTTATGATTTTAAGTTTACAATATTGGCTCTTATGATTTTCCAAAGAATCCATTTAAAAAATGAATTAAATGTATTATTCTTTTAAAAAAAATTGCCTTACGTTAATTGTCAAATTTGTATTGAAAACTTAGTGAATGTTTTATATTTTTAACAAACTATTATAAGCTTCCATCTCTACAAAAGTAGCTTCTAGAATGCTATCATCACTATTGTTACCATCTTCTTACCTCCTCGTCTTTTATAAGTAAATATGATTTATAGGTCTTAAATTATTTTTTTATTACAAAAACTTGGTAAATACCTTTCTAGGATACAACAACAAATTCTCAAGCATTTGTCATATCTGGTGAAGCTCCGGAATCAGATGATGGTAATATTTAAAATTTAATTTTATTACCATAATAAACTATTATTTATATATATTTATTTAAGAAATATATCATAATTTGAATGTAGCAGCTTTTAAGTGCAGTCCAAGTAATATAAGTTATAGTTACATTGTTTTTATCAAGTTACATTGAAATTCTTATACATGTTTCAAGTTATATTTTGTGATAGCTATATAAAATAACCCATCTTGGTGCAGTGGTACATTGACTAACTTTAAACATGATTGATTGTAGGTTCGATTCCTATTTGGAGGAATATATATTTAAATTATTTTCATTTCTTTGCTCTGGTGCAAGACAATTATCTGCCTTTGGTGTCTTGACACTAGATTCTCTGACTATCCTTCTATGTGAGAATGCTATGAAGAGTGAAGCTATTGTCGAATAACTGTAGTGATTTTCAAAAATTGATATGCTTCTTAAACAAAAATACATTTTAAAAAATATTTGTAATGCTTGTACTTGAAATTTTTTTTAAAGCGTTAATCACACACTTAGGAAATTGAAAAACATAAAAAATTGAACACAGCGGGACTTGAAGCGATACATTTCTGTCGAAATTCTTATACGTTTATTACAGACTTTCGTTTTTTGTTAGCATCTCTGTAAAAAGATTTTCCAAGTCTTGCGGGTTCATGCGGGTTCGGATCCCGCTGCGTTAAAATTTTATACGTTTTCTAAAGATATGTTTTTCAATGTTTATACTTATATTTCAATATATTGCGGCCATTCTCAGAATTCTCCACATTTCTCATAACTCTCTGCATTTCTTATGGAAGTCTGGTATTTTTGGATAGTAAGAAATATGAAACTTAGTATCTAGAACTCTTTTCTACTTACGAAAAACCAGCGTCCCGACCGCAGCTGCCTGCCGCCTGCGTAAACTACACGAATAAACTCTTAGTTGTTTTATACCCGTGTTCTCTTAAAAAACTTTACTCAAATTTATAATTTAGACTGTAACTTTATTTATGAACCGATTGAAATAAAGTAAACGATAAATATTATGGGGAGATTACCAAAATGCAATAGTACATAACGCGAGCGGGCCGCTAGTGTGTTATAAATAATTTACTGACTTTCAGAGCTGAAAGTATCGACGCCACAACTAAATAATGACTTGGACGCACCGCTCCATACATCCATGTTTCCGTCTTCACCCACAAAGTTGATACATAGCTCAATTTTACATCAGAAATTATGTAAGTATGACTGTTTTACAACATTAACCAGCTGCAGCTTCACGCTTTTTCACGCACAATGTAGTCAAGAAATAGAGTCCAGACACCCCATTTTCCACTTGCCACCCGAAATCGGGACAGTGCGTGTTGAGAAGCGGAGTTCGTCTTACCAGAGCGAGGAAATGAAAGTCAAATTAAATATTTCATTTAAGTGGGAATCGAACCCACTACCAATCACGTGTACAGTCAGTTGCTGTGCCACTACGACACGAAAACCTCTCTAAACTTTGAACTTTTAAACAGTGCACGACGGTGATGATGACAAATGAAAATATATTTATGTATATATATATTTAATATCAGTAATATGTTTTGCTTAAAATTTTATTAATTGTGTTGTTGTTTTTTTTAAATGCAATAAATAATATATATATATACATATATATGATGTGAGAGAGGAGCTTGGAGCAGTACTCTTGCGACCCAAGTATAGACTTAAGTGGCGTTTTAAATTAGCATTATCGCCCGCCTCCAATGTCCAAACTCCTCCAGACTCGTAACCAAATTATATTTAATAAGTTCTTTGATTTTCACGATTATTACACATATTGAAATGAAACTATTTTTAACCGGATTAATCGCGTATAATATAGGTATTCGAAAATACATTTTAGAACCCTACGACGTTTCGAACACATTACAGTAGTCTACGGACTACGAATCATTTCAGAACCCGACGTTTCGAACACATTACAGTAGTCTACGGACTACTTTCGTAGTCTACAGAGTATTTTCGAATACCAATATTATACGCGATTAATCCGGTTAAAAATAGTTTCAGTTCAATTTATATTTTTTTATATAATTTCTTAGGGGAATGTAACGTGACTGTACGAGCAACTATAGAGGGTCTAGCGAAACATACCACAGATATATGTGTCGAGAAACTAACTGTGGCCGATAAAACTTTGCTCAACGTACAGGTAATGTTTCGGCATTAATGTTGAAGTATCCCTTATAGCGAGGTAGTTAGAGAAAACCTAGTGTCAAGACACTACGTTTTCTACGCACCGCCAGAAATTGAAATGTTGGGTGGTGAGTGGCGGAACTCAGCTATCTTAGGCAATTTTAAAAAGACATATTTAAAAAAACGTATAAAAATTTGATCGCAGCGGGATTCGAACCCGCGCCTCATAAAAACCGTTCAAGTTCCTTGTTGTCTTTTTCATGTTTTAAATTCTCCTTTTTTCCTCCTTCTCCGAATGGGAATCGAACACACAACCGATTGTGCTTTTACAGTAAGGCGACCACTGCGCCACGATGGTCACGACGGTCGCCTCGATGGTTTCTTTTGAATAATAGCTATATTATAAAATACAAATATATATATAAATGTGTGTATGATATAGGATATTTTTTTTTGTTGTTTATTTGCCTTTTCTCTATCTTCTCTAAGATTTAAATTGAAATCTCTTCAAGAGATAAGTCCATTGTATCTACTAAATCTTGGGTGAACCAAATCGCTCTTTCGTCTATTTCCTTATTAATATTATTCATTATTAAAATTAAAAAAGAGATGAATTCTTGAGGTCAATTTATAATATTAGAGCTCAAGATTATTTGCAAGATGTTTTTAAACATATAGGTATACTTACAGATTTTTTACATTTTTTAAAGTGTTACTCCCACACTAAGGAAATTGAAAAAGACATATTTAGAAAACGTATAAAAATTGGAACGCAGCGGGATTTGAACGGTTTTCAAGAGGCGCGAGTTCAAATCCCGCTGCGTTCAAATTTTTGTACGTTTTCTAAATATACTTACAGTTGCTTCGCAATATATATATTATAATATAATATTTTGTTTGCACGACAACATATCTAGTGTTATGCTTAAAGACAGTGGCAAATATACGATAGGGACGAGAAATAAAGATAAGCTTGTGTCGCCAAGCTATCGCCTCCAAAGAGTAAATAAGTATTTTATGGGTCTGAGTGTACTCGTTTGCATCTATGATACAATTTTACAAGCTATGTTAAATTTGACACGCCAGAAATTTAAATCCACTATAAAAACAATATTAATATGTAAGGCTTATTACTGTATAGAAGAATATTTAAAAGATAAAAATGTGTGGGTGTATTATTATTTCGAGTTTTAAATGATAAAATTGGAACTTTTGTATTTGAAAAGAGCAACTGTTGAGTTCCTCGCCAGTTGCTCTTTTCAATTCCGGTGGTAGCTTTATGTGCCTTTGACGATTTATAAGTGCATGTAAAAGTCTATTTGAATAAAGAATATTTTCAATTTGATATTCTCTTAAATTCTTTAATTTATGCCATTAATCCAAGAAACCTACATAAAAACCCACACCTCTCGGAAACCAAGTCCAAGCTCTCGAACCGCTAAGCCATACGTTTTATGTCCAGTTACGTCGAAATTCTTATACGCTTGTAACTTGTTTTTGTTAACAATGGTCAGTTTTCAAGAAGTGTGGGTTCGAGAGCTTCGTTTTATTTTTTAATACGTTGTCGGAAAACATTTTTGTTATACAATAAATATGTGTAATTTTATTATTTTAAGTGTGTGTAATTTTGTTTCCAGGAGAGTATGAGAGCTACAAACGCCAATTTAACTCTAGCTAGAGCAAGACTTAAACAGTTGCACGCGGAGTTAGAAAAGGCGAATTGCTCCAGCGCCATGCCTACTGTCAAAATAAAATAACTAATTGTAAATTTAATGTTATTGAATAAATTATATTTTTAATAATGTATTTTTTTTATTTGAAGCTTCACGCTTTTTCCCGCATAGAGCTCCCCCAACTAGTGTCAAGACACTCCGTTCACGAAATCGAGATAACGCGTGTTGAGTGGAGCAGCTCTATGTCCTTTGTCTTAGGTACAAGAGTGGAGAAATGTATATAATTTAAAAAAAATTAAAATAGCCATCTACTTGACTTCACACCTTTCAAAAGTAACTTTCAAGGACAAATTAACAAATTCTCAAGCGTTTATCGTATCTGAAGCTCCGGAGTCAGATGATGGTAATTTTTCACATTTAATTTTGTTATAACAAATTATTACAAATATATTATAATTTGAAACTTTTAGGTTCCGTCCGAGTACATAGTTATATGTGACATTGTTTTCATTCAGTTACATTCAATGTATACTTGGAGGAATATATATTTAAACTAGCGACCCGCTCGCGGCTTTGTGGACACGACTATAAGTTTTTCGCCCGCTCTCGTTCTCACTTAAATCACAAACTTTGCATAAATTTATAATTTAAAATGTTGTTTTTATATATGAACTGATTTAAATGAAATAAACACTAAATGTTACAAGCAGTTGAACAAAATACAATAGTGTAACTGCATTAAAATCGCCGTACTACAGTGTAACTGCTTTAATTTAGCCGGTTCTGGGATTAACGGGCACAAGCACACAGACAAACAGAAAATAAATTTTAATATCTAATAATAATCACTGTTTTAGGTTCTATTACATTGACAAATGTCCCCAATAATATTCTTTCTCATATATCCTCCGAGTACAGACAGCCGATCAGTTACATTTTTTAATATGTATAAGACTATTTCTTTGCTCTGATTCAAGAGAAAGCGTGGTGTTGAGCTCGAATAATACTAATACACTTTAAAAATATTATATTTAAAATTTAATATATTGCGGCCATAACTAAGTCTCCGTACCCTTCGCCAATGTCCGAGCTCTCAGCATCTGATATCTGTCAGCTTTTTATTTAATTGATATTTCAATATTTTGAAAATTTTGTGCTATTTTTTTGTGAATTTATTATATTGTTATTTAAAACTAGATATAAATGAATGTAGTTAAACTGTTTTTCTCGCGTTTAGAATATTTTAAATACAATTATTCCCCTCAATGGGAATCGAATACAATTGCGTTTACAGTCAGATAAAAAAAATAAAAATTGTTTATTGGAACTTATGAAAATAACACTAAATACAGTTCCATAATAAGTACTCCAGTTTAAAATTGTTGAAATGATTGAACAAATCTCATATTTTTAAGTCGTCCCGTATTTTTAAGAATGTCTTTCAATTTCCTAAGTGTGTGGATAACACTTTATAAAGGTTAAAAATATTTTAATAAATTGCATTCTCTCTTGCCAAACGATTGTTAGTAGAACAATCATTTATGGCAGAAAATTGTAAAAATCTCTTTACAGAGACGCTAACAACAAAAATAAGTTGTAACAAGCATATAATAATTCTAAAGTAGCCGATTTAAAGAAGAAGCGCGGGTTCAAATCCCGATGCGTTCAAATTTTTATACGCTTTCTAAAAAACGGAATAATAAACAAATCCAAAGATGTTCTTAAAGCGTCTTCTGCCACACATTTGTAATAGCGATTGGGATTGGGATTGCTTTCAAAATGAAAGAAACTGAAAACGGTTCGCAGGCAAAATACCTAATGAGTTAGTTTTTTACTTAATTTGTGGAGAAAATAACACGTTTCTCGCCGGCTCTTATCAGTACTGCCTTCAAAGCCGGTGGTAGCTTTATGTTTTTTCAAAATGGTATAAGATCAATATATATATATATATTCCGTTTTATACTAAATGCAAACGAATTAATTACTGATTATATTTAAAACATTTTCAATGTCTCAATATCGAGCGGAAAGTGTCTTGACACTACATTCTCTCTATACGGGTAAACAGCGTGAAGCTGGAATTTGTGGGCTACAATACAGCTTGGACAGTCCTAGGACTGACAATACTGACGTTTCATGTTAAGTGACGATTCGAAAGTGCTTGTAATAACCTATTTGAATACAGAATACTTTGATTTTGATTCTCACATAGGTTCTTTGAAACTGTAAAAGCTATGATTGTGTGCTCGGTTCCCTAGGGAAAAATTATAATATTAATATTATTTTAATTTCTCCGTAAATCAAAACCACGACGTTAAATTCCACCGCTCAAGGGTTATTTAGAAAAAAGTGTGACTCGTTTTTCAATTGGATTTTATTTAATTTAGTTACAATTAAATTAAAAAAGAAACCCATAAAAAAGGCTTTACATTTTTTTTTATTATCCTGGTTATCTTGGCAAGGACTTGACGTCCTTTTTTTGCTAAAATATTGTATTTTATAGTATCCGGACACGGGTACAAATTGAAACAAAATCGAAACCATAGAGTAAGTTCAAAATAGCTTTACAAGTTCTTTCACATTGATAGACAAATAGAGGCTATCATGGCGCAGTGGAACATCATCCGACTGTTGTAGGTTCGATTTCCGATCGAAAGAATGATTATATTACAATTATTATTTTTTATCCATTCTAGTAAGTCAAAGCGCGGCGATAAAAAAAATCAATTCGTCTTTGAACCTAGTACATTGTTTTGAAAATCGAAATATTATTTATTGAAATTGTCCATTACCAGCCCATGCGAATTGACATGATATGTCAGTATTGTCAGTTCTATTGGAAGCGACTAAGCTAGAACAGCGCTTTTTTACAATAAAAACCACAGGAAGTGTCGCAGACGCATAAAATAGTGTACCTAAGTAATAAATCGGGGATTACCAAACCACAATACAGGTGATAACCTGTACTGACCTCTGATAATCTGACTTTTAAATAATACAGTTATTTTTGTAATAAATTGATAGCATATACACTATATTAAGTTTAAAATTTTAGTAATGATTGATTGGGGTTCGATTCCCGTACAAGGTAACGTCTATATATATATATATATATATATCTTTATATAAGACTTACTATTTTCAGACAACAGGCTCTTCTCGCATAGCAGGGTAGTCAGAGAGAACCTAGTGTCAAGACACTACGTTTTCCACTTTTCGCACAACATCGAGACATTCCGTGTTTAGTAGCGGAACTGAACGCCGCACTTTGTCTGGTCATCAGAGTTGAGAAATAATTTAATTTGTACACCACATTGAACAAGAATAAGGACTTAAACAAAAATAAAAATCAAACGTACAAAAGGCGGTCTTATGGCTAAGTATCCCATCTCTTCCAGACAACCTTTAGGGCGAAATCGTTTCCCCGAGTGGGTGTCTGTGTTCTAATTTTTCCATTTGACTGCGAATTGGAAGCCCTTGTACCTTCGTATCCATGGCAACAGCTACCCATCCATCATCATAGACTCATAAATTGATACCAACATTTTATAGTAAAGAAGCAAGCATTTTGATTCGTGGCAAATTGGGACATCTTCTGACTGTTATAGAGATTGGTTGTGAGTTCGATTCCCACACGGGGACAAATAATATTCAAAATATTTTCATTTATCCGCTCCGGTATTTAAATGTAGTGTGTTTAATGTTTTTTTTAATAAAACTATTTGCCTTATATATAGGTACATATGAAGTATGCTCTCGCCTAGAAAATGTAAAAAAATATATATATCTCATACATATCACAAGGTTAACGTATATACTCGTATAATTAAATCTTACAAATGAAATTTCCAAATTACCACTTCAATCATTAGGAAAGTATATTGTTCTGATTGAGCTGTGTCTCGGCGTCCGGCAGTACACGCGATGGTTGCGGATTCGATTCCCACTCGGGGAAATGATGAATTTCTTTGCTGTAGTGACAAGACATAGCGCGACGTTGAGTTCAGCCACTCAACAAGCAATCTCGGATCGGGTGGACAGTGGAGAACGGAGTGTCTTGACACTAGGTTCTCTCTGATTACCCTGATATGCAAGAGAAAGCGTGAAGCGAAAAAAAATCTATATATGTTATTATTATACGAAGTAAATACGAAGTAAAAAGTTGTTATACGAAGTTGGCACGTTAAAAAAATTTTTAAGAAATTCTGACCCTAACAGTAAAAAAGCAGGGGATGACTGCGTATTTACTTACTGATTTCACTGACTTATCGTCGGTTTATATTTAATGTTAAAAAATATACAATGCCAAGGTCATTGTGTGCACTTTATATTTATCATTCTCGCCGTGCCGAGTAAAAGATTTTTAAATGGATGTCATTTTCAGGCCAATCACCTTCTTCTCTCTCTGTTCCTCTCTCGCCATCTTGGCGTCCGATAAGTTTTAAATTTATCACGTGCAGTTTCAAACAAGGATCGTATTAAAGTTTTAACGAATGCCTTCTCCATACATCAAAGAGAAACCCGGTTGAATTTGAGATATTGCGTACTGAGTGGCAGAACTCAACGCTGCGCTTTGTCTTGTCACAAGCGCGGAGAATTTAAAATAATTTTATATATAATCAATCCACGAGTGGGAATCGAACTGCAACAATCCCGTATACAGTCCGCCGCTATCACATCACATGGCCACACACCCACATCATTTACTATATATTTGTACAAGGCCCTGGTACTTGTCTTGACTCTTTTCTTTATTTATAATTATAATTTCTAAGAAACACTAAGAAACAATTTTCATATGTACAGTTTTTGTTCTTTATCCATACATTGATAATTACACCGCTAACGTATATCCCCATGTTATTGCGATTCAAATCACTAAATGAGTGACGTCGAGTAAAAACAAGTTTATAAAGAGACCATTACGTTAAAATTAGTTGAAACAAAAACGCGGGAGCGCGAGGACGCCTTGTCAACGGATCACAGATAAAACATCGTGGCTAACTTTTTTATTGTAAGACAGGTGCAAAAGTTGCTTTTCAAGTGTGTTGAATGTAATAAATAAAAGGATTTATCAAGGTCAGTGGCTTTGTTTCGTAAGATATAATAAAACTTGTCTTTTTTGTGTGACAGTTAATTATATTTGATGGCATAACGCATCAGGATCGTTGTCGTGATTTAAAAAAATCTTTTAAGTCAAATGGCGATTAGTACTTAATACATATTTATAGATATAAATTAATATTTGTAGAACTATGACCTTTAAATTCTAAGGTAATTTTAAAATATTCTTACTTCATATTTCGATCGTTTCACATCGGATTTTCCTTATTTTTACACGATTCGTTCAAATATTAGCTCATTACCAACTTGTGGTCTGTGTAAATTAACTTTAAAATTTTGACGTGTAGAAACTTTACAGTATATATTTTGTTTAAAATGGAAGTCAAATGCTATAAAACATTGTTTTATGACAAAGTCACAGTCCCTTTCTCCGCCCATTAGTTGCCTGACGGTAGTCTGTCAGTCATTCAGTAAAGCAAACTTTGTATATATACAAATTAATATTATAAATGCCTGTCTGTCTGTCTGTCTGTGACGGCATCATGGCAAAACCGCTGAACCGATTATGATGAAATTTTATAAAGAGACACTTGGGATAAACATAAGCTTATTTCGCCCATTTTGTAGTGTTTCCAGTTTCCAATTTCATTGTCTAGCGAAAAGGCCGCTGAAAAAACGAAACAGCTACAGGCGCAGCCGCGAGCGGGTTGCTAGTATTTCTATAAATGCATTTAGGTCTAAGTAAGAAATCTAAGAAAGGTCTAAGTTAGGTCTTAGCAAAAAAATTCGTAAATATTCAACTAGGATATGAACTTGTAACAGTTTATCTTAGATATAAAATCAAATGTCACCAATCGAAATGCAGTGGAACTTTCTTTCTATTTTGTAACATTTTTTTAAAGTGTTATTCACACAGTAAGGAAATTGAAAAAAGACATATTTAGAAAACGTATAAAAATTTGAACGCAGCAGGATTTGAACCCGCGCCTCTTGATTGGAACGGTTTTCAAGAGGCGCAAGTTCAAATTTTTATACGTTTTCTAAATATGTCTTTTTTAACTTTGTTTCTATCATCATTTATTGATTGATTAAGTTCTCTTTGACCAAGCTATACGGTAAAAAACGCTGAAAAAAATACTAATTATATCCTGATACAATACTCAAGTGTGTGTAAGTGTGTTATTTTAACATATAAATTAAATATTTACATTAAAAACAATAAAATAAATTTAAAAAGATCACAATAGATTCTCTCACGAGTTACTGATTACTGATCGTTTTTTGTATCAGCCTTTGTGTAACGAAGCCTTGTTTAAAGTTCCTATAGAAGTGTTAATTACAAAATTGAACGTAACGACTAAAGTACAAAAATTGAGATTCATACAAAATAGAGGTTATAGAGGTAAAAAATAGTTTTTTTTTTTAAATAAGTATAAGAATTTATATTTTTTTTATATTGTTTTTAATGGATGCATGACTTAGCGGTCGGAGCCCTTGAACGGTTTTCAAGAGGCACGGGTTCAAATGCCGCTGCGTTCAATTTTTTATACGTTTTATAAATGTATGTTTTTATTTTAAGTAATTATAATTAAAAGCCTAAAGATACTGTTTTATGCTTCGAAAATTATGAACTTCTAGATAAACTACAAGAATATAAACACTTGTTCTCCACTCTCCGAAATCGAGACAGCTGAATGTAAACGCGATTGGTTGTGGGTTCGAATCCTACTCGGGTAATCATTATATTTAAATATTTTCTCCACTCTGGTACCTAAGACTAAGCCGCCACTCAACACGCAATATCTCGATTATGATATTATGGCAATGCTCATCCAATAGGTCGATGCAAACGAAGTTACGAGCGACAAGTAGTATTATATAATTCATATTTGTTTTAAGCTAATAATTATTGAATACCAAGATTACTTTGACTCATCTCTAATACGGATATTTCTTTATACCGCGTAAAAACACAGATAAAATTTCCCTTGTAGCGGTGCAATGATGTTATTATATTAGAGGTCGTCTTGGCGCAGTGGGACAGCTTGATACACGATTAGTTGCGAGTTCGATTCCCATTTGAAGCATTATTTTTATTTCGGCATTCAGGGAAAAAGAAGCTAGTGTCGTGAGTTCGTTCTCCGCTTCCCACCCGAATTCTAAACATTGTGTATAAAATTACACGGTACTGAACGCCGCGTTTTGCCACTAGAGCTTCAGCGATCAGACGCAGTACAACTGCGCCACGACTTTAAATTATTATTTACTAAATAACTTCTAATAAATCACTGTATATTTTTCTCAAGGGTCAAGTTCCATTTTTTTCTTATAACATCGTCTGTGGCATTGATTTTAAATATTATTTTAAATCTATTAAACCAACTGTTAATGTCAAAGGTTAAAAGTTCGTTAAGTTATCCAGTTATACACGATAAGTCGGTCTTGACATAGATTGCACGAAGTCGACGCATTGTATTAATTTCTATATGTAACTGCAGGCATTTCCCCCTTTCCTTCACGCTTTTTTCCGCAAAGCAGGCCGGTCAGAGAGAACCTAGTGTCAAGAAGCCCGAACTACAGACAAAAATAATTAAAATTTAATCATGCTCCCGTGTGGGGATTAAGCCCACAACTAATCGGGTTAACTGTCAAACGCTATCCCAGCGACTTTATGGCCTCTAATATCCAGTCAATAATGGACGAACATTGCTAATTGTAGGGGAAATAATGTATTATTCTATTATTACAAGAAAGAACAATTTTCAATCCCTTTTTTACTGACATTATGCGTACTGATGAGTACGAAATTCGGCATAGTCATTGTTTATATGGAAGTCTATTGGTGATACATTAGCAGGGTTGTCAGAAAGAGACTAGTGTCAAGACACTTTCCGACCGGATTCGAGACATTGCGTATCGTGGGCTTTTGCACACGGTTATTATATGCGCTGACAAGGCATATATATATATAGTCAAGTTAGTACACTTCCGCTAAGAACGGATTTTGCGTTAGAGTCTAATTAAGGAGGTTTTTTGTTATTCGGTTAATAACTTAAGTTAAGTATATTTTTTCATAATGATTTTTTTACAAATAATATTTTTTTCTAATTTTCTATTTTTGGCTGCAGATGCTGTTCCCTCTCCTCTCCGTCTTGGCGGTCACTGTGGTGGGTTTCCCCCAAGACCAATCAACTCTAGACCCAACACTAATAGCTGAGATCTTTGGAACGCCAGCAACGCAAACAACTGGCTCGTCACAGAGATTCGAAGATGTAAGTTTTAAATGTGATCCTTGAGACAATAGCGACTAGCTATGCGTATGACTAAGTAATTTTTTTTTTATTTAATTTTGAATAAACGTAGAACCTGCGAATTTAGGAGCTTCATGCCTTTTACAGCACAGCAGGGTTGGCACAGAGAACCTAGTGTCACGACACTCCGTCCCTTACTGTCCACCCGAATCCGAAACATTGCCTCTTTGTCTTGTCACTAGAGCGGAAAATATATCATTACCCCGAATGGATTTCGAACCCACAACTAAGCGCGTTTACAGCCAGACACTGTCCCACTGTGCCACTATGGCCGCATTAAATTATATAAAAAAAAACATGAAACACACTACCACGTGTTTTACGTAATTTTTTGTATATTAATGACACATACGTTGCTATGGTAATGCGCTTTTTTTTACAATAACGACAACAGACCCACAGCATTTTATAAAAGAACTAATAGTAAAGGCTGGAAGCTGGACGTAGAGGTATTGGTTCAATTCCAGAAGGCTTTCCATTTAAAAACAATGACATTTCTTTTCAGATTACAGTGAGACCAACACAAAGCGGTACAATTTACACAAACAAAGATGGCGACAATTGTCAATGTGTGCCATATTACCTGTGCGACAGTAAAAATAATTCAGCATATGTAAACGATCCTAAATATAACGGATGGGGTGAACTGGATATACGGTAAATATAAATAAAATGGAGCCGTTTCCGTTTGTCCCGCAGCCATATCACAGCAATTCAAAATTCCAACTCGCAATTCAAAATTCAAACATTAGAAAAAAATAACAATCGAAAGAATAACTCCATATAGATTTTAAAACAATTAGTGTTTGAAAAAAACATTCTCAGAATAAACTGATGAATAAATTCGAGTTGGATTATTTTTTCCAAATTTAAACAAAAAAATTCATATCAAATTTTCGTGGGGGCCCCTAATCGTCGGGAGCCCGAGGCCATGCCTAGTCGGGCCTATTGGGTAATTCAGGTGTGCTCATATGGGATATAAGCTAGCAGTGACAATAAAATCAGCTAACCTAACCTAACCTACACACTTTTCGTGACCAATTAATTCCTCATGACACACACTCGTCGCCAATCAAAGTGTTCGATATAGGTAACAGAAAACTCAAGTTATCACTTGAAGACTTAACAAACATTAGCAAATTTCGTTCACATAAGTCATAAATTAAGTCAAAATTCAAACATCCTTTCTAGGTTTGGCGAAAAAGAGAACTGTCAAGAGAGTGTAGAGCGCTGCTGCAAGAACCCCTTACCAGAACCCTCGCCGGAACCTGTGACTCCTGACCCCAAAACTATAAAGGGCTGTGGGTATCGGAATCCGAAGGGTCTAGACTTCACCATCAAAGGAGGCTTTGTGAGTTTCTTAACATTAGAGGAGTTCCCTATACTATGATTTACCATTTTTATTATTAATATTCATAAATTATTAATACGAAATTATTAAATAAAGATCACTAGAGTATAAGAACATTTTAAAAAAGCGTATAAAAATTTTAACGTAGCTTGATTCGAGTCCGTGCCTCTTGTTTACCGTCCAAACACTCTAACCGCTAAGCCATACGTTCTACATCCGGCTACGTCGAAATCCTTATACTATAATCTCTGTAAAGAGATTTTTACAAATCGCCGCTACCCCTTAGTTTATTTATTTCAACGAACAATCGTTTTTCAAGATTAAATATATATTATATAAATATCATTTTTTTATTTAGTTTTATACAACCGCATGAATGCCTATGCATATATTTTGCATATATAATACTCGTATTTCATCTTTTCATCCGTTGTTTTATCACATTTTAAAGTGTAAATTGAACAAACGAACTGCTTCGCGGTTATAGCGTTTGGACGGTTTCCAAGTGCCGCGAGTTCGAATCCCGTTGCGTTAATATTGGTGTTCTTTTTCTTATAAGGGTAATGAAGCTCAATTCGGGGAGTTCCCGTGGGTGGTCGCTTTACTGGACGCCAAGGATTTGACTTATGTCGGTGTTGGTGTGTTGATACATCCGCAAGTGGTCATGACTACCGCTCATATCGCGTATAAGTAAGTAAAATCTCATTATACTGACATTTTTTTTTTTTTTTTTTTTTTTTTTTTTTTTTTTTTTTTTTTTTTTTTTTTTTTTTTTTTTTTTTTTTTTTTTTTTTTTTTTTTTTTTTTTTTTTTTTTTTTTTTTTTTTTTTTTTTTTTTTTTTTTTTTTTTTTTTTTTTTTTTTTTTTTTTTTTTTTTTTTTTTTTTTTTTTTTTTTTTTTTTTTTTTTTTTTTTTTTTTTTTTTTTTTTTTTTTTTTTTTTTTTTTTTTTTTTTTTTTTTTTTTTTTTTTTTTTTTTTTTTTTTTTTTTTTTTTTTTTTTTTTTTTTTTTTTTTTTTTTTTTTTTTTTTTTTTTTTTTTTTTTTTTTTTTTTTTTTTTTTTTTTTTTTTTTTTTTTTTTTTTTTTTTTTTTTTTTTTTTTTTTTTTTTTTTTTTTTATATATACATTGAATGAGATCTTGAAAATCGAGAAAAATACATCTTTATTTCCGGTTATGAAATTGAAATTCGGTAACATATGCTATATGCGTAACAGGGCTTCACGCTCTTTCCCGTATAGCAGGGGATTGTGCTTTGTGGCGGAACTCAATGCGGCACTCTGTCTTCCGAGAGAGAACAAAAACACTACTTCTCTCTGACAACCCTGCTATGCGGGATAAGGTGTTAAGCTGGTAGCTAAGGTTGACTTATAATTTTTTAAAAACGTACCTTTTTTTTTAATGACTATTTGAATAATACATATTCAGAAAACGTATAAAAAATTTAACGCAAATTTTTATACGTTTCCTAAATATGTCTTTTTCAATTTCCTTAGTGTGCGAATAACACTTTAAATAATGTTAAAAATATATATATGAATAATGTTAGATATCTTATAGCTTTTTTTTTTTTTTTCGTTTTAGATTCTCTTCAGGTGCACTAGTGGCGCGCGCCGGGGAGTGGGACACTCAGACCAACAAAGAGAGGCTCAAGGCCCAGGAGAGATTGATTCAAGATATTGTTGTTAGAGAAGGTACTGTTATACATAAATTTAGAAAACGGATTGTATTAGAAACTGACGCCTCGTCAACGGTTTTCAAGAAATGTTTTTTAATTACCTATTCTAAGTAAGTGAATAAAACATAAAAAAAAATAATAATAAAAGGTATTGTTATTTTATAGATTAAAAATTTCATCTTTTTTTTTTTTTTAAATTTACTTGTTTGGTTTCAATTTTATTCTATTTTATATTTTCAATTTTAATTTGTAGCAGAGAGAGAAGGGTGATTATAGATAACCCGTGGTCGTGACGTGGAGTAGCGGATCACAAAGCCGCGTTCATTTTGGCAAAGAAATAAAAAAAGAATTTGTGATTATGAATGATGAATGATGATGAATTTTTGGCATTGTTCTTTCTCTCTTTAAGCAGTATTTGGCATTAGATATAATGTACTATAGTAATGTTAAATGTAATGTAAATGTAAATGGGTCAGGTGTGAGGGGATGGGTGGACGGAGTGTTTTTACACTAAATTCTTGCTGCCAGCTCAGTATACAAAAGACTTGTTCTTTAAACAGATTCGTTTTGAAAAATTTACCAACTTATGTTGTAAGTATCACCGCTTATTCGTGGTAGAGTGCTTGGACGAATTCCAACAGCCGCAGGTTCGAATCCGGCTACATGCAAATGTTAATACTCTGTTTTCGTATATTTTTTCAGATTTCCACCCTAAATCTCTCCGTAACGATATAGCACTTCTGCGTCTCCAGCAGCCAGTAGACCTGATGGACCACATCAACGTCATCTGTCTCCCGCGACAGAATGAGGATTTCGATCAGTACAAAAATTGTGTTGCCAACGGCTGGGGGAAACTAGATTTTGGTTAGAATTCTATATTTTGTTCTATCATCTAGATTCTAGATAATATCTACCAAAAAATTACTATATTAGAAGTTCTAGAAGATAACATCTATCTAGATGTATGAAACACTATGGGCCAGTTAGTAGCTTATAATAGGCGGACCTATCACCAAGGCGTCGATAGAGAGGGTTTCCAATGGTTACCAGTTTATAACATAAATATTACACACGTTATCGTCTGTTTGACATACACTTTTGTGTAAAGTTCCATACACGTCGCTAAGGCAACGCGTATTTACACGTTAACGGGGCTACTAGTATAATGTGTAACTCATCTGTACTCAACAAATAAGAAATCCATTCATACATGTGTATTTTTTTCAGCGTCAAGGTTTTTCACGCACAAAAGTGTGGGAAGAGAGAGCCTAGTGTCAATATATTCCGTTTTCCACTTTCCAACCGATTTCAAGACATTGCATGTGGAGCGGCGGGCAACGCCGCGCTTCGTGTTGTCATTAGAGCGGAGTAATGATATATTCATTCCCCCGAATGGGATCAAACCCACACCCGTCTCGCATACAGTCAGACGGATATAATAGTTACTTATATCTATTATACTAAAACTAACACCAAAATATCTATACACAGACGGAAAGTAGAGAAACGGAGTGTCCAAACACTAGATTTTCTGTACGTACCGCACTATATAAAAACATATTTTCATTAGGTCGCAAAAATAGTTACGCAGTTATATTAAAGAAGATAGAAGTAAACATGGTCGATTTCCAGCGATGCTCATCCCTTCTGAAGCAGACTCGACTGGGTCACTGGTTCAAATTACACGACAGCTTCGTGTGTGCTGGCGGAGAAGAAGGCAAGGATACTTGTACGGTGAGTTCTTCTCCAAATTTAATAATCAAATTATATTCAATAAGTTAGACGATAACGCCACCATGTTGCCGTGGAACAGTGGCTGACTTCACTTGTAACAGTTTTCACTCGGGGATATGATTATATGTATATATTCGTTTTGTTAGTCTGGCAAAAAAAAATTAACACTAGATTCTCTGTCCAGTGTAATGTATATATATATATATTTAACATTTTTTTAGTGTTATTCGCACACTAAGGAAATTTAAAAAGACATATTTAGAAAACGTATGAATATTTGAAACTTATATTTGTTGTTAGCTTCAAATTACAGTACACTCAGTGTGCGAATAACACTTTGAAAAATGTAAAAAATATATATATTTAATAAATAGCATTCTCTCTTGCCAAACGATTGTTCGTAGAATAATATTTGGGTAGCAGAAATTTGTAAAAATCTCTCTACAGAGATGCTAACAACAAATATAAGTTGTAATAAGCGTATAAGAATTTCGACGTAGCTGGATGTAGAACGCATGGCTTAGCGGTCAGAGCGCTCGAACGGTTTTCAAGAGGCGCAGGTTCAAATTCCGCTGCGTTCAAATTTTTATACGTTTTCTAAATATGTCTAATATATGCGATAATTTGCACCCGTGTTCAGTTCCGATAACAATACAATAAAGTCAAAGCGAGAAACTAAAGTCGTTGCCATGGCGACCGGGATAAACAGTACGTAACTTACTGTTAAGACAGTCCGTTTTATTATCCATCCACAATCGAGACGCGTTTTGTGTCACCAGGGCGAAGAAAAGTAAAAGAGTGTGAAAATCGAACCCAAGACCCAATTGCATTTGCAGTTAGACACTTACACGCCAGACATATTATTATTTTAGCATTTATTTTTCTATCCTACAGGGTGACGGTGGAGCTCCCCTCGCCTGTCCCGTAGGCAATGATAGGTATAAGCTAACCGGTCTAGTCGCGTGGGGCATCGGGTGTGGGATGAAAGACGTGCCTGCTGTATACGCCAGAGTGTCTATGTTCAGAAACTGGATAGACCAAATTATCATGTCCTGGGGATACGATATAAAGGAATATAATTTGTAAGGATAGAAAATACTCGTTAATAGAAGGATAGTGTCGTTTTGTAGTTCAAGGACGGAATATGGCGTGAATGATATTTAAATATATATTATATAATTAATATTGTGTATTTTATACAAGAAATTGCAATAAATTTGTTAAAAAATTGTATTATTGTTTTAAATTATTTAGTTACATTAATGTTTGAACAATATTTATTTTAAAAAAAAAAAGGTTTGAATGTGAAATAAATTTAGTATATATATTTGATGTTTTTTTTTTATATGTTCCCGTATAACAATCGGAATCAGAGAGAATCTAGTGTCAAGACACTCCGTTTTCCGCTCTACTAAATCCTCTACGGATACCCGTCCAACTCGGACGCGGTTATGTGGGACTCCGGACCGGCAGATATGGGCCGTCCGTTTACCCACTTAAACTTCACGGTGCTCCTCCACCACCGCCACTGGCCAGGGCCACGGGGACTATAGAGATAATTAAATTATGATAATTACACAGAGTGGTATTCGAACCCACAATAATCGTGATTACAGTGCCAATCTAGTATTCAGAGAGAATCTAGTTTCAAGATACTTCATTCTCCACTTTTCGCCCGAAATCGGGATATTGCGTGTTGAGCGGCGGACCTGAACGCCGCATTTTCTTTTACAACAGCAGGAATAGTAGAGAAAATTTTAAAATACACATTCCCCGAGTGGTGATCGAATTTACAAACATCGCGTATATAGTCAAACACACACGCACACACACACACTGCACTAAGAGAAGCAAGTTTGTGTCATGTGTTTTTCTTTCAAATTTCCGCATCAATGACTTAAAAACCATATTCTTCTCCACACCTCCAAACATCCTTCCATTTAATTTATTACGCATATAATCAAAACCCTATAGACAATATATTGGGGTTTTATTTGTAATAGGAACAATCAACTTTTAAGTGCTAGATATTTTAATAAAATTGTTGTATTTTACACGAATAATAGTAGCTGCAACGTTTTCAAATTCAAAATATCTCTAAAATTATAAAGAAATTTTTAAATTTACACACACATTTTAAATTTCTTAGTTTACACTCAAAGGAGTGCCTTAAAAGTTGATTGACCCAATAACGGATATCTTTAAACTAAAATTTTCAAAGTAACTAATTTTTATATACCACTGTATGAAATTAATGTCAATATCTAAATTTGAACGGTATATGATTTAAAATTATATATGCATTCTTTTATACGGGACTCTAAAATATTTTTAGAAATCGTATAGAAAATTTGAACGTAGCGCGCTTCGAACCCGCGCGTCTTGCAAACTAAAGTAAGCGCTCTGACTGCTAAGCCATACGTTCTATGCGGCTGCGTCGAAATTATTATATGATTTTTTAAAGTTTTATATGCACACTAAGGAAATGGAAAAAAACATAGTTAGAAAAACGTATAAAAATTTGAACGCACAGGATTCGAACCCGCGCCTCTTGAACACCGTTCAACTTGACCGTTTTCTAAATATGTCTTAATTATATGATTGTTACAACTTATTTGCTAACAACAAGAATGTACAATATGTAATGTGCGAAACAAAATTTGTCAAATTTTACCAAAATATCAAGTTTTATTATAAGGTTTCTCATTAAAAAACAAACAGAAGGCCACTTTATTATTTACTTGCTTTTTTAAATCATTAGGAAATGCCCACAAATATAAGTATACAGGGAAAATTTTATTTAAAATCGATTTAATATAAAACTGAAAAAAAAATCTATTTACAACTCGATTCTGTTTATTGTTTCACTAATCCCTATTTCAATTGTAGAGTATTCATTAAATTTTAACACAGCAATGTACAAAAACATTTAACAATTAAGTAAACAGACCATAATAATGAGATCAACAAAAAATACAAAAAGGGATGTTTTTATTGAGGTTCTTTTTAATGGAACTTTGATGTAACTATAGTATATTAGTAAACAATATTTTAAATAAATAAAGATGATAATAATATATAACAATTGAATAATTCCGGGATATAACTCAACCGGAAATCGAATAGTGCAACGTGAATTATTTAACAACATTTTATTACATATATATATAGTCTGTAAAGTACATGTGAGTTCTCAAATGAGACTAAATTGTTTAATTTCACGCATAGACTAACATCCGACTAACTTAGTGTCAAGACACTCCGTAGTCGCGCTTTGCATTTCATTAGGCACCAGAGCGGACAATTTAATATATCGGGGGAATCCCCTTGTGGGAATCGAACCCACCACCAATCACGTTAACAGTTATGTCGCTGTCCCGCTGAGATTCAAAATTGAATTACAATGCAATTTAGAAGTGCCAAACAAACTAACACGATTTGTAACTAAGTAAAACTGTAACAATATGACAATATGATTGTTTCCGTCCATTATTATGATTATTATTTATTAATCCTTTAAAAACAAATATATGTGTATATATATATTTATATATATACCGTATATACCGTATATATATATATATACATATACAAACAATACTTTAAAACAAGTAATCGCATAACTGTACTAGATACGGTTACAGATTGACGTATCACACTTAAGCTATACCACAGATTATATTCAAACCATAAAATATATTTTAATTTAAAAAATAGATTTCCATAATAGAGTTTATTTAATCAATTATCTTTTAGCTGATTTAGAAAAAATAGATCTAAGTAATTGATTGAGAGCTTTGTTTAAATAAATTTCGAGAAATGAAATTGTTTAATAAATTTAGGATTTTATTAAAAAACAATGTAGGTGTGATAAAGGTAAAAAAACAATATTTTTTTTATATAATCTGTGATATATTTCTTGCTATTATAGAAATAATACAATGATTTTTCCATTCGCGTTTTCAGGTTTGCGTTCCGTAAGTTGATCCAAAATGGCATCGGTATTTAATTATAATTTAGTGCTATTGTTTGTTTATTTATTTATATTCTAAAAAGGCCGCCTATAAGTAGAAGGAATATGTCTTAAACAATTTACTAGAAAGAGATGAAGTATCTATGCGTATCTATCGTATAGGCCCATATAATATCTGACAGACAGACTTTCATTAATTAGATAAAGACAACAAATGTACAATATTATTTGTCCCTTTCTTTACATTTAACATAAGCACTCTATACGCATAAATATATATAAATTTATTTCATCGACCAATTACTCGAATGAGAAATCGATATAGGTGTACATCTGTCTCGCTCTCGCACACTAGAGACAAACCTAACGACTTCATCACTCTCTCCCCCTCACACACCACCATTTAAGCTTATTTTTAGCTATGATCAAATATTTTACACTAAACATTGACTCTAAATAGGTGCATCTTATTAAATTTAGTACCGCCATTTTAAGTCGACATACGTGACACCTTATATGTATAGAAATATCGCCGCCATGTTGGTTTCGAGTGGGTGTTTATTAGTTTTTACAGGTTTTCGTGTAGGAAATGGAGCAATGTAGCTTCGTAGTGCTTGGACGCGTGCATTGCACGCAAGGAGTGTCTCTCACCGGGATAAAGCTACAACAAAAATATAGTAACTATTAATATTATTACTGACTTTGATCTGTCTATCAATGTAAGAATATTTCACAACGCTATTTAGACTCACTTTGTCTTTCAAATGGGTCGAAAATTCGCACAAGTGTCCGTAACCGATGGCTATTCAACATTTTTATAGTAAAAACTTGGATAATATCCAGAAAATAATTTCAAACTTGTTCGTTTTTTTGTGTGACACAAAAATCAAATCTACGCATATTTTAAATATATTAACGACAGAATCAAAACCACGACCAACTAACCTGAACTCTGTGCGGCTTTCCAAGTCGTATCAGTTCTGAGAGCAACGCTGCCGTATGACAGAAATGAACATTTTCATCTGCGAGGCCGTGTATTATGAGTAGTCTGCCTTCCCTATAAGGCAGAAAAACAACATTATTCAGTATAAGAAAAATATTTAAAATACATAAAAGACACAGCCGAATTGGAACCCCTACCACTCATTTCCAAATTAATAAAATAAAAATAATTTGTAATTTGTCAAATAAAAGGGCCAGCCGTCCACCAACCTGTCGGGGAAGAAAGGCGCATGCGCCAGCACGCTGGCGCGGCTGTACGCGTGGGGCGCCGCCGCCGGAAGCCCCATGTAGCGCTCCGTGTACGCGGTGTCGTAGAGCCGCCAGCACGTCACCGGAGCGCCCGCGACGCACACTTTGAACGTGTTGGGTCGCGTGGCGAGGCCCAGCAGCGCTAGGTAACCGCCTGGGAACATGTTCAGAGGACAACTCCTTAGCCTGGGACTCGCTCCCTTTAAAATATATTAAGACTCGCCTCCACTATCAGAGCTCCTCTAAAGCTAGAGACATAACCAAACTTACATCAATGACTTAAAAAATTGTGAATGAATGAAGGCGATAGGATTTGTTTGATTGGCTGCGGTAGTTACGGGTTCAAAACCCATTCAACTTAAACTTAAATATTAAGTCACTTTTTTGGAAAACATATAAAATTCAAATTTCTTATTCTTACTAAAAATATATATTCAAAATCTATACATATTATAAAAATGTTACTGATCGCTGTCTCTACATAGATATATGAAAAAAAGCCCCTACTATTTTTTTTTATCCAATATAATAGGACCGAAAACAATGATTTTTTATCTTTTCTTTTCTATTTCTCTGTTATCTGTTTGTTTGTGCACGCTAATCTCACAAACAGCTTAACTGATTTAAATGCAAATTTGACTATTGTATTGTGGCAAACATTTAGTTTCCTTTAACATTTAGTGTTTATTTTATTTCAATCGGACCTTCTTATAAAGTAGTTACTTCCATTCATAAATTTAAGCAAAGTTTTGTGATTTAAGTGAGAGCGCGAGCGGACGAAACAACGTAATAGTTTAGTCATGTAGTTTACGCAGGCGAAGCCGGGAGCTGGTAACTAGTACTTAATGAGTAGCAATCTATTATAACAAACAATTATTCACAGAAATCTTTGCGAAGCGGAACAATGGTTAAAATATGAAACGTTTAACAAAAACGTAGCTCGATAATAAAACATATAGCTTAATTATTTTTGGTTCCGGGAATAATTAAGTCCGATCCGAACCCGGGGTTCGGATCCCGCTACGTGCAAATCATTAAACGTTCCTAGGAATATTTGATATAACTCTACTCTTAGATTATATAGAATACAAAGCTCTGAGCTCAATTGAAAATACAATTATAAAAATTAAGTTTTTACCGTAACTCCACCCGTGTATCGCGACTCTGTCCATATCGATGCAGCGGGTCTCTTTGGCCAGCCATTGTAATACTTCTACCTGTAAACGATAATTAAAAAGAAATTATTATTATTATTTATTTTCCACCGTGGCTCAGTAGGACAGCGTGCACTGACTGTAACCGCAAATGCTTGTGGGTTCGATTACCACTCGGGGAAACGATTATATTTTAACACATTTTCATTTTACCTCTCTCGTACTTGTTTGTAACCAAGACAAAGCGTTGCGTTGAGAAGCTACTCAACACGCAATGTATCGATTTCGGGCGAAATATAGAGAACGGAGTGTCTTGACACTAGGCTCTCTCTGACTATGAGAAAAAAACGTGAAGCTGAATAAATAACGATAATAATTTATTTTTAGTGTTTTATTACAAAAACTAAACTTATTGTGACAACAAAAAAAAACAATTAAAGCACATTTTTTTATGAAAAATGTTTTTATAAAATAATTAAAAAAGTTATCACCTTTATAGATGCATGACTAAATACCCTAATGGGTAATTGTAAGCACCTCCAAGTTACCTGATCATCCAGTTCCACCTGCCCCATCTTCCCCTTAATAGCGGCTTCCCACGCTCGACCCCGGTGTTTTGACCCTCGGGAGTCCACTGTCACTACGTTGAACCCACGAGCCGCTAGCATATGCATACGTAGCTGTCTGATACCCTGGAGGGTCGGTAGTTTAAATTTAATGAAAAAAAATACACTGACAATGAAATAAAACATACAAATTATAATAAATTTTTTTAGTAGCAAAATTAGAACAACTTTACCAGGTGTGAGCAGCAAGTGTAATAGTTAAATGCGGCCCGCCAAACGTTTATTTATATTACAGAAATCCACTTGACTTGTTCCAACATGCAATATCATTGCACACTACATTTTTTATTCTTTTCTTATTTTTTTATGTAATCAAAATAATTCTTTTTTTCATATTTTATGTTTTGACAATAGGCCTAATTTTTTTTTAAGATTTATTGCTAAGTAAAGGTTGCTCACCTTCGCATTTATTACAATTATTACTCATATGTGTGTGCAATGTGAATAAGTTTCAAAGTATAAATGTGTGCGTAAATGTGTGTTAAGGTCAACGTGGCGCAGTGGACAAGCTTCTGACTGCAAACATGTTTGGTTACGGGTACAATTCCCACACGGAGAAATGATTATAATTAAAAGCTAAGCCTCGAATTCGGGCGAAAATTGAAGAACTGAGTGGTCTAAACACTAGCTTGTCTCTTGACTACCCTGCTGCGGGAAAAAGCGTGAAGCTCCTTAAAAATGTGTGCGTTTAAATACAAATCTTTCTCCAGCTTTACTTATAACATTGGTAAAATTAACCCACGATATTTTATGTAGGAGGCGCTTTTATGTAATTATGTATGTGTGTGTGTGTATGTGCGAAAGTAGAGCGCATGCGTATATATGTGCAACACATACCCTGTAGCTGTTGGTGACGGTCTGCACCTCGGGCCCGCCGTACACGTGCAGCACGGTGGGGCGCCGCCCCCCGGCCCCGCCCCCGGCGGCGCGCCACAGCGTGCAGTACACGCGCGCGCCACACGACAGTTGCGTGCTCAGGATTTGTGGGGACGGTATGTCGGGGGTAAGAGACCGTTCTGTGTACGGAGGTAAGTGGGTTCAATTTTTTTTGTTATATATTACATGACTAGCGATCCGCTAGTGGCTTCGCCTGCGTACACTTCACTGATATAAATAACTATTAAGTTTTTTAACCCGCCCCCGTTCTGCTTTGAACCACAAATTTTGCTAAAATTTATAATTTAGTCGAATTAGGAAAATAATCATCATTTACAGACAATTTATATACAGTGAATTGATTAAAGTTGGCTGACAACTTAATAAAACACCTACTTTATATTAGATATACTAATTTGTCGAATCCAATTTAAAACTGTTGACACTAGGCTCTCTATTACCGTACGGTAATTACTACTTACAAAAATTTTAATTAATATAAATATATATTTTTAGGATACGCATAAAAATTTGAACGCAGCAGGCAGGATTCGAAGCCGCACCTTTTGGAATTTTTATAGGTTTTCGAAAAAAAAAGTTGTTTTTCAATTTCCTAAGTGTATCAATTAACAGTCTAGAATGTTAGGAATATAAATATGTTTCCGTGAGCTCTTTTATCAACCCGCCTAATTAAGTACCTCATACATCTCCCCCCTCCCCCCACCTCTCTTTGTTAATAATCAATTTTCACACAATTGTCGGCAGGCATGCATGCAAGAGACGCTCAACCGTGCATGCTCTTAATATAAGCTCACCTCTGACTAGCAAGGATGTGCCATTGTCCTCTTCTCCGTCCGCGGATAACGACCGACTGTCCCAGGAGCCGTTAAACGATCGACTATCCGATGAGTCTAAAAATTACACATGAATATTTTAATAATTATACATATTCATATAATACACTTATAACATTAATTATGTTTAAATTAAAATTAAACGCACTTGTCTACAATGATCAGACGATACTAGAAGGAGCGCGGCTTCAAATCCAAATCAAATATGTATATGTATATATATATATATATATTAATAATGTAATAATTCAGAATTTGATAACAAAAATACGGTAAATAAAACAAATAAACAAAAAGTAACAAAACTATCTTGAATTCAAATGGAAAAAATCCCCCCAAACAGATTTGAACAGAGTACCTACCGGAGGCGGCCCTCTCCACCAACGTGCCGTGCGGCGCGAGCGCGGGCGAAGGCGTGTGCGTGACGCGGTACACGCGCGTGTTGGGCGCAGAGCTTATATTGGACGACGTCACTACTACTGTTGAACACGCCTGCATACCAAAATGTATTTAAATATAATAAAAAAGTGGGGGAAAAGAACACGGAGAAAAAACACAAACACACAGAAAAAAAAACATTGTTTTATTGTATTTGTTTATATATATCTACCATATACAGACAGCGATCAGTTACATTTTTATTACATGTAAAGATATTCTTACGAGTGAGAATCGAACCCACCCCTACCTGTCTATTAGTTTAACCATGGCCTATTAAGCTATACGTTTTTCTACTGCCACGTTAACATCCAAAAACTACAGAGACCATAGATTAGATAGTGTGTGGGGCAGTGTCCAATATTAAACGCGATAGGGTGTAGGTTCGATTCTCACTCAGGGAAATGAATAAATTTATATTATTTTCATTTCCCTGCTCTAGCAACAAGTCGCTCAACAAGCAACATTTCAAATTAAGGTGGAAAATAGAGAACCTAGTGTGCCAGAGTGTGAGAGAGCTAGTCAATTCTAAAATATTTAATTACACATACAAAAATATAGTTTTTTATACACTATATAAAAAAAAATCAAACAGATTCGAACCCTATACCTCATCCATATCAACGGTGTGCGAGTGTCCCACATTTGTAAGTAATTTCAAAGTTGTGGGCGAGTTGTATGACGTCACGTACAGGTGGCGCTCCAGTGGTGTCTCGCGGAGCCCTACGAAGTAAACCAGGCCTCGGGTTTCGTCCACCTAGTGAGGAAAAAAATACATTTATTAATTATAATATATTATGAAAAAATTGTTTTAAAAATTAAAAATCACGAGATTTCTTTTGGAAACTGTTCAAGCGTTTTGTTCAAATCCTTATAAAGCAGTCAAGACACTCCGCTCTCCATTCGCTTATTCGCACGATTCCGGAACACTGCGTGTTTAGTGGCAGACCTTAACGCCGCGCTTTGCCTTGTCCATTGCACCATCTTAGGCCCGAGTGGCGAACAAACCAACACGCCAAAGTATTAATTTTGTACGGTGTTTGACACTGGCTGGCTGGTTTTGACATTTTAAAGCATGATGACCAAACCTCCCACCCTTCCTCCCAGGAGAAGGGCATGTATGAAAATAGTTTTTTTTTGTGAGTTTGAATCCCTACTTGATTTCCTTAAGTAGTCCTCGCTATGGTATACGTCTGGCTAGGATCAGTCACGTCATATGTAGACATGCTGGAGTAACTTATATTATATAATACACAGCCCTGTATGAAGAAGTTGATGACAGTGGACGAAACGAAGGCGAAAGAAATATACTGTGGCCCCTTGTCTGTGTAAAACCCTCTAGGAATAAAGCGGGAGGCTAATAAACAAAATTACACATACCCATATCTTCCTTCCCATAACCTCCCACTCGCCACTCGTGATAGCGTGGTTGGATATCACACTGGGACCCAACGCGTTTGATTCGTCTTCAACTATCATATCGACTACCGCTGTGAAAGAAAAATAAATATATAAATAAATGAAGAATTAGATGTTCTCGGCCTGTTATACGCTGAAGATGCATAATATATATTTTTTTCTCTCCACGCTTTTTCCCGCATAGCAGGGTAGTAAGTGAGAACCTAATGTCAAGACATTGTTCTTCATGCACCATCCGAAATCGAGACTGTATGTTGGGTGGCGGAGCTCAACGCGGCGCTTTGTCTTGTAACCAGAACGGAGAAATGAAAATAATTTCAATATAATCATTTCCCCAAGTGTGCATCGAACCCACGACCATCGCGTATACAGTCAGACGCTCAGTCAGGCGCCTGATAAGACGGCCGAATAATAATAATTCAGAAAACACGCTCAGAATGATTTAGTCATGCACCCGGTCGTCTTGGCAACAACATCAGGTTCATCAGGTATGAATGCGCTTCTAAAGTACATGTATAACGCTTGGGAGAAGTAACGGAATGGAATCGCAATTTTTTGTGATTGGTCTAAAGCTTTTGACTGAGTGGACGACATGCTCTCATTGCATCATACCTCACTAAAAGGATTCAGCATGTTGCTATACTATAAATAGTGTAAAGTCGTCCGGTTGCTGAATGGGTGTGCTACAAGGATCAATTTTAGAGTATTTCTCATTTATAATGTATATGAACCATTTTCCATTTTATGCTAAGAATAAGAATTTATGCGATATTGTGTTGTTTGCTGATCAAATTTTTTGTAATTTTTAAAAAAGATCGTAATAATGATGATGATGACGTGGTAAATAGAGCAACTGTCACAAATACTTCACTGGTTCACTGTTAAAAACAAAGTGTTGAAAGTGTTGTCGAAGAAAGCTAAATGTATAGAATTTACTATCCCCAATGTGAGGAGACAAAAGCTTAACTTAAGCTTAAGTCTCAATATTGAATTTATCAATTTTAGTGAATCTGCTGTACTTTTAGGAAGAACTCTGGATTCGAACCTTCAATGGGGCACCCACCTGTCTTCCCTTGCGAGTAGACTGAGCTCCGCTGCGTACGCTGTTAGAAAATTTAGACAGTTTACAGACGTTACTAAGATTGTTTATTTTTCATTTCTTATTTTCATAGTATCTCTTGTCCTATGGGATACTACTTTGGAGCAATGCTGCAGATATTGCAACAATATTTCTAATACAGAAACGAGCAGTGCGGTCTATTTACCGCTCTGCGGGATTCTTGGCGAGAAGTGTTTAATAAAACGAGTATCCACAATAACGTATTGTTTGTCCGAAAAATTAAAACGATTATTTAAAAAAAAACAGTGATACACACGGTATAAATACAAGAAGTAAAAATAAGCTGATTACTCTTTGTCTTCGCCTTCAAAAGGTGAAGAAATCATTTATGTAACACGGTATACGTATGTATAATAAAATAACACATCACACATCATACTTGCCACTTCAACAATTTAGAATCAAGATTTAAAACATATTATTGGGGAAAATATATTATTCTGTTCAGGAGTACTATTCTGATGTTAATATGCGTGGAACTGAATGCTGTCGATGCTCACTCGGAAGGCAAATGATAGATAATAAGTCATTGTAAAACTATATTTGAAAAAAAAAAGCAACTGTAGAGTTTATCGCCTGCTCTTCCCAGCAGACCTGCCTTCCGAACCGGTAGGTAACGCAGTTGGATAACTGCTGTTATTCATGTCAATTGTTGATTGTGTAAGAATAATTTGATATTAATTTTGCAAATATTAATGCACGTCATTGGGGAAACGAAGTTGATGTGTTAATTCTAAATTAGTCGTAAAGTTGGCATGAAATGGACATCGTGCGTTTTCCTATTCTACAGTCATTAACCGGTCAGTTCTTTAAAACTCACTTTTCCATATGTGAAATAGTCAGAGGAGCTCTTGGTGCCTATCAAGACGCTGATTCTCAAATCGTGATGCCTTGATCAAGTGGTGAACCTCTATCGCTGCAGCTGTCCTAAGCATTGAACGAGAAATAAGTAAATTTGATTGCGTTAAAGTGGACGTTATATGTACTGCATCGATAGCATTAGTGATATATATTTAGTTGTTTTCATTCAATACATTTTGTAGGAGTAGTATACAGAAATATATGTATATATGTCGTATTTTTGCAGTTCTGCATAAAAGTTGTTATAACCCATAAAACTCACAAATTGCACAAAAAGGAATTACTTTTAGTATTCATTCTGTTATTTCCTGTACTAAACAAATTCCGCACTTATTATAAAAAATATTTAACAGCTAAAATCGTTTTCGAACAGTAACACATAATTTTTAACTACATTATCTCAAAATTGTCATCAAGAATTAAACATATATATATTCTTATTCTAGTCTCATATTTTATCCCGCTGCTTTCCTTCCTTTTTTCCTTGTTATAAAAATAAATAAGAAAATACTTACAACTCGCCCTCTCAACGGGCACAGCACAGGTGACCAGATACAAGTGCAAATGTCCAGTCTCCTCCGAGGCCCATATGAAGCTGATCGTCCCAAGAGACGAGGGCAGGAAGTGGAGGATATCGTGGACGTTGATCCAGGCGTCTGGTGCTGCTTCGCTGATCAGCACTTGGATATCCTTTTGGAGGAGATTAAGCCTTAGACTTTTTTAATATTCTTTTATAACTAAATTAATAAAATAGCTTTGGATTAAGTTCTCAAAATTTTCGAATCGATTAGTATTGATTAGTCACGGCTGTAAACGCGATTGCTTCCTATTCAGAGAAATGAATACAATTTTTATAAGTTTTCTAAATATTATTTTCATTTTCCTAAGTGTTTGTGGAGAACGGAGTGTCTTGACACTAGGTTCTCTATGCCGAGCCACCCTGCTATGCGGGAAAATTGTGAAGATGAAAAAACTGAAAAAACTACATACCGCACTGACACAATTATCCTCTTGTACGTCATCTGGTTGTAGCGCTGTGGGTGCGTGTTCATATCCCGCTCGTAGTGTGAAAGCACTAAGCGGTACTAATGCCAGCTCCAATCTCTGCTGCTTTCGGTCTAGAACTTGCACCCAGACGCTAGAATATTTTACATATTTAAAAAAAAATGGTACAAATTACAATTTGCAATAAATTGATTTTTTTGTCCAAATTTGAAGCCATATGTTGAAATTTTTTCGCCAATAATAAAAATTCTGTCAGCTTAGAAAAAAAAATCACTCACTAATTCCCACAAGGAGTCCAACCGACTCGAGCCAAGTACTCGTACCATGGAAAAGTTTCCTTCAACGATTGCTTCAGTTCATACCATCTTATGTCCGTCACTTCCACTGAGTCACTGGTCTCTTCAGCTAAAAGATGTTAGAAAATTTATATTAATTAAAAAAAAAGCAACGATTCACAATGTCGATTTCGAGTCCATCATGTATCAGCGTCTGACTGACTGACTGAATCGTGATTAGTTGTGGGTTCAATTCCCACTCGGTGGAATGATCATAATTTCATTTTAATTCTCGTTTCTCCGCTCTGGTAAAAAAAAGGAACGCTGGACCGATCAACACACGACTTCTCCAAACCTTGACACTAGCTGAAAAAACTAGCTGAAAAGTATACATACCCCCCTGATTCCCTACCGTAGACCTCCCGGATTGACCCTCTTGGTAGAAATCTAGAACAGTTTGATCCAAAAGCGCCTTTTGTAGTTTGAACGTAACTAACTTTAGTACAGACTTAGCGTTTGGTGTGCCGGCTCGAGGAAACCTGATAAAACAAGAACACTTCTTTAAACTGTAATCGCTACGGTTGTGGGTTTTCGATACACACACGGGGAAATGGTTGAATTTCAATTATTTACATTATCTCTATTATAGCGGAAAAATGGGAATGATTTGAATATAATATTGAAAGCTAGCGGGAATAGAACCCACGACCGCCGCGTATACAGTCAGACGTCGTCACACTCCGTCATGATAGACTCTCCATACACATGTATGTATAAATTACCAGTGTGAACCAGGCATATATATATATATGAGATTTTCGAATACCAAAAATATACGCGATTAATCTAGACAAAAATAGTTTCAACTTAAAAATCATACTGTATATGAGCCTACGACATGTGTCTAATAAGAACTTACCTAAACTCTTCCACTTCTCCGCTAGAACTCTGGGATGAAGGAAAACTGAATATCTTAACATCGCTTTCATCAACTTCTTCATATACTATTCGAAATACATCATCTAGAAGAAAAAAGAAATATATATATATTACTCTAATAGCTAAACTGGAAGTCCGTAAATCATTCCCCAGCGTGAATATCGAACCCACGACCAATACGTTTTCAGTACCATATATCATACATTCTCAATGTATAATATTTTAATTAAAAATTTAAGGTATAATTAATTTTATACAATACTTTTAATATGTTTACTTACTGTCTGTCAAGCAATTTAAGTATGTCATTTATTTATTTAGAAATATATATATAGATGTATATATTTCAAAATAAATAAATGACGGAACTAAACGCCGAATTTTGTTTAGCGGGGACCCAACAAGGATAGGACAGAACAAGGATAGGACACAGCAAGGATAGGTCACAACAAGGATAAGATACAACAAGTATAGGACACAACAAGGATAGGGCACAAAGTATATGTTGACATATGCACTACCATGTGTGTACCACAAATACACACACAATCATAGCGTTTGATTGAGATAGAGACATAAAAAGAAAAAGGGGGAATGGGGAAAATAGTAAGGAGTTAGTTATTTAGAGAATAAAGGAGGTAGGAAAAGGTAATAGAAGTGGGAGATACGTGGGAATGTACGCAGAGGTGGGGTAGCTGGTAGAAAGGTTGAGGGAGGGAGGAGAAGTGCTGGGGGACGTACTTACCATTTCTAGTAGGCTGCCACCAGAACCCTGTATACCGGGAGAACTCCTCTTGAGTGACGTAACAAGGCACACCTGCCTGCCGTGGGTCGTCTGCTAACCTAAAATATGATATATATTAATATAATTTAAATATATATATTTTTTAGCTACACACTTTTCTCGTCATAGCCTACACTAGGCAGAGAGAACCTAGTGCCAAGACACTCCGTTGTCCACTTTCTGCCCGAATCCGAAACATAGAGTGTTGAGTGGCGGAGGTCAAAGCGACGCTTTGTCCTGTCACCAGAGCACAACCATTGCACAACCATGATTATGTGCTAGAAAACAGTACAGTAATTATCTTAAGTGAAGCTAGCAGGATTCGAATCTTTACCTCTTGGGTACCGTCAAATTTTGATTAATTAAAAAAAATATATATAAGGAGCAGAAAATTTCCAAAAAAAATTTATACAGAGATGTTAACAACTAAAGCAAGTTGTAACAAGCATATAAGAATTTCCAAGTACCTCGACGACCACATATAGTTTAAATGTCAGCAGCGTTTGAACGGTACGTAAGAGGTGCAGCTTCAAATCCGGATACGTTCTTTTTTTAATCGTTTTCTCCATATAACATATACAGTAAAATACCAAAAAATCTCACCGTTCATCCCGCCCCTTACAAGCATAAGTCAACCTGGCTGGTCGCTTTAATATATTCCCGGCCAACCATATGTCGCCTCTAGCTGCGTGAGCCACTAGCGAAGGCCTGGAGGGACACATTGCTGGCGTGAGAGGTGCACCCCAGCCTGTGCTGAGGACCCGAGGAACTAACGGTGGTGACTGGAAGAGACAGGGGAATGGCTTTTGTTTTTCAACAGAAAATATTATCTGCATTGCAGACTATATCTTATAAGCTTGAGTACTAAGTTTCTGAAATAGTAAAAAATATTTTTAAAAATGTACATTATTAAAAAAAATGTCCATAGCATGTTAATAAAATATAAAACAAAGTCAGTCAGATGTTAAGCAGTCTTGAATTACATTAAGATTCTTAATTAATAATAACTAGCAGCTACATTAACATTGAAAACATAAAATATTGTTAAATTTGACATTTTTATGTCCTTCTTATTATTTATATATTATAATATATTACTTTATACTGTTGGCTATCACAAATAAATTAATAAAAGCAAATAAACAAATAAAAATACGAAAATTGAAAGTTACAACACACACATGGAGGTGTGATTGCTGAAGTTGATTTAATATATATATTAAAAAAACAGTGTTACAAATCACTTATCATTCATAAACATGAATACTCACTTCAAAAACATTTATAACACAATAATTAATAAATGATATCCATACAATGCCCATTGGAACTTTTTGTTCTAGCTTCATGCTATATAATGCACATCAATGTAGGCTGAGAGAACCTAGTGTCAAGACACTCCAATATTCGCTTTCCGACTCAATTTAATACCTTATTTGTTGAGTTTTGTACCTTTCTTGATCATATTAGTGAAATCAATATAAATAAAATCATTCATGCATGAATCGCACTCTAAATCATGGTGTTTGCAGTCAGTCTGTTCCACTTTTTTGCTGATAATTAATCAATATACCTGATTAGATTCTTCCTCTGCTACAAACAGAGAAGATGCGCACGGAAACAGGACTCTACCCGTCTTTTGATGTAGTTCATATGATGCTATACCCCATCCGGCGACCCTCTGCCGCTCCCATAACAACTGTTCTTCACGGGACCACTTGCCTGATGATACACCGAGCGCCACATTTGATTCTATTAAGGGTTTCCAGTCTAATCTGGTGAAGGAATAAAATTGCGATGTTAAAGAGTTGCATTTTATGATAATGATATGGTAGTCAGAAATAATCTAACCTAATGTCTATTTTGTGCCTGAATTCAAGACATTGTATGTAGAATGGTAGAACTCACCCTCAGTTTTATAATAATAAGTTATGTAATATAATATAGGATATATATTATTATAACCACAACAATTTCATTAGTGATTCTTGAATGTGTATAGCATTACTTATACAATGTAAGACTGTATACACAATGGTTGTGGATTCAATACCCACTTGGAGAAATGATTATATTTAAATTGTTATCTTTTATTCATTTTGCTGACAAGACAAAGAGTGGTGATGAGTTCTGCCACTTAACACATTAATCTAACTTATGTGACCTAGACTAAAATGACCATTAATTTTAAAATTATTTTCTCGTCACTCTGGTTGACTACCAGACTACATACTAGTTAGTACAACAGGTTCCTACAATTAATATTGTATTATTAATTGCATGATCATGAAAAATTGTACAATGGACCCAGATATGTGTGCCAAATTCAACAACAAGTGGGCCAAAAAAGTATTGCAAAATTTTCTTACATTGATAAATAATATAAAATAATGTTTTTTTACTTATCAGTGTAACTAATACAACTATATCACAAAAAATCTAAATTACTATATTTGAAAATCTTATATATTAATATAAAAGACATATTTAGAAAATGTTTCAATTGCATGAGCAATTAACATTTTAAACAAAATGTTAAATATATTAATATATTTAAAAACTATCTGTGTCCATGACTTTGACTGTGTGGAATTCTAGAATAAAAGTGGCCTAAGTTACTCCTTATTACATTAGCTATCTGCTGGTGAAAGTCCAGTCAAAATTGTTCCACCTTAACTCCAGAAATTAGCAGAAACAAACAAACAGACAGGAGAGAAATTGAGAAAAATTATATTTTTTTATATGTAGAGTTTATATATACATATTATGTATTTAGTAAAAAGTGGTAATAAAATTAATACAAAAGATACTAAAAATGTATTTATGTGTATAAATTTTAGTGTGGGAATGGCATTTAAAAATGCATATAAAAAAATTTATTGCATTACACATAACCATAAAAAATATTGGTAGACACTGCTATTCTTATTTCCAAATAGTTCTATATTATTTTTATACTCAGCTCAAGCTCATGGTAATAAATTATAATACTTAACATATAAATATATATAGTTTTTCATTTATTTACATACAAAATCAACAACTATGATATGGTAATTTATGTTAAAATCTTTGTTACCAAGTTATTGTTTTTAAAGTAATATAATAAGTTACAAATTAAATAATATTCATTGAATAATGTTTAAAATATATCAAATAAAATGTATTAAAAGAGTTATATATAAGAAGTTTCTTAAATAAAATTTGTCAATAAAAAAATTCTTACACACCTTGCATTACTAGGTTGTTGTAAAAGATTGATATCAGTATACAAGAGGGTGATCTCCCAACCGTTTTGTGGCGTTCTCAAAAAATATATCCTCACTTTTCCATTGCCGAGTTTTCGAAACGATATTGCCATTGGAACCATCGTTGATAAAGACGATAATTCCTTTCTTAAATCGTGAACAGCCTGTCTCACTTCAGCCCAGCTATATCTCTTCGGAGGTCTATCAAATTCTCTTGACGCAGCTCCATCACCAGCCTCCCTTAATTCCATTTTTTCAATCTTCAAATAAAAAAATTATCTATCGAAAGTCCCTTCTCATGACGGCTCAAAAACAGAGAACTTTTAAATTCATTCGTTTATAATTAATTAATATATTTTTGCTAATATCATTGCTATATGTATAATTTGGGTATCATTATATTAAGTAATTACGTGATAATTGTGAATATTTGTCTAAATCGAGCCAACACACTGCTTTTTGACTTTTCTTGCCAAATGGCACAGATTACAGATATTGAAAAAAGTCCGCCCATCGCTCACAGATATATGCCAAGTGTCAAACACAGCTGATATAAAATTCAACTTGTCGTTTATCTGTGGTAACTAATCATTGAATTACAAAAGTGGATACATTATTTTATATTTTTAATATTTGATGTAATAATTAATCTTTACAGATTTAATATGAATTTAATAGATTAGCTTATGCTATTTATCAAAAAATTGAAAAAAATTATAAGTTTGATGACATAAGGAAAAAAAATCATGTATATTATCAATTTAATAAATATGAACAATAATTGGTAGAACATTTATATTGTATAGTGTTAACTAAATATCTTGCAGAAATAACAACGCCGGATATGACAACATTTTTCCCGTAACTACCGCAGTTCCGGCAACAATTGCCGCCGAACTGTCAATGGTAAAAAACATGTCGATGTCTTTATAATCAGTGGTCTCTTGTTTTCTTTTCGTTGCTCGGCGGATAAAATGGCAACAGTGCCTTTTGTGTTGCGGACTTGTGGGATATTAATTTACTTTATCATACAAGTGCATGCGTCAAAGAATTTAACCGTGGAACCATGGATAGTGTCGTTTAAAGTAGAAGCTAAATCGTGCTTAGATATTAAATGTAAATATTTATTGTTGGTAAACGGTGGTGAATTTTTAGGCCATTATTCATGGAAACTAACATCTAGGGACAGTGATAGAGGTAGCAGTTGTGATACAATATATCCTAATTACGAATTACACGAAATCGTAACTGCACAGTGGTTTACTAAAGTAGAAATAATAGTGCCTAAAATTGACGATAAGTTATATTTTTGTTTACGCCACGAAGAAAAAAGAAACACTCCCGTTGGTGGGCGGTGGGTTCATCAAGGAAGAGATTTATTTTTACATCCTAAAACTGATGGGAAATTAATATATGGTGCTAACAAGAGGTGAGCATCTAAATTTTATTTAATACTAGGAAATAAGTAACATCTTAAATGAGTCATCCAAATGTAATTTATCAGTAATTGTTTTTAGAAAATGCCTTCTTTTTTATTGGGTTGTTAAAATATGTTTAAAAGCCATAAAATAGCTAAGTATAACATGCTTTATTAATAATAATATAGAATAAATTTATGCTGCTTAGTCATCTGTACATAATGAATAAATAGTCTGTAATAATTATATCTACTTTAGTATAATGACATGCCATTATAATGAATCTGTAACCAATTATTACAAGAATAATATGATAAATGTAAATGTACCTTTAGCATATATTGTAAATGCATGAACATATTTTTTAAATTTAAAATAATATATAAAAGATTAAAATATATGATTTCTATATGTTTAATTCTCTATAAGGGTGAGTTATCATAAGAGAACAGTGACAAGCTGAAAAAAAAATGTTTGGCTATATAATAAATGTTTGACTTGGTCTTGTAGTTGTTTTGAAAATTATGATAGTTGCAGGTTCAAATCCTAATATTATAATTAAATTTTGCCATAAGCTGTAAGTTAATTGACAATTGCCCAATCCTTAGACATTGTCGCAGTGGTACAATGACTGGCTGTTAATACAGTTGGTTGTGAGTTGTATCCACACTTGGAGGAATTATTATATTTAAATTAATATAATTTCCCTCTCTGTTTAAGACAAAGAGCACAGTTGAGTTCCTGAGTTTCAGCACTCATCACGCAAAGTCGCATTCTCGAGCGGAAAGTGGAGAACGGAGACACTAGGTCCTCTCTTAATACTAGGTTCTCTCTTACGACACGGCTGTGTACCTACGGGAAATAGCGTGAATCTTCTCAGAGATCAGGATAAATATAATTGTAAGTTTATTGCGCGATATATTGCCCACCTTCGGTCCGAGATCGAGAAGTTGCCTGTCGAGTGACGGAACTCAACGCCGCGCTTTGACTTTCTTTCCAGAGCGACAAAATATTATTATTAAATATATTTAAATTTAAATAAAATCATTCCCCCGACTGTGTATCGTACCCACAACCAATTGCGTTTACAGACAGACGCTGTCCTACGGCGGCGCCACGACGGCCTCAAATAAATAGGTCAGATTGCCAAAGCATCGTTACGAGCGACTAAGGGATATTAAAATAAATATAGTAAAACTAATAGTCATAATTTGAATACTGCTTCATATTTCTATATTTTCTTCGATATTATCTTTTAAAAATATTTTATCGTCAGGACGTTAAGGCTAATTAAGGTCCAGGATAAGTAAATATTTGAAAACGACATATTTAGAAAACGTATAAAAATTTTAACGCAGCTCTGACCGTTAAGCCATGCCATGTTCTACATCCAGCTACGTCGAAATTCTTATACGCTTTATTACAACTTATATTTTCAACTTATAGAGCGCTTGAACGGTTTTCAAGAGGCGCGGGTTCAAATCCCGCTGCGTTCAAATTTTTATACGTTTTCTAAATGTATTTTTCAATTTCTTAAGTGTGCGATTAACACTTAAAAAAATGTAAAAAAAATATTTTTTTAACAATGGTTCCATTTTTGACTAATTTGTTATTTTTTTTTATACTACTAGTTTATACCCGCGGCTGCGATGACTGTTGCTGTAAATTACATATTCAACTTTTTAACTATGTACTTATTAGAAAAATTCATACTCCATATAGTTTTAAGTTTTCGTAAAAACGGAAAGGAAGTTTTTTAAATATGTATTATGTTTATTTGATCTCAATTTTTTCCATTTCTATATATCCTATATCCGTTCATCCAAAAACGTACGAAAATGCGTAAATATTTAAAAAAAAAAGCTTTCTTGTAGCTCTTCAAAGGGCTAAAGATGCCAGCCAGCATTAGGACATTTTGTATTTTTCAACTGTAACAATATAATATAATGTATAATAATGTAAGAAAATTAAAGCAAAGCTACTTTGACCACCTTGCCTTTCAAAAATTGCACACGCGTCGTGAACCAACGCCGTTGTCATGACGACCAGGATAACAAGATAATAACAGTTTTAATTTAAGTCTCCAATTTAAGTGCTTGTAGATAGACATCTATACAAATAAATAAAATTGAAGTGTCTGTTAAGTAATATTCAAATATACGTTTTTTTTTTACTAAATGCTGTGGTGTTTAGTACACGGTTTTATTTTACAATTTTTGTCTGTCTGTTTGTTCCGGCTAATCTCTGGGCTGATTTCGACGGGACATTCACTGGCAGCTAGCTGATGTAATAACGACTAACTAAGGCTACGTTTATTTTAGGACTTCACGTCGACGAAGTCACGGGCATAGCTAGTTTTTTTACTACGAAGCATAATTAAGCTCAATTTTTTTTAAACTCGCAACCTTCGGCGTAGCAATTGTAGCTTCTTAATTTATTATGTGTAACTTTATACGTTCAACCTCTCTTTTTCCCCCCTTCGTTTCGACCCATTTTGTAATCAAGTGGGCGATCACCCACGAATAGGTCAAGGGCTGTAAGCGTAAGTTATTTGAAGATATATAGTGAACTAATATATATACAATCTAATGGAATTATTTTTAGTTGTCTTGATGTAGTTTTGTTTTCTTTTTTTATTTCTACACATTCACAGAAGAAGGAGTCGGTTTTTTTTATTTCTACACATTCACAGAAGAAGGAGTCGGTTTTTTTATTTCTAAACATGCCTCTAAAGTCACACCTTATAACCTGCTATGATGAAATGATTTAGGGCATTGAGCGTTCTCTCTATCCTCGTCTCGTCTCGAACCGGAGTGTCTTTGTTCTCTATGCCTACGCAGCGCAGCTTTTCAGCTTCACGCCTTTTCCCGCATAAAAGGACTAGAACCCGTAACCAATCGCAATTACAGTCAGACGCTGTTTCACTGCGCTGCAATAGCGTCCGCTCTCTGTTCAAATAAACCTAAAATATCATTTAAATAAAAAAAGAACTATATAATATACACAGTCTGTATGCAAATATCGTAATGTATTTTTTACGATCGTTCTCCTTAACATTCAGTACAAGGTTCCTAATAAAATTGTATTTTTGACTGCTTTTTTTTTTAGTTGTGATGGTCTTCTGTGTCAGTGGCGAATATATTTGAATTGAATGGATACTTATGTTAAACAAAAGCAGTGATTGAGCTTAAATTAGTTTTAGAGGCCGTATTGGTGCCGTGTGACAGCATCTGACTGTATACGCGATTGTTGTGGGTTCGGTACCCAGTCGGGCAACATTTATATTTAGATTATTTTAATTTCTTCGCTCTGGTGACAAGGCAAACATGCAGTGTCTCATGGATTGTCTAGACACTGGGTCCTCTCTGACTACTATTTTATGCGGGAAAACGCGCGAAGCTGAGTATATATATTTTTTTCTCCGCTATGGTCACGCCATATCTTGACTTTGGGCGGATAGAGATAAACGGGATATCTTGTCGCTAGGTTCTATTTGCCCATCTTGCTATACAGAAAAGAATATTCTTATTCTCATAGGTATTATTTATATAGGACTCGTTGTAAAGTCATTTCTGGGACTACCTACGAATATTTCTATAACGAACCATACCTATGACTGAAACTTTGTACTTTAAAAACTTTTGACTTCTACGTTAGATGGCGGGTTCTCTTTTTGTTTTTTTTTATCGTGTTAAATATTTATTCGACAATTTGAACATTTATAACAGTTTGTCAGTAAAATAATCTGAATAAAATAATAGCAATATTGTTCATAAAAAGTAGAGGGAGGATATCTGTAATATAAATAAACATTGGCGGGCCGCGGGTTGCCTACCTCTGGACTAAATGAAAATATTATGTTAGACTGACAGACAGACTGTCTTACTGTCATAAGTAACAAGTATCGTTTCCATTAAATTAGACAAGGTCCCTGAAGAGATATTGCATACACGCTATCATAGAATGCTAGCAATAAAATCGTAATGTGAACATTTAGTATACTGACTGATAAATATTTATCTCTCGCAACTGTAAATGCCATTCCAATGAATGAATGTAAAATTTTTGTTTTGTCCCGTTCGATTAGAAATTTCGAGAAATCATCCCTTAGTTTTCCCTATATTCCCAAGGACATACATGACAAATTTCTAAATGTCCTGATTAGGGAAGGAAAAGGGACAGTACTTAGTACCTGCAAAACGTATGGAGCTCATAAGATGTAATCGAAACTATCGGATATCCTAAATAAATAAAAATCAATCCCTAACCGTTACCTAATTCGATATTAAAGTTTCGGACAATTTTTTTTTTGTATGCGAAGTCTAAATGAGAGCTGTCAACAATAAATTCTTTTAAAAATATAGGTACCTGAGATGAAAGTCGAAATTTACTCACATTGCTCAAAAATTTAATATCCGATACCGCAATTATTCGACACTAACGGATAATCTGAAATAATTTTGTAACCGAAACTGAAATAGTTTTCTGCCTAAATCCTTATCCGTATCCAGCTCCGAAATATTAGACCATAACATCCCTACTTTATGTGCAGAGACTTTAAGCAACTTCAAGAAATACCTCGACATATTTAGAAAACGTATAAAAATTTAAACGCAACAGGATTTGAATCCGCGCCTCTTGAAAACCGTTCAAGCGCTCTGACCCCTAAGCCATGCGTTCTAAATCCAGCGTTGAAATTCTTATACGCTTATTACAACTTATATTTGTTGTTAGCATCGCATTAGCATTAGCATTTTATACGTCTTTTTCAATTTCCTTAGTGTAGCGAATAACACTTTAAAAAATGTGAAAAAAATACGTATTTTTCTTCATGTAATATTATTTCTTAAAATTGTAAGATATTACAGAGAAAATTTTTTTGATCGTCATTTTCAGATTTTATGACGCCTTGTACATAAAAACAACTGCAGTTTTATATTTTTGTCTTTTTGTCTTATTTTTGTTTTATATTTTTATCTTAAGATTTTGTTAAACGCTTTTTTTATATTTGATGGCCATCGTGGCCTAATGGGATAGCGTCTGACGCCGCTCATAGTAATATTTGAATCATTTTTAATTCTCCGTGCTAGCAAGACATAGTGCGGCTTTGAGTTCCACCATTTAAACACACAATGTCCTGATTTCTGAAAGTGTAAAATTGAGTATCTCGACAATAGGTTCTCAAATTACCCTATCTTGCGAGAAAAAGAAGGTGGTAAACTATGTAAATTTTTTTTTTTTTTTTAAGATTCCGGCCCAAATTACAAAATAATTTATATATATATTCATATGGGAAATTATACCTAGTTTTACGATTAATTCTTGAATATTATCTTCATTTCTCACATTTAATAATTGAGCTCGTATACTAATGTACAATTCCTAGGAATTGTATACAATTCCGATGTTTCATATAGTGAACTATAGCTGTTTCGTATTTTCGACGGCTTTTTCGTAAGACAATGAAATTCCTGGAAAATCTATAAAAACTGCGAGAAGTAAATAGCCTATGTTCACGCCCAAGACCCTCAAGTACCTCTATATAAAATTTCATCACAATCGGTTAAGCGGCTTGGCCGTGATAACGTCACAGACAGACAGAATTACTTTCGCATTTATAATATTAGTAAGTATGGATTACCGGTGACATATGTACAGGTATTAAGTACTCGTATTTTGAAATCTGAGTGGCTCTTCACTTTGTTCTTTCTTTCTGTCTCACTCACTCTCTGTAAAGCAAGAGGAGGAAATATATATGTATATTTCCTCCTCTTGCTTTACCATTATGTACTATGGTACATAATGGTTAATTATAAATACTGCCTAACAGTGTAACAGTATCTGGCCAAGGGCCAAGGTTTCAGACGCGACTATATGTAAACAAAACGTTTGCGATATGGTGTTTGTAACTGCCACGATGTCAGCACGTGGCGTGGTTTTTCCTTTTTTTAGAACTTCTTTTCTTATGTATAACTGGAAATGATAGATATACATATTATACTACTAGTCTACTTATCTTCGCTTATATCGTAAATAAAAAAAAACCCTTGCAAAATACAAAAAATAATGCCTTGTAAACTGTTGTATTTTATACGCTTTTAAAATTTTTATTCATACAGTTAATCAATTTCTTAACTGTATGAATAACAATTTAAAAATGTTAAAATATTTAATAAATAGCATTCTCTCTTGCCAAACAATTGTTTGTAGAAATTTATAATAACCTCTTTTCAGAGATGCTAACAACAAAAATGAGCTGTAATAAGCGTATAAGAATTTTAACGTAACCGGATGTAGAACGCATGGTTTAGCGGTCAGAGCGCTTGGACGGTTACAAAGAGGCGAAGGTTTGAATCCCACTGCGTTCAAATTCATATACGTTTTCTAAAAATGAAATTCAGTTTTTGTTTGCAAAAGGTTCGGATCACGTGTCTGTAGTGTGTTTATCAAAACAATCGTTAAAAAAATTCCGCACTTCAATCATGTCTGAATGGAACTCCACATAGTTAAAAAATTGGGGTAAAATATTACATCGTTATTGTATTCTTCGATGTGTGGTCTTGTAAGACCGTGCGGTGTTAAACTCGGCAAGTTAACACACAATGCTAATTGTGGATCGAAAATGGAAGATAGAGTATCATATTTAGATGATACTCTATCTTCTCCATATTTATGGATGATATCATTGACTCATTATAATTCCAGCTAAATTTTTCGTTACAGATTACATTTACATGAAGAAAATAATGATTTGCAACAAGTAAACACAAAATGGGGAGACCTGTCACACGATATCGATGTCAATTATCTGCCAAACGTCCCCAGGCCTAGCCATAATGAAAGTAATGATATAGAAGTGTTAATAAAAAACAAATATGCACCACTTAGTGATGTACAGAGAGCATATACGGAAAATGAAATCAATGATATATCTATAAGATTATTAAAAGATAGAAATAAAAGAGAAATAGTTAAAAGCGGTGAAGATGAAGTAAAGTTGGATGATTTGTTTTTTAAAAATGAAAACGCTAGTGATGGGGTTAAAGCTGATCGTCAAATAGGCGAGTGGTCTGTCAGAAGTGATGGGATACCTGTATTTGTTGATGGTTTGAGAGTTGAGGATTCTGATAAGGAGCCGAAGATTATAGAAGATGGTATACCAAGTGTATTGGCTGATACTAAAGTTATATTGCGGTGAGGTTTTGCTAAATTAAATACTCATAATAAGCTTCACATTTTTTCCCTAATAGCAGTATCAGAACCTAGTGGCATGACAGAGTGTTGAGTGGCTGAACTCATGCCGCGCTTTGTCTTAGGTACCAGGGCGTACAAATGAAAATAATTTAAATATAATCATTTGGCCCAAGTGGGAATCGAATCCACAACCATCGCGTAAATTAAATAACAACTTACAACATAAATAAATTACAAGAAGTGGCTGAACGTATGTCTTAACTGCGCTTGAGCAATTTTCAAGAGTCGCGCGTTCGATTCCCGCTACGTTCAAATTATACACGTGTTTTAAAAAAAATATTAATATATCGAGTGTAAGTAAGTAAGTGTGTGAATATAAAAATGTTGAAAATATTTCTAAATTGCTTCTTTCCATAATTTGGAAATAATAATTAGTTAATTAAAGCTATCTTGAAGTGGACGATAAAATTATTTAAGAACTTTCGGCTTGTAACAAATGACAAACCGTCAATATAAATATATATATATATATATATATATTGTAATTTTATAGACTCTTCGGTCAAGGCTTAACGGAGAAAACGGTTATAGCATTCACTCATGATGTACTCCAGTATGGGCAACCCTGCAAATTTCTACTTAAAGGAGAATATATGGTACGTATGTAGACGTTCAGTTTTCGGCTCAGTCGGAATGATTGGTGACTCATAGGGTCACTCTTTTTTTTTTAAATAGTAATATATTATATATGACCATTTTAGTTTTTCCAAGAAGTTTAAAGCGAATAAGCGGTTGATTTTTGGTTGATCTAAGCACAAAAAAATGGTGTGTGAGAAATATATATATATTATATAGTACTATAAATTATTACATTATAAAACATAAAAAGTTATCCATGAACCTATCAGGTTCTCACAAATTATTTTGCAAATAATAAAAAAGTTAAATAACGCAAAGATCTATATAATAAAGGTACAACTACAATAACACTTTTGCATATATATATATGATTAATCAATCAGCAAGGGTTATACAGTCCACGTGACCGAAGTTGTGGGCGATAACTAGTTTTAAATACAAAAATATTACCTCGAATGTGGATTAGAACCCACAATTATTATATTCAAACATAAATAGATAACCCCTACTACACGCTACGACACGATCGAATAATATATCTTATATTTGTTTCTTTTACTTAACTTCCGAAGTAAAGGTTTTTTGTTCTGTTACGAAAATGGCAAACACACATTTAAGATCTTACATAATCATATTACAACAGCCTATGTTACACGAGTCTTTGGCGAAATAACCTGAACCACGCGTGCGCCTACGATGACCTAAATAGCTACCGCTACTATTTATATGTCACTGTAAAATATGTGCGACGGTACGAAATGGTTGCGGGTTCGATTCTTAGTCTTGGAAATGTTTTAATTTAGAACAAGCTGTATTGTTTACTAAATGCAAACGTATGTATACACGGTACATATACCAAAATATATTTTTTTACAATTTTTGTCTGTTTGTTTGTTCTGCCTAGTCTCTGAACGTCTAGATCTATTTTGACAGGACTTTTATTGGCAGATAGCTGGTGTAATAAGGAGTAATTTAGGATACTTTTATTTTAGAATTCCACGCGGACGAAGTCGCGGGCACAGCTAGTATTTAATGCAATGGTAGCTATTCTGCAATCTTAATAGAACATAATTTTCAGACGAAAGACGGCTCTGTCACAGCGAGTTCAGCGTTATTCGACATAACAGCCCCGTCGCCGTTGCTAGCGTCCAAATTGTATATATGCGCGAAAAATTTAAAACCAGGCGTCAACGATCCGTCCAAGGACGAAGAAAAATATGTACATCAAGGCGTGGAGCATTGGAAAATTTTAGCGACGCATAACAAACTACTGCCGTTATGGGTGTCTTTGACACTGATCTTAGTTTGCCTGATGTTCTCGGCGCTGTTCTCAGGATTGAACCTAGGCCTAATGTCACTAGATCGCACTGAGCTGAAAATCATTTCGAACACAGGCACGGAGCAGGAGAGGAAATACGCGAGAGCTATAATGCCTGTACGCGATCATGGAAACTATTTGCTCTGCAGTATATTATTAGGAAATGTCGCAGTCAATTCCACTTTTACTATTCTACTCGACGACCTAACGTCTGGTTTGTTCGCGGTAATATTTTCTACGCTCGCTATAGTATTGTTGGGCGAGATTACTCCTCAAGCTATATGTTCGAGACACGGACTCATGGTAGGGGCGAAGAGTATTATGGTCACAAAGGTAGGTCTAAGTCGTTTAATTTCTTTTTCTTTTTATAATAAATGATCTAGATAAATAAGAAAACTGGTTTTTGTTTTGTGAAATAATCGTCCAAGATTAAGACTAAGTGGGTTCGATGCCCATGGAATTTTATGAACAGACGGACTGAGGTAAGCTGCTCAAGTCTTGGAGTTACTCTCTTTGTTATACTATGTAGGTCTAATTTTTTTTTAAATTATAGCCTATAAATCATCGTGGCGCATTTGTATAGTATTCAAGTTTACGCCATTGTTATGGATTCGTATCCCGCTCGTAAGTTTATACATTATTATATATATTTTTATACCTTGTTACGCCAAATGAATATTTATTTAAAGAGTGTGGATTCACATTTAGTCAATTAACGTTGGGTTGTACCGTACAGTGTAAATTAGTTCTTATTCATACTCCGAATGCATGTGGCTTTTGAAATCTATGTAATTTTTTTCGCATTGAATTTAATTTATTTAATTCTTTCGTCCTTTTTCATTTTTTATTTTAAACATCTCATTATTTTGATTGTCAAATTCACCGCGTTTAGTAATAACGCCATTGACGCGTAAACACGCGTTGCCTTAGCTTAGTGTATGTCACTTTGTATAAATGTACATACAATTCACATACATATGGGAAACACATTTATTTTCTCAATTTAATATATATTTTTATGGATTATTTCAAAAACATATTAGCATTCTTCACTCGTCTATATAAAACGTAACTGTACCGAATTACTCCTTTCCTTTCAAATTTACATTAATATATATATATATATATATAACAGCATTAAGAAAATAGAATTTGTAGTTTCATTAAATAAAAAAATTATTGACGTGAAAAAACATGAAATCTACTTTAAAACCGGGATTGAATAATTTGACTTTGAAGTTTAAAAAAGTAAAGAATGAAATTCATGTGAAAAATAATGAAATATACTTCAAAACCTACATTGCCTTATTTGACTTTGAAGTTTAAAAGAATGAAAAACTAAATTCAAAAAGCTGGATTTGATGTGTATAAAATGAATTTAACTTAACTGAAAATCCAAATCAAATATACTATAATTTTATTGCCACAATAGTTCAAATAGAAATCGAACTCACTACCAATAATTCAACAGGCAGTTATGGCTCTGACAGCACCCCTGGCGTTTCCTGTAAGCAAATTATTGGACTACTTCCTCGGGGAGGAGATTGGCAGTGTATTCAATAGAGAGAGGTTGAAGGAGTTGGTCAAGGTAAGTGGAGCGTCGTGGATTCAATTCCGGGAAGAGTAGTTTTGAAATAATTTTCATAACTAACTATGTAGTACATAGTTGTGAAAATTATTTAATGAAACAAATCTATTGAGTGACTGAATAATGTCGAATTTTGTTTTTACTTCCAATTTGTAGCCCAGAGTTTATTTCATTTTTACAAGTTTATTAAATTGAAAACCTATATTCGATTCCCACTCTGAGGAACCACTATGGTGAACAAAACAAAGAGAGAAGTTGAGTTCCCTCGTTCAATACGCAATGTCTCGATGTCGAATGGAAAGTGGAGAACGAAGTGTCATGACACTAAGTTCTCTGCAACTACCCGATACTTAAAAAAGGAAAAGCACAAAAAAGATGAATTTTTATATCTAATATACTTAGTCTTGCCATTAATATTTTTTTTATTGTACGTAACCTTTATTACTATTACAGTTTGTAAGTTTAATACACTAGTATAAAACCATTAAAATATATAAAGTTTAGTCGAAGTAGTCTCCATTTGCTCAATACAGTCCTATAAACGTTGAGGCTAGTTTCAATAGCAGCACGCACTCTTTCTATGGGAAAATTCTGCACTGCCCATCGTATGGAATGTTTTATGGACTCCAAATAATCATGGCGTTTAAAGCAACCCTTACTCTCTAAAACTGACCATAAATCATTATCCAGTGGATAAATATCAGGTCTAGATGACGGCCAGTCTTCAGCTCTGATGAAGGCTGGAATGTTCGTTTCTAACCAAGATTGGATTGATCGCGCTTGCTGAAAAATCTTGTTGCTGAAAGGACCATTCTTGGTTATTCAACATGACGTTGTTCAGGGGCTTAACTCTACCTTCTGCAGAATTTTGATACATTTGTGTCGATGTTTTGATACCTTCTTCACAAATATATGGGTCAGTCACTCCTTCGTAGCTAACTGGGGCCCGTTTGGGCCCCAGTTAGCACTGAAATCGGACAATGCCCACGTTGTACTATGTTGCCTAATTGGGAAGCTTCTTCACAACTATAATTTATGATATTGTTTGTTAAACTATTGCTAGATTGTAAAAGTATACTACGTGGACAGCCAAATCTTTTTCTGTCACAGAGATGGTTTCATTGTACCTATCAATACCGGGCGTATACAAACATTTGACTAATACCAAGTTTATTTGAGATTTAAAAAACTGTATTTGGCACCATATCTACTTTATGTAATGCAATCACAGCGATTCGGTTCTCCTTATCCCCACCATATTACCCCCCCACTCCATTTTAATATCAAGAAACATTTTACAATATATTGGCACCAGAATAAGAAAATACTATGAACAATCGTATAAAAATGACAGATTCCAAATTCAAAATTAATGTGCTGTTTATTTTTTATTGTAATAGTATTTATGGCCAGACTAAGTATATTTTTGTCACCCTTGCGTGCCGACAATCAGAACACTTTTGAATAACAGATGAGATTGGAGTACTCAATCACAATAATCGATTAAATATTGCAATTAGCGGGAAGTGCATACAAAAATTATAGCAGCTTCGCATTTTTTCTTGCATAAGACAGAAACGGTGGCAAGACACTCCGTTTTCTACTTGCCACAAGTATTCGAGACATTGCGTATTGAGCGGCGAAACTGAGCTTTGAAATATTAATAATTTCAACAAAATCGTTTACGAACTGAAGATCTCGTGTTGCATTCAAATAAAAGTGATGGCAGCTGCCGCTAGGACTGACAACACTGACATTTTATGTTAATTGACGATTCGAAAGTGCTTGTAATAATAGCCTATTTGAATAAAGAATATTTTAATTTTGAAAGAGAGCTAACAGGGCTCGAAAAAGTATTTTAACAACTTCAACCGTTTTTTTGAATAGTAGTCAACAAGAACTGAGTGTCTAAACACTCCGTTCTCTATTTAGAAAAAAACTTTGTACATTTCATTCTTATTAGATATCTTAACCAACCTGTGAATATTTATCGGTTTTTGATTCATGATTCCAAAATCCATAATGACACTTTCAATACGTTTGCCAAATATGTAACTACAGTTTGGTGTAGTGCCAGTGTTTATAAATGACATTGACAAACAAGAATCCGTCTTGCTATTAGAATTTTACCATTGGTCCGTATTCGAAACCGCTACCCTTAAAACTTGGTGTTGTTGCAATATGAACAGAGATTTGGGTGATGAAACACTCTCTATACGCCGCGCAGTATATATTAACAAGGAAAATATTTTAGAAAAACGTATAAAATATTGAAAATAGCTGGATTTATTGAGGAGACATTCTTGACTGCATATATGATGCTTGTGAGTTCGAATCTCACTTGGGGGAATAGTTATATTTAAATTGTTTTCATTTCTCCGCTCTGGTGACAATACAACACGCAATGTTTGTGATTCGGGCGGAAAGACAAGAATGGCGGGTTTTGACACTACTTTGAACTCGAGAAGCTGTATGAATAAATATTTTTTTATATTTTTAACATTTTTAAAGTGTTAATCACACACTAAAGGTAATTGAAAAACATATTTTTAGAGAACGTATAAAAAATTGAACGCAACGGGATTCGAACCCGCGCGCCTCTTGCAAACCGTCCAAGAGCTCTGACAGCTAAGCCATGCGTTCTACATTCGGCTACATCGAAATTCTTATACGCTTATTACAACTTATATTTTTTGTTATCATCTCTGTAAAGAGAATTTTACAAATATCTGCTACCCATAGATTGTTCTACGAACAACTTGTTTGACAAGAGAGAATGCTATTTTTAATAAATATTTTTAACATTTTTATACGTTTTCTAAAAATATGTTTTTCCAATATTTTGTTATCTTAGTTGTCTAACATATCTTTCCTACCTGTGATTTGTAAATATTCAACCTAGATTCGAACTGGCTACCCCTCAGGTAACAACAGGCGTAAACGATCTGGACAAGGACGAAGTGAACATAATATCAGGTGCTCTGGAAATGAGGAAGAAGACGGTGTCAGATGTGATGACGAAGCTGGAAGATGTCTTCATGTTGCCAATAACGTCAATTTTGGACTTTGAAACTATGTCTGAAATTATCAAATCTGGTGAGTTTTTTGTCGGATTGTGTTTTTTAAAATTCTTATAGCAGGATATGCTGAAAGACCCTTGTGTCGTCAATACACTCCGTTCTCCACTTTCCATCTGACTTCAAGCCATTGCGTCTTGAGTGATGGAACTTAACCCTACATTTTGTCTTAATAGAGCTGCTTAAAATCAGTGTGAGAATCGAACCCAAACTCAATCGCGTACAGTTTGTACCGACTGCGCCACTATGGCCTTAATTTTTGTGTTTTAATAAATTTGTATGTACTTCTTTTTATTTTCTCTGTAGATAAAATATTTAATAAAATAGCAGAATGCTATTTTAATCTTGCTCTTGCCAAACGATTGTTTGTGGAATAATCTTTGGGTTGCAGAAATTTGTAAAAACCTCTCTATAGAGATTTCACAACTGTAATAAAGGGAAAGGATAAGAGGGAAAGGTTAAAAGGGGTAAGAGTTTCGACGTAAGCGAAAGTAGAACGCATGGCTTAGCGGTCAGACAGCTTGGGCGGGTTTCAAGAGGCGCGGGTTCAAATCCAGCTGTGTTCAAAATTTTATACGCTTTCTAAATATATGTTTTTGTACGTGCTTGTTGAAACTTGTATGTAACAAGGATTTGAACGTGTTGCTCCTGGGATGGTGGATAAGCGTTTAAGCTAATCTAACGAAGCAATGTTTTGTATACAAAAACTAAGAATAATCCTTTAATATATATAATAAAAAAAAATGCTATTTATTTAATTGTAATAATAATATTTTAAAGCGATATTTTCACATGTACGTTTGTATTTATAAAGAAATACGTTCAATATCACAATTAGCGGAGAGCGGAAAAAAGAGTCACAAGTCCTCTCTATATACCTGGAGATCACTATTATTGATTTTTATTTGTTACAGCGTAATTTGCATTTCGAGACAATTTGGCGGTATACCAAAACTTTACGAAATACTTATGTTTAGAAAACCATAGTGGCGCAGTGGTAGTGCGTCTGAATACAATCTCGATTGGTCGTTGGTTCTATTCCTACACGTATGAATGATCATAATTGAATTATAAGACAAGCCGCGGCGCTGAGTTCCGCCACTCAACACGCAATGGCTTGATCTTGAAATTGTCTTATTATACGAAAAGAGCGTGGCGCTGAATAAAAGGAATATTTTGGGACTATAAAATTTTATCAATGCGACTTATGTAATATATTAAATAATCAAATACCGAACATAACGAACGATATTGATTTTGACATCTTTTGTTTTAATTTCTATTACTTTAAAAAAGTAAGTGCTCAGTATGCCATATTGTCTTCAGTGGAAGAGGTTGTTGGTTGTAAGTTCACATCCTAGCTTTGGAAATATTAAGCTAGAAGCATACTTTGCATATATATATATTTAAATATTTGCATTGCGCATGTGTATGATAATTATCAATAAATTGGCGTGTCACACAAATTACTAGGACGAGTGATTTGAAGGTTTCTTACGCTTTAATTTTGTCATTATTCAAAGGAAAAATGATTGAAATTTCTTAACGCTAAATATTGTATATACAGAATTTTGTATAAAACCACCTTAATATACGTTTTCTGTTTATTTCTTTATATATTGTGTTATTTTGTGTACAACAAAGTGTAATTGTATTTGTTAAGAGTTTAGGTTTTAAGACTTTGTGAAAGTATTGGCTGAGAGGCGAAGCGTCGCGCGTTATGTACAATAGAGCAATCGAATCAATCAAATCAATCGAATGGGGGTCAAACCCACTACTATAATATTTACAGTCGTACACGGTCCAGTATGTTGTCAAATTCAGTTGAAAAACGAGGAACTCTGTCAACAATACGAAAACATGCTTTAAGCTGATAAATGAAAAAATATATATGTTAGTATATATATAAAAAAAAACCCTCTATCCCATCATAACGCTGTGGCTGGAGACAGCACTCTACAACCGAAATAACCATGGTTTTTGAGTGGGCATTGTACGAAATATTACAGTCAATTTTATATTAAAAAAAACAGCAGCACGTTTTTTCCGCAAATAAATTAAATTTAAATAATGATAAAATAATATATATATACATACTTACATATATAGCGGGGTTAAGTTTTAAAAACACCACGTGGCCATTTCCATAAGTGATGGTGTTCTAAAATTACGAACCCTATTGGATACCTTCCAATATGCGCCACCAACAATTTCTATACATAGCGACCGCTTATGAAATATTTGACGGCTATGTTACACGCCAGACCAGTTGGGCGATTTGAGATGTATTGTTTTTTTTTTTTTCAATATTAGACAATGTTACGAAGAAGTTTTATTTGTATCGGCTTTTGGTACGTTAGTATGTAGCGAAAGGTTTTATCACAAAATATCGAATAACTCTTGATGTGGAAAGGTGAATTTTGGCCGGAAGGTAGCTTATAGTTAGCAGGTGTCCTCTAAGAACAGATTTTGCAACAGAACGGGAATAAGGATGAAAGCCTAAGGGCACTTGCAAGTTTGTATGAAAGTCCTTAATTTTTTTGCTACAATCAAAATTTGACAGAGGGATCGTTATTACTACGCTGACAAAGTCACGGGCAAGAGCTAGTTTTGAATCTTAAATTTTACTTGCTTAGAGATTTTTAGTCCATGGTAATGAAGAGACTAAAGTAGTATTTGTATACTATTGACATCAATTTCATAATTGACCTTCAATTTTAACATAATGAGATCTAGGACCGTAGAAATTTTAGCATAATGAGGTGATGGTGCAGGTCATTCGGGACTTCGAAATCTTAAGGAATAGATCGAGTCCATTCTAAAAAATTCTGAAGTAATTGAGAGTTTCATACTTTTCCGTTGAAAATTTGGTATTCTAGAGATGTGGCTAGCCTTGGAAATCATTTGCTTTGGGTTGACATTTGATTAGCAACCACCTGAAAGTGTCGCGTGTATTTACACAAGTCTCTATTGCGACAAGATGGCATCATAAGTTACAAAATATTTCACTCGTGTATTAAAAATTAGCACTTAAGATGAATAGTACAAATGCATATCCTTTATATTTCGTACATTTATTTAATAATTAGAGTATAATAATCAAGCTTTAAAGGAAGACCAACTGTGGCCAATTTCGATTTTCAATTTCGTCCACAATTGTGAGTAATACAATATGACATGAATTTTCGTCTTATTTGCACACCTATGAATATAAAAATGGTGAAGATGTGTATAAAATATATACAAAACAAATTTCCAAAATTACTGGTTCAAATCCTGCAGAACTGAGCCGTGCTTCCCGGTTTTGTACCGCAAATCAGGTCAGTCAAAATGATCCTAGGAACACGGGACACGCTCAATTATCCTCGTTCCTCCGAATGTAAAAGAACACCCTTTGTCTTGCCAGAGCGGAGATATGAAAATAATTATTATAATGATTTCTGCTTGTGAGCCATGACATGGTTGAAAATCTTTAAAAATTAAATAAACCATCGCCTAAAATTTTTTCCAAGGTTACTCCCGTATTCCGGTATACGAGGGCACCCGCACTAACATAGTGACGGTGCTCTTCATCAAGGACCTGGCCTTCGTCGACCCCGACGACAACACGCCTCTGCGCACGCTGTGCCAATACTACCAGAACCCTTGCAACTTCGTCTTTGAAGATGTCACCCTTGACGTCATGTTTAAGCAGTTTAAAGAAGGTGAGTTGGCTATTTTAAGGATTTGGGAAGGATGATGAGATACTGCATATACAATTTTTTCGTGGCTCTCCCTACGCTATGCGAGAAAAGCGTGAAGCTGGAAAGAATATATTTAAACAGTTATCCAAATAAAATTTATTAAAACTTTCTTTTTCACCCAGGACACAAAGGCCACATGGCATTCGTCCACCGCATCAACAACGAGGGTGAAGGGGATCCCTTCTACGAGACTATAGGCCTGGTGACCCTGGAGGACGTCATCGAGGAGATGATACAAGCGGAGATTGTGGATGAAACTGACGTGTTTAGTGAGTATTGATGGAGTTCGATTTCTCTTGATTCTAATTGGGGTTCTATGGGAGTGAGTGCCCTAATCAATTTATATGTATCTATACGAATAAATAAATTTATGTGTCTGTTTGTAATATTGAAATAACCGCATTTTACTAAATGATGATGACATTTAATGATTATTATCCATACTAATATAATAAAGGCGAAAACAACTCTGTCTCTCTATCTGTGACGTCGTCACGGCCAAACAGCTCAATCCGCTGTGACAATATTTTATATAGACACACTTGAAGCTATACACAAGAACATAGGCTACTGTCTTTTAAATTGTTTTTAGTTTTACTTCGAATTTCATTGTTGTAGGAAAATACTAAGTTCCTATATTTTATTGTTTCCAGTGGACAGGCGATTCTAAGCACAAATGTTACTAAAAGCAATAGCTTCCCAAAGATAACTTCATAGCGATTCTGCAGAGACGTAGAAAACGAGTTCTTTCCTCCTCCCTGCTTCGCTTTGGCACGCTGGACTTTGCTTAGCACTAATAGTATTTTAACATTTGTAAATGCACTACTTATTATAGCATTTAGAAACCCTATAAATGTTTCGAACACCGGCTTGGCATTGAGAGAACCCGCACCTCTTGGCTCGTTCGTAAATATCGGTTAAGCTGTTTCTGAGTTAGCGTGCACGAGCAAACAGAAAAAATTTCTAAATACCCCTAATGGTTTTTGTTTTTCACTTCCAAATCTTCCATGCGAACAGCGATCAGTTACATTTTTATTATGTGTTTGCAATTTTGCCATTTAATTTGTCCTCAGGTGCTTGGTGCTTCGGCCTGACGGTATTAGAAACAGTTTGCTCCGGAGACTGGAAGCAGGATGTAATACATTATATCAAAATGAAAGGCAAAACTAAAAGGGAATTGAGCACATATGTATATCAGCAAGGGAAACCTGTATGTGGACTTTTTCTATATATATATTTTAATACTTGAATACTGATTTAGCTCTCTCTCCGTCGGTCCGTTTAATTCACTATATTAATTATTAATGTGCAGAAAAAAAAATCCTTAAATAATCCATTAGAAATTTATTTATTAGGCTATCGCGGTCTTGGTATCGGGCGGTGCGTGGAGTTTGTGAGTGTTTTTACACTAGGTTCTCTCTGACAACCCTGCTATGCGGGAAATCATATATTCTTTACAGAGATTCTAACAACAATATAATAATATAAGTTGTATCAAGCATATAGGAATTGCGATGTAGCCGGATGTAGAACGCATGGCTTAGTGGCTAGAGCGCTTGTACGGTTTCCAAGAAGCACCGGTTCGAGTTCGGTTCCCGTTGCGTCAAATACTTATTTCCCAAATATGATTGAAAATGCCCTTCTTAACTATCATAGGTGGACTACTTCGTGCTGATCGTCGAGGGTCGCGTGGAGGTGACGGTGGGCAGAGAGAACCTGGTATTCGAGGCTGGGCCCTTCACGTACTTCGGCATCCAGGCCCTGGCACAGAATGTGGGAGTTGGTAAGAGAAAACTAATTACACACACTACCATGTGTACCGCTATCACCACCACTACCAGCTTTAAAAGTATATGTCAATACTTTTGAAACCGAAGGGTTTGTTTGTTTGGTTGAACGAGCTAATCTCATTGACTACTGGTTCGAATTCAAAAAAAAACTTATTGTATTGGATAATCCATTTCTCGAGGAAGGCTATAGGGTGGGTATATAACATAACGGCATGATGAATAGTAGCGGAGCGGCAAGGAAAGATGTTGCAAAACAGGGATTTTTTTTTCACTTTTGACAGCTTCCGTCGCTTACGCTGCCTAAACGTTTAAAGTTACGTAAAAATATGTAATTCGGAATTTTTCCCCAGTTCTAAAAACAATTCGGTGACAGCATATGTCTGTTTTTTAAAGTCAGTATAACATTTTTTATGGTAATTAAATTTGTTCTAAAATAATGTATTATTTGCGAAGGTATTATTTGTAAACATGAAATTTAATGATAATCCTAATGAATACGTTAATTTGTAACATGTATTTAATTTTTTTAACGAAATTGCCTTTTACATCATTTGATTTTATCGAATATCTTTGGAGATATTATAGTTTTAAAATAACACCGCAACAAAATTATGATCAAGTATGTGCAAAACGAACGGGCAGAGCTATACTATAGTTGTGTAGTTCACACGGGCGAAGCCGCAAGCGGGTCGCTATTGTAGTATATATTTGTATATAATGATTTAAGTAAGGATTTGAATTCTTATCTATTATTATAGAATATGACAAAATATTTATACAGCTTAACGCCTTATTCTTCATAGGAAGGTGACTACTCTAGACTAGAGAGAACCTAGTGTCTCAACACACCGTTCTCCACTTTTTGCCCGAATTCGAGACGTCGCGTGTTGAGTGGCGAAACTCAACGCCGTTCTTTATCAACACAGCGATTTTTATTAGGTACCAGAGCAGAGATTTTTTTTTAAAATATAATCTTTCTGCCGCTTGGGATTCGAACCCACACCCCAATCGACGTTTATGGCCTTAGCGGACGAAATTTACTTACAATAATGGAACATTAGAGATGTAATTTTCATTAATAGATTGTAATATTTATTTATCGTTACCCTTAGCGGAGTCACCGACGCCATCAGCTATGGGTTCTCTACAGAATATAAGTATGGAGGCGATGCTGCGGCACACCTTTGTACCTGATTACTCAGTGCGAGCGGTGGCTGATGTATACTACTTGGCCGTGAGACGGTACGTGGGTTCCAATTTGATGAAACGTTGGGTTTCTTTTTTTACATTTATGTAAAATAATTATACGGCACAATTATTACTGAATTCACAACCTCTATAGATAGAAGATTTTACAGTCGGCTCTCGTTACGACTCAGGATTCGGGCGGCTTAGAATGCCGACCCCATAATATTAAGGGGGGGAAATATAATTATCAAATTATTTAACTACAGTGACATTTCTGGAACACATATAAAATTTGAACGTAGCGTAATTCGAACCCGCGCCTCTTGTTCACCTTCCTAGCGCTCTGACCGCTAAGCCATACGTCCTATATCCAGCTACGACGAAACTCTTATACGGTAGTTGTAATTTATTTTGTTTGTTTTCTGAAAATGTTTTTCTTACATATATAAATAAAAGAAAAATATTTCTCGTTTTCCACACAATATCAAGATATTGCGTGTTGGGTGGCGGCGCTCAACGCCGCACTTTGTCCACCAGAGTGAGAAATTTGAAATAATTTAAATACAATCATTCACCTAAGTGTGTATCGAATTCATAATTTTAAATTAATTTTATATAATTAATTTAAATTCCAGATCATTATATTTGGCGGCCAAAAGAGCAACTCTGATGGAAAAAGGCGCCTTGTCCAAGGGAGCTACTAACGAACAGTTCGACACTGAAGTCGACAAGGTAAGAGGTGGGAGGTTCGCTTCCATATACAATTTTAATGTTCAAATTTTTAGTAAAACTTGTTTTTTTTTTGTTTTATCACCAGCGCGGATGTATTAAAATTATTTTCATATCTTTCCCTTCGAGTGAGAATCGAACCCACAGCCATCGTGTATATAGTCAGGCGTTGTTGCACTTCGCCACTTTAGTATTAAAATATTTTTAGAAAAAATTGAATGTAGACGGGGATTTGAATCCCGCTACGTTCAATCGTTTATACGAACCAATAAAGTTTCATAAAAATTTTTAACCCTCTGTTTTAGCCCCCTTAGGAACTTGTATATAATAGGGAACTAGTAATGACTAACTTCTTTGTTTTCCGTCATTTCTGTTTTGAGACATTGCGTGTTGGGTGGCGGAACTCAAATACGCGCTTGCTTTGTCATACAAAGAGCGGACAAATTAAATCTATATATATATTTATATAAAAAATTCAAAGATTTTGTAATATTATAACAGATGCTTCCTTCTTCCTACAATAGTCAAATGCGCTTGAAATTATCAAGATCAAGTACGACAGTGTTAAAGGATCAAGACTATTCCGTAACGGTCTTTGTTTTCTTTAACATAGAATCTAGATTTGATTATTGATGCAATCATAATACATAAAATAGTTTAAAATTAGTAGTGTAGTTATTTTTTTATATTTTGTTACTTATGTGGGGGGTTTTTGTTTATTTCAATATGTGGAGCAGGGGTGAGCAACCCGCGGCGCGTCTTTTCGTGTTTTTGTAATATAATGTTAATATAATTTTGAATAGTAAAAAGTGTAGTGTGATAACGAAAATTGGATATTACATAAAAAAGTTTGCTTACCCCTGACTGTAGACAATAATAAAATGCATTAGAAATTTCGTATAAAGCTTCAGTCTTTAAATTTGACTTAGAAATAATTGTTATCTTTTAGGAATCGTTTTTAAATATGATGGAATTAAAACAAAAACAAAATATACCTAGCTCACCGTCAACCTTAACGTCATTGAGTAACGAACTAAGTACAGATCAAAACAAAATGGACGACACACAGTCTAGTGTGATAAAAGAGCCAGATGAAATATCTCAAACTTCCAACATTTTTACTTTTGTCAAAGAAAATAAAATGGCCATTAATGATGACGAAACGGCAACGTCATCAAAATATCTGAATACAGATAATACAAGAAACGAAACTGATATCGTGCCACGTGACCCAGATAATATTAGTGACATTGATAAAGTTATAGATATAAAAAGAAAAATGGATGTTAAAAGTAATCTAGACGCAAAAGAATCTAAAACTGACGATGCTAAAGATACAATAGCTAATAGTTTAAATTTAAATGAAGAACTGAATGTTTTGAAAGATTTAAAAAAATTACAAACGTCTTATCTTAGTCTTGATAAAAAACCTACTGTAGATATAGAAAAATGTATAAATAAAGAGCAAAATGCTAAAATAAAAGAAAGTCTTAAAAAAAAGTTTGATGTCGAAGTGGCTGGACCGTCTAAGGACTTAAGTTCGATTAATGTTGATAAGGAAAAAAAGTTTGAAGATCTAGTAACACCGAAATTTAGACTAGATGTCGATAAAGATAGGCCGTCTTTAGATGAAGGGAAAAAGGGTTAGTTCTATTAATAGTTTTTGAAGTAAAAGTTCAAACGTGGCGCAGTACACAAGATGAATGTGTGTTCGATTCTCTCTCGGGGAAATGATTGTGATTTTATTTTTCCGCTCGGGAGGCATGACAAAGCGTTGAGTGTCAACACTTAACAAGTGATGTCTCCGAATCAGGCGGGGCTTGAATAACGGAGTGTCTTGACACTAGCTATTCTCCACCTAGCCTGCTAGTCTAGCAAAAGCGTGAAGCTGAAAAAAAAGTAACAAAAATATTTCCTCTAATAGGGACTTGAACCCAACATCCATTCTGTGTCACAGCTTCAAATGCTACATATAATGTCATTTTTCAGACAAAAAAGCCAAATTTCGTACTGACACATCGTTAGTCACATTTTATGAACCTGACAGATCGGATACAGATGAAAAAAGTCACGAAAAATTATATGACAGCGAAAAGCAAATGAAAACAGATAATAAATCAGATATTCAATTAGAAAAAGATAAAAGAACAGGTGTTGAATGCAAATGCGACATTACTTATAGCTTACAAGAGAACTTCTATGGTCCTAAAGATGAAGACAATATTGATTATTTGAATGATAAGCGCTTATCTTATTCTGATAAGCTGGTTTTGATGCAAATTTCTAAAGTTATTAGGTTATTGGAAAAGAAAGGTGTGACTTGAAAGAAGTGGAGGATGTTGGTTACTTTTTTTGTTTAAACAAATAAACTTGAAGCAATAGAGAAATGTTAATAATTTAAATATAATCATTTCCCCGAGTGGGAACGGAAGCCACAACTATCACGATAAAATGAGATGCTATCACCACTGTGCCACCACGGACTCACACTTTATATATTATATACATTATTAGTTCTATTCGTATTATATTATTATAATTAGATCTGTGAAAAACAAACGTTTTCCGTTTTGTAGGTAATAAAGGCATAGTAGTGGCTATTGTATTCAAAATAATAATAATAAGTTATGATATTATGTCATGTGACAGCCATCACATGACAGACTGACTTAAAACAGATGAAATATACTTATGTTTTTTTTTTCAGTTGCTACAGTCTGTGGATGAAGACATAAGTATAAGTGGTGAACACAAAACTCCCTCGAGGCAGGTTAGTTGGTTCAAATGATGTTTTTTTTTCATTCATTCCTCTACGCTGCTCCCATTTTTCACTTTGAATTAAATAAATACTTCGAACTTATTAACAAACTGATGATCAGGTCGTTTTTTGCACGAAATTCGAAATCGGCATTAGTAGGGTCTTTCTAAATTTGGCTAGGTCTCTAGAGGAGCTAAAACACTTGAGTCGCAAGTCCCAGGCACTGCACTAATACAATACATTGAATGCTAAGGAGTTTCTACTTGTGCTAGGTGGCACCATTACTTTTTTAATAATTTATTGCTTTTTTTTTATTAGGTTTCCCCAAACCCACCAGTTTCGGCGTCACCAATAACACGGGCGTCCTTCGCGTCCCGCAACTCTCCGGAGAGGAACGGAGAGTTGTATCCGGCGAGAGCGGACGAGCAGGAGAAACTGTTGAAACACTAGAGTTGTGTCAAAATTTGTGTAATCGCTTTTGATTTTGGTATGTAGGACTATATTTTGGATTATGTTAGATGTTTGGAATATGATATTTCTTTTTGTTCATAAATGTTGAAACTCACTTATGTTGTATATCATTGGATTTTATTTATGGTTTCTGCGGACATTTAACTGCTTAAAATATTGATTTAATTCCTATTAGAATGCTTTAAACATGAATGCAGATAATATACATATATGTTTATAAATAGAGTGGACTAGTATCAATTGTAATGCTGATACTTAAATTGATTTTATACAAACAGCCTGTACGAGGGCGGTTCGGAAACTTCTTAGCCTAGCACAAAAAGCGCGGTATAAACAGAAAAAAGTTAAGTGTTTTGGAAACTTCCATATCTGCTAGGAATATATGTTAAATTTTTGTTAGATCTGGCAACTCATTTAGAAACAGGTGTTCACAAAAGACGCACCCGCGATTTTTTTACAATGGAAAAATTAGAAATGCGTGGTGTCATTAAATATTTACATAAAAAAGGTTTATCGGAACACGAAATTCATAATGATATGGTGAATGTGTTAGGTGAAAGTGCTCCTTCATATGCAACAGTACAAGCATTGAAGATGAACCACGTAGTGGACGTCCAAAAACAGCAACAACAGAAATTGTAGCCAAAGTGCATGATATGGTATTAAATGATCGACGAATGAAAGTGCGTGAATGAAATGCTAATATCATGGGCATCTCAAATGATCGAGTCCATTTAATTTTGCATGAAGAACTACAGATGAAAAAGCTTTCTGCAAGATGGGTGCCGCATTTGTTAACAGTCGACCAAAAACGCATAAGAATGAACATTTCTCAAGCTTGCTTGGATCGTTTTAAGCGAAATAAAATGGATTTTAAGCGTCGTTTCATAACTGTTGATGAGACATGGATCCACCACTATACCCCAGAGACAAAAGAACAATCCAAACAATGGACTGAAGCTGGAGGAAGTGTCCCAAAGAAGGCAAAACCAATTCAATCGGCTGGTAAGATTATGGCAACGGTTTTTTGGGACTTCAAAGGTATTTTATTGATTGACTATCTGCAAAAGGGTAAAACAATAAATTCAGAGTACTATTGCAACCTTTTGGAACAATTAAATGTACAAATTCGAGAAAAACGTCCTGGCTTACAACGCAAAAAAAATATTTTTCATCAAGACAACGCACCAGCGCACGAGAGTGTTTAACAATGGCTAAAATCAACGAATTAATGTACGAGTTGCTTGACCACCCACCATATTCTCTCTTCTTGATTTAGCTCCCAGTGACTTTTACCTGTTCCCAAATCTAAAAAAAGTCCTTGCTGGCAAGCGTTTTACCTCAAATGAAGATGCAATTACAGTTGTAAACCACTATTTTGAAGACCTTGAGGAAAACTATTTTAATCAAGGGATAGAATTGCTAGAAAAGCGTTGGGCTAAGTATATTGAAGTTTCAGGAGATTATATTGAAAAATAAAAATATTTTTGAAAAACTAACTACTCTCTTTCATTGATAGGCTAAGAAGTTTCCGAACCGCCCTCGTATAGTTCAAATATTTGTTTATTATTTATTTTTAGTCTATTAACTGCATGATATAACGTTAAGTTACATACAATACATACAATACGTTTTAAGTATTAATTGAGTTTTAAAATTTGATTGATGATTTATTTAATAATTTTATAAACTAAACTTTTTTTTAATGAATTTTAATCATTGTACTTAATTAATAATTAATTTATTATCTATTCATTTACTTAATTTATTTTTGCACATTAAAAATGAGCCGGAGACCACGGTCTACTGTAAAGTATTCAACATTGAGTATCCTTAAATGTATTTTCGAATACTAAAATATATGCAATTAGTCCGGTTAAAATTATTTCATTTAATTTTAATCTACTTATTCCTCCTAATAAATAAATAAAAAAATATATGTTATAAAAATAACTTACAATTACAATATGCCGCCAAATAAAAAGAAAGTATTTATAATTTTTATATTTACAAAAAATGCCAATTTACTTATTATGGCAACACTAGTCTGAGTGTTGCAAACAAAAGAAATACTTTATATCGATGAAATAAATAAATTGTCACATATGGCCTTAAAATTATTGTCATTATGATATGTATTTTATTGAATAAAAACATTAAAAAAAGTAAGAGAATGTTCATAAAAGTGTAATATATATTATATTTAAATCAAGCGAAGATCACATATATAAAGCCTTTATTTATATTTTATTTGATGTTCTCAAAATAAAAAAATATTTTTTGTTTAAATAAATTATGAAAATGTGTTATTTTATACGCGATGGTTGTTCGTTCGATTCCCACATGGGGGAATAATTATATTTCAATTATTTTAATTTCTCAGCTATGGTGAGACAAAGTGTGGAGAACGGAATGTCTTGACACTAGGTTGTCTCTACCCTTCTATGTGAGAAAATGCTTGGATGTCCATTTTTTTTTTCATTTTTAATGTTTTTATTCTACAATAACTTCTTCATCGTCATGGGTAAGATATCCGTCATAATAGTTTTAATAATTATATTAATGATAAATGTTAAGAAAAGGAACAAGGAATTATTAATTTATTATAAGTATATGCACTGCTTTTTAGATTTAGATAGCACTAAATGTTATTCCGTTAAAAAAAGGATTCCTGTTTTTTTTTATAAAGTCTTTGGCTTTTTGTTTATAGTACTTTTGCTTTATTTTATATATTTTTTTGGCTTTTAAACTTGATATGTGTAAATGTATGTGGTGATTGATTGTGTTTAAAATAAAAATAAAAAGAAATAATAATTATTTTTTGAGTAACAATTGTTAATATTACTGATTGTTTTTTTTTTATGTGTGACTTTTTTTATTGTAAAATTTAAACTTAGGCGCTGCGGTAACAGACCGTCCGTTACCGGACACAGCAACTAGGTTTTCTGTGATGGTGTGCCATGTCCGTAACGGATAAGTGTTATGGGTTTTTGCAGCGCCTTAGTGCATCTAGTCTTTGTCGTGCTGCTTTTTTATTTAATTTAATTTTAACGTTTACATGTACTTATTATTTTAATGATAGTTGGCTCTTTTTCTTTTCAAATAAAAGAATCTTTGCCTTTTTTTTTAAGAAGTAAATTATTTGTGGCCTACACTTAATATATTAATGTAATATAAAGAAAAATCAAGTACAACGACAATAATGTATTTTTTTTAATTGCAGTTTTTCATTTTACTATTGTTTATTTGGTAATACTTCCGGTGCTTTTATTATGTCAAATAACCTTTAAAGCATAAACTGTATATTTGTAAAATTTATGAAACATGGTGAAATATACATGGTGTTTAATAAAATTAAAAATGTATATTTGAACTTGGAATATTATGTGATATTTAGATCTGACTTTATTGTAACATTTTTGTTTTAACGACTTTTTTTTAATTTAATCAAATTTAAAACAAATAAAAGAAGCTTTATGTCTAATTTACTTTGATTAATTTTTGTTCTCATTATTCAACAGGTCTTAGATTTGTTGAAATTTGTTGATTTGTGAAATTGTTTTTTGATTCATAAAATTAACTGTTGTAATATAACATAGCTAGAAGTTTTTGTCACAATTGTGTATATAATTTAAAAATATATATATTTTTAGAAAGCGTATAAAAATTTGAACGCAGCGGGCTTCGAACCCGCGCCTCGGAAACCACAAACAATTTGTAGGATTTAACACTTTAAAAAATGTTAAAAATAATTTATATATAGGTAATGAATCAAAATTTAAATTTCCATTTCTTTTTTCATTTCCTTTCTTGTATTATGGAAAAGTCGTTAATGCAAACAAAGTTGTGATACGCTTGATATTTTTAAACATGACATCTTAATAGGCAGTGGACTGAGTGTTAGAAAAAAAAATCAATATATATATATATATACTAATAAAAGTAAATTTTGAATTTTTTTATAGTACTTTAGTTATAGGTAGAAATGCATCGTGGCGCAGTGGCGATTAGTTGTGGGTTCGATCCCAATTTTAGCGAATGATGATATTGGTGATTGGGAGTGATTTGACGCTATATTCTCTCTGACTATCCTGCTATGCGGCACAGAGATTGAAGCTGTAAAAATAAATATACAGCCATCGAAATGTAAAGTGTATGAAGCAGTTTTTAGTCGATTCTCTATATTCTTTTTTTTTTACTTTCAAGTCAGTCCACTGTCAGTCAATTTGTGTTATTTAGCATTTATGTACTGTATTGAAATATTTTGAATCTTATATTAATTTTATCTGTAATAGTATTTAGCCTGTTTTACCTATTGATAATAAATTAGCTGTTAGCATAGTGTGTGTGGTTTTTTTTAATGTACCTGTTTCTTTTGTAAGTCACTTTTTATGAAAATATTTCGCTTATTTACTCTCTTACCATTAGTACTACTGGGATTTTGTTTCTCAATAGACTTTTTTATATAACAGGGTTTTTGTTTACGCTCTCTCGGTAGGCTAATCCAAATTAAAATTGAAGTTATATATATTTAAAGAGAGCTGATATTCTCGCCGGAGCGTGCTTAGCTTGCGGTAGGACTGACAATACTGTCGCCAGGATTCACAGAATATTGTAGTGCCTGTCGCCTTGGCCAGTGGCGTAGGAGGAGCACCGTGAGGTTTTAGTGGGTAAACGGACGGCCTACATCTGTCGGTCCGGAGTCCCACATAGCCGAGCCCCCAATCGGGCGGATATCCGTAACGGATCTACGCACGTTAAAAAAAATGAATAAATAAAAGGACTGACTATACTGACATTTTATATTAATTTAAAATTATTTTAAGAAAGCGTATAAATATTTAAATTAAAAATATATTCATATTTTTTAACATTTTTTTTAAAAGTGTTATCCACACGCTTAGGAAATTGAAAAACATTTCTTAAGTGTGTGAATTGCTCTTTAAAATGTCCAAAATTTTTAATAAATAGCATTCTCTCTTGCCAAACGATTGTTCGTAGAATAATCTTTGGGTAGCAGAACTAACATAAGTTGTAATAAACATATAATATATATTTCGACCCAAATGGAAACAGAACGTATGGCTTAGCGGTCAGAACGCTTGGACGCTTTCCATAAGGCACGGGTTCGTATCCCGCAGCGTTCAAATATTTAAACTATCTATAAAGTTAATTTTAAATTGGTGATATTTTTACATTTGTTGTTAACATTTAAACATTTGAAGAAAACCTCTCACCTCTATATAAAGATTTTTACAAGTCTTATTAATTTTACGAATCTATTTATTATATATATATATTAACATTTTTAAAGGGTTGGAAAGTTTTTGTTTCGTTATTAACTCATTAATAGTACAAGGATAATTATCGGTATTTCAAATAAAAAAGAAAACAATATATTATTTGAATAATTTAATTCGTCACTACATTTCACAATATTCCACAATATTTAATTACATTTATGTTACATTTATAATCTGTGTATAAAATGAATGACAATGACATTTGACACTAAATTTAATTAATTATTTTAATTCTGATTTCATTTTTATCTTAAATTTCAATGCCTTTATCACTTATTCATAGATTAATATACATGCCAGTGCCTAATTTTATTAAATGATAATTTCATACTAATTATTTAATTCACAAAACTCAACAGCCTGGCCTCTTAACCGATTCACTGCCAGCGACGACCAGGCGTCATAAACAACTAGGCTAGTCTTGGAAAAGTATAGAAAAAAAAATGTTTTGAATATAAATTGTCCTGAGTCTGACCTGGTCTGAGGGTAGAGTACTCAGTACCTGCGACTGACTGCTGACTGACTGACTGACTGACTGCTTGTGAGGTCGCTCGCATGGGACTCTGGCCGACTCTTGCTATGAACAGGGTCTCTACATATACAAGACTTAGCTGGAAGTCTTTATTTTCTAATAGCGTTTTAAGCCGATAAAACACGTTACGGAGCTAGAACTTCGTAATTGCATTAGGTAGCTATTGATATTACAATTTTAATATAAAAACAAATATTTAATATAAAAACGATCGTCTAACATTGTAACGAAAATGGTAAATGACAGCGAAATACTTGAAAATTAATATTTCTTTGTAAATCTAATCTAAACATTTTGTACTGTTTACAATATATATAATGATTTACTCAAAAATTATACATTGCGATATATCTATAGAGAATGAGATATTTATTGTCGGTTTCGAGTAAAATCGTATACCACAGAAAAGTAACATTGAATTGTAAAAACACAATTGTTCTCATAGTTTTATTTATAATGGTTAGTAGAAAAACATTATATTTTTATATTTTTTTAACATTTTTTAAAGTGTTATTCGCTCACTAAGGAAATTGAAAAAGACATATTTAGAAAACTTATAAAAATTTGAAAACAGCGGGATTTGAAACCGCGCCTCTTGAAATCCGTTCAAGCGCTCTGACCGCTACGCCATGCATGCGTTCTACATCCAGCTACGTTGAAATTCTTATACGCTTATTACAACTTATATTTGTTGTTAGCATCTCTGAAGAGAGATTTTTTATACGTTTTCTAAATATGTATCTCAGATATCGCTTGCAAGAATAGCGACATAACCATAAATCATAAATTTTACCGTATGACGTCACTAAATTATAATAAAAAATAAATAAATGAATTTGAGCTTATTGATTAAAGAGTTAATGACTTTTCTATAGTATCAAAACACAGTAAAATGTTTTCGATTTTTTTTTATAGAAATAATATAAAAAAATGTTATTTAAATCTTTATATCATAAGATGAGAAATTATAAAAACTAACCTTAAATCGTCTATTTAATTATAAATCTTATTACCTAATATTTCTAACAGTAATCTTGTTAAAGTCCGCTATAATAGGTTATTTACTAATCTATGTAAGAACCCATATATCATTTAGCAATTTCTGACCAATCTTTTTTGTTTCTTAAAAAACATAAAAAGGCCTTGTCCTTGTGTCCATGTCCTTGTTACATTGATTCTCTTCAAAGATATTTATTTATTTATATCCGAAAAATTTTAAGGATCTCTGTATATATGCATGTAATAAGTGCTGGTTGGAGAACCACAAATATTGCATGGATATATCATTTGTATGTTATAAATTGTCAGTTTGACCTGTTTGGACATATCTAATAAAGAAAAGCAAGAACAAGTCAGAATCAAATACGACTAACGAAAGAAATTGTCCAATTCCATTGAAGAATAAAGACGCAAATAAAAATACAATAGGACAATTCCTAAAAAGTGTTGCGACCGGAACCTAAATAAGGACGCTGAATTTTTACAGCTGTTCACGATGAAATATAGGAAATATTACATCGTTTAATTTGAGTGCATTTCGAATTACGTCACTCGCAAGCCAGCGAAATAAATGCACACCATTTCCAGTACAAGGTATCAAAAAAAAAATGCATTTACGACATCTCAATACCGGGACAATATTACAAAATCTTAATATGTATACAAGAGTACTAAATAACCTTAACTAATGAGATCGCTTTTTGTAATAATATAATTAATACAATTTTCACATTTATTTATATATGAAGTATGAATAGATAAACAAACAGACAAACATGTATTGAATGTATGTATGATAAACACTTCTTAGTGAACACACTCGCCGATTTCTTTCTTATTATGACAAATTACCGTGATAGAAAGGTCAATTCTGTACGATTCTACGCGAATTCGAAGCGCGACGGTGAGTGCCGACACTCAACACGCAATATCGCAATTGGTACGGTGCTTAGAGAGCGGAGTGTCTCGACAATAGGTTATATACATATATATATCTACGCTTACTGCAATGCGGGAAGAAATATAAAATTAAGATAATGTCTCCGCTCTCGCTTTGACCAGCCAGGTTCCGCATCAGCGTTGAGCTCCGCCGCCGCATTAGGGCGGAAAGAGAGAACGGATTCTTCGAAATTTAAGCGCAATTTTTGTTGAAAGTGGTGTTTCGCGCTCTCTCTCCGCTATTAAAGTAACTAAGGTCAGAAAAGGCTACCTTTTCATATCAAAACTAATATTAAAATATACTGAGTACATAACGCATTAGGCAAAAAAAATATATTTTAAATAATCTATCATATTCATTCAATTGCTAGTCTCTTAACATTGAAATATATAAGACAACTAGCAACTGCCTTGACGGGTACAACACGCGTTGCCTAGCAACGTGTATATTACTTTATACAAAATTATTAATCAATTATATTTCAATGAAACTATGAAAAGTATACATGTGCAATTTGTCTCTATACAAACTTGTCAAAATGTCTATGCGTCAATAAAATCGGTGAGTGCTTGGAACTTTCTAGCTTTGTGATACTGTAATAGAATATATGTCTGTGTGTATGAATGCGTATTCGTGTGTATGTGTGTGTATGTGTGTGCATGAAGAGCGCCGGGAGGGGGCGCTACGGCGGGGTCATACTGCCGCCATACTCAGGGGACGCACCGCGACCTGTACGCAAACGACGAGATTAAACTAATATAAATTATAACTTCAAATAGACGAGAAGCTCCTTATCATTCTACGGGTGCACATCGCGGTGCAGAGCTCGGGGCAGTGTCTGGGACTTAAGGCACAAGGGTAAGGCCTCGTGGGCCCCTTCAAATGCCGATTCCTACTAATGCCGCCCATCTAATTTTAGCACGACAAGTTTTTCTACACTTAGTTAAATATGACGCTCGTATCACGACCTGATTAAGGCAACAGATGTGGCAGTCAAAGCTAAATACTGCCAAATACTACTGCAAAGGAAGAACACTGGTCAATCAATTTGAGGGTCTACTGAAGGCCACTGTTGATCCGTCAACAGCGTTACAGCTGTATATACATTCCTGAAACACACTGTTGTACACACTATGATTGAGAAGCACGAGGCCTAGACTTGAAATTGTTACCTCGGCCTCGACCGCGGCCCCGGCCCCTGCCCCTCCCGCGGCCTCGTCACCTGCGCCCGTCGCCTAAGCCCACCATGTCTGAAATTACAAGTGAAAAAAATATAAGCCACTAATTTAATATTATTCGATTTTTTTTCACATTGTGATCTAAACTCAACTTTCAACTCAACTCCCAACTCAAAGACACACAATTTTACTTAACAACTAAATAGATATTATTTTCAAAAGCACTAGATTTGTGACCACGGGCTTACTGTAAAGTGTTCGGAACGTCAAGTGTTCCATATCTAATGTATTTTCGAATACCAAATAATAAATATATATTAATAACCAGCCTGCACTCTGCAGATCTGCACGCGGCTTCGCCTGCGTAAACTACTCGACTAAACCTATTTAGTTTTTCCGCCCGCCCGCGTTTTCCCTTAAATCACAAACTTTGCGTAAATTTATAATTGAAATGGTTGTATTTTTTTTTATTTATTAACTGATCGAAATGAACTAAACACTAAATGTTTTGGGAAGTTTACCAAAATACAATAGTCAAAACTGTATTTGAATCAGTTACATTGATAAATGGCCCCAATATATTTTTCTCATATATCTTCCATGGACAATAAATACATAATCAAACAATATGAAGTGTACGCATTTATAAAAATCTGGTAAAAAAGGCGCGGCGTAGAGTTCCGCTACACAACTTCGGCCAAAAAGTACAGATCGGAGCGCCTTGACACTAGGTTCTCTCCTCTCTTAGAGGTTATCTTAGCTTATATAAGACAATAAAAAACACAATGATGATACATTGAGAGACCTAGATAAATAAATAACAAAGACCTCTTCGTTTTTTTTGTAACTTTTTTTAAAGTGTTATTCCCACACTTAGGAAATTGAAAAAGACATATTTAGAAAACGTATAAAAATTGTATGTAGAGCCCAGATTTTTTAGGTAATTGAGGTTCAAATCCCGCTACGTTAAAATTTTTATACGTTTTCTAAACATAGCTCTTCGTTTACTAACATATCTAAAATAAAATAGTGTAACTCACCTATATTAGTGGCAGTTTTCTCCAAGTACGCTAGGGGTCCTTGCAGGGCGGTGCCCGCGTACCCCCCACGACCTCCAGTAAGGAACATGCCTTGTGCTAGACTGTTTTGCATCTATATATTTAAAAAATATATATTAATATATATATATATATATATATATTATATATACTATTAAGTTAAGAACAGCTACAAAAAAGAAATGTAAAATCAAGGCTGCCCGACATTAGATATTTGCCTGTAAAGCAATAAAGTAATGCCTAGGTGAATTTAAAAAAAAACGTATTAAAAATAACTAAGCTCTTCCGTACGTCAAAATGATAAAAGTAATATAAGTGACTGAAACTGTATTAAATGATAAAATTGTAACTTTTGTATATGAAAAGAACAACTATTGAGTTGAGTTGAGTTTCTCTGTGGCTCTCCTCAGCGGAACTGCCTTCCGAAGTCGGTGGTAACTTTATATTCATTCGAAAGTGCTCGCAAAAGTCTATTTAAATAAAGGATATTTTGAATTTACTACTCGGTGGAATGATTAAATTTTTAAATATTCTCATTTCCCCACTCTGGTGGCCGCCACTCATACAACGTCTCCGATTCCGGCGGAAAGTGGAGAACGGAGGAAACGGAGGAAACGGAGAAAACATAATATAGGAAAAAATAATAATCTTACCTTAAAAAAGTGCATACAGAACTAAAACAAAATAAAATGAAAGGTGCAGGTGATTAAATAAAACAAATATAATATACACGACTCACACATGTATTCAACAACGGAAATTGTGACAAAAATTAAAAAAAAATAAATAAAAAATAAAGTGCAAACAAAATAAAATCAAAAACCTGGGCTGTTTTAATGACATTTTTTTTTTAAATATCAATAATACTGAAACTACGGACGAGAATGGCTCGGAACGCAAAAAGTTTGAGCGGACTGTAGAATAATGGGGGTTAGATGGTGAAAAAAATCCACCTTATTTAAATATTCTACTATATTTTAAATCAACTTGTCGTTTTATGTGCCAAAAACTACATTTATAAAATTGATAATTAAAGTACACAAAAAGAAAAACATTTACAACTTATTCAAACGCGAAACCTTCTCTAAAATAAAACAAAATATTGCATATATTTATGTACAAAAAAAATGTTGTCTCACCAATTACTAATATTACCACATTGTAAACCTTAAATCAAAATTAGTTTATACGAAGTCTTGACGTCTCACTTTGTTACTTTATTTATACGAAATCGTTCCTCTAATTGCCCACCAGTACCCAACGGCTTTCCTATTTGACCCTCCTCCTAAATGCCCTCCAGGACCAGCATACCCTCTACAATTTAGTACCATTAGCAATCAGATCTTCCTTGGTCCCTATTCGTAAGCCTAAACCTTCCTTCACATCACTTTTTCCCAATATCTAGCAACTCTTTTCAACGCCATTTGCCTAACCCCCCCCCCCCTCCCTCTACCTTCGCTGCACAGACGCAGGGTATGCAGGCGGGTGAGGGGGGCGTACCTGCTGTTGCTGCAATGCCTGCTGCTGCAGGGCGGCTTGCTGTGCTGCAGCTGCTGCCGCCATCTGCTGTGCCTGGTGAGGAGATAACTATAGACACATTTAATTTTGTAATCTAAAATTTATTAGTAGTGTAAATATACTTTGTATAACAACCAAATTGTACGCTGAACTTAATCTTTTTTTTTTCAGTATAAAACTTTTTTCTGCATATCAGGGTCAGTCAGGGAGAAAACCTAGTGTCAAGACACTCCGTTCTCCACGCCCCACCCGAAATCAAGATATTGCAAAACTCGCGTTAAATTTTGTCTTAGGTACCAGAGCGGAGCGGAATATATTTAAATTATAATCATTTCCCCCGAGGGGGAATTAATCCCACGAGCAAACGCGTTTACAGTCCAAAAACTGTGCCACTGCGCCACGATGCACCTCAGATGGTATTCAAAGTGTTATTCACACACTTAGGATATGAAAAACATTTTTATATACAGTATAAAAAAACAACGGGTGGACGGCTTCCAAAAGGTGCAGGTGCGTTAAAATTGTACACGTTTTCTTTTTTATCAATATTTTTTTAATATACACTATGTATTAAATGCAAATTGAAATACAGACACGTTCCATATTTTTTTTCATATAGCTTCGATATTATTGGCTACCCATACAAAACGCAACGCCCCAAATTTAGGTTAGTTTTTCACTCGGTCCCCTGGAATGCGGGAACTGTAAAAGTACCTGTACACTCTGTTGCACGCTGCAGGGTTGCTGCATCGGAGACGCCGCTTGCTGCATTTGCGTCTGCGCGGGGGTCTGTTGCTGGCACTTGTTGTACTGCGTGTGACCCTAGTGGGGTAACCATGAGTACAGTACATTAGGTAAAAGTGAAATATTTATCACAGAACGCCAGTTGTTACGACCAGTAACATATTTTTTAACTAATCTATACATATAACAAAACAATGTTACTGATCGCTGTCTGTACATAGAAGGTATATGAAAAATATATATATATTATTAGGAGCATATATCAATATAATAGAAACCAAAACAAGGTTTTTAAATTTTATCGGTTATCTATATATCTGTTTGTCTGTTTGTTTTTGCACGCTTATCTTAATTAAATATAATTTTAACTATTGTATTGTGGCATTTACCGGTTTATTTCATTCCAACCGAGCGTACACTATATATTTTCAGTTTCCTCTATAATACATTTTTTACAAGCAAGCCGCTAATTTTTGGCGAATATATATATGCGTGTGCAATGAACAAGCATTTGGATCGATTGATTGATCAAGATACACCTTCGATATTGACAAATCACGTTATCGAAAGAACGGTACTCAAGCATTTGTTCTAGGTGAGCTTCGACCTATAGCTTTTCAAAAGGAAGCTGGCGTAAATAATAAATTATTAAAAATCTAATTTCAGTATAGCGTTAAAATTGTCATCAATTAAAATAGATTTTTGCAGTGGTTTCTTTTAGATTAATAAATAAATAATTATAACTATTTATAATTTATTTTAATTCAAAAGAACTAAAGCCGGCGAGAATTGTTTCATATGGACAAGTCGCCACCGATAAGCTTAGCTTAAATTTTGTCAAGTAAAATTATTTACCTGTAAATCGGCTAGTAAATTCTGCCACTGGCTGATCTTATCGTAATGCCTTCTCAACAATTCTTCTTTTCTTTGCAATTCGCATTTCAGCTCATTATTGTCTTCTTTGACCAATAACTCCGGCCTCATCGCCGATAGAAGGAATCTACAATGAGAACACAATATATTATATGCTTTTTCGAAAAATGAAAATATTTCATATATACAATCTCCTCAAATTGAATAGCTCTATTATGTGTCCACCATATATTGAATATTGTTTTTGTTCGTATAAAAAGTATACAAATTTAACACATAATCATTATTACTTGTACAAAATCAGACGCCGTCACACACGGCGTCTGTCGGCGTGTAGTTTGCAAATTATTCAAAACAAAATGTAAGTTCAAACGAGAATCGAATTCACCTAACCATCCACTAACCACCCGACCACTAACCAATAATACAACTAAAAATACATTAAAATTAGATTTAAATTGATTATATAGTTACCGTTTCTGCAAAAAGAACGCCTCCATTTGTCTCGCAAGGTCGATGAATCTCTCCACCTCCACCTTCACCTCCTCCTTCTCCACGCATGGCGAGGCTTCTTGTTTTGTCAGTACGTTGAGACAAGCCTGTGTATTCAAAATATATATATATATATATATATATGTTGTATTTTATATTTGCTAGGGTGATCATAGTGTCAATACACTCCGTTTTCGACTCTCCGCCCAACTTCGGCACATTGTCCGAGACATGTAAATCAGAAAAAGAAATACGACAAATGTAATAATATCATCTTACCGAGTGGCGATCGAACACGCCACTATAGCGTTTAAAGTGTAAAAAAGACTGTTGTGGTAATCGATGAATATGACGAGTTACTTTTTTTTTTTTACTTTTTTATTTTTGTATTTATTTAGGAAGCCAACGTTACGTACTAAGAATACATTTACATATTCATTGTTACACAGTATGTCTCAATTACAGGCTAACTGTACATGTCAACAAAAATGTCGCTCACATCTTGTTTCTATACAAAAAACAAAAACATTTTACTAATTCGATTTCATTTTTTTTTCTATTTTCAATGTAGGTACATGTAGGTTCAAAAAAGAATTTAAAAAAAGACAATAAAATAAAACTGGTGCTTAAAAAAAACCTACAAAAAAGACAAACAAAAGGTCAATAAGCCATATGTATAAAAGGTATAAAAGTTTGAACGCAGCGGGATTTGAACCCGCGCCTCTTGAAAACCGTTCAAGCGCTCTGACCGCTAAGCCGCATCGAACGCATGTTCAACTTATATTTGTTGTCAACATCTCTTTAGAGAGATTTTATACGTTTTCTAAATATGTATTTTTCAATTTCTTTAGTGTGCGAATAACACTTTAAAAAAATATAATTTAAATATAATCATTCAACGAGCGGAAATCGAACTCACAACCAACCAATCGCGTTTATAGTCAAACGCTGCCACCACGTAACAAAATAGCATTATATTTACAAATATGATAAAAAAATATACAACACGTATACATTTATACAAATTGAATTAGATAAAAGAAACACGTTTATTTTACAGATAAACAATGTGAGTCAACAAATAAGTTATATCATATTATGTAAATTATAACTGATGTCGTTATGAATTTGCTTCAAAAAGTCGAAACTATTGAAGGCTGTTCCCCGATGACTGACTGACTGACTGCTTCCCCCGCAAAACAGGGGAGCAGGGGTCAGAGACGCTTAGGCTCTCCACGCACCGCCCGAAATCGAGACATTGCGTATTGAGTGGCAGACTACAGCTCCGCGATTTCTCCGGCTGGTAATTGAACCCACAACCAATCGCGGTTTTAGTCAGACGCTGTCCCACTGTATGATATGTAGTAAAATAAAAGATTTGGGAAAATTAAGTTTAAAATTTTTTTTAAATATTTAAATTGGGATGAATGGGACTAACTTCGGAGTATAAAAAAAATTTTTTTTAAATATTTAAATTGGGATGAATGGGACTAACTTCGGAGTATTCCCGGTATTCAGATAGAGATTATATATATATAATCTCTGTGTACATGGTAGATATATGATAATCAATAAAAAATATATAAAATATAAAAAAATATTATTGGATATATTTATCAATATTAAAGAACTTAAAACAATTATTTTTAATTTTCTTTTCTTTTTGTCTGTGCGTTTGTGCAGAATACAATAGTCAAGACTAATTTCAGTAGTTAGTTTTGGTATTGTATTATGGTAAGCTTGTTTTTTTCAATCAGTTCATAAATAAAAAAGTTACAATTATAATTATATATTACAAATTTGTGATTTAAGTACGAACTCGGGCGGGCGAAAAAATTTAAGTTTACTCGTATGGTCAACGCAGGCGAAGCCACGAGCACTAGCGACCCGCGCCAGTATGGTCTTAAGTACAAAATATGTGGATATTATCAGACAAACAAATTACCTAGACATATTTTTGATAATATTGTATCGGAGGATTACCTAGGACTTCCGTGAAGCTAAAGATAACAACAAAATAAAATATTTATATATAAAAATCTAATAAAAATGTTAAAAATGTATTATTACTAATCTAAAAAGATATGAATTACAAGCGACTATAAACTATAGTAAGACCAAAGATACCAAATTTAGCTTAGCTACTTGAAACTTCAAGCTATTAGGTATGATTTGTTTTCACTCTTTTTTCCCGCATAGCAGGTGGTCAGAGAGGACCTATTGTCAAATAACGCGGAACACAAATACAAAAATTTTATAAATCTTTCCAAAAAATTGTTACATTAGTGATACCAATAACTGTTCGGTAAAAAAAAAAGTTTAAACATATTTGACAGTATTTTACTTGTTGCTCATGCATTTATTTAAAAAAAAACAAAAGAACAAATATTTAAACAATTATTTATTTTAGTTTTTATCTTAAAACTAGACGGTACACTGATAGTCATATTAATTAAGTAAATAAATAAAAGCCTCACGACATTTTACATTTAAATTAATGTAATTAAACACAATAAAATAACTAAAAATCCTTTTAGTTTGACGTGTAGACGTCAGTTAAGAAAGCAAGAAAAAAACATCAAGTGTTAAAACTTTGGAGGGAATAATAGAAGAAATAACTTTTTAATTATTTATTTATTAACTGTACATAAAACTTCAGGTTTATCATTCACACACAAAATAACTATAGCTATATCTTAATTTAAATTGAACAATTCTCTTAATAGAAATTTAATATTGAGAAATTATTTTTACCTCTCACTAAGTGCTTGGAGCAAAGTAACACTAACAAATAAAATACTGCGCTCATTTCTGGTGACTGTACCACGGAGGCTGGTATGGACTTCTGAAGAATTGGTTAGAACTCGACTGGCCATACATTGACTGCATATTTGGATAATGATTTGGATAGTACTCGGGCCTCCATCGACTTCTGTCCTGATAGCTTACAGGTTTAGGCTGATGTAACCTCTCATTGTGTGGGTGGTAAGTCCTATAATCCAACGGAGTATCTATGAATATGCTGTCGTTGTATTGACCAATAGGCAAGGGGATGTCTTGGGTCTTTTCTGGAGTACTAGGATAAGACTTTGGTTCGACACTTTCTACTAAAACTTTCTTCGGTGGAGACTTTTTACGCGCTACTTCTTGAGCAAGCTGGCTCTGTGACGTCTCCATGAACTTATGAAATTCACCCTGAAAGGCGCTTGGGTTCTTGTTTATGGGAGGTATCACTGCAGGTACTCGCAAGTTGGCGTCAAGGAGAAGACCAGCGTAGGGCTTCGGTGGCGGCCTTGAAGTGTCTTGGGGCCTATGACTGAGTGTTGACTGTGTACTTGTTACAGTCGAGGTTTTATATGACGTGCCTTGGGAGTACATTTTAGAAACAGTATCTAAGACTGGCTGTAATGGTGAACTATATTCAAAATTCGGAACCTTCTTAGGTGTTCTTGGCTTACGCGGCTTCTTTACTTTCTGTTCTCCATCAAGTCCAGTTTGTGTTTTTACTTTGGGCTCCTTTTTTACTGGATCTTTCTTGGCTCTCTCTTTTTTGGGCTTTTCTACTTTTTCCCCATCTTTGACATGTGTTTTACGTTTTTTCGGCTCTTTCTTTACCTCTTGTGATGTATCTGATACGGTATTTTGTAAAATAGCAGAATCATTCAAAGGATCTACTTTAGGTGTTGGTGATGGCAAAGGTGCTAATATTGACGGTTCAGGTTCATGTGGTGGTGACTCCCAATTAGATATAACTGCTGCCATATCTTCCAATTGTTCACTAGATAGCTTTTTAGTTTTCATTTTTCTCCTTTGTTTTTTAGAATGTGTAGATTTGTCATGTTCTTGACTAGAATCATCGGCTTCCTCTTTTATAACTTTTTCTTTTGGTTCCTTTTTAATGCTTTCTTTTTTCTTTTTCTTAGTCTTTTTTGTATTAGGTGCAACATAATCAGAGTCTCGGTCAGAATCAATATAGCCAATATCAGGTAACTGTGCTTCGGAGGGATCCATTTCATCACCTTTAAGCCAAATATCTTCTAAAGCATCCAACTGATTATCATCAGGGTCTAATGGCATCATGGGCCTCTTCATTGACGTCATCATGTCCAGATCTCCTTCAGCCATAGTCATTTCATCATCATCCATTACATCATGACCCAGTATAGAAACTGCTATAGCACCTTCAGATATACTCTTACTGGCCATGGCTCTCTTTAAATGTAATGGATGCCTTTTCTTTTTCTTTAAACCTTCTTCTTCTGCTGCTATGAAAGATTCTGGAAGTTCTGTATTATTTTTATTACATAAAATGTCTTGGCCAGAGGGATGTGGGGCAGGTACCATTTTCTCTGGCTGTTCAGGGTGACAGCCAATATCTTGACCTTTTAACCATAGCTCATAGCGGTCTGGTTGGAAACGTTTCACAAAAGTATCCATTGATATTTTTACCATATCATTACTACAGGTACATTGCATAGCTCGTTTTCCATATTCCACCCATCTTGGTGCGGCAAAGTTTGTTGATTCAGCACAATTAAAGCCATGATTAAAACCAGCATGATAACCATAAGGGAATGTGATCATAATTTCTCCAGCCTCTTGTGTGATTTTATTGACTGGTACTGAATACTGTTTTAGAATCTGTGGTGAAATAAGTGTCATTTTGTGTCGCAGAAATGCATGGCAAGTTTTAGCAGATGTGGGGAAGAAACCAGCAGCAATTCGTTCAAACCTCTTGCCGTGTTCCGGGGGTATAGCATACCAAGTTTTAGGTTCACCAAAGTGTAGATAGTTTATTGAGTACAAGTCCATATCCTCAGTGTGCCATGCAAATGTAGTCTTCCACATACCAAAATATAGATAAGCTGTGTTGACACCGTCAATTTCGATTCCATAATCAGAGTTCACAAAGTCTAGGATTGTTCCTAGATGGTTGATATTCCACTCCTTAACATCAGGGTCTGTAATGCTGCCGTTCACGTCAGCGCCGTATATCGGTGCCACATATGTCACATTTTTCCAATATTTTCTTTCCAAATCGTCGTAGTTTGTGTGTCTTGGGGTACAGTATTTCGCTGAGTTTGCAAGCACGGCGAATTGCTTCACTGTCATAGATTTTTTCTGTATATTAATTTGTTGAAATAAACCTTGCTTTCCGGTGACAACTTGACATATTGGCGAGGGGATTGTAACGTTTAATTCTTCTAAATCATAGCCTTTCTTCCTTGGAATCCACTCGGGAGGTGGAATAACTTTTGCAAGCCCAGCTTTATGTGCTCCCTTCGATTCCATATACTGGATGAATTTATTAAAATCTTTAAATTCATCCCAGGTCGGGCGGAAAACTTGTATAGATATCCCACCCCCTTGCGTGCTAGTATCATCCTCAGACACCGACATTATCGTGTTATTTTACGATCACAAGTCCAAATCAACAATATTTCGTCACGAATAACCACTTATTTCACATAGTCCACCATCATGTTTATAAAACATCAGCTCGTTTTAATTAACAATCTATAGATTTTTTAATGCGATTTTAAATAAAATAAACACGATTATCTTGTTGTAATGTGAAAACATTATCAGTAAAATGGCCGACTTGAATGAGATGCGCTTGAAACAAAAATCCAGAGGCGATCGAAGCCGCATACACTAAATCGGGTCACGTACTCACAACACTCCCTTATATTTTTGCCATTAATACATAGATTAAGCCTATGAAGCTTCTACTAGTAGTGTATGGCAACATTGATAAAGTTAGCTTGGCCATGTTGGTATAACACTGTTTTGACAATTACCTCATAGATGAATAGGTTATGTATAGAATTTAATTTTTGTTTCTAATAATATGACCTAATTATAACTTTTATTAGAAATGTAATTTACCTGAAACGATTCTTCGAAATCTTCAACTAAATTCCCGCTTCCATTTGACGGTGTCGCCATCTTGTTTTTTATTTATCGACCACTCTATATGTTGATACATCCAAAATAATCGTAATGTTGACGTTTTGAAATTAGAGCCACGCGCACACACAGAAACAACGCACACACTTATATTAAAAATCAATAATATTATCAGGGCTGGCAAACTGTTTTACCTAGTAAGCCGGTTTTAATTGGTAATCAATACAAACATTGAAATTCGTCTTTGTATCTAATTTACGATATCTTTAACACTTCATATCAAAAATTTCTGTAATAAAAATTATTTTAATTGAGCTATTATTAGTTTAATCTCCAGTTGTTTTATAAATATGCAAATAGTTCATCAAATATAAGGTAAATAGAAAATGTGAATGTTAAATGAAGGAAATTTAAAAAACAACAGGTACACAACAAAATGCCTTTTACAGATTCCTAAGAACGCTCTAAGATTATTTACATTGAGTTTGCGTTTATTTCTAACAAATATAAAATTAAACTATAAAAACGATAGGGAATAGTTCAAATGTAACACCGCAGCAAATTAAACAATAGCTATATGACCTCATCTATTATCTATTGTTTGTAGGCTCAACAGTGTAATATTTTGTCTACTAAATAATATAAAACACCATCACAACCCTATCTTGTGATGAGAACGAGCAACAATATGTAAGTCATTGGCTCAATCTCAATGTTTACATCACGTGAATATCATTACTCATTAGAATGTATTTTTTACCTTCACGTCTCGTATTTAAAATAATAGGCATTTACACACCGCCAATTTCACTTTCAATGTTGTCTGTACATGTTTATATTTTTATGTACAATTCAAACCTCCAAGTTCTGCACTTGACTAACTTTATTCCTATTTCGTCACAAGTGGTTAAACTGGTATTATAATATATTTGTAGATTTGTATATCATTTGTTAACAAATTGCTGGACCCTTTTCGATGTCGTTCTTCTTAAATATTTGTTTATTATTAGGTCACAAGCACATTTTAGTATCGTTCCATAAGCTTAAACGATTGGCCAATCATTATAAAATTGACTATAGAGCTATCACAAGGTCAGTTGCAATATTATTGTGTTCACAATATAAGTGACGTAAGCTGTCAGTATCAGCTGATTTAGGCGAATGAACTTGCTCTGTGAGTTGAAGGTTAGTTAGTCTGAAATAATCTATATCTATACATATAATAAAAATGTTACTGGTCGATATATTATGTGGAAGATATATTAAAAATATATTATTAGGGGCATTTATCAATGTAATAGAACCCAAAACAATGATTTTTAATTTGCTTTTCTGTTTGTCTGTTTGTTTGTGCACGCTAATCTCAGAAAAAGCTTCGCCGATTTAAATGTAATTTCGACTATTGTATTATTGTATACTTTCCTTAACATTTAGTAATTATTTCATTACAAAAAAGTAACAAATTTTAAATTATAAATTTAAGCAAAGCTTGTGATTTAAGTGAGAACACAGGCCGGCGAAAAAGCGAGATAGTTTAGGCATAATAGTTTAGGCGAGCGGATCGCTAGTCCTACTAATATTATAAACGCGAAAGCTTGTAAGGATGTTTGTTACTCTTTCACGTAAAAACTACTGAATGGATTTTAATGAAACTTTATAATAATTTAGCTTATACATCAGAATAACACATAGGTTACAAGTTATAAAGACATTCTGTTAATTGACCAAAATATCAAGTAAGTATCTTATGTTCAAGCCATTAAAGCCAAAATAGTGAACCATTGTAGTCAATAAATTAATATAGTAGTAAGATACTTTAATCGCTTCTGGTATTTAAAGTAGATATAATGTCTTTCACGGGTTTTTATTCAGACAAATATTATTTTAACCGAGTGTGCTATACTACGGCGTGGCCGACGCACGGCGGGTGAGGTGGAGGAAGAAGTCGCTCATCGCTGAGTGCGCGACCGCGACCCGAACGCGGACAGACGCGTGAGGGCAGACGTTATTGATAGTTGTGTCATTGATTAGCATTGTTAAAAAGGCATTGTACTTAAAGCTATATTGCTTTAGTTATTCGTCCAGGTTTAGTTATTGGCAGGTTTTTCATTTGGTTAGGATTTACACGTACAATATTAGACTTCATTTTAATTATGTAATTAGGTTATTTACCTGTAAATTATTACGAATTTCTTCGGTTTTATTTAAAGTATAGGTTGTCACGTCAGGACATCATGTCTAGCTGATACCCGCGACTTCATCTGCGCAGGATTAGTATTCCGAGTAGCTTATATTAGCGTAGCGTAAGAAAAAAACTAACATTATGACACTAAATTATTTTAATTTTTTCGGCTGGCTTTTAAAAAAAAACAGCTAACAGCTAGCTATAATATTAGTAGGATTATCATATATTGTCATTTTATGGCTTAGATCTATTCACATCCGTAAATATCACATTCTTCAATTTGACCAAAGAACTCATGTCACCACCCAATCGACGATATATACTTTAAATACACACATTAGAACGTCTAATTATTTTTTTGTCCTGCAAATAGATACTCATTCCTTTTAATCCAATCCAATCGCGAACCAATGCCTTGCGATTTCTTAATCAACCAATCGTTAACAATTAAACTGTATTATTAATAACGCATCGTGTATATACGAGTACATGACATAAATAAGAAATATTTCTCGCAAGTAAAATTTGGATCTACTAACGTCGCGTTTAGAAAGCGTTACTATCTTTACAATTTCACATACAACACTTAACTAAAAAAAAGTACTATGCTATAAAATACAACTTTACGCATAATAATAGTTTTATTAAACTAAAAAAAGTCGTTATCCTGATCGAACTCATCTAGGACAGGACGTCCTGGCAAGGATAATAAGTTCGTGTTATGAAAATATTATTTTGTCAGCCGATCCGGACACATGTGCAAATTTTTAAGACGACACGGGAATCTAAAGTTTGCTTTGCGAGATTATATTACAACGATACAGAGATAGATAGATAGTGATAGAAAAATCAGGTAAATCCCATGGCAAGCGTATGACATAATACTAAAAGAGAATTTATTTCAAGATGAAGTCAAATTGAAGTGTCTGTTTTAAATATTAAACTAACCGCTGTTTACTAAATTCATATGTATGTCTGTCTGTCTGTTTGTTCTCTGAAACGGCCGGACCGATTTTGACGGGACCTTCACGGGCAGATAGCTGATGTACTTTTATTTTAGTATTCAACGTGGACGAAGCTGCGGGCACAGCTAGTTTATAATATAATTTTAAATGGACGTTGGTTCTAACCATGTTTAATTTAATATAATCTATATTTGTATTTTCCGAAAGGCTTGTAAAGAAAATAGAATTGATAATTGAAAATAACTTTCATTTGATTGCTGGGACAGTGCAATACTTTACTTCTCTTGCAAAACTTTATTTCTCACGAATATTACTATCATATATGCCCATTAAAATCTTAAGTGAACCTTTTAAGTTATCTTTTGAAGAAGAACGCATATTAAATGTTACAATTAACAAATTACAATACTCAAAGAAAAATCATGAATTTTACTTCTTTTACATTTCATATTTTTTGTGTCAAATTTAAATAAACTGATTTATCTTATACATTTATATCTGCTTTCAATTTGAATAAATATGTATAGAATATTCACTAAATAAAAGCTCACTATCATACATTTAGTTAAATTTATTAGTACTTATTTAAAAGTTTTATATAAGTATAAAGTTTCTATCAGTCTATCGTTTTAATTTACTCTCAAGAATATTCAAGAACATTTCTTATTTTTTTAAATCCAGATAAAATATACATAATATTATAAAAAGAGTCTAATTTTTAATGTGACAGATGTCAAATATGTAAATTCATAAAATGGCGACAGCGGCATAACCTCGTTATCGTTTGAGTTTGGATGCTAATACGTTTCTATGAGTAAATTCAAATAACTTAGAAAAATAGGTGTTTTTTGTACTTTATATATAAATAATAACTTTATATATAAAGAATTTGCGAGCATGGCGGATGCGGCTGCTAGGCAGCTGCAATACGAGTACAAAGCTGTAAGTTATTTGTTTTGATATTTCTTCCTGTTGTGAAATATATTGAGTAAATTATCATAAATTCGATTAAATTGGCTTATTTTGATTAAAATAATAATTTAGTTATATCTTATAATATTTGAAATATTTATTGTTTATAATTTATATGCTTTAAAACGTTTATATAAAACTAGCCTAAAAATCTAATTTTGTTTTACACTTAGTACATATTATATATAATATACATTGGTTTTGTTTTTTAGAACTCTAATCTTGTATTACAAGCTGATGTACGTCTGATAGAACGACGAGGTCGCGATGAGGCGACGGGAGAAGTACTTTCGCTATCAGGAAAGCTAATTGGTACACGTATGGGAGATAGGGCTCAAAGAACTAAACCTGATAAGGCAGAAGAAAGGAAGGCTAAGTATGTTTAAAAATTGTTAGAAAATCAAATGTCCTGAGCTTGTTTTTGTTTCTTGTTTTGGTTTAAATTAAGAATTATTAAAACATTTCCTTTCCAACAAAATGAAATGTAACTTATGATCATACATAGTTGATATGTACTATCATTACCTACATCATCACCATGCAGAAGTGAGCAATAAGGACCTAGTAATTAGCCGGGTTCATCATTGTATACAATAGTAAGATAGGACGGCAGGCTAAAATCTAACACACTGTAAATTGGAATAAAAACAAATATTTTAAATGTGAACAGTGCTGTCTTAGTACATGTCTCGGCAATTGGGAACATACCAATTTGAGGTCAATAATTTGCATCTTCCTTATGTCATAAGACAGTACTGTTAATATTTAAATTTGGAAAGTGAAAGAAATTGTAACAGATCACATTTAAGTTGTGTACAGGCTATTCAGGAGGCCTTGAGATATTTGGCATGGGTATTGTGTATCCATATGTAAAGACTAAATACATACAATCCTTTAAGTCCAAATTAAAGACACTATTAGATCATTATTTTTATATGCTAATAGGTGCATATTGTTAACATTTTCCAGAATGTACTGGTTCATAAGTTTTATAAGATTATAAGTACTATAAAAAATACTTGTTTCCTTTACAGACGTCAAAAAAGAGATGAAGCATCCTATGAACTATCCAAATCAAAGTCCAAAGTGGCCTGGGCAGATGACACCCCAGCAGGAGTGCTATACAGGCCTAGGGCTCAGCACACTAGGCATGCATATGAGCTGTTGTTATCATTCATGCAAGGCTCTTTAGGAGATCAGCCCAGAGATATATTGTGTGGGGCTTGCGATGAAGTAAGACTTAGAATTTTTTAGTCTTAGGAAGTTGAACAAGATTTTAGAAAACTTATAAAGTTTTCAACACAGCAAGATTCAAACCTGTTGCCCCTTGGAAACCGGTGTTTGTACATGGAGGATGTATGAAAAATATATTAGGGGCATTTACGAGTATAATAGAACCAAAAAAAACTTTCTTTTTTGTTTGTTTGAGCATGCTAATCTCAGACACAGCACAACCAATTTAAATGCAATTTAACTATTGTATTGTGGTAAACTTCCCTTTACATTTAGTGCTTACTTGATTTCAATCGGTTTATTTACAAACTTACAACTATTTAAATTATAAATTTAAGCAAAGTGTGTGATTTAAGGGAGAATGAGGATGGCTGAAAAAACTAAATAGTATAGAAATGCAACTGTAGTTCCTTTGGTGTACAAACATTGAACACACTACCATGTGTTTGACACTTTGCCAAGACAACACATATTTTACATGTACTTTAATTCTTGTTATTGTTTTTTTTATTATTTAAATAGGTACTGGTGGTTCTTAAAAATGACAAACTGAAAGATCCCGAGAGGAAGAAGGAAATTGAAATGCTCCTAGGACCCATTCCAGATGAGAGATTTGCATTATTAGTCAATTTAGGTAAGTTGAAAGTCATATTTTTTTATTGTATAATTTAAAAAATAATTATTTATATTAATGTCAGGTTATATTATAACAGGTTCACCTGTTAGAAAGTATGAAATTATATTCAATGATTGTAGGTTTGATTCCCCCTGGGTTGTCTTGGTAGCCTTATTTGATCTGTAAGTGAATATGAAAGCAGAAGTGTAACAATGAAAATAAGTTATATCAAGTGTATAGGAGTTCCATAGTAGCTCTAAAAGAATGTATTGTTTAATTGTCTGGATCACTTGGATGGTTTTCGAGAGTTACGAGGCACGGGTTTGAATCCAGCTACGCTTAAATAATATCTCAAATTATTTTTTCTACAATATTGTTACAATCGTTTAGCTGAACTGTGAGCTGAGCAGTCTACAATCCTTTTGTTTTTTTTGTGAAACAGGTAAAAAAATAACAGACTTCACAATCAGCTCATCCGCTGAAGGCAACTCAGAGATAGATGAGACATATGGCATCAATGTGCAGTTTGAAGAGTCTTCGGAGGAGGACGACGAGGATGCCTTTGGAGAGGTCAGTTCAAATTCCTTTTACAGTTTCTTTTTTTTTCGCACCAGTGTTGTCATAGAGAAACTCAAAGTGTCCATCCACTGCATTCTCCACTTTTTGTATGAAAGTAGATTAGTATAGAGTAGCAGAAAAATTTAAATGATTTAAATATAATCAATGCCCGAGTAGGAATTAAATCCACAACCCCAAACATGTTTATAGTTGGACACTGTACCAATGGTCCACGACGATATATATACATTTTTAAGATTCTCCAGAAAAATTAAAATAATTCCTCGCAATGAACACACAACTGTTGCGCCCACGAAATTATTATTTTCATTTTATTTGTTTAATTCGTATCATCGTGGAGCAGGATTTTCTAATTAAATTTAAAAAATAAGTTGAATGTAAACACGTTTTGATAAAAATAAGAAACAAAGCGTTTCTTGCTTGTTGTGTTTGTGTTATCATATTCATTATTACGAAAATTGCACGGACGGAGGTGTATGTGTATAGAAAAGGAGTATACATATGCAGCTACGAGTTTTCCCCGCATCGCATGGCGGTCAGACAGAACCGGTGTCAACACCTAGTGTTCCGGAATCAAGCCATTGCGAGTTGAGTGGCGGTACTCATAATAATAATATAAAAGACATGATTTTGAAATAAAATAAACATCACACAACAACACTATTATATTCTTGATGATACACGTTGCCGTGGCAACGCGTAATTTTCGCGCCAACTATGCTGCCAGCCCGTTTTTTGAATGGTCAATTCATTAACAGGTACACGATGAAGAAAAAGAAGATGGCGATGTGTCGGAAACGGAAGGCGGGAAGGAGAGTTCCGGGGAGGATAGTGATGGAGATGGAAAGAAGAATGCTATACATGCTAATGTGAGTTTTGTTTTAATTATTGACGACTTATTATAACTAATCATATTTAAACTAGAATTTTAGATTCTGTACACGGGAGATATATAAAAAATGTAATATGATTAGGGACATTTATCATTGTAATAGAACCCAAAGACACGGATTCTTTTATTTTTTTTCGGTTTGTTTGTGCACGCTAATTTCAATAATTGCTTGACCCGATTTAAAAGCAAATTCAACTGTTTTATTGTGGTAAAATTCCCTAAACATTTAGTGTTCATTTCTTTTCTATCACTTCATAAACGAAAAAGTTACAATAAAATACAAAAACTAAATAGTCTAGTCATGTAGTTTACGCAGGCGAAGCCGCGAGCGGGTCGCAAGTAAAAATATACAATTGTAGACTTAAATAGTTATAATTAAGTGAAATTGTAGTCTTATAAATAATCATATCTATGTTGATAGATAAATAGATACAAACAAAACTGTGTCAAAGTCCCCACTTTTAAGGAGTAGCAGGTTCAATTTCTACTTGAGGCAAATATTTTTTCCACTCTCAACAGCTGTCCGAGGAACAGTCGGCCATGCACAAGCGCCGCGACACGGTTCTCCACGCGATGGACATAGACGCTTATTGGCTGCAGAGGAGGTTGTCTCGTCATTTCCCAGATGCTATGGTCTCACAGGTATTATAAATTTTGATTTATTATATTATTATTATTTATATGAATTGTGTATTTGCCCCCATTGCTGATGTATTTTTTCTTAATGCGGACTTTTGGAACGAACACTAGAAAAATATATTGTTATTACCGAAGTGATAAAAAAAAATCCTGACAATACAACTGATGTGTTAAGAGTGACTGCTTTTTGTAACTGAAGATAAAGTAAAGGGTGAATGTCAAGTTGTTTGTGAAAATTTTCATTAAAAATATTTTCATTTCTCTGAAAAAAAATTGAAAATATCTAATCAAGACACTCCGTACTCCATTTTCGTTGAGTGGCGGTACTCAACGCCGCGCTTTGTTTTACCAGAGCGGAGAAATGAAAATAATTAAGTTCATTCCACCGTGTGGAAATGGAACCGACAACCAATGTATGTATTATTTGTTATCATGTATAAAAGATACTATCTTTTTTTTTCAGGCTAAATCGTCGGAAGTGTTGAAGGCTTTGGCTGAAGCAGCCGATGATAGAGACCTGGAAAATAGACTAGTGTTGCTGCTCGGCTATGACTGCTTTGATTTGGTGAAAGTACTCAATAAATATAGATATACCGGTGAGTTCATACTATAATTATGCTGATCTATTATTATATGAGAATTGAACCCTAGACTTCCGTCTCAACACTCAAAGTTGGTATCTAGTATAGACTTATGTTGAGGTACTTTTTATATATATTTTAAATTAAAATAATGTTTAAAATTTAATTATAAATATTTAAAATTCTTAATAACAAATAAATGTACACCTTTTAGAACTATATAAAAATCAAAACACTGTTCTCCACTCTCCGCTGCATTCTGTCTAAACTTTTATTTATTTACAGTTTTATATTGTACGAAGTTGGCGTCATCTCAATCTGAGAGCGAGAGGGCTTCCATCAGAGAGGAGATGTCCAGACAGCATCATTTGCAAAAAATACTTGCGCAGTTGGACACTGGGAAAGGGGACGATGAGGTAAGTTTTTTTTGGATGTAATGGTTGTGGGTTCGATTCTATTTTTTATTTATTTGTTTATGTATTTGTTTTAATTTCATTTAGTGTAATTAACTATTTTTATCTCCCTTCTCAAAAACTAGACATCGGAACAATCAGAGCAACCTCGCAAGCGACACAAAGCTGGTCAGGAACAGGCTAACTGGGGAGGCAACGTCTCCGGAAACAGAAGGATGCTCCAGCTCGAGGAGCTGGTCTTCGCAGCCGGTTCTCATCTGATGGCCAACAAGCGGTGCCAGTTACCACCTGGATCGTTCAGGAAGCAGAGAAAGGGTCAGTGGGGGAGGTGTTTTTTTAATGTTTTTGGGAGTAGCAACTTTTCTGGCCATGGATAGTGGTTGGAATTGGGACGCTAGGATCTGTTATCTGAATTGTGCACAACAAAAATGTCGTATTTAAAAATAATTCTAAAGAGTTCTAAGGATTGTCAATTTAATACTAGCGACCCGCTCGCGGCTTCGCCCGCATTAACTACAGCCGTTTTGTATTGCCGGCAGCCTTTTCATAAAACAATTAAATACGTAGAAAAGTTTAAAAAAGATTGAAGAAAAATATGCCCATGTTCATACCAAGACCCTCTAACTGTCGTTATATAAAATTTCATCACATTCGGTTCAGCGGTTTGGCGGCGATGACGTCACTGACAAACAGACAGAATACTTTCGCATTTTTAATATTATTAGTATTTGTATGGATTGCCGAATACCAATAGTAATTTATGTGTTTAATTCAGCTTGCCTTTATATTAAAGTTTCTATATTCTCCAGGCTATGAAGAAGTCCACGTGCCGGCTTTGAAACCCAAACCCTTTGAGGAGGATGAGACGCTGCTGCCTATTGATAAGTTACCCAAGTATGTGCAGCCGGCGTTCGAAGGGTTCAAGACCTTGAATAGGATACAGGTCAGTTGGAGAATATTCATACAGTCATAGTAGATCTTTGGTTTTAAGAGATTTTGACACGTTTTGAAATTTAACTATGTATTTTAACCGAATTATGGAATCGCGTATTTTATTATTGGTATTCGAAAATATATTTAAGAGAAGCCGACATTTCGAAAAGTTTACAGTAGTCCGTGGTGTGGTCACATTTGACATGTTTGGATGTGATAGGTGTAGGTTTTAATTTAATTATATTTTTTTTATCCAATGTCAATATTTTGTAGAATAAAAAAATAATGCAGGCTTCCTATTAATAAATATTATAAATTAAACATTAACAATTATTGTTTAAAACACTAATGGTATTTCTTGATAGCATCTAAAGTGATGATTTTGGGTTCGATTTCCAATTGGTAGAATGATAGTATTTAATTTATTTTTTAAATACAATAATTTCTAATACAATATTCTCCACTCTGGTGACAAAAGCAAGGCGCGGCGTTGAAAAGTGTAGGATGGAGTGACTGGACACTAGGTTTTCACATGTTGCTATGTGCGAGAAATCTTAATTTTATTTAAACTTAAAAAAGACGCGGTTAGTTGTGGGTTCGATTCCCTCCCACTCGGGGGAATAATTGTATCTAAATTGTTTTTATTTCTTCCCTCTGATAACGTACAAGTGCGGTTTTGTATTAACTAACTTCTCTTAACTTACCTGTGCTATGCGGGAATAAAGCGTATAAACGAAGCTGAATTCTTTTTTAAAATTTTATTTTTGAATCTTACACTTGGGCATGAAAAAGTTTTTATATGTTATTCAATATTAATTATATATATTTATAAGGCCATCGTGCCGCTCCGGTACCCAAGACAAAGAGCGACGTTGAGTTCCACATGGAGAGAGTCGGGCGGAAAGTCCCCTTTACTCCGTTCATCAGACGAGAGTGTCTTGACACTAGGTTCTCTCGAACAAAAACTTATATATATTTTTATCCTTTACCCAGAGTCGTATATCAAAAGCGGCACTAGAGAGCGACGAGAACCTCCTGGTGTGCGCGCCCACTGGCGCCGGGAAGACCAACGTGGCGCTGCTCACCGTCCTGAGGGAGGTGGGCAAGCACGTGAACGACGACGGCACCGTCAACGTGCAGGACTTCAAGATGATATACGTGGCGCCCATGAGGTCGCTGGTGCAGGAAATGGTGGGTCCTGCTTTTCTTCTTTCTTTTTTACATTTTAGATTAGTCTGTCTGTAAGGTAAGTAGGGTCGAAATTGGGGAAATGGAGAGAGTGACACGTCATAGTAAAGGAGTAGGACTCCAATATGATATGTGGGGTCCTCGTTAGGTGTCTCGTGAAGTGGTTTTTTTTAAAATGTAAAAATCTCTAGTGGAATATACCAGTGAAAATTTTGATAAATGACGTTAATTTATATAAGTTGGTTGGTAATAATATTAAAATAACCGCTTTTTCCTAAATCCATATAAATTGCCGGGATTTTGGCGGGACTTTCACTGGCAAATAGCTGATGATTATACAATAATATGGCACGATTTGGCATCCAGGTGGGCAACTTCACGAAGCGCCTGGCGGCGTACAACATGCGGGTGTCGGAGCTGACCGGCGACCACCAGCTCACGCGCGAGCAGATCGACGCCACGCAGCTCATAGTGTGCACGCCCGAGAAGTGGGACATCGTCACGAGGAAAGGTAGCTTAGTTACAACTTCTTACAATATTTTTACTTTCTTTTTTGTCTTTATTTGTGTAGCTTGTATATTTTTTTTAAGAATTACTTTTATTTTATTGTTTTTTTTTTAAATTTATTTTTGAATTATGTACATTACATTACAAACAAATTTAATTTGTACAGAAACAATATGTGAGCAACATTTTTATTTACATGTAGAGTTAGCCTCTAATTGAAACGTACTTTGTAACAATGTAATCTACACCAAAATATACTTAGTATTATAACGTCCTAATAGATAAATAAAAAAATTAAAAAAAAAACCTAGTGTCAAGACACTCTACTTTCATATTCCCATATTTAAGACATTGCTGGTTGAGTGATGAAACTCAACGTCTCGTCTTGTCGTGTTCACAAGAGTGTTGAAATGAAAATATGATAATTCCACTGAATGGGAATTGAACCCACATCAACAACAATAAGTGTGTAACAAGTGTAGCTTGCAAGTTATTTTACCGACACATAAGAGGACACATCCATTCGGATTCGAGACATTGCTCGTTGCAGGGGGCGAGAGGTCGTTCACCAACCTGGTGCGGCTCATCATCATCGACGAGGTGCATCTGCTGCACGACGAGCGAGGGCCGGTGCTGGAGGCGCTGGTGGCGCGCACTCTGCGCACCGTCGAGCACACCCGCGAACAGGTGACGACTCATTGACAATATTGAATGTATTAATGTAGGTATGTACTTAACTATCAGAAGTAAAGGCTATTTGGTTTCAATTGGAGATGTTTTGGGTTGGATGGTGGGTGTTGGCTAGTTGGAGACGCTGGAGACACTAGAGTTGAAGGACTTTTTTTAATTGATGAAAAAACTGACGAAGATCTCAAGTCAACATGTGTTTATACCTTACTACTTATTTTATAGCGTTAGACTAATTTTGGCAATATATTTTTTAATGGACAGGGTATACTCCCTAAGTTAGTCTCATAAAAATTTTTAACCAAGGTTCTAAGCCTACGTATAGAAAAAGGGGAGAATCACTTACTCGCTCGTCGGTTTAATATATTTTTTATGTTATTTTTAAATGTTCTAATATAGTTGTAATTTTGTTAGCAAACAAATATATTTCGAACGCGTATGTTTAGTATTTTTAATTTTCTTTTTGTTTTCTTTATCTGGTAATATAACGTATGGCATTGATGATGTGGCGTTATGTTACGTTAACACTTGACATGTAAAATAAAATCTTTTTTTTATATTCATTCAATGCTTGAGGTTATCTGTGTACAAAAAAATATATATTTATATATTCTTTATGAAATATAACTAAAAAACAATGTACAAAAGGCAAGCTTAACTTACACACACCCACATACACACACACACACACACCCACACCCACATACACACACACACACACACACACACACACACACACACTCACACATACATATACATATATATATATATATATTTATATTTATATATTATCTTGGCTTTGTAACTTCAGGTGCGTCTAGTGGGCCTGTCGGCTACTCTGCCCAATTATACGGACGTGGCCGCCTTTTTGAGGGTGAAACCTGAGAAGGGGCTGTTTTATTTTGACAACTCATTCAGGTATGAATTCAATTTTATAATATATTTACGTCTATTTGTCTTCTGCATCGTTCTGAGACGGTAGAGTGAACACAAGACAAGACACTCCGTTCTACATGCCTTACCCGCATCCGAGACATTGCGTGTTAAGTGGCTGAATTCAACGCCGCGCTTTGTCTTGTCTAAACAGAAAATAATTTTAAATATAATAACACATTGAGTGGAAATCGAACTCACGACCATCGCGTATACAGTCACGCTGTCACACTGTGCCACCATAACCTCTGTTAATGTAGATTCTTAACTCTAGATTCTTTCAAATCTCAACTAAGACAGACACTGACAAATTCTCGTATCTTTTTATTTTCATCGTTTCATCATTGCTTTTCTAAATTTTTTTTTACCCAAGTGCGTTGCAATACTCCTTCGAAATTACCTTTCCGGTTTAAAATCGAACCTATAACCATCGGGTTCAAACACGCTTATTTATATTAATTTGTTTACAGACCGGTAGCGCTAGAACAGCAGTATATAGGTGTGACTGAGAAAAAGGCGTTGAAGAGGTTCCAAGTTATGAATGATATTGTATATGAAAAGGCCATGGAACATGCTGGAAGAAATCAGGTTAGTTTTCTTTTGTAATTATTATAGGCTACCTCCTATATGTGATATCTGTGGGCTGGCGTCCTGATCATATATGCTTGTATTTAAAACTACCGCCCGTACTCGCGTGAACTGTTACTGTATTTTTGGGGGCATTTTCGTAAAACAATAAAATTCCTGGAATAACTTTAAAAAATGTGGAGAAAAAAGTATCCTATTCTCATCCAAAGACCCTGAAGTATCTAATTTAAATTTCATCCCAATCGATTCAGCGGTTTGGCCGTGATGACGTCACTGACAGACTGGCAGTCAGACAGAGCTACTTTCGCATTTATACTATCAGTATGGATACTGTGTAATGTTAAATAATAAAAGCGTCAATTTCTGAAATTCTAGAAGATACGATACCCATGCGTGAAGCGTTTAATTGGTTAATTATTTTCCTTTTTATTAATTGACTAGAGCAAGGGTGAGGAACCTTTTTTGGCAACGGGCCTACCGAAATTTAGATTTTTTCTTGAACCAAAATCACACATTTTAATAGTATTTAAAATTGTATTCATATTATTAACATAACATCACAAAAACATGACAAGGAATGAAAATAGATAACGTACAAAAGTTAAAGAATTTGAACGCAACGGGAATCGAACCCGCGCCTGTTGGAAACCGTCCAGGATTTGCCAAAAATATGTTTTTCAATTACCGTGTCATATAAGTGTGTGATTAAAAATTTAAAAAATATAAAAAAAATGTCGCATTAATTTTAATAGAACTTTATATTTTGGCGGAAGAGTATTCTGTAATATAAATAAACGGTTGGCGGGCCGTTTTGAATTATAAAGCGGGCCGCGGGTTTCTCACTCCTGGACTTCCTTCGCGTGGATTTAACGACTGGAGCTCATCATATATATATATCGATTTACCACTTGGTTTTGAAAAATTGAACCCGCACTTTGTTGTGGTTGATAGATTCAATTCGTCTTCGTCACTGAAAGGTTTGTCCTGGTCTGGTCCGGTGGAGAAGTAACTGATGAGCCACTCCTGTTCGTTTGGAGAAGTTGATTAGCTTACATCCGTAATGTTTTGAATTTTATCTACAGATTTTGGTGTTCGTCCATTCCCGCAAAGAGACGGGCAAGACTGCACGCGCTATACGAGACATGTGCTTGGAGAAGGACACTTTGGGACAGTTTTTAAGGTAAATTGTACTTTTTTCTTTTATATTGTTAGAACCTAGTGTTGAGAAATACTCTTCTATCCACTTTCCATTCGACATGACCTAAAGTGAGGTGTTGATATCCACCATTCAATACAAAATGTCTCTATATTCGGTGGATAATTGGAGAACGAAGTGTTTTGAAACTAGGTTCTCTCTGACTATTTAGAGGCTTGTTTCATTTTAACTATATATAACAATCATATGATAATAAAAAAGAGTCTATTTCTCTACAATGGTAAAATTCTAATTTACAGAGAGGGTTCAGCCAGTGTGGAAGTGCTCCGGACTGAAGCCGATCAGGTGAAGAACCCTGAACTACGAGAACTTCTCCCCTATGGTTTTGCTATCCATCATGCTGGCATGACCCGAGTAGACCGCACCCTGGTTGAGGATTTGTTTGCTGATAGACATATACAGGTATAATTTTATATGTTAATTTATCTGTATATGTTAGGTATACTTGGGAGACCTGTTGATGGGTAAAATACTAATTGTCATAGCAACGTGTAGCTTATTGCAACTATGGGAAATTTTTGTTTTATCGTTCATATGAGCTATCATTATATTTTGTGTTAAATTTTGCTCTTGCTCTTGTTGCAATAATGGAGATGTGGAGAATGACATTATGCACATTTAAAATTTCTATGGAAAAAGAGAGCAGAAAGATTTTTCATAATAATGCATAAAATAAATTACATATATTTAGACAAACACTAGAATGTGTTTGTCATAAACTTTTGTATAAAGTGGCATCTGTTTTTAAAGTAACGGGGTATCTTAGTAATCTTTTACGTATGTGTGAATAAATGAAGTTTAAATATAAAAAAAATATATATTTTTTTAATATTACTAATAATAGAACCTAATAAATGCTCACTAAAAGATACATATAACAGTTTAATACATAAATATATATTACACTTTATTTCTATATATCAGTAGTATCAATGTAACAAAACAAACGAAACACTTAAATAATCTATACAAATAAATAAAATTGGAGTGTCTTAAAGTGTGTCATAAAATATAACCGATTTTTACTAAATGCATATTTATATATATTCTTGGTGCAGATAACAAAATAAGATTTTTAACAATTTTTTTCTGTCTGTCTATTTGTTCCGATTAATAATGGAACGGCTTCACCGATTTTCACGGGCATTTCTCTGGCAGTTAGCTGATGTAATAAGGAGAAGCTTAGTTCTCTTTGTTTGTTCTCCCAGGTGCTGGTCTCCACGGCCACGCTGGCGTGGGGCGTGAACCTGCCCGCGCACACCGTAGTGGTGAAGGGCACGCAGGTGTACAGCCCCGAGAAGGGCCGCTGGAGCGAGTTGGGAGCGCTGGACGTGCTGCAGATGCTGGGCAGGGCTGGGCGGCCGCAGTACGACACCAAGGGGGAGGGTTGGTGGCTTACTGTTACTTCGCGGCATTTAGTTCCGCCTTCCAATATGCAATGTCTTGAATTCAGGCGGGAAGTTGAAAGATAGATGAAACAACAGAAATCTAATATTGAAATATTTTATTCTTAATTAATTTTTCATCCATATAGTGTTTGAATCAATATACAAAACGCTGGAAAATCTGATATGCATTCAGTGCTATAACACTGATTGTTTGGTATACCAAAGAAAAGTTTATTAAAAAATAAGGTATTTTTTACTGAGTAAAATAATTGTTTTGTAAAAATTTTCTTTATCGTATCCTAAGTGTGTTAATAACCATTTTAAAAATATTAAAACATGCAATATCTCTTGTGCTATAGAAAGCGGAGAATGAAGTCACTACGCTTGCTTCACTTGACTTTAAAATATATATATCGTTATATATACTTTAAAGTCAAGTGTCAAGTGCTGCGTCTACTACTACGGGCTTTGCCCACGTGAACAATAAGTGTTTCGTATTTTCTAATAATATAATAATGATATATGTGTAAAATGGTAAAAAAATATAGCCTATGTTCATCCCAAAACTGTCAAGTATCGCTGTATAAAATATAATCACAATCAGCTCATCGGCGTGGCCGTGATGACGCATTTAATTATTAGTATGTATATATATATATATATATATAAATAAAACTCTTTGCAGGTATCCTCATAACCAATCACTCGGAGCTGCAGTACTACCTGTCTCTCCTAAACCAACAGCTGCCTATAGAGTCCCAATTGGTTAGTAAATTACCGGACATGCTCAATGCGGAGATTGTACTGGGTTCAGTGCAGAGTGTACGCGATGCTGTCACTTGGTTAGGTAAGTGGTTTTTTTTTAAATTATACGAATATATAATAAACACTATAGATACTTTTAAATTGCGATAAATAAACGTTTTTAATCAAATGTAAAAAAATAAAATAAAAAAAAAACATTTTGAAACGAAACTATTTTTAACCGGATTAATCGCGTATAATATTGGTATTCGAAAATACATTTTAGAACCCGTCGTTTCACAATAGATAGACAGAATGTGTAGTAATCGTGGAAATCGAAGAACTTATTTAGTAAAAAAAAAAAACATTTACTCTATTTGGTTTTTGAACGTGGTTTTCATTCGCTCAGTCACATCTCTTGTTTTGTTAGCGTGACGTCACTAACGTAATCGTATGTAATGCTCGCTACTAGACAGTGTGTGCTTGCTTTCAACTATCGTTTTATTGTACCGAGTGCTCGATACGATTACGATACGAATTCGATTGTTTTCTTTTTTTTTATTTTTCCTTAATATCATTAGTTTTTTGTCAGTTGATTGATTACATTTAACTTATATTACTACTAAGAACTAAAGCTGAATTTAAATTAATCTAAGTGAGTTATTTCTATTCTATTTTTTTTTATATATTATTCTTTTTAAATATTTAAATATTTTTATTGTAGGTTATACATACTTGTATATAAGGATGCTACGTCAGCCAGCTTTGTATGGGATATCTCCAGAGAAGATGCAAGAGGATTCTCTGTTGGAGTTGCATCGGGCAGATCTTATTCACACCGCTGCTGCTTTATTGGACAAGTTAGTTTTATTTATTTTTTTATATATGTTAAGAAAATATGTACGAGTACAATTAGTTTTGTTTGTCTCTTTGTTAATTGTTTTTTATAGGTTATTGTTGTGTTTTATATGAGCTTATATTAGTATTCGTTTTTTTAAAATTGACTTTCTTAATAAATAACACTTTACAAAAGTTGAATAATACCCTTATTGCAGAGCCGGCCTAATAAAATACGAACGCAAATCCGGCCATTTCCAAGCAACGGAACTCGGTCGCATCGCCTCTCATTTCTACTGTACGTATGAAACCATGCAGTCGTACAATCAGCTGTTGAAACCCACATTGGCTGAAATAGAACTGTTTAGAGTGTTCTCTCTCTCCTCCGAGTTCAAGCATATAAGTGTGCGTGATGAGGAGAAGCTGGAGCTTCACAAGCTGATGGAGAGAGTGAGTTTTTTTTTGGAACTTCCTTTTTATTTTTTATGTGGCACAGGTGAAACAGTATAGTGCCTAGTGTAATGTATTTGTAGAAGTCTTTGTTTGAATATATGCCGTCCAATTAAAGTAACGATGTATGTAATTATGTTTAATAAAATGAGGTATTTATTCAGGACTTAGTTTGTAATAGACAGATAGATGGAAAGAGGATAACGATTCGTCTTGTCATGTGTCATAGGACAGATTTTATCCGTATATTACAAGATTTAAAAATAAAGAATAAATTAAAAAAAATCTTTTAGGTCCCAATACCAATAAAGGAGAGCATCGAGGAGCCCTCTGCTAAAATAAACGTGCTTCTTCAAGCGTATATATCGCAACTGAAATTGGAGGGCTTCGCTCTCATGGCGGATATGGTTTACGTCACACAGTCTGCGTGTCGACTTCTGAGGGCGATATTTGAGATTGTTCTTCATAGAGGTGAGTAGATAGGGGTGTGGGAAAGAGATGGAAAGATACGGGTAGTGTGAGAGTGGGATGGAGATAATGTTAAAGATAGAACAATGAGAGAAAAGGATAGGTAGTGTGAAAGAGTGAGATGGCAATTGATTGAAATTAATAGATTACTACCTATTACATTTCTTGAATTTTATGTTTTTAATATTTTATGTTTCTCAATTTCCTAAGTATGTAAATAAAACTTTTAAAACAAATATGTTAAAATACGTGATGTTGAGACAAAAGATGAATTGATTTTATTAAAAATCTCCCTTTTTTTACTTTGCAGGCTGGGCCCAGCTGGTGGACAAGACGCTAGCGCTGTGCAAGATGGTGGACCGTCGCATGTGGCAGTCCATGTCACCTTTGCGACAGTTTAGGAAAATGCCGGAGGAGGTATGTTTATTAATATGAAATGTTTTTTTTAAATAACGCAAGTCACATTACAGGTTTGAAGGTATATATGTATGCATACACACATCGTCAAGGTATATATATATATATATATGTTACGAACTCATTGTTTTTGTCAATTTAATAGGGTGTGGAAATATAATTTAAAAAAAAATCTGCCCAATTTTGACACTCACCAGAGCGGAGAAATATAAAATAATTAAATACTTCACTAAGTTGGGAATTGAACACATGACCAATCGTGAAAACTGTTGGAGAATGCCCACTGCGCCACTATGAAAGATTAACTAAATATTAACCTAATGAGATTTGCTTATAAGTGTTATTAAACACTGCATTTAGCTATTGCGTGGTGAGTGGCAGAACTCAACGCCGGATCTAATAAAAAACAGCTTCTCGCAATACCAGCGCTACCGCCCTGACATCGAGACGTAACTCAACGCCGAGCTGTACCTTAACAGACCGTAGAAGTCAAAATAATTTAGATAATTTTATCTACTAATATCTAACTATAGAGGCCATCAAATAAATATATGTGATGGCATCTATAGTTTAATATAAAGTTGATTTTCCAGCATATTATAAACTTTAAAATTACAAAAAGATACCCCTTAGTAACTTCTTTTTTCACAGGTTGTAAAGAAGCTGGAAAAAAAGAACTTCCCATGGGAGAAGCTGTACGAACTCGGGCCCAATGAAATAGGGGAGCTGGTTAGGGCACCAAAACTAGGGAAAATGATACATAAGTATGTGCATCAGTTCCCCAAACTGGAACTCAGTACCCACATCCAGCCGGTCACCAGGTCTACGCTGAGGGTTGAACTAACTATCACACCGGACTTTCAGTGGGATGAGAAGGTGAGTTTTTGATGTTGAATTTCTTTTACGCTTGTTCCCGCATAGCAGGGCTGTGTAATATAACATATTCAAAATATATATTTAAACTATATATAATTAATTACAATTTTGACTTATAATATATATTATATTTTTCTAACCGTACAGGTCCACGGTCAATCGGAAGCTTTCTGGATCCTAGTTGAAGATGTGGACTCCGAGGTTATTCTTCATCACGAGTATTTCCTGTTGAAGCAGAAGTATTGTCGCGACGAGCACCACGTGAAATTGTTCGTGCCTGTATTCGAACCGCTGCCACCTCAGTACTTTTTGAGGGTTGTTTCTGATAGGTGACTTTTTTTTTGTTTTTGTTCTTTTTGTATAAAGCGTTTGAGCTTGGGCTGTGTCGAAGACACGCTACGTTCATATTTTTAAAAGGTTCTAATTATAGTCCTTTGCTGAAAGTGCGATTTTAACATTAGAATAAATATTAAAAATATTTAAATCCCCCTTTTTTTCTCTAGATGGATTGCAGCAGAGACCCAACTCCCAGTTTCCTTCAGGCACCTGATCCTCCCGGAAAAGAATCTACCGCCCACCGAGCTGTTGGATCTTCAGCCCTTGCCCATATCAGCTCTACGGAACGCCAAGTATGAGGAGCTGTACGCTGATACCTTCCCGCAGTTCAACCCTGTTCAAACTCAGGTAGGGATGTTATTGTTATTTCCTAGGTAGATTTTATTAAAAAAATGAAGAGGAAATTGAGAGATATATGACAATTAGATCTTTTATTATTAATATTTTATAAATTTGTATTGATTGAGGCGCTAGTAGAGTATGGCTGATTTCTTGATTTCATTTTCCCGCTTTGGCAAGTCTCGCGATTTCGAGTGTCTTGACAATAGCTTCTCTCCTGAGTGCAGGGTAGGGTAGCAGGGTTCTGCTATGCGGTAATAATTAAATTAACATAATTTTTAAAACTCTTTTTATTATATTGTTATTTTTTTTTACAAAGAAAATAACAATATGTGATAGACATATTGACTGGATTCTAGGAAATAAACATTCTGGTGTCCACTTTTAATACAGAACTGCAATTTGTCTTATCAAACTAATGGGAGAAATGATCTGGCAGGTGTTCAACGCCGTGTACAACTCGGACGACAACGTGTTCGTGGGCGCGCCGTCGGGCTCGGGCAAGGCGGTGGTGGCGGAGCTGGCGCTGCTGCGGCTGCTGTCGGCCAGTTCGGCCGCGCGCGCCGTGTACGTGCTGCCGCGCGACGCGCTCGCCGACATCGTCTTCGCCGACTGGTACCACAAGTTCGGCACCAGGTTCAATCTGAAGGTGAACGCTTTCAAAACGTTTTCAATTAGAATGTATCAGAAAATTTGTTGTGTTTATTCATTTTGGGTCAAGGTCAAATTGAAGGTGGATAGAAGGTTGATAGGTTCAGTGGTTATTACGGCCTAGAGGTTGGTTTAATTTGATAGATTCATTGAATTTACTTATAGGATTGAGTGAAAGTATGTTGTGTTGGTTCGTCGATAATAAACTATTTATTAAAGTTTTTTACTGGGACCCAAATAAAGGTTTCCTGTGTTGATAGGTTGATTAATTTAATAAAATGACTATCTGTACCTACTTATATTATTATAATTAATAAATAAATATAAATGCAAATTGTTAACATTAAATGTACATTATGTGTAAAGTATCAAACTTACCTTACTTACCCTTCCCCCCATTCCTATAATATATAAAACTATTATAAAAGTAAATATTAAATAAAAAAATTAAAATCTATTTTTTTTTCTATCAGGTGGTACAACTGACAGGTGAAACTGCTACGGATCACAAGCTATTGAACAAAGGTCAAATTATCATCACCACGGCTGATAAATGGGACGTGTTGTCGAGAAGGTAGTGTTTTATTGTCCTAAGACAGTGTCTTAGAGAACCTAGTGTCAAGACACTCCGTTCTCCACCTCCCTTCCCCCTCGAGTTTGAAACATTGCGTGTTGAGCGGCTAAAATTCAACGCCGCTATTTGCCTTGCTTGCCTGAGCAGAGAAGTGAGGGATGATAACATTCCCGAGTGGGAATCGCACCCACAACCAATTGTGTTTACTTACATACGCCGTCCCACTGCGCCGCTATAAACATGTATGGAAAAAAAACTAAAAATATCTTGAAATATAATTATAGTAATAAAAATATAGTATAAAAATATTTTTAGTGCGGTAAGATATAATGCGGCGTTGAGTTGCGCTATATCAAACATGTGATATATGTTCTTGTTGAGTGTTTTTATGCAAAAAAAGACACAAAGTTGCTTTTGTTTTGTTTTATGAAATTGACGTAACCGAGAACTAAACGCCGTGAACCTATTCACACAGATGGAAGGTCCGCAAGAGTGTGCAAAGCGTGTCCCTCTTCATAGTGGACGCTCTCCAACTCCTGGGTGGAGAAGAAGGACCAGTTCTAGAGGTGGTCTGTTCGAGGATGAGATATATTGCTTCACAGACTGGTAAGATGTTTTTAATTTTCTTTATTGTTAAAAATATTTTAATATTATAATTTGATTCATTATTGATATTTAGGACATAGCTGACTAAACGCTATGGGAGTGGGTTCGAATCTCATTATTGGATGATATTTATGTACTAATCCGTGCTTGCGACTTGTCCGCTTGCAATTCTAAAATAAAAGTAGCCTAAGATACTCCTTATTACACCAGCTATTCTTCTCAGTGAAAGTCCCCCTCAAAAATCGGTCGCTAGCCTAGCGATTAGCCGAAACCTACAAACAGACTGACAAAACGTGTAAAAAATGCTATTTTGGTATAATTATATACCTACTAAATACATATACTCGTATATGTATTTAGTAAAAAGCAGTTATTTTAATATAACAAACAGACATTCAATTTTTATTTATTTATATTAATGATAATTATAGTTGAGACCATAGTGGCGCATTGTGACAGCATCGTGATTGTATACACGGTAATTAGGAGTTCTATTCTCGCTTGGGGGAATGCCTGTATTTAAATTATTTTCATTTTTTTCCACGGCGATGAATTCGGCCACTCAAGACTCAATGTTTTAGATATGGGTGTCTTTACACTAGGCTTTCTCCACCGTCCCTGGTATACTATGTTAGAAAAACATTAAATTAATATAATAAGTATATATATATTTTTAACATTTTTTAAAGTGTTAATCGCACACTTAGGGAATTGAAAAAATACATATTTAGTAAACGTATAAAAATTTGAACGCTCTGAATATAATAAGTGTTACGCAATAATTAGTCGCGTCGAGTCTACTCGTACAATAATATTGTTTGTGCGTCGCAGGCCGTCCGATCCGCATGGTGGCGCTGTCGCTGCCGCTGGCGGACGCGCGCGACGTGTGGCAGTGGCTGGGCTGCAACGCCAACTGCGCCTTCAACTTCCACCCCAGCGTGAGGCCGCTGCCCTTGGAGCTGCATGTGCAGGTCGGTCCCTCTCCAACACATGCCGTGGCATCTCTCATCTAGATTCCGCCTAGATTTTTAATATTGTACGAAGCTTCCATGTCGGTTACGATTCCGGATATCCGACCGATAGTTTCGATTAATAACGTCTTTACACTTCTCTTGCTGTCTTAACTTTTTATAAATATTACAAAATATATAGTAAAAATGTAATTGATCGCTCTCTGAACATGGAAGGTATATGGACAAATATATTATTGGGGGAATTTATCAATGTCATAAACAGAACTCAAAATAACGATCTTGTCTTTGAAAAAGCTTAACCGATTTAAATGCAGCTTAGACTATAATATTTTGGTAAACTTCCTTTACATTTAGTGTTTTTAGTTCATTTCAATAGGTTGATAAATAAAAAAGTTACAACAAAAGTTTGTGATTTGAATGAGAACTTGGGCGTGTGAAAAAACGACATAGTTAGTTGTAGTCGTGTAGTTTACGCAGGAGAAGCCGCGAGCGGGTCGCTAGTTGTTATATGTAATAATCCGAACAGGGTTTCAACATTTCGCACGCCGGGTCCCGCCTTGCGGCCATGACCAAGCCCATATACAACGCGGTGCTCCGCCACGCTGGCTCGAAGCCCTGCATCGTGTTCGTGCCGTCGCGCCGCCACGCGCGTCTGCTGGCAGCCGACCTGCTGGCGCTGGCCGCAGCGCACGGAGCCCCGGGCAGGTTCCTGAAGGCGAAGCCGGAATTGCTGCAGCCGTTCTTGAAGAAGGTTCAGGATAAGGTATGGCTTTCATTAAATATACGTTAAACTATTTTTAGTTCTTCTTTTGGAAACCGTCCAAACGCTACATGGATATTCTTATAAGCTTGTTATAACTTGTTTCTGACAACAGACACATACAAAGTTAAATTGTAACATGTAATAATATCAATGTAACTGAATAGAAGAGCGCTTGGACGGAAGAGGCGCGGGGTCGAGACCCGCTCTGTTTAAATTTGAATTACGTTTTTTTAAAAAAGAGTTTGTTTCTTTTGAGTTAATACAAAATATTCTTTATTGAAATAGGCTTCAAGCTCAGTTTTGTTGAGAAAGGTAAAGATGGTCTTTCTTAATTAAAAAATTATGATTTTGTTATTTTAATATAATACAATATATCTTGCATAAAATTCAAATGAACTTTATACAATTTAATGTAAACAAAAATAATAGGGGATCAAGAATAGATTCCTGTGGAACGCGCATATTTAGTTAACATCCAGGCGGTTTTACATTAGATATTATTTATTTATTCATATAATCTTTTACATTATCTGGATTTTACACGAGGGAACAATATGAAGAGCAAGCAGCACCTGTAATATATAATATTTTAATATTAATTTCATGGTTTCCACAGTCCAAGGCTGTAATTAAATCGCAAAACTCTATAATCAAGCAACTTGTTTTATACATCTTAGAACTGATTTAGAATGTAGGGAACAGAGTATTTTGACACTACTTTCTCTCTGACTCCTGCTATGCGGGAAAAAGCGTGAAGCTGCAAAAAAGAAAAAACTTCATAAATCTAGCATTTACATCTGTGTTATATTTGCCTTTGGTAAAGTCATATTGCTCACTAAGAGAATCTAGTTTTTTTTAAGAATGAGTTTGTTAAATATTGTTACATTTATATATATATATATATATATATATATATATATATATTACTTATTTATAACAATACAGAGGTTGATTTGTAGTTTCTAGGATCAAATTCGTCTCAATTTTTACGTATACATATACGTTTATGTATATATTTTTTTGTAATTTTTTTTTTCTACTTTACGTTAACACTGCGAGGGTTAATGTGTCGCAGTGGGACACCATCTAACTGCAATCTCGTATTAGTTGTGGGTTCGATATCCGCTCGTAGTGATTTTATTTAAACTACTTACCGTTTAACACTTAAGTGTATGCAAGTTTTTTTTTTAATATCTTTTCGTACTGCAATCTGTCATCGTTGTGGAACTGTAACTGGTTACGGTATATATGTCATATATTTGATTATAATGTAAATGCAGTGCATCCTGTGTCACAGAGATAAGAGGAATTTTCGGCTCTTTCAAGGGCGTATTTTGGGGAGTTTTAACGCTTAAGCCATTGTATATTATAAGATCTTTCTTTGGTTTTCGCGCATGTTTTAGATATTCGAAAACACATTTTAGAAAAACGACACTTCGAACCTCACCTCAGCCTTCCTGTGACCACGGACTAATCCGGTTAAAATACTTACAACATTATATATATATATATATATATATTATCCATTAGTTTTTGGTCATGTATGTTTGTATGGTTTCATATTCTTTTTTTTTTTTTTTTTTTATATTTTTTTTATATATTTTGGTTGTTTTTCATTATTTCGTCTCTAACTGTAGGTGTTTGTGACGGACGTTGGTCATTATTCGTTACATTGTTCATTGCATGATCTCGATATCGGAGGAGAAGCTGTCCCCCCGGCCAATAGTATTCCTCGCCAGGCCAGGAATCTGCGAAGTGTGAGTGAGTAAAGAGCAAGTCCCGTGTGTTTGGCAGATGCTGCGCTGAGACGCTGTCGCTGGGCGTGGCGTACGTGCACGCGGGCGTGGCGGGCGCGGACCGGCGCGTGGCGCAGCAGCTGCTGGAGACGGGCGCGGCGCAGCTGTGCGTGGTGGCGGCCGAGCTGGCCTACGCCGTGGCCGCGCACTGCCACACCGTCATCGTCGCAGACACATACGTGTGAGTACCACCACCCACCACCACACACCACACCACACCACACCCGAGTGGTTATCGCACCCACTACCAATCGCGCTTACAGTCAGTCGATGCGGCCTTTATATGGTAATATAACATACTGAACTGAATGTTCCAGTTACAACGGCAAGTTACACAGCTACGAGCAGTATCCCATCACGACCATCCAGCAAATGCTGGGCCGCGCGTGTCGCCCTCTGGAGGACGAGCACGCGGTGGCCGTGCTCATGTGCGCGCAGCACCACAAGACCTTCTTCACCAAACTCCTCAACGACTGCCTGCCGCTGGAGGTGCGTAAAATTGTAGTAGGACACATACATACACAAATTTCACCATATTAAAAAAAATTAACATAGATTTTTCATTGTTTATGTTAATTTTCACCTCAGCTTTGAAATTTTGAACAGCTTTTGTCGTCGACGTCATCACGGCCAAACCGCTGAACAGATTGTGATGGAATTTTATATAGATATGCTTGAGGGAGGGTCTTGTGATAAACACAGACAACTCCCATGATTTTCCAGGAATTTAATTGTTCTACGAAAAGTAAATATATATATATATATAAAATTTGAACAGAGCCACCTGGACCACCGCCTCCACGACCACATGAACGCTGAAATAGTGACCAAGACGATAGAGAACAAGCAGGACGCCGTCGACTACCTCACCTGGACCTTCCTCTACCGCCGCCTCACGCAGAACCCTAATTATTATAACTTGCAAGGTGTCACTCATAGGTTAGTAAATTTTATTTTTATATATATTATTGTATGGAATTTCAGTTCACAACTATCGTGTTTACATTGTAAAAGATTACATTTTTTTGATATCCACATATTATTTAGAATTGGATGATGGCATATTTATAGCATATTTTTTTTAAAAGTTCGTTAATTTTCTTTTTTTTTTATTTCTTCGCTCCTGTGAGAAAGGGTAAACTAATAAACAGGGTTTTTTTTAATATATATTTTTTTAATACTCCAGGCACTTGTCAGATCATTTGTCGGAGTTGGTGGAGACCACGCTCTCAGACTTGGAGCAGTCTAAATGTATAGCAGTGGAAGATGAGATGGACGTGCAGCCTCTCAACTTGGGGATGATAGCGTCTTATTATTACATTAATTATACTACTATTGGTAAGTTGTGTTGGAAGTAATTAACTTCGTTCTTTCTTTGCTTGGAGTTCCCCCGATTTTTTCCAGTTGCTGTTGATATTTCCGGAAATCCGTTCTTAGTGTAAAACATTTGAACGCAGAGGAACCCGAACCCACGCCTCTTGAAAAAACCGTATAAGCGTCATTTCTACTACAGAAAAGATTATTCTAGAAACCATCGATCGCTAATTCAACAATTCGCTCAACACTTTAAAACTGTTAAAATATGTATTTTAACATATATTTTTTTTGTTTTCCAGAACTGTTCAGCTTGTCCCTAACGTCCAAGACCAAGATCCGGGGTCTGTTGGAGATTATCTCGTCTGCTGCCGAGTACTCCGATCTCTGTATCAGGCATCGCGAGGAAAATATCATAAAGGCTCTGGCTGCCAAGTGAGTACTTTGTTATATATGTATACGGATGCTGCCCTGCCGTCGTGGCGCAGTGGAACGGCGTCCGAATGTAGAGGCGGGTAGCATTCCCGCTAGGGGATGACTATATTTTCATTTCCATGTTCTGGTATCTAAGACAAAGCTTCCCTCCGACTATAATGATATCCGGCAAGTAGCGTGAAGCTAGAAAAGACAAAATGTCTTTTTAGTTTTGTGAGAGCCATGCGCTCTCTCTCTCTCTCTCCATTTGGCATTGTTCCGCCAGGGTGCCGCACAAGCCCGCCAGCCCGTCGGGCGCGCAGGTGAAGTACAACGAGCCGCACGTGAAGGCGCACGTGCTGCTGCAGGCGCACCTCTCGCGCACGCAGCTGCCCGCCGAGCTGCAGGCCGACACCGCACTAGTGCTGGCCAAGGTAACCAACATGAGGAAGGACCATACCATTCACATTACTCAAATCGAGTTGGCGACGGTGGACTTGTCTCTCAAAGAGATTTCTTCCAGCCACCTTGTGGAAGTGGATGGAGGCAAAACAATATTACTGATATTAAATATATATACATAATAATATTAAATATAAAATAAGAGTAATATGGCCATTTTATCAACAACTTTTGTATACTTTAAATGATATTTCGTAAATAGCATTCTCTCTCGCCAAGCGATTGTTCGTAGAAAAATCTTTGGGTAGCAGAAATTTGATCTCTACGGCTGATGACGATACTATGCGTTTAGCATGGCTTAGTGGTCAGAGCGCTTGGACGGTAAACAAGAGGTGCGAGCTCGAATCCCGTTGCGTTAAAAATTTTACACGTTTTCTATATGTGTTTTTCAATTTTTTTTATTTGTGAATAACACTTTATAATGTTGAAAGTAATATGTGGGTGACAAAATAAACAATAGAGTGGAACTGTTGAGCAAAATGTAATATTGTTTATTTCATATCGTCAATTTGCATTGTTTTTGTTATATATATATAATAGCTGAATAACTATTAGGGAGAAAGAGGTGACTAGCAATTTGTATAACACTTTTATACAAAGTTTATTTAAGGTATTTTGTCGAACTTATTATTTATAATGTAATAACGCATTAGATTACAAAAAAATTATACATATAATAAAAATGTGATTGATCGCTGTCTGTACGTAGAAAATATGTGACATAAAAAAACCGAAAACCGGGGACATTTGTCAATGTAATAATATCGAAATTCTTTTTTTTTACTTTTAATATTTTTTGTCTGTGTGTTTGTGCACGCTATTCTCAGAAACAGCTAAGCCGATCTCTAAATACAGTGTAGACTATTATATTTTGGTGAACATCCCTCGCAGGCCATCCGGCTGATCCAGGCGTGCGTGGACGTGGTGTCCAGCAGCGGCTGGCTGTCCCCCGCCGTGGCCGCCATGGAGCTGGCGCAGATGGTGACGCAGGCCATGTGGGCCAAGGATTCCTACCTGCGCCAGCTGCCGCACTTCACGCCCGACCTCGTGCAGCGCTGCGCGGACAAGGTGAGGACTCTTGAGGAGGATTTGTTTTGGTTTGGTGAAGAGTTGGAGGTTGCGAGATGGTGGGTTGTGCGGTCAAGAGTGCAACTTGCCATGGGTTTTGACTACAGACGTTTTGTTTAGGAATTATTAGGCATTTAGTGGAGTAGATAAGGAACTTTGGGTTTAAACACTTTGTTCTTTATTTAACGCATATTTTGAGCGAACGGTGGAGAGATTCATAGCGGTGAGTCGTCTAACCAAATCTAATATAGGGAATAACTGTATTATAAGGTCGTATTGGCGCAGTGTGACAGCGTCTGGCTGTAAAAGCGATGGTCGTGGGTTCGATCCCTACTCGTAGGGGTCGTTCTATTTCAATTATTTTTTTTTGCCTTTTATGTTTCATTTTGTTGTATCTCTGTCTAATCTGCTATGCGGGAAACAGTGTGAAGACTATGAAATTAACAATATCTAATGTTGATTTCAATGGTAATAACGAAAAGTTTACAGTTATTGCTACCACTCATCAATATCCATTCGCATATAATATTTTTTAGATTTTTACAAAATTGGCATTAATTAACATTTAAATCCCCAGAGCGTGGAGACGGTGTTCGACGTGATGGAGCTGGAGGACGCGGCGCGCGCGAAGCTGCTGCAGCTGTCGCCCGCCGAGATGGCGGACGTGGCGCGCTTCTGTAACAGATACCCTAACGTGGAGCTCAGCTACGAGGTCATTTCGCTCTCCTACGATTCAGTTATTTAAGCATACCCTGAGACCTGTCCATATTAGTGGACAGAGAGGGCTCAGCCCTGAAGCCATTCCCCCACTCCCCCAGGATAGTGAGGATTGGAGCTGACATTTTGTATACACGTTGCGTTTGGATGCGATGGCTGTGTACGGTTAGATGTGACGTCATTTTTTATCCAAGATGGCGGACTATTTGTTTTTGACGCACTATACAATATGAATAACTAATGAAAGAGATTGCTGTGAATTATTTAAAAAAAAACTTGTATTAAAAATAGATTTTTTGAATCCGAATACGAAATAAAAATTACGGAAAATTTAGTTTACGGATATTAGATTTCTGAGGAATGTCACAAGATTTTGCACTTATTTTTTAAAGAATCTGTTATTTCTAAAAAGACATATTTAGGAAAACGTATGTAAATTTGAACCCGCACCCCTTGAAAACCGTTCAAGTTCAACTGTTATTTCAACTCAGCCCATATTCGAACTATTATTTCGTATTCGGTCACTATACCGGATAGTTTTTTATACCAGATATCCGATAGTTACGACTACGGAACTCCTTAACATACATAAATAATATACAAACATAAAAACATTTAAAATTGAAATTAAATTTAAATCCAGTTTACAAATCAAAGTGCATCTTAAACAACTAAAAAAATCATGCCATTGCGTGTTGAGTTGCTGAAATAAACGCCGCGAAGCGATAAAGTTCTAAGTTAATTATCGAACCCACAACCAATCGCGTTTACAGCGGTACACTGTCCACTGCGCTACGACGGCTTGCAATATATAAATTTGATTTTCTTTTTTTCAGGTGAAGAACGAACGCCGCCTCAGAGCTGGTAAAGCCATTGTGGTGGAAGTGACGCTGGAGAGAGAAGACGAGATAGTCGGTCCCGTCATAGCTCCGTTCTTCCCGCAGGTATTTTGTTTTTTTTCAGCTTTTTTTTCGATATTGTTTTTATTCTGTTGACTCTAGTGGTCTTGACAGCGACGCCTTAGGAGTCTTGACAGCGACGCCTTAGGAGAGGAGAGGGATGAGGGTGCTCAATCCCTGCTAAAAAAGTTTCATATTACTATTATTATTTATATGTGGATGTCATATTTGGTTTGGATAAAAATAATCGAAATTTCTTTTGTAGATTTTTTTTTCTTAAGAAACAAATTCATTGCAGCGAAATTAGAATTTGCGCCTATTGGAAGCCCAAGCGCTCTGACCGCTAAGCCATGCGTTCTACATTCGACTACGTGGAAATTCTTATACGCTTATTACAACTTATTTTCGTTGGTAGCATCTCTGTAAAGAGATTTTTACAAATTTACTGCTATCCAATGATTATTCTACGAACGATCGTTTAGCAAGAGAGAATTCTTTTCATTAAATATTTTAACATTTTGACAGTCTTATTTACACACTTAGGAAATTGCATAACATTTTCTTACGTTTTTCAAAAATGTTTTGAGTGAGAATCGAACCCAACACCATCGCTTATACAGTCAGTCGCCGTCGCACTTGAAACTGAAAAACAAAAACTAATCGGAAAATAATTCGTTACACAGAAACGCGAGGAAGGCTGGTGGGTTGTCATTGGAGATCCGAAGACGAACACGCTGCTCTCTATCAAGCGAGTCTCCCTGGGAAGGTCGGCCAAGGTGCGCTTGGACTTTGTCTGCGGCAGTCCTGGACGGCACACCTACACCCTCTATTTCATGTCCGACGCGTACCTGGGTGCCGATCAGGAGTACAAGTTCAACGTGGAAGTGGGCGACGCAGCCTCGGATTCCAGTGATTCTGATCGGGACTAAGTGTTAGTGTTTTAGCGAATGTGAAAGTGAACAGTTTAGTGACGCTTGGTGATCTATTATGGGAGGAACCATTTTTGTTTTTTTTTTGTCATGTTTTTTTTTTCTTAGTTTGATTTTACAGATTGTGTATGTATGTATGTATCTATGTGTACTTTATGTACTTTATATACATTAGTATTAAGATTTAATTAATATTAAAAATATATTATCTTTCTTTCTTATTAAGTATTTGGAAAATTATTATGTAATATCAATTGGTGTATAAGTACAAATTTGTATATGTTTTTAAAACCAAATAAAGGTGATGTGTCGCATTTTTTTGTTTTTGATATCCATATTAATATTGTAAATGCGAAAGTAACTCTTGTCTGCTTGTACCTACCCATTCTTTTTAGTTCTCTCGCAAGTATCTCTGTATAAGATTTCATCACAAGCGGTTCAGCGGTTTAGATGGTTGTGATGACGTCACAGACAGATAGACCAGTGTTATTCTCGTGTTTATAATAATTAGTATTTATATATGAAATACAACAATTTTTATATTTTAATTTTGTGGCACGTTACCTTGATAGGTACATATAAACATACATACAGACATACATATAAACATGACTTCAACTTATGGTAATATGTTAAAACTAAGCAACTTTTATTGTAATTTCTATTAATATTTTGATATATTTAGTGTGTAATTTTGTGCTTCAAATAATAATCACCATAATATAAGTTCCAAGTGGTTTTTTTTTAATTAAATTCTTTAGTTATAACTACTCTGTAGATTATAGGAATAAGTAAAATTTATATTTTAATTAAATTTAATGTGTTAAAAAATTAAAAAGGACATATCGCTTTCTTATATCACAGTTTATTTTATTTCACAATCTAAGTCATCTAGGATGATGATAACTGTTCCTATAGAACGATCAGCAAGTTTGTAATTTGACTGACAATTGAATAGGTAATTAAAGTGTGTAAAATAGTAGCCCTAATATTGTTATAGTATAAAGCTCATTTTGTATATTTCCTTTGTAATTACATTAGAAATCACCTCACCTATTGTTGGACACTTTTACAAAAAAGACCAATACCAGACAACCTTTAAGCTTTATAAATATATAATTATACTTTTGTTATGAATAAAAAAGCTGTAAAAGGTGTGTTTTATATATGTTACCTATATTGGTACCTATGTGAAGGTGCCTTAGAGTTTTGATGGTTTTCTTCACCTTATTGCTAGACGTTCGTTGATCGTCTGCCCCTAAGGAGCGAGCGCGAGGGCGACAAAGTGTTCTAGCCAATGCCTGAAATTAGGATGTTTAATTAAAAAATACATATTTAGAAAACGTAAAAAAATTTGAACTCAGCGGGATTCGAAGCCGCGACTCTTGGGAACGCATGGCTTGGCGGTCAGAGCGCTTGGAAGGTCTCCAAGAAGCGCGGGTATGAGAATGCCGCGCTTTCAAATTTTATACGTTTTTCTAAATACTTTTCAATTTCATAAGTACACACTTAAGAAATTGAAAAACATATTTAACACTTTTTAAATAATCCTAGTGGTCCGAAGCCGTCCCAGACATTAGCCGGAACAAACAGACAGACAAACATTTTAATAAATATTATTTTGGTATATGTACAGTGTATATATACATTATTACAAACGTGCATTTAGTGAAAAGCGTTTTTTAATTATACAAACAAACAAACACCCAATTATATATATTTGTATATACATTTATATCTTTCTCTGCTCAGCTAAGACCAGAACGCGGCATTGAATTTGGGCAAAGCGTAAAAGAAAAGGAAAAATAAATTAAATGTCAAACGTTTTTCAAAAGGTTGCTAACCCCAAATTTCACAATATTTCATTCGCAACACAGCACATATCTTGGAGATATCTCAAAAACTAATCTTCAGATATATCTGGAGTTTCATCATTTTTCTTTGTCTTTCAAATCCAACATTGACAGATCGACGTTATCTTGGTTTATATAAACATACGTGAGAGATAAGGACTTTTGACCTGTAACTTTGTAATAGTCAGAGGTCGCATAGACCTCGAATTTATAAATGGCATCGCGTGGAATTCTCATTTCTCCGCTTATCAAAATAAGACCGCTGAGAAGTCTTGACACTAGGTTTTCTCTGTTAAAAGAAGAAGTTGGTAACTTCCTTTGTGAATTATTTTTAACATTTTTTTAAAGTGTTATTCGCACACTTGGGAAATTGAAGACATATTTAGAAAACGTATAAAAATTTGAACGCAGCGGGATTTGAACCCGCCGCCTCTTCACCGTTCGAACTTTAGGTTCGAACGAACCTTCTTGAACGAAAGTTTTTCGGTTTCTATGCGGTGTATTTATATATATATATATATATATATATATATATATATATATATATATATATATATATATATATATATATAAATACATCGCATAGAGTGCGGGAACTTAGTGACTTTTTACTCCGTTTTCCGCTTTCCGTCTATTTAAAGACGAAGAAGTGGTCGGTGCTCAACGCTGCAGCGTATCTTATGAGACTATTTAAAGCATGGGAGAAAACATGTACAGTATACACTGAGACTGTAATTAATCGCCTAAAAAAATCATAAATTTCTAATTTTGTCAAAAACTGACAATAATATCCGTAAATTAGTTTTTTTTTTATATTGGAGTTGTTTCGATAATGTCGGGCTTAATTACCCCCCAAGAAGCCGTTTAAAGTATATAGTAAAAACCTTTCTTATTTTTAAATTTAAATTATTAGAGTGCGGTCACGTGACCGCACCGTAAATTAACGGACCCCTCCTCGCTGTCTACATGGAATGTATATAAGAAAAGTATTATAAGGGGCATTTATCATTGAAACAGGCAAAAATGTCTGTTTGTTTGTGCACGCTAAACTCAGAAACGGCTCAGTTTTGACTATTGTATTTTGGTAAGCTTCCCGTAACGTTTTATGTTTGTTTTATTTCAATCAGTCCATAAATCAAATAGTTACAACAATTAAAATAATAAATTTGAGCAACGTCTGTGATTTAAATGAGAACGCGGGCGGGCTGAAGGACCAAATAGTTACGGTCGTGTCGCTTACACAGGCAAAGCCGCGAGCGTGTCGCTGGTTGTATATAAATTTATAATTTCATAAGCTGTTAAAATATCTCATCCTCTCCGCACTCTCTGTTTCCTCCGAACTAGCAGTGTTTGTCGAATTTGGCTCGAGTGCATAGGGTTGAAAATAAACGGACTGCAGTTGCAGCGTCTTTGTAGCTCACGCCTGCCAAGTTGGCCCGACTCAGTTACTACAATACAATTATTAAACATGACATATTAATTTCTAAAGCATTTCTAAAGTTAAATAGGATACATTAAAAGGAAAACAAACTAAATAATATTTAACCGTTTAGTTATTAAAACTGCCTCCACTCTGAACAAACTTATTTATTTTTAACAATCGTATAAAAATTTTAACGCAGCGGGATTCGAACCCGCGCTTCTGGAAACCGTCCAAGCTTTTTGACCGCTAAGCCATGCCTAAGTGTGTGGATTAATTCCTTAAAAAAATAAGTAATAAGTAAATACTTATTTGTTGTAGTTTAGCTGGTCTTCAAACTTTTAACTAAACACACAGACAAACAGACTAACTTTTTAGGAATCATGGATTTCATTGTTTTGACATTACTTTAGTGAATGCAATCAACAAGAAGACAATTAACATTATTAATTGTAACAAAAATAAAAGAAAAAAGTCGGTAATAAAAAAAAATAACGGTGCTTATCACATCTATTTTATAATTGAATATCAAACTACAATTATATATATATATACTTAAAAAACTACAATTTCTTATTAAAAAGAAATCACATAAACAGCATATTAAAAAAAAACAAATTCAACTGATAGAAAACAAACTGATTGCAATCTATAATATATTTAATACCTAATAATAATAATAATAGTAACAATTTCTACAAAAATGGTACATTTTACATTATGAATAGTAGAAATTGGTAGGATTTTTGAAGTTTAGACGGTTTTTTGTAGGTATTCGTCGAAGAGATAGAGGGAGATGGAGAGGTCTCTGCCTTCGTCCTTGGTGATGAACTGTTTGAGGTCCGTGGTGTACCCGGCGAGGTCGCGCACAATCTTGCTGTGATCTTCAATGAATTCTTCCTCCAAGTATTGCGCGATCTGGACGATTTAGTTAAGAATTAATAAGTATAAGTAAAAATAAAGCAAAAGAAGCTCTTTTTGCTTTTCCAGTCATAAATCCATGTGTCATAATTTTAGAAGACAAAGTATTCTAGAACTATTTAGAAATAAATAAATACAGCTTCAAATCCCATTGCAAACAAAACAACCAAATCCTTTGACGTTACTAAAAAGTTATATATAGCCTTAGAGACAATAAATATTAAAAAAATATATAGGCAGAAATAACCCAGCAACGAAACACTCCGTTCAACACTTTCTAAAAGAACAAAACTTTAGCCAAACTCACCTCAGCATCGTGAGTTTTGTGGTTATTTCTGGTGGCCTCCTGGTGTATGAAGAAGGCGCGTTCGGCGATCTCCTTCTCCACGTCCAGAGCGTGGGCGAGGGACTCAAGCTCCTGGAGCTCGATGGTGGCGTTCCTGCTTTCCGCGTCCTGGGAGCTACGAGCGCGGAAGTCCATGCTTCCACCTGACGAAGAGGACACGAGTCAAAAAGGTTATAACATATGCCGCCTTATAACATATGTATATAATGTAATAAATGACTAGCTGTGCCCGCGACTTCATCCATGTAAAATTAACGGATAGTCAAAAATTTAAAAAAGTGAGGTGTTTACTATACATATAAATTAAATTGTAGTGTTGTAATAGTATGTATATGTATACATAAATATGGATATACTTAACACTTACATTTGATATATATAAATATAAATATATATATATATATATAAATGTAAGTCTATAAACAATCAAAAAGAGTCACTGACCACAATTTTTTATTTAATAATACTACTAGAAAACCCACAAAAAATCACTAAATACTGACCTCTCAAAGTAACATGTTTGATAATATCAATGGTCTTGGCCCAAGTGTCATCAGACAGCTTCTTGAAGAGCTTACTGAAGCCAACTCGGTTAGTCTGGTAGTTGTTATAATAGGCAGCAGAGAGCAGAAACTCATAGGATCTGCGCAGGTGCAGATTGGCGTATGCCTGTAGCTCAGTGGCAACGTTGCCTTGTTGTCCATAGTTCCCGTACACTGCGTTACAGCTGGGCAGAGCTGGAAACAAAATGGGTTGTTAAAATTTGTAAAATATATTTTTTTGTGTATATTTCTTATTGGGGAAGGATTATATTTAAATTATTTCATCTCTGTTTATATAAAGAGCCGTTTTGAGTGACGACATTTTACAGTCTTATTAATATATGTAGTATTATTACGAAATACTAAAGATTTTTTGACGTAATTTATATCAATATACAAAGCAACACACTAAGTGTGAATAATTAAAGATAAACGAGAAGCCAATTGCACTAAAACTATTACTTTTACAACAAAAATAACAATCTCCATCTCTCTCCTTCTCCAAAACATAATTCTCCATTTTCCTATAATTTTTGTCTTTATACTTATTTGACTAATGTGTATCATTTCTCAATGTCTTAGATCCAGTATCTCTGCCGACACCGCTACATGCTGGAGTTGAAAGAGGCTAAAAGAAAGAAAAATATAAAGAAACATTTAACTTACCTAAGCTGCTAGTGGCTCTACCGCACTCCATTGACACCTCATTGTAGCAAACCTCTGCAGAGACTGCAGAGAGAGCCAGGCACACCAAAGCTATCACAGTCTTCATTTTGCTGTAACAAAAAAAAGTTATATACTAGCGACCCAGAAATAAGTTTTAAATAAAATTGGAGAAAATAGTAGCTTTTGTTCATCCCAAGACCCAAGTATGTCTATAGAACATTTCATCTCAATCAGTTCAGTGGTTTTGCCGTGATGACGTTACAGACAGACAAGACAGAGTAATTTTAACATTTTTTAAGTGTTATTTTATTCACACACTTAGGAAATTGAAAAACATTTTATGGAAACTTGGACGGTTTCCAAGTGGGGTGGGTCCCAAACTATATGCTGGCCCACTGTGCCACATTGTTCTCAAATAATATATATTTTAAGTATTACAATTTTCATCATAATAAATAAATGTATTGTTTTAAAAAACAAAACAAAGATTTGTTCTTTTTTCTTTCTTTGTTTCTCAGTCCACTTGTCATGTAGCCCGATATACTACTGGGAATTTCCTTTCCAATAGACTTATCAGTGAAACAAATCAATATTAACATGTAGAACTCATCATTTTACTATATGATCAGTGTTTGTTATAGATAATAATTAAAACACGGAAAAATTTAAAAATGTCAGTAAGTCTATTGATAAGAAACTTCCCAATAAAACTACTAGGAATAAGCAGCTATTTTGACACACTATTAGCTGTTCGATTTGACTACAATACAATATTTATCTAAGATAAACCTGATGTCCTTGTCAGGAGGTACCAGGCTATGATTCTACATGTAATAGTTTCTTTTATTAATTAATTTGTTCAGACTAGCATTAAATCTATGGACAGTTGAATTTGTTGTTGGTAAAAATACCAAAATTTCATTGAGAAACATTAATAATGCATGTATGACTCAGCTTGCAAAAGTACTGATGTAATTATAAGGGGTGACTAGAAATGATCAAATTTATATATGGACTTGGAGCCTCTTCTCTTTCTCTTCTCTTAGTGCTCCACTAAGCTAAGTGTCTTTCATGCTTGTTACGTTGTATGATTGTCAGATTTGTACTCAGCAGGGTAGTCAGAGAGAACCTAGTGTCAAGGCACTCCATTCTTAAACACCAAAACAAAAAAAAAAAAATTGTTCCTCCAAGTAAGGACCAAACCCTCGACAAATGCTGTATATGTATTCTTAAAGGTTGTTTTCTCAATACAGTATTTTTAATAGTATTGCTTCTGAAGCTAACAACAAATATAAGTTGTAATAAGCGTATAAGAATTTGGACGTAGCTGGATGTAGAACGCATGGCTTAGCGGCCAGAGCGCTTGAACCGTTTTCAAGAGTCGCGGGTTCAAATTCCGCTGCGTTCAAATTTTTATACGTTTTCTAAATATGTATTTTTCAATTTCCTAAATGTGCAATTAACACATAAAAAAAAATATAATATAATATTGCTTCGTTAAGAAATACTTAGTCTAGCTCCTAACTTAAAGAATTGCCTAGAATATTGCTTCTATTATATAAACAATGAAAAAATATAATATGTTGATTTAAAATATAATAAAGAATATTTACTAATCATAGCATGATTAGTTAGAGATACTCATTAGTAATAAATAGAGATTAAAACACTATGAGTTAACACTAATACAAGCATGTTATCTTTGTTTCACAACTGAATAAAGAAAATATTGATTATAAAAATTAACAATGAATTTGAAGTCAATTGACATTTAAAATTGTGTCAATTAATTGTTAGGATCAAATAAAATAATGCTCAGCTTGAAACAATAGCACTATTCAAATATTCCTTGAATATTTCCTTTATTAATTACTGACACATAATATATATTTTATAAAAAAATCATATATTTTTATTTTCATTTTATTCCATATTCATTTAATTCTGTTATAAATAGAAAAAAATATTATTTAATAACTAATAAAATATTTTTTATCTCAACAAAACCACTAAATATAACGCAAAGAAATTTGACAATGAAATCACAACTTGGCATTGATTAATTAAACAAGATTGTCCAAAAAGACACGATAAAACCAATATATTTATCAATATTGGCGCTAAATACTGATTGATAGGTTATTATCTTAATCTATATTGTAAAAAAATATTGATTATTCAAATATAAATAATTAAATGGGTAGTTAGACCTTACCTGGTTTCTTACGACGTTATTTTAGTAGCGTATTCGGAAATAGATGCGTTGAAAGAGCAGCCTTTACACTCACTGGCGCAGAAGGCGTCTCCCAACAAAGGCGAATGATTAACTTTAGGTTGGAAACGAAATAAAATATATATTATGAATTATCACTGTCCGAACAAACAGTTTTGTGAGTGACACCAGCCACTTCAAAAGTGCTTTGTGGAAATTTTGTAACAGTGTGACCAGGTTATTGATTTTTATTTGCCGATTTTTATGAATTTTTAGCTTAGTTTTGAAATTAATAATATTTTTTTATGACTAATCATTAATTTATGTAACGAGCCGTTTATTTCGATCGTTATTAGTGGACAAGTTTTGTTTTTGTGTGCGTTATATAGTTAAAAATTATCTTAAAATGTGGGTAATATTGCTAAGCTGGTATATTAATATCAATTCCCCTCCCGCTTCAGCTATGACGTTTGCAAGCAACTGTTGATTGTTGAGGTGTTGTGTTCCAAAATTTTCATAATATTTCTTTTTATTACATTATCACACATTCCTTTTATGAATGAATAGCCATACAATTGAACGCTTATTAAAAAATAGCATAAAAATTGTGATGGTAGCCTAAATAACCTGTTTAAAGAATAAAAAATTCCACATAATTCTCGAAACCCAAAACCTCGGATGTCCCACCTCGCTCACTCCTACAAAAAACTCGTATACGTCCATCTCGCTCGCGCATGACACAATGTCATTTGATGTGAGACTTGGAACACAAACACTTTGCGCATTGAGATTCGAGATGCTTTCGTTATCGCTGCGCAGTACAATATACCTCGTATTTAAAATATAACTCATTCGCTTTTGCCCAAACCTTTATTTTGTATTGATAAGTTGCCTTCTGCACCAGTGAGTGTAAAGGCGCTTTTCAATAGGACGTTTCTGTGCGATCATTTAACACAATTCACATTTATCAATACCCTCGTCAAAATATCTGTGATTTTATTATAGAAAAATGAAGACGATTCTTCCTTTCTTCGTGATATTGGCTGCCTGCTCTTCAGCATTCGCCACACAATGTAAGTATTGTTCTTTATTTATTTTTAATTTTTCTCCGTACAAAGGTTATGGCCATTAGTTATTCCGTCAATTGAATTTAAACCTAATTGAAATGTAATAGAAGTTATTGAAATTTAATGATTCGTTAAAGATTTCTTTTTTTCAATGGATCCTTTGTCTAATTTATAGGTATAATATTATTACCACAATTTTTATATTTAAAAATGGGTAGTATTTGACATTTGTTTTTGTTTGAAACGTCTAACCTTTGTTAAAACAAATTTTAAAGTTATACTCCATTAAATTATATTTTTGATTAATTATTTTATCATATTTTAACTTCTGTCGCTCTTAAATTATATGATAACTATTAAATCAATCGATGCGTAATAGAAAACTTACTTCTACTTGAATGATTAAGCATTTAAACAGAACATGTGCCAATTTATTAATATATAGTTAAAGTAAACTAATAAAAGACAACAAGTCTTTAAAAAAATAAATTTTATATTCCTAGCAGACAATTTTAACTTATTCTGAATATGCTTTCTTTCCTTTTTATATTTAAACTATATTTATATGGTTATATTGTTAATTTAATGAAGAATCTTGTAAAACTTAAAATAAAAAATGAGTTTTAATATTGAAATTGAAATGCTTCTTTATGTAAACTATGTTGGATGCTGTTCATGCACAACATATGAGTTACTTTCACAATGTGTATGTCACTTCATATAGCACTTTCATAATAGTTTTGTATTATATTTATTTTATAACAGCATATTTCTAATGCTTTATAATGAAAAATATTGGCTTTTTTCAGTTCTTCTCTGTATAAATTTCAACAATATGAAATGTCATCATACTCTATGGTCCCTTCTTCTTTGAACTTTTCCTTCACATATGATATAGATAAAAATATGTAACAAATTTAACTAATACAATAAATTAATTATAAGGCTTAAAAATATAAGTGATTTAATTAATAAAGTTTTGTGTAAAACTTAGTGGGGCATTGATTAAAAGCCATCTACGGAATACAATATACAGTGACAGAAATCGACTTTATAGATATAAGATGGGACAAACCAAATCATCAATGAAATTATCTATTAAAAGATGATGAATTTTGATAAATCATGTGTCAATCTTCCTTTATCCAGTAGTTTCAGAAAGTGTAAGTTTCATATATATTGTAAAATGCACAAAAAAATAAATTTTAAATTTCATAAAGTCTATAGAACTTGGTGAAATTATTTAAACTAAAACTATGGCTAAGTTATATTACGTATGTTTAATTTTCACTTCAAGCATACTATTGAAAGGTTTAACTAATATATATTGTAACTATAAACAATCACTCAAAGTTTTGCAATAGACTTATCAAGTATAATAAGGTAAGTACAAAGTATTAGTTGACATTACAACATTAAAAACAAATATTGGCAACAAAAAAATATACAATTAAAGCTACATTGATCAGAGCTGAAGGTCTCTGTATCCCATATGTATAATATAAAAAAACAGCAATAAAGGATAAAAAGAATGACTTATTAGATACCTTTTTCTTTTTAAGTTTTTGTGTTTAAACAATGAGGACAATGTAACTGATATAATCACATAAATAATACAAAGTAATGCTACACAAGTCTTTATTATTATGACTCACTAAAACCTCCTTATTATCAGAAAGATGATTCTTTTTACTTTTATCTATTTTATTAAACAACTTAACTCTATTATGCTGCAAGTGACAATTTCTGCTTAAACTTAGGATATGGTTGTGTGTTCAATTTCCACTCAGTGGATTATTATATAAAATTATTTTCATTTCTCTCAAAGCTGAAATGAAAAGTTGTATTTTTATTTAAATAATAATTTTCCTGATTTAAACAAACACATTTTATAACTTGTTGAATGTAAAACACAATTTTCACAGTAATAACAGATGTAATGGAAACATATTAAATATAATTGATTCCCCCAGTGGTAATCGAACCCACAACCAACCAAACTACAGTAACCTCCTTTAAATATTATAATATCTCTCGAAAAAGTCCTTGGGTTCAAAAGAACCCCAAACCTTGCCTTGAAAGGCTTGAGTGGGGACACAGGGTCCAATACATAAAAATATTATTATTGTTATATTTAAATAATAAGTAGTACATTTTTGAAATCATATTTCAATATCCTAATCAAGTTGTAAAACTTATTAAGAAATTAAAATTCTATGTAGATAAATAATTCATAATTGCTAATCAATTATCATTTTTAATTTATTACAAATACATCATGATAAAACATAAGCCATTGTTATGTCAAATTGACAATATTTATTTTATCTATATTAGTATTAATAGGATTAATGTTTTTATAACTTAATACCTTTTTTAATCTATTGCTTAGATTAAAATATACTTTTTATTTTATGTTTTTTTAGTTTTTATGCAATTTTTGACTTGTTGACTTTTTTGTTTTTGACTTGCTAGGGCCTAGGCAATCGCAACAGAGTGTTTTTCCACCTATTAAAATAAGAGTTCTGGCTAAATCTAATCTGTTACTTTGTACATAAAAATCGAGAAAATCTATATATATATATTGAGATTTCCCTAAATAAGTTATTTTTTATATTATTAATATTTTGAAACTGAACTTGAAATTAAACTATTTTTAATATTTGAAAAGTGTTATCCACACACTTGTGATGAAAATTTATTTTTGGAAATATATAAAATAATTCAAACCCTGCGGTCTCTTGGAAATTCCAAAAGTTCATAAATTTGTTTAAACGAAACGAAACGAAATTTTTGTACATTTTCTAAGAAACTTCCTCTACTCCTATTTGTAGGGTTAAAATCATCAGGCTAACTTGTCACTTGGTCTACTGGGTGTAATTTTTATAATTGCTACTTTAAATGCCCATAAAAATAGAGCAGATTTAATAATTTTATTGATATATTTAACATGTTAGGAAACATTATTAAATCTTATATCTTTATCAAGATGCCTGAGATCACGTAAACTTTATCTGGACGACATTGTAATAATCTTAACAGATATTTATTTTGGCTGATATCATGTATCCCATGGCAGTAAAATAGATTTAAAAAAAACATTTATATAAAACAAATGTTTAATATTCATAAATTAAATACTGGCAATTACTTGTGTTTATTTAGATATACTACAAATTAAATTTCTACGAGTCACTACAACTGTCTGCAACTTATTATTATATTATAGTCGTAATGAACGGTTCAATTAAGAGTTAAAATTATAACAATTTTTTTTGTTTGACAAGTAGCCTTTTGAAGTCCTCGCCTTTTAAACACTTTGGTTGTAACAAATTAAAGTATTTTGTATATTATATAGACGAAAATATTTTTTTTATTATATATTCGCGTTCGAATTGGTCGCATTTCATTTCATTTTCATAAAATTACCAAATAAAATGAAATAGTACATAGACAAAACTCAGCGAAATTTCGTCGCTCTTCACTAATATATCTTATTCCATAAGAACCACAATAACAAATAATGAGAATAAATTAAAAAAAAAAACATATTTTACGTTACGTTTCCTAAAAATATGTTTTTCAATTTTCTAAGTGTGTGAATAACACAACACTATTAAAAATGTTTAAATATATATAATAATAATTGAGAACTCTATGGTTGTAGGTACGATTCTCACTCAAGTTTTTAATATTTTTTTTTTCTTACTGGTTAGATCGTGCTAAGTGCGGTGTTGAGTTCCGCCTCTCGAGATACCACCTATAGTATAATGGACGAAAAGAGAAATAGGGAAGCGTCTAACAATTTGTAGACTGTTTACAATTTACCGTTTTTTTTCGCACAAAATATCGTGAAGCTGAAATAATAAGAAAAAATAAACCTATTTATTGTAAAATAAAAACTTTACATATTTATAACGAAATCAATCTTAATGGAATTTAGTATAAAATAGTACTCACGGCCAAATGGCAAAGGTCATTACTACAAGATGGCGACGCGGCTTTTGGCAACCTCATTGTTATATTTTTTTATAGTTATTGTATTGAATTAAGGCGACCGTGGCGCAACGAAAAAGTGTTTAACTGAAAACGTAATGGTTGTGCGTTCGATCCTCAATAGGGGAATGAATTGATTTAAATAATATTCGTTTCTAAATCGTATTTGTTAAAAAACTGGAAAGCTGGATTTTTTTTTAATTATAATTTTGACGGTGATTTTTCTGGATACCAAATTCCGTCGGGGCAATACTTGAACTAGTTTCCTTTTCCCGTTCTAGTACACCAAGCAGTGTTCAATGTTAGCTTAATGCAGTATTTATTGTTTTGCCCTCTATAAGTTATCACTAGAAAAATAAACATTTATGACATATACAAATAATAAAACTTAGGTCATGTTTACATTGGTACATACATTTATGTATCCTATATTATAAATAGTTTTTATTTGAAATGGACATTTAATTGCTTAACTAAATTATTTTGTTTATGTAAACTATAATCATTTCCACCATGTGGCAATAATAAGTAGTAATGTCCTGAAATTGGGCGAAAATCGATAAGCGCAGCGTCTTCTAGGACACTAGGTTCTTTCTGTCTAACCTTAATATGAATCTAAAACCTATAAATACCATTCGGTATCCACAATAATTAAAAAAAGATCCTATCATATTTCTAGACTTCTCGCTTATTTTCAGCATGTTTCAGCTTGTTTGCATACCACTTCACTTTCTGTTCAAATCTTGTGTTGAGTGGCGGACCGCAACGCCGCGCTTTGTCTTGTCCACAGTAACGAGAAATAATTAAAATAATTAAATGGTGGTCACTCCGCGAAGTGGTGATTGAACAGAGATATATATATATATATATATTTTAATATATTTTTCAGGCAACGTGAACCCGGTGAACATCCCCAAGCACTGGATAACGATGTCTCACGGCTGCAGGAGCAGCGTCCGTCAACAGATACAAATGGAAATAGCCGCTTCGCTACAGTATTTGGCAATGGGCGCTCACTTCTCTAAGGATTCTGTGAGTTATTAAATATTTTTAGTCATTTACGCTATGTTAGGATTTCCGACTTCGTCTGCAGGCAATAAGGCCTGACCCAGGGACCCCCCCATGTTCGTGGCCGGCGTCGATCTTAATGGTCACAGGGTCCTGATATCAAATCTACTCTCCTCTCCCTGGGTGCAGAGAGATGATCACACCGTACGCTACACCGCTTTGTTTCGCGTATAATATATACTCCTACCTAGAAAGACCGACGCCGACCGATATTTGTTACAAGATTTAAAAACATTGATACTGGACGCAATGTCTTGAATTCCGGCGGATAGAGATAGGAGTGTCTTGACACTAGGCTCTCTACCGTGCTATACGGGGAAAAGCATAAAGCTGACACTGGTTTCAAATAATCCATAATGCCCGAATACACTTTAAAATCTTACGAAATAATTTATCTAGTTTTATTTGCTATAGGTATATTAATATTTATTTTGTCTTTATCAAACAGGTGAACCGCCCCGGATTTGCTAAACTATTCTTCGAGGCCAGCTCTGAGGAACGGGAACATGCTATGAAGTTAATTGAGTACTTGTTGATGAGGGGAGAGCTGACCACCAACGTGTCCTCTTTGATTACTATTAGGGTAAATATTAATACTATTCTTTTTCTTTCATCTCGACGCTTTTCCTCTATAAATGGTTAGTATGACAGAACCTTTTTTTTTTTTTTTTACGTGAGGAAATCCGTTACGGATACCCGCCCGATTGGGGACTCGGACGCGGTTATGTGGGACTCCGAACCGGCCCAACATCTGTTAGGCCGGCCGTTTAACCACTAAAACCTCCCGGTGCTCCTCCTCCACCGCCACTGGCCAGGGCCACGGGAACTACAATCTTCCATGACCCTGGCGGCGGGAGCCTGCTAGGCACGTCCCGGAGTCGAGGGTGGTGGAAGTCACCCTCGACGGCCTGCTCGGAGTAGCGCGCGGGAGCATCCAGCGCGCGTCTACTCGGGCCAGGTAGTGTCAAGACAGAACCTAGTGTCAAGACACTCCGTTCTCCATTTGCTGCCCCAATTAAATATAATCATTCACCTGGGTGGGAATCTAATCGAATGCGATATAAAAGTTTCGGATAATATCGGATATGGGCGGAGTCTAAATGTGGGCAATAAGTATTTTAAAAAAATAAAAGCGCCTGATGAAAGTAATATCACACAAAAACAAATTGATATGTTAATTATTGAAATATAGTAAGGCCAAAAATTTTATATATGTAATTCGAAACTAACGGATAATCCGAAATAATATTAAACCGATCAAGTATTGTTCCTATATCCGTAACCGTATACATATTCGAATGTAACATCTATAATGTGTATTATATTCTAAATCTATTTTAAAGCCTCCAGACCACAAACACTGGAACTCCGGCCAGGAAGCCCTGGAGGAAGCCCTAAAAATGGAGGCTGAAGTGACGAAGGCCATCAAAAATGTCATCATAAAATGTGAACACGACAAAGACAGCCAGAGTCATGATAATAATGATTATCATGTGAGTTATTTAAATTTATTTTTTTACAGCTTTAAGCTTTTTCTGGCAAAGAAGCGCAATAAAGAACCTAGGGTTGATTGATATCGATCGTAGAGCTTCTTTTTTTAAAACGCTTGGACGGTACCCAAAAGGCGCGATAAATTCGGTTACGCCAAAAAACTTATTTTATTCCGTTCGTCTTTTATTTTAAAAATATAAGAAAAATTGAGGCTAAGAAGTTAGACAATTATCTATAGATCTGTAATTTCTTAGAGTCAAAGTAAATATTTTAGTTTTAACCCTGCATTTTCCACTCGTAATTGCAAGTTGAATGGCGGAAATTAGCGCCGCACTATCTTACTAGAGCAGATATATGAAAAAAAATAATATAATCATATTTCTTAGTTTGCTATGTATATATATATGTTTGTAACCTACAACTATTGTGTAAATTGTTTACAGTGTTTTTAACATTTTTTAAAGTGTTAATAACACACTTTAGAAATTGAGAAACATATTTTTAGAAAACGTATAAAACGACATAGCGTAGTACGTCGCAGCTGGATGTAGAACGCATGGCTTAGCGGTCAGAGCGATTGGACGGTTTCCAAGAGGAGCGGGATTCGAACCCGCTGCGTTCAATTTTTTATACGTTTCTAAAAATATTTTTTGTTTACAGTGAATATCTACTTTACCCTTTTTTTTGTTATTTCAGCTTGTCGATTACCTGACTGGTGAATTCTTGGAAGAACAATACAAGGGACAACGCGACCTCGCCGGCAAAGCCTCCACTCTCAAGAAGATGATGGAACGTCACTCCGCCCTCGGAGAGTTCATCTTCGACAAGAAACTCCTCGGCATTGACATCTAAGCCATACAGCCTAGATGTTTTATTTTATATTTATAATCTGTGTAACAAAACAAAAATGTTTCTCTTATGTAAAAAAAATGTAATTAATTAATGTTCAATAAAAAATATACTTTTTTTTGTCTAGAGAACTTCTATTTAGTTTCTTTTAATTTGTTTCCAATTTTGTATTTTATTCTTTTTGTTTATCTGTTTTAGTACAAAAGTCATTTCCATTTTGTTTTTGTTTGTATTTGTATGCTGAATAGAAGTTACGTGAAACTATAGTATAGTATAGTCGTAATTACAATATATTCGTCAATTGAAAATAAATAATTTTAAATTCTAAATGTTCTTTTATTACAGAAAAAAATATTACTGATCATTAAATTTAAGTTATATAGTATAATATTATATAGTATAATATTAATTTATTTTGATTTCTTGAGGGCATCGTGGGGTGGCGGGAAAATGTATATGATTGTAAATCGCGATTGGTTTGAATCCCACTTTATGGACTCATTTAATTTAATCATTTCCCCTCCCTCTTTCTCCCCTAAATACGTAATGTCTCAAATTCAGGCGGAAAGTCAAGAACGGAGTGCCTTGACACTAGGTTCTCTATGACTACCCTATTATACGGAAATGAGTCTTAAAAACGTCATACAAATATGATTTTTTTAGCAGTTCACGTTTTTCCCTCTAAACTTCATAACCTTGGGTGTTGAGTATCGGTAACCAACGCCGTGGTAAAGTTAAGCCTAAGCCGAGCAGGCAAATGAAAATTGTTTAAATATAATCACTCCTCTAAATGGGAATTGAAGCACAACTATCGCATTTACAGTCATGAGTGTAGGGACACTTGATTTTGTTCATTGAACTAAATCAAATATAAAATTCGAACTAGCCGAGGTCAATAACCTTACAAGGATTTTTATGATGTTTGAAGTCTGATATCAAAATCGTACACCACTTCCAAATCCTAAATATAGATAGCTATTTTATCTCTGGCGTGAAAGAAAAGAAAGTCCTTAGCAGTCCATGTATTCACGCAGACAACGGTGTTCGTAGCAGTACCTGAAACTTGCGACCTTGTTAGCATCTCTGTAGACAGATTTTTACAAATTTCTGCTACCCAAAGATACGACAACAAATATAAGTTGTAATAAGCGTATAAGAATTTCGACGCAGCTGGATGTAGAACGCATGGCTTAGCGGTCAGAGCGCTTAAACGCTTTTCAAGTGGCGCGGGGTCTAATCCCACTGCAATCAATTTTTTATACTATTTCTAAATATGCCTTTTCAATTTCCTAAGTGGGCTATTAACACTTTAAAAAATGTTATTTATAGTTAAAATAATGTTAGTTTCACGCGTCTTTTCGTGTATATCTTGTCTTACCGCATATAGGCATAAATAACCTTGTGTCAAGACACTCCGTTCTACACTTACAGTTAATTTGATTTGAATCAATACATATGTGAAACTCCCTGCTCTGCTTGAGAAGTGAACCTCCAGCCACCTAGATGACAAATATAATTTTTCTACACCCGGTAACTTAGTTTGTACGTTGTCTGACAGACACATATATATATATATATATATATATATTGTAGATTAGCACTTTTATACCAAGATAATTTTACCAAATTCTCACAGCAAGCTTGTTTATAATACTTTTCACATATAACAATGCTAATAAGGAATACAAAAAAGAAAAAAAAAACAATTTAATCTATTTTTTATTGCACATTTTTACAACTAACATAATATTTACATCCTGTATAAAACTTTAACAGATCATTATGTATATGTTTTATATAAAAAAAAACATTTTTAACTCACAAATTCATAATTTTTTTTGTGATGACTTTGATTTTTAAATAATTATAAATTATGAATCCATTTTAAATATGTATAAGGCATATATGTTCAACAATTCACTGTGGAAAGTTACTCAAATTAAAAAAATATTTAAGTCCCTTAATTGAAATAAAAATGAATGAAAAATACTACACAATCAAAAGTTAAATCTAAATAGTTATAATAATATTATAATTTTGTGCAAGTAAACTAAAAATACATTAAGTGTATAAATAACATAGGTATAAAGTTAATTAGAAATTATAAATAAGTTGTGGCCATTTTGGTTTATTATATGGCAAGATGTCTATACAAATAAATAAAATTGTAGTGTCTGTTTGTAATATTAAAAAGAAACAGCTTTTTACTAAATGCATATGTATTTATATACGGTACATATACCAAAACAACATTTGTTACAATTACTGCCAGTTTGTTCCAGCTAATCTCTGGTATACAGCTGGACCAATTTTTTTTGATGGGACTTTCACTGGCAGATAGCTGATGTAATAAAGAATAATGTAGTTACTTTTAATTTAAACTTCCACGCGGACAAAATCGCGAGCACAAAACTCAGCAAAACGCAATTGGGCTGCTTCATAAATTCTATATATGTAATGCAAATGTAAAAACTTTTGGAAGACAAAACGAAAGCGTTGGACAACTTACTGTCATTATTAAAAAATAAAAATATGTTTTCTATCATTATAATAATCATTATATGTTCTTTTTTTATAAAAAAGAAAAATCTTTACAATCAGACAATTTATATTTATCCCAATAAAATATATTTTCCATTTTGACACAACCGTTTGACTTACAAAAAAGATGAAAAAATGGCATCTGTCATTCAATATATATATTTTCTCAAATAGAATGTAAAGGCTGCGGCACACGTTCATCCGGATCCACTTTTCTCTCGTGCACTTTCAAATGCCCTTTCAGAGTGCACTTTTGAGTAAAAGCGCGACCGCAAACCGTACAGACGAACCGTTTGTCATTATTGTGTATACGCATGTGCTCCCTTAGCGTTTTCTTTCTCTGATAAGACTTATTGCATATATTACACGAGTGTATCCGTTCGCCGTCGTGTTTTATCATGTGCATTTTTAAAGAATTACGCGTGTAAAAAGCCAAATCGCATTTACTGCACTTATGGTTCCTTTCGTTCAAATGATCCCGTCTCACGTGACTCGACAAGTGGCCCGGCGTTATGTAGCTTTGGGTGCACGCTTTGCACTTATATCTCTTCAGCTCCTCATTATGCACTTCGGCCAGGTGTTTTTGACGCGCGTAGAAAGAGGACAGCGATATGTTGCATCGCTTGCACGCGTACCGTATGCCGGACTTGTGCTCTTTGGACACGTGGTTCTCGCGTTTCGTAACTCTGTCGAAAACCGCGTCGCAGTACCTGCAGGGGAAGTCGCCGATCTCATGCGTCCTCATGTGACCTCTGAGCCTCGCTTTCGAAGCGAACGCTTTGCCGCAACTGTCGCAAATGTGGTTAGGATAATGCACGTTCATGTGGGTGTTCAAGCTGACGAAGTTCAAAAAAGTTTTCTGGCATATTGGACAGTCCAGCTGGTCCTTTTCCAATTTGAACGGCAAATTGTTCCAGCCCGTATTCGTTTTCGTCGTAATACAACTGTTTATATGGCTTTTCAGGGAATCGTAATCGGAAATGTCACTCCGGCATATTTTACACCGCAGCTTGTTGTTGGATTTATAAAACCTCTGTAAGCTTGAAGAGATCATTTTTTTGAACGCCACGTGTATGTTCGTGACACTGTGCTGCATTATATGGCTCTGAATGTCGTCCAAAATGGCCGACTTCTCCGGACAAATGGCACACGAATAGCCATTTTTGCCCATTTTAAATGGAAAAAGTCCGGATTGCAACATTTTTTCCGTTTCAGATAAGTCGGCCTGTTTTTTCACGGAGTAAGAAACCTTTTTCTTTGTTGTGGCCAAATTTTTTTTTCTACTTCGCCTGGGTCTGTAGTCGTCTGGGTCTTTTTTTATAATGAGATCGTTTAAAACTGAAATAACGTGAAAATATCGTTTTAAATTAAGTTTGATAATAAATAATATATTATATCTATAATGAAAATGTGACTGATCACTGTCTGTCCATATAAGATAAATATTATTGTAGGCAGTTATCTATGTAATAGAACCCAAAACAATGATTTTCTGTTCGAAAAACAATGATTTTTAATTTTGTTTATCTGTGCGTTTGTGCACGCTAATCTCGGAAACGGCTTAACGGATTTAAATGCAGTTTAGACTAATGTATTGTAGTAAACTTTCCTTAACATTTAGTATTTATTTTATTAAATCGGTTCATAAATAAAAAAGTTACAAGCTTTACTTTTTCACTATACTTGTTGAGAAAATTGTAACAAAAAATAAAACAGTATGTAATTTTTTCAGCTTTACGCTTTTTTCGGCATAACGCCGTAGCGTTCAGAGAGAGCGAAAACACTCCGTTCTCCAAGCAACGAACGAAAATCAATACACTCCGTGTTTTATCTTAGGTATAAGAAAGGAGAAATGACAATGCAATGCATTTTTATACAGACATACTTGTGATGAACACAGGCTAGGCGTTTCCAGGAATTTCATTGTTTTACCTAAAAGCTGCCGAAACAATTTTAATTGTCTATACAGATTACTTCTTTAAGTATACACACCGGTATCATCAAAGTCGCTATCCTCCTCTTCTTTGACATCTCCTAACAATATTCTATCATCGTCTGAAATAAATAAAATTCATATTTAAAACACTTATTCGAACTCACAACCAATCGCGACTGTAAAGTCAGATGCTGTGCCACTGCACCAAAATGGCATCTTTAACTATTTATATATATATATATATATATATAGTGAAAAATGTATTTACCTGAATCATCACCTTGAAAGTCCTTGGAAAATCCGATGACAGAAGCTAACTCTTCATTCACATCATTCAACACTTCATTTAGAGAAACTGGGAAAGAAGCACTTATAAATAATCAAAATTATATTTTAAAACTGGATGGTTTCCAAGAGGCGAGGGTTCGAATCCCGCTGCGTTGTAATTTTTCTACGTTTTCTATAAATATGTTTTTTTTTCGGTTGATCACAGTATCCATGGCAACGGAGGAAGGTCACGTATTAGAACCCCACGCAGAGAGGAGGGCGTGTATGAAGAGGCTGATGACAGTGGGTGAGGCGAAAGAAGTGTGCAAGAACCGTAGCGTTTGGCGCCCCGTTTTTTCGCCTACATGTCAATGTTAACAAAATTACAATTTGAAGAAAATGAAGTGTTATATTTTAGTTATTCATTTGTTTATTACTTTCACCAGTAGTTTACCACCAATTATATTAAACAAAATCATGCAATAGTTGTTTTTTTATTTGATTTAAAAAATAGCAATGATATTCATATCTATGACAAATTAATAATTTTTATTCTTCTAAATCTAGTTTAAGCATCTTATTTTGTTGATTATTGAAAAAAACATGTTTAGTACACAAACAAAAATTTTTACACATAGCATAACCCAAACTCATACCTCTTTGTAACTGTCCAAGTGCAAATTCTATCAAACCATTAATTCTAAATACATTAAATTGAAATTCTAAAATACTTTTTACAACTTATTTTTGTGTTGTTAGCATCTCTGTAATGAGATTTTACCAAATCTTTGTACACACATATAAGTTCTATGAACAATCATTTGGCAAGAGAGAATGTTATTTATTAAATAATTTAATAATCTTCAAGTGTTATTTTTATCTAGCCAATTAACCTATGTCTTACAAATTAATTATATATTTACCACTATTCTTAGCAGATGAAGTTTCAAGTTTCACACCTTCATATTCCTGATCAGCCTCTGAAATAAATATTACAAGCATCTGCATTATACACATTATTATTTAAAGAAAAATATATGATTTCTTTTTTACATATGACAAATTATCAAAATTCTAAGAGAAGAAACTCCTGAGTACTCCATGTATACACCAGAGTCAAGCTTGGAGCAGTGCTTGGGACTTACTACCCAAGTGTAGGGTTAAGTGGCCACTTTAAAATGCTCACCTCCATTGTCCAAGCTCCTCAGAGACCAAACCAAATTTATAACGATCCTACTAATACCAATTTTGAATACCATACTAGAAACAAACTGATGTTAGTTCTAGACAGGCCAAGATAATAATAATAATTAACTTGATTTTAAGCAAAATAACATTCTTTCAGAAATTCTTAAAAATTATAGATGATTTAAGTGTTTTAGTTTCATCTAAGCATAATAACTTAATATATTAAGATAATGTATAGCCAAATTTATTTTCAAAATTGACTTTATTTATTAATATGGTAATAGAGAACTCAGACAGTGGAGGTAAATATTAATATATATTTTAAAGGAGCTCTATGAGCCTACACCTGGGTTGCAAAACACTGCTCCAAGCTCAGTGCCGTGGAATACAATGGGCACCTCCACAGTGAACCTATAGAATGCTTAGGTTGTTTTTCTCTTATTTTGTTGAGTCTAACAACAAATTTTTTATTAAAAAAGTAATCAAATTTATCTACTGTGCACTACTAAACTTACTTTTTAATCTGACAGTTACTTCTAGAGCCTTCAATGATGTCTCAACTTGTTCTTTAAACTTCAAGCTACTTTTTAACTGTTGTATGCATAAATTACATATTAAACGCTTAGTATCATCTAATTCTAATATCGCCATCTGTAAGTGTTAAATAATAATGAATTAACAACTGTTTAAATGACATGTACATATTAAATATTTGATCATATCATCCCATTAATGTAATGTATTATAAAAGAATTTAAAAAGATTAACATATATAAAGGTTTACATTGAAAACAATGTTACAGTTGCAAAATTTATAAAAATCTATCTTATTTGTAAATTTGTTAAATAATGAAACATAACTTCTAATAAAATAGTACAAGGGAAATCGTTTCAAAGATACATTATTTTATTTACTTACATCTATAGAAAAACATTTGAACAGCATATCTGTGTAAGATTCTTTTTTATTATAATTATTTTGTTTAATAAGCATACTTTTAACGACACCTTCGTTTAGACATAAACTGCATGTACCCAAAATCGGCAATGTTTCCACCATAATCCCTGCTTCCATATTAAGTATGTTTATTATATAACTTGTTGAAAATAACTTTTATTTATTTAATGCTTAAATCAAAGCAATCATACGTAAATAATACAAAAACACCGACAAGATAATATTCATTTTGACAATTAATTATTTTGACAGTACGTTTTTGACATGTGTGCGTGTGTGTATAAGAAATAACGTTGTGTTATTCCTATACTAGTATAATTTTATTAAAAAATAAATAAATAATCATATGTATTATATTTATTTATGAAAAAATGTTATGAAAAATTTATGAAAAAATGTATTATTTTTATTTATTTATATAAAATATAATGTTTTAATATTTGACTTTGAACGACTGTTCCATCTTATAGTCTGGTAGAGACTAAAAGTTCCTGTATACTCCATTTAAGAGCCAGGTATAAAAAAAAATATTATATATTTTATTTAATATATACTTTCATCTATATTGAACCAGCGCGTCTTCCTAATCTAACAATTTGCAATATTGAAATATTATTCAGCTCTCCGCTATTTTCTGTTTAATTGGTTGACTCTAACGTTGACATGTAATACTTGTATGTTTTTCATGATCATTTAGATCTTTGTTTTATATATTTAATTATTCTACTTAGTGAGATATGAACCCATCATACCAAGCGTGGCGTGCTTCGTTCAAAAATCTCATATATACCAAGAAATAAACAAATGTAAACCTATTCTTCCATGAGTTACTTATACACTAGCGACCCGCTACACTAAATTACACAACTAAACTATTTCGTTTTTTCGCCCGCTCCCGTTAGAACGTATCAGAACTTCAATAACAAACTTGGCTTAACTTTATAATTAAAATTGTTGGAACTTTTTTATCTAGGAGCAGACTAAATAAAATAAACAATTTTAGGGGGAGTTTATCAAAATACAATAGACAAAACTGCATTTAAATCAGTTAAGCCGTTTAAAGTGCACAAACGCATACACATAGATATAAGCAAAATATCAATGATAATCGTTCTTTCTTAACATTTTTTCTAATATATCTTAAATGAACAGACAGTGATATGTTACATTTTTATTATATGTAAAGTATATAAATATAAAACAAAATAATACCAAAACAAAACGAATGACAAAACTTTGTGTATTAAATATATAAAAATATATTATATCATTTCTTTTCTTTAATCATCTTCTTATTTTTATTATCTTTTTGAATTTTCCCGCGTTTCATCAGAAGTTCTTGTGGGATGGGCATCTGTCCGCGGAAGTCGACACCAGGGCCGGGCTTGAGCTTCATTCGATGTTCCGGATATCGATATATCGACTCGTTTGGGAGAAATCGAATACACCCATTGTAGAAATGTAGATCTCTAAAATTATACACAGGCTTTCATTAAAAAAAAATTTTCGTAATCAGAGAGAATTTTTATTTTACCCGCCTGATTGGGGGCTCGGTCTTAGTTATGTGGGACTCCGGACCAGCAGATGTGGGCCGTCCGTTTACCCACTAAAACCTCACGGTGCTCCTCCTCCACCGCCACTGGCCAGGGCCACAGGGAATAAAATCTAATTCCGTGAACCCTGGCGGAATCAGAGAGAACCTTGTCTCAAGACACTCAGTTTTTCACGTTTCGCCCGAAATCGATACCTTCATGTTGAATGGCGGACCTCAATGCCGCACTTTGTAAGACACAAGTACCAGAGCGGAGAAATGAAAACAATTTAAATATTATTATTCCTCCGAGTAAAATTATACCCACAACCAGTCTCGTTTACAGTCAGACATTGTCCCACTGCGCTATGAGGGCTTCATAATTATATTTAATAAATACAAAATAAATTGATAATTATATTTTAAGAAAACGTATAAATATTTAAACGCAGCGGCATCCGAAACCCGCGCTTCTTGGAAACCGTTCAAGAAGCGCAAAGCTTAAAATATGTATTTCAATTTCCGAAGTGCGAATAACACTTTAATAAATGCTAGAAATAAATTGATAATGTTACAAACGCAACATATTGTCACAACTTTAAAAAAAAAAAAACGTTTACTTCTATGCATCATTATAACCTTAGGCAAAGAGAACCTACAGATACACTAGCGACTCGCTTGCGGCTTCGCCCGCGTGAACTATTTAATTTCTGTTTCGTATTTAGGGCGGCCTTTTTGTAAAACAATGAAATAATTGAAACTAAAACACATTTTGTTTTAGTTTCAGGAGGAACAAGTAGCCTATGTTCATCCCAAGGTTCAGCAGTGTGGCCGTGATGACGTCACAGAGAGACAGACAGGGTTACTTTTGAATTTATAATATTAGTATGGATTGGCTTATCTTAGAAACAGTGCTTGTTGGGTAAAATAATTCACTACACTACACTACATACTGCTGCTTTGGCTATCCACACAGATTCCTTTTAGATGCGAGAGCTTTCATAGCATTTGACTTTGACTTTAGTAAAAGTCTAACCAACAAGGCTACAACCATCGCGGGTGCAATCAGCCTTATACCGCTCCACAATGGCGTCAAAATATATTTATTTGCTAGCGACTAGCTTGTGGCTCTGCCTGCGTTGACTTTACGGCTATAACTAACTATTTCAGTGATTTATCCGTCCGCGGTCCAACATAAATCACAAATTTTATATAAATTTATAATTTTTTTATTTATGGACCGATTAAAATAAAATAAACACTAACTGTTAACCAAAGTTTACCAAAATAATCAAATCAAAGTCTGCATTTAAATCGGTTTAACCATTGCTGAGAATAGCGTGCACGGACGCACAGACAAACAAACAAAAAGTTGGAAAATATTATTTTGGGTTCAATTACATTGGTAAATGCCCCCAATATTATATATTGTCTTATATCTTCCATGTACAGACTCGGACAGCAATAGGTTACATTTCTATTATATATATATATATGTATAGACTTACCGGATATTAGGAAATTGAAATGGCGCGAACACACGTTTCTCTATATTTTGCTTATATTTCAACCAACGGCATTTAAGTAAATCATTTCGCTCCAAAGAATAATGATTTATAAATATGTAATCGAATAAACCTTTCTCGAATGCTGGCAATGTTCTGTAGTTTTGTCCGATATTTTTAGCGATTTCTGATGAATATGAACGTTTGAATTGTTACTTAAAAAAAAATATTATAATATGTTTGAGCCCGTCGTGGCGCAGTGGGGCAGCGACTGACTGTAATCACGATTACTTGGGGGTTCGAATCCCACTCGGTGGAATTATTATAATTTAACCATTAATATTTCTTCCCTTTGGCGAATAAGACAAAGCGCGGCGTTGAGGTTCGCCACTCAACATACGATGTCTTGAATTCGGTTGAAAAGTGGACAACGGAGTGTCTTGACACTAGGTTCTCTCTGAATACTGCCTACTGCTATGCGGAAAAAAGAATCAAGCTAAAATAACATAAATATTATTGGATCTATATTCTAGTCTCCATCATAACTCAGTTGGTATATATCCGAATATACACGCTATAGTTGTAAATTCGATTCTAAACCAGTAATTGTTTTTTCAACCAGACGTGGTCCACTGCGTCATTGCGGCTGCTTCGAGTGGTATCTTTTTTTACTTAAATTTGTTACTTCGTACTGCTATGTGCTTTATATGAAGGCAGCGTAGAAATCTCCCACCAAAGTGTAAGTGTAAAGTGTATTATTTTAAAACTGCAAACTAATATTAAATTACCTTCAGTGACTAGAGCATCGGGTTTCACTCGTTTTATATGTTTGCATTCTGTATATATATTATTATTTTCATTTGAAGCCATTTTGATATAAAAATAAATTTAATTATAAACGACTTGTCATTTATGACGTACATTGTACATTCATAGACACAACTAAACTACAGTTAAAATTATAATTAATTTATGACTTTAAAAAGTTTTATTACATTATGAAAAATGATAACTGTTATTTTATCGTAACGCGTGGCGTCTGACTGCAAACATGATCGTTGTGTGTTCGATTCTCATTCGGGGGAATGATTATATTTTAATTAATTATTAAGACGGCGGCGTTCGGTTTTGCCACGCAATGTCTCGACTTTGGGTGGAAAGTGGAAAACGAAATATCTTGACACTAGGGGGCGAGACTAACCGGCTATGCAGCAATAATCGTGCCTTATTTTGTTTAAATGTTACTTAGATTTTATTCACAGTAGTTACATGATACGAACGACTTATGCTTAAGCTACTTTTAAAAAAAACATTACGAGCGCAGATATAACAGTAAGGCTGTATTTTTCAGTTTTGTTTAAAACTCCGTCCGTTTCAAAAAAAAAACGCACATCCAGACATATCTATTCAACATCAGAAAATAGCTAACGATACATATATGGTGGTTAAGTATATAGGTACTATATTTTTTTAACATTTTTTAAAGTGTTATTCGCACACTAAGAAAATTGAAAAATACATTAAAAAACATATATTTAGAAAACGTAAAAAAATTTGAACGCAACAGGATACTCTACGAACAATCGTTTGGCAAGAGAGAATGCTATTCATAAAATATATATTTTTTTAACATTTTTTAAAGTGTTATTTGCACACTAAGGAAATTAAAAGAGACATATTTAAAAAACGTATAATTTTTTTATATAGGTACTGGTGTTCCATCATCATCATCCATACGTCTGTTGATACATCCTGTTTTCTTATTTATTTTTAACCGACAAAGAGAACGGAGGAGGTTCTAAATACGAGACGTTTTTTTTTTGTATTAGACAAGGCATTACTTTTTACAGAGTAGAGCAATTTTGATAATTCTTTTTCTAATTGATAGAATATATTACGAAGTTGGTCCCACAAAATTGTAACTATAAGCGTGGAAAAATAGTAAAAACTCACTTACTTACCGGTATAACTGTTTATGAAAATCCATATTAAATTTAATAAACTGTTTTAACATGAGCTTGCATATTTAAAAATGAACAAATTTAATTAAAATATACAATGTTATATTTTAATTAAATTAATTATAAATGTATAATTTGTCATATTTATCATTTTTTTCTAGCTTTATCCTCCATTTCCAGATAAGAAAATTAATAATATAATATAAAATTTTAAATAATATTAATAAACGCAATCGATTTCAGAAATTATTCCTTGCAATGGTATCACTGGTGTTTTAAAAATATTCACACATACAAATAATTCAAGAATTTAAAATATTTCATATAAATATTTATCGGTTATATAACCTACGTAAGTAAATAAAAGGACATTTTATTAATTTATTTATTACTTTTAATTATGACTTCTTTTTATATGACGCCTCAAAGAATCTTTAGTGGCAAAGAGAGTGCTACAGAGTGCACAGGAGAAGTTCTTTTCCCCTGTGTGCGTCACTCTATGCCTGACTAAGTCAGATTTCGTGTAAAAAAATTTATTACAAATGTCACATTCATGTTTTTTTTCCTTTTTGTGAACATTCCTAATATGATTATTGCAAAGACTTTTCGTTATAAATCCTTTGGTACATAATTGACATTTGAACTCCGGCTTAATCATGCCATGTTTATCGACTAAATGTTGAATTTTTAGATTTTCCTGAGAAAATCTTTCACTACAATAAGAACAGACAAATCTTAATGTTTTTTCTTTGATCGCATTATGTTTTTCTACATCATGTTTTTTCTTCTTCGTTCCATTTTCAAAATTTAAATCGCACTCCGTACAAACGTGTCTCCTGTGAGACCTAGTTTTATGAAGATTTAAAAATACTAAATTAGAAAAACTAACACCACACGCGTCACAGATATGGTTCTTATAATGTTTATTTACGTGTATATTTAACGTTCTAAAATTGTCAAACATTTCTGAGCAAATTTGACATTTTAGGCCATCGTTTTCAATTTTGAATGGTATCAACAAAGTCTCTTTTATAGGAAATTCTATATTATGTTCTTTTATCAAATGATCTCTTAACTCATCTAAATTTTCAAGATTTCGTCCACATTTTGCACAACGAAGTGTTGAAATATCAACTTTAATCATATTATTGCTTTGCCTTATGATTATTTTCTCCAATCTTTCCTTGGAGTGCATTAAATTGTGTTTCCTCAGTGTTGTCATTTCAATGAAAGCCTCTTTGCATACAAAACACAAATATCTGCACTTGTTATATTGAAATGGGTACATTGTGGAATTTTCTAGAAGTTTCAAAGAGTTTTCCCTCAATATTGGTCCTGGGCCTCGTTTCTTTAATAATATCGACCAGTGTTCTTCCTTGCGCTTTTTTGATTCATCTAAAAAAATATATTTGAATGTTAAAATTAATAAATTATATGTTTTTTTACCCGCCCGCATTCCCTTTAAGTCACAAACTTACTTAAATTTATAATTTAAATTGTAACTTTTTTATTTACAAACCGATTGAAATAAAATAAAAACTAAATGTTAACGAAAGTTTACTATAATACAATAGTCAAAACTGCATTTAAATCGGTTCAACCATCTCTGAGATTAGCGTGACACACGCACAGACAAACAGAAAAAAAATAAGATTTGATATATCTTCCATGTGCAGACAGCGATCATTACTTTATATGTATAGATAGATAATAATGAAGTATCAGGTGTAGATGTATAGTCACGAGTTTTCCTATAATTTATTTGTTTGTTGAATGTCCTAAAATGTTGTTTGCGCAAACTTTCTAGTCTTCTATTGTTTAGGATGTAAAACGCAAAAAATAGTTTTTTTTTAGGAAAATCAAATTCCAGATTATGAGTACAATAAGACATATTTAAAAAACGTATAAAAATTTGAACGATGCGGGATATGAACCCGCGCCTCTTGAAAACCGTTCAAGAGGTGAACGGTTATCAAGAGGCGCGGGTTCTAATATATTAGCCTATTTTTGTAAACATAACTAATCGTGGTTTTGATTAAATCCTCTTTTATCTGACCTCTCAAAGAACCAATAGTCGCCTACTGTTGGGAATAGTTGCCTAATGTCAAAAATGCTTCGGAGGATACTTGCCTAATGTGAGGATAGACGCACAACAATATTTTTTAAAAATAAAAACAAACTTATATCAATTTATCTAAATAGTATTTATTATTTAATACAATCTTTATAAATAATATTGAGGCTTGACGCCTTTGTCAATTGATAAACCCTCAGCTTGTCGCAAAACTATTTCGGGATTTTTTCAAAAACCTTTAACCATTCTGATCCAACGTTTCGCGTTTATATTTGGGAAACATTTTGTACAATTAGAATGAATATGAGGGATGAGGGTGCTTAATACCTAAGAAAATGCAAGCACTGTATATGGCTGCTCGAGAGAGGGGTCAACGATTGCAAGGACGCAACTTGCGGGGCGAGGATCTCGGCTTGCGTCGTTGACCGGGCGGGGCCCTGGAGAGGGACCTTACAAGCATTATAAAGCACTAGCCACTACCGCACCTAACATAGTGTATTTAAAACTGGGGCAGCTATCCATATTGAATTCAATGTTTTCGGGAGAAGACACTTTCTTATTTTACATAATTGTAATTGTACTTAAATCAAGTTTATAATTTATTCGTGTTTAAATCATATTAATCATTCGTCCTCGTGAAATATTAAAATTATAGTAGCCTAAGTTACTCCTTATTACGTCGACCATCTGCCAGTGAAAGCCATCCCATCAAAATCAGGCTAGCCGTTCCACTAACAAGCATTCAGACAAACGAATATTGTATATAAAATATTATTTTGGTATATGTACCGTGTATAGATACATATACATTTAGTAAAAAGCGGTTATTTTAATTTTAGAAAGAGACACTCCATTTTCATCTATTTGGACACAGTAGTAAGGTGTTATGTACTCTAAACTGTTGTCATGCGATATTGAGTGATTGCCCATACATAATGCAATTATTCATACTAATATAATAAATGTGGACGTAACCTTGTCTGTCTGTCTGTGACATGATCGCAGCCAACCCGCTGAACCTAATATAGAGATACTTGACGGTCTTGGAAACATAAACTTAGTATCACCCATTTTTTTTATTTTAACAAGGTCACAGAAAATACGAAACAGCTACATTTCACACGGGGGAAGCCGCGAGCGGGTCGGTAGTTGTCTATATGGCCGTCGTTATCGCAACGCGATATAGCGTGATATGTAAACCAGACAAAAACATTATGTTTTTAGCAATAAAACCACAAAATATAATAAAAATAATTGCTTTAATTATAATGTCCTTATAATAAAACTTAATGAGTCGTAAAACTATGTGCTTACTGACACACATTTAAAAAACAAAAATTCAATGAAATATACGTTATTTATTGTTATATTATTTATTTGAAAAACGAGATTGGTTGTGGGTTCGAATTGTAAACACCGCAATGTCTCGATTTTCGAATCGAATCGAATCGAATCGAATTTTAAATCAGAGCCTAAATAATTTTTTTTTCTTTTTTTTACAAGAACATATTCATATTTATTTCATCTAGAAATGTCATTTTTGTGGATTTAGTTTGCGTATCTTTGAGTTTGCCGAAGCTAGTAGCTTTCCAGCATTTATATATATAATTTTTTATATATATATATATATATTATTTAGCAAAGCAGTCGTGTAAATAAAAAAAACAATCAATGCACAACGGGGGACAACCTGGGCAGCTTTTACACTCAGTGGTCGTATTTAACCTTTTTTTATTCTTATAACAATTCCTACAGTCCTTCCTCAATGTGGCATTCACCACTTTGCCAGAACTTAGCTGACGTTCTTTGACGTTTTCTATTTTACTTAGCTTATGTTGTTCGTGATCAGCGCGTCTCTTTCGCGTAGATTTTGACACCGATGGAGTCTCTGACAAATGCGATTCAATATGATAATTTTCTCACAAACCTCTATTTTTTATATGCATAACAGGGTACGGTTTAACAGAGGACCTGGTTTCAGGACACTCCGAGACCTTGTGTGTTGAAGTAACGGAACTCAACGCCGCGCTTCGCTTTATCACCAGAGCGGAGAAATGAATTGTCCCGAGCGGGATTGAACCAACAACCATCGATAATGCACCAGACGCTGTTGCACTGCGCCACGATGAACTCGATTTAAATATTTTTAGTACATTTGTGTGTTGCTTTATTATATTACGCAATAAACACTTTGTGTAGATACTGAAATCCGAATCTTTTTTATCTTAAAAAATCTCACATTCTAGGGATTCTGAAGGGAAACCTTTGTACAATTTTCTTTCAAATTGAGTCAATGTGTCTTTTGTTGTCGTTTTTTTTTCAAGCTTCACGCTTTTTCACGCATAGCATAGGTAGTCAGAGAGAACTTACGTTCGCCAGAATCCCAGACATAGCGTGTTGAGTGGCGGAGCTCTAAGTCGTGCTTTATCTTTAGTACCAGAGCTGAGAATTGACCATATTTTAAATATAATTATTCTCCCGAGCGGGATCGAACCCACAACCCTCGCGGTTACGTCCAGGATTATTCGTAGTCTAAACTTTGGGTAGCCAAAATTAGTAAAAATCTCTCTACAGAGATGCTAACAACAACAATAAGATATATTTAGAAAATGTATAAAAAATTGAACGCAGCGGAAACATTGAAAACCGTTCAAGAGGCGTTCAACTTTTATACATTTTCTAAATATGTCTTTTTGAATTTCCTAAGTGTGAAAAATAATACTTTAAAAAATAAACAAAATTAAGTTGTAAAAAGCGTATAAGAATTTCGAAGTAACCACCTCTGTAGAGATTTTTACAGATTTCCGCTCCCCAAAGACTATTTCTACGAACAATCGTTTGGCTGGAGAGAATGCTATTTATTAATCTGTTTTTATTCATATTGTGAATGTGGTATAAATCAAAATCCCGCTACATAATTAATATTTTTTATATATTTTTAACACTTTTAAAGTGTTATTCACAAAGTTAAGAAAATTGAAAAATATTTTTAGAAGACGTATAAAAATTTAAACCCGCGCCTCTTGTTTACCGTCCAAGCGCTATGACCGCTACGCCATACGTTCTACGTGCGGCTACGTCGTAGTTCATATGGTCAGTTCTCAAAAAAGTTTTTTTCAATTATTTTCTCCTTAACTTTTTTTTGTGAATTCAATTTATTATATACCCCTAATACTAAATAACTTAAGGGTAAGTAATGTAAGTGACAAATAGTGGAAAATGAAGCGTTTCAAAGAAACTAATGCGCAGGTTAAAGGGACTTTGTAGAAATTAATGAGAAAATGGTAACAGTTTAAAGGAATTGAACAGTCATATTTAGAAAACGTATAAAAATTTGAACGCAGCGGGATTTGAACCCGCGCCAGTCTAAAATTTTATTCAATAATAATTATAGGTCTATTTTTAATTTATGAAAACAAACAGATTTTCTCTAACAGAAGCAAATTTGCGATTCTACGAGACCTATACCTTTCATAAAATTATGAGTTCGTCAAATAAAAACAAAATTCATTCATTGTTTTTTGCCTTTTAAAGGCATGACTACAAATAATGTAGTATAATTTAGTTATCATTTTTATATTTATTTCAAGTTGAGTGGAGGTTAGCTGCCACTGTATGAAATGATAAAATTGTAACTTTTGTATTTGAAAAGAGCAACTGTTGAGTTCCTCTCTGGCTCTTCTCAGCGGAACTGCCTTCCGAAGCCGGTGGTAGCTTTATGTAGCATTCGACTATTCGAAAATGCTCGCAAGAGTCTATTTGTTTAAAGGAAATTTTGAATTTGAATTATTTCTTTAACTTACTTTTATTTCTGTGATTTAAATTACATACTAATATTTTTAATACGAGACTAGCGACACGCCCGCGGCTTCGCTTGCATAAACTACACGACTAAACTATTTAGCCTTTTCGTTTTTTTTTTTTTTTTCCGACTTAATGCTGTTGATCAATTGATCTTTACAGCGACACCGGGGGGGTGAGGGAAGAGGGTACTCTGTCCCTGCGAAATACAAGCACTCCGTGGCTGCTTGAGCGTAGGTCAACGACCGCAAGGGCGCCCCCCGCGGAGCTCGAGCCTCGGCTTGCGTCGTCGACGGGCGGGGGAGGGGAAATTCCCTATGTAAACAAACCGATCGCGACCGGCAAAAAATAGATTTCTACTCTAAGGGAGCCTAACAGTCCCTAACCGCTGGGCCCGGCCACGCCAACGCGCGGTCGGGCCGTGACATAAGCTATACTTCGCCGTCTAAACCTACGACGGCGGTGTTTGTGTCGTGTGGTGTAATTTTTATTCACGTATTTAGCGTTTGCTATCGTAATGACGTCACTTTGGTCAAGTAAGACGCTACGCGGGCGTCTAAGCAGGGGGTGCGCGGACGGGGTGTAATCACTCGCCCGTACGATTAAGGGGTTTGCGTGAGTATCTGCGCGCTCAAAGTAGCGCTTGGATAGGCCTTTGCAGTACTCTTTGATCGATTCCAGTTCGAAGTCTCTGTGTAGATCTACGTTACGAACGTACCAGGGGCAGCCTGATGCGATTCGTAAGAATTTGTTTTGTACTTTTTGTAGGGGCTCTAAGTTAGTGTGCGCAAACGCTACACTAGCGTAGGTAAGTACGGGTCTTATACATGTTTTGTATAGTGTCAACTTATTTCTAAGTGACATTTTACTATACTTGTTCATGTTTATTAGCGGATAGAGTCTGTAAAGATAGAAGCTCGCTCTGCTACATACTCTTTTTATGTGAGGCCTAAAGGATAGTAGCCTTCTCGTCCGACCGCGTTCTTAAATCACAAAATTTGCTTAAATTTATAATTTAAATGGTTGTAACTTTTTTTGTTTACAAACCGATTGAAAGAAAATAAGCAGTCAATGCTAAGGGAAATTTACCAAAATACAACAGACAAAACTGTATTTAAATCGGTTAAGCCGTGTCTGAGACTAGCGTGCACAAACAAACAGACAAACAGAAAAGAAAATTAAAAATCATTGATAAACGCCCCCAATAATATTTTTTTTCATATATCTTCCATGTACAGACAGCAACCACTTACATTTTTATTATATGCGTATAGAAGCAAGAATAGCTGTATTTTTAAAAGTTCCGGTGGTAATTCTATTTCAGACAGAGTTGATAATAGTCTGAAGATTTAAATTTGATGTAAAAACTTGAATAAGACTATCGTCTTCGGAGTAATTGAACTCCAAGCATGCCTATATGAGTGCTTGCCACGATTACAAAATTCTATTTTAATTAACCACGTTTCCTTTGTACAGCTAATATATCTTAATGGAATTATGCCAACCAATTTGCTAAACTCGCTGGGTTCTTTTTAATGAAGAAACAGTATCTAGTATCATATTTATTAAGTTTTGTGCTCGATTCACACATGCATCGGCAATTCTCTTTCAAATTCTGAATAATTCCAAATAAAGCACCAAGTCCAGGATAATTTTAGTACAAATCTGGCATAACAAACTAGAATTTACAATTTCGACATTGACATTGCTCTCTGAATCTGAATACATGAGGAGTTCTCGCCTCTGTTAGCCCATACAACTGCTGAGCTGCTGAATAATATTTCAAATTTGCTTTTAAGAATAACCGACGCGAATAAAAGCGTCATAATATTTCAATTAATAATCATAAACATATATTTTTATATCAAATAAACGAATATCAATCACGATAATATAAAAAGAAACTTTATAGTTGTTTCAATTCTCGTTTACAATATCGATATCTGGAAACGGTTTTTGATATCGATTATCAATATCAATATAAAAAATTCATATCGGATATGTAATAGCTAAATCACAAAAGCTCCGACGCCTGGACATTTTACGATACGATACTGGATATTTGTCGAATCGGTCGAATTCTATGCATAATATTGTATAATGACAAGTTACTGTCAAAATCATGCGGGACAAAATTAAACACGAGTTATTCGCATATTAAGTTATATCTCACATATTCATATACTTTAGTTATTAATGACAAGTTACTGAGAAACCGCTATAATAAATCAGTTTCGATGTAAATATGTCTATTCGTTTAACATAATCCACATACACATATATAATAAAAACCACCCGACAGATTACAGTGCCACGTTCAAATTTTTATACGTTTTCTAAAAATATTTTTTCAAATACCTAGGTATATCAGGTATGTTATCTGTGGAAATGCCACTTCAAAATAAAATATTAATGATTTAAAAAACAAAAAACAATCTAGAATCTTTAAACTAGATTTAAAAATTGGACTGTTATCATCACATAAAAAATATTACAGAACATTTTTTTTGTTAATATTTATGTACATTTTTAAAGTGTCACTCACACACTTAGGGAATTGTATTTAAACCAAACGTATGGACCATATGTATGTAGTGTGATAATAAAATATAATAAAAAAGAGCCAAAATAAATTCAATAATTTAAACTTTGAAATTACCTTTCACTTTGAATGGTTTTGATTTAATTTCTTCAATTGGCAATGTTCCTGGTGGTTCACTATCATCTTCATAGTCTCTTTCTCGAGGTTCTTCTTTCATATTTATATCTTAAGTGTGAAAATATAAACAATTAAACATATCTATGAATAAGAATATTCATTTTTAAATATTGTAGTAAAATTTTTAAAGAATATTGAAAAAATATATATTTATAATACTAAAGATACGCTCGCGGCTTCGCCTGTATAAACTACACGATTAAGGTATTCGCCCGCCCGCGTTCTCACTTAAATCACAAAATTCGTCTTAATTTATGATTTAGACGGTTGTAACTTTTTTATTTATAAGCCAATTGAAATCAAAAAAACTCTAAATGGTAAGGGAAGTTAACCAAAATACAACAGTCAAAACTGCATATAAATCGGTTAAGTCGTTTCTGATATTAGAGTGCACAAGGGCACACATAAACAGAAAAAATAATAAAATGGGTTCTATTATATTGACAAATACCGTCAATAATATTTTTTCTCGTACAGACGGCGATCAGAGTTACATTTTTATTATATATATAGTAGATATATATAGATTGTCATATGGATTAAATTTTATATATGCCCAACCTGACGCACGCACACGATAGTTGTAGGATCGATTTCCACTCGGGAGGAATGTTTATATATAAATATTTCCATTTTCCAACTCAAATAAAACACAAAGCGCGGCGTTTAGTTGCGCCACAACGCCAAACCTTTGAATTGAGCAGAAATTGATCCAGGCACGGTACTTATATATATCATATAAAAATATATAGTAATATTACCATCATCGATGCAGACTTGACTCGTTTCATTTACCACATATTCGTTGTTAACATCTATGCATTCTTCTTTCACAGATATCTCAGATTTAACAATTGCATGTTCAAATTGATTCGAATTGATTGAATTTACTGTAAAAATTAATAAAAAAAAACTATTTATAAAAACCTATTTTTTGAGACCGTAGCGGTGCAGTGTGACTATAATAAACAAAGGAGTGTCTTGAGACAGGGTTCTCTCTATCTATGTGAACCCAGTCTCAATCCGTTTTCCACCTTCAGTTCGAATTCAAAACATTGCGTGTAGAGCGGTGCTCAACGGCGCGCCCCTTAACAAAGGTTTTACTGACTGACAGACTGACAATATATTGCCGAAACTACTGGACGTAGAAACCTTAACTTTGGCAAGTATAAGTCCTTGAAGAAATGAGTGGAGCACTAAGAGAGAATTTATTTAAAATTTCAACCGAAACAAGAAGAAATTAAACATTATTATTTAAAAATATTACTAGTTTATCATAATGTACATATTTTTGGAAAACGTATAAAAAATTGAACGCAGTGGGAATCGGACCCGCGCCTCTTGGAAACCAGAAGCGCTCTGACTGCTATGTCATGCGTTTGGCGTTTTATACGTTTTCTAAAATTTATATTTTCAATTTCCTAAGTGTGTGATGAACACTTAAAAATATGTAAATAATGGTACCGCGACTTAGTCCGTGTGAAATTCTAAAATAAAAGTTGCCAAAGTTACTTCTTAATGCATCAGCTATCTGCTAGCTAGCTGATGTACAGCTATCTGCCAGAGAAATCCCCGTCAAAATCTGTCCAGTCTGCAACAGACATTAGCCGAAACCGAAACAGACAGACAGACAAAAATTGTGAAAAATTTTATTTTTATATATGTACTATATATACATAATTGTATATGAATTTAGTAAAAAGCAGTTGTTTTAATATTAAAAATAGATACTCTGATTTAGTTTTTTTGTAGAGATAATTCAGCGATCTCGATCGAACTTAACATAACTATTATTAAAAAAAAAGAATTAAGCTGCAGTTGATTTTGAAACCGTAAGGCTAACTGGCTAAAACGCTTGATGCCCTGTACGTACTGGACGGCATCTCTATCGGCGGGGACGGTGTGTGTTGAGTGTGTGTATAATGGCTTTACCTATTGTGTATGGCCGAAGACAGTGTTTTTGTTTTTTATTAGGTTCAAATGTATGCGTATGGAAAATAATTCCACATGTAACACATTCGAAATTGCCGTAAGCCGAACCGAACACTGACAGAGCGGAGTGGCGCGCGATAATCAAAAAGAAAAACCGCGTGACCGTATATTCGAATTCAAGTAAAACGGGGTAGCAAGCAAGCAAGTCGGGGTATTACTGAATTTAATTAAATTAAAATAATCATTCATTTTATTTTGTACAAAAAAAATCTGTACCCCAAAAGTAAAAGAAAATAGATTTGAGAGAACTAATTGTAAATGCGGTTCCCATTCATGTCTGGGGATTGATAATATATAAATGGTACTCATTTCTCTACTCTGGTAAGACCAAAGCAAGGAGTGGAATTCCATCTCCACTCAATGCCTCACATTTAGGCCAAAAGTGGAGTGGAGTGTCTTAAAACTAGGTTCTCTGAACGCACCTTGCTATGCTATATAAACAAGTATTTATATAAACAAGTTTGAAGCTCACACAAAAATATACTTGCCACTTTTATCATTTTGTACAGATTCAAAATATTCCAGCATTATACTTTCATTTGTTATTACCATATTTCTAAATGTGTAGGCCTCTTGTAATTTGCTTATGCAATCATTACATATTTGTTTACTTGATTGTACTGTACCTTTATTGAATGACATAAGCTGTAAATAAGATATAAAATAATTTAAACTAATATGAAAAACTGTTAGTTCATAACACTTAAGAATCTAATACCGGATTGAATTATGTAACTGTGGAAAAGGCAAGGCTATATCATTATCAAATCATTTTTAGAAAATGTATGTATTGCATGCCCCTGGCATTTAAATTTATATGTATGAATAACATTTTTAAATATATAAAAAAATATTTAAGTATGTATTATATTAAAAAAACAAACTATATTTAAAACTGACTAAAATTGTAGGTATATTTACTTTTTATTTGCAGAACTGCTAAGCTGCTATATAACATCCTTAAAATTAGTAGCGATATCTCTAGGTAATCATTCAAAGAGAGAAAGACAAATTGAATAATTAGATAAGGATCCAAGTGTACACAGGGAAAGGCATTTAAAGGGAGGATTCAGAATAAAAACAAAATTACAGAAAATAAAATGTAATTGTATTACTGGATTTTATTTTCACATGGACTTTATTGTAGCCTCATTTTAAAACTCTATCTGTATATTACCAATCAATCTCCTTTGTCTATTATCCACACATCAAGGCATTAGCAAAAGCAGCATGTTCAAAGCAACATAAATAAAGAACAGAACTAAACTTTTAAATGTTTTACTATAAAAAAATACCAGAATATTGAATGTTTTGTTGAGGACGTCTTCATATATTTCTCTTCCTTCAGAAGTATTAAATTCTGCTGATATATCCGTATAGAAACCGGACGAGTGACAACATCGACAAATGTTAGGAGCAATGAATGCAGACGATTCTGATGTGGAACTCATTTTCATAAAAGTTTAATATGTAGAGCTGTAGATTATTATATTAATTTGTAATAAATAAACCAAGTTCCTTTCTTTTTTATGAACTTATATATATATATATAATGTTGTACTTGGAAAAGTGTTTTAGAAACTAAATTCATTTATGGTTTTTAGTGCTCTATTTATGTTATTTTGGTGTGCCGGTGATAAGTTTCGGCGATTTCAGCGACTCTACTTGACATCCATAAATGTCACAACTACAAATTACAATGGCAAATAGATACATGTCTCTTGCAAATGAAATTTTTTAAAAGTGTGCATTAAAATATTTTTAATTAAAAAAAAATGAGACATATTGTTTATATATCTAAAAAACCAGAAGCAAACTCCGTAAAACCAGAAATTAAATTAAAGAAAAACAGAAAGGTTGATTTACTATAAGTTTCGGCTTTGTGTAAAAATTTAACTTAAAAAAAAAGAACAGGTTCACGCTTTCGTCCGCATAGACCCTTATATATATAGTAAGAGAGAATTTAGTATAAGACACTCTGTTCTCTAGTTTTTTTCCCGAAACCGCCACATTGGGCGCTTACGAAAATCAACGCCGCACTTTGTCTTGGTACAGCGAAGAAAACAAAATAATTAAAATGTCGAACCTACAACCATTCGCGTTTGCAGGCAAACGCTGACCAACCGCGACGATCCACGATGGCCTTATCGTTTCCATAATTTCATATTAAGGTTTACTACATAAATAAATCATAAATTTATTTAGCTATTTTCTAGTGACATTTTAAATATTAGTCCTAGCAACTCAGATTTGTTTGTGTTGGCAGCACAAACTAATTGTGACATTGATGGATGTCAGACAATATCCAAAATAAACAGTGCCTACAAGAAATCGTATTTGATTTGTTTTGGCTGGTTAGATTGTATACATTGGATAAGTTAAGAACCGAATTGTAATATAATAAAAAAAACGCAAATTACAACTTGACGTTGGTGAAATGAAATAAGTGCTCAACCAAACGCAAAAGCTTTTAGTACAGAATAATGACGATATTAATAATAGCTACGACAATAATTATATAACAGTATAATAAAAAGGAGAGTTTATTAATAGAAATTAAAACAATCTAAATCTACATCATATATTTCATCGTCATATATATTTCATCAAGTTTTCTTCGATGGACGCGTCAATATTTATTGCGTTGTCACTCGTCCAGTTTCTATACGGATATATCAGCAGAATTTCATAGGTAAGGAAGGAAGGAAGAGAAATATATCAAAATGTCCTGAAGATGAAATTCAGTATTTTTTTATAATACAATAGTTAAAAATTTTATTTTTAACAATCAATCTTGCAATTTATAACAAATACTACCTGCAAACATCCAACCCCTGTGTAATCTTGAGAGGAACCTTGTCTTAACTTTCAATATATGTGTCTTTCTATTAGGACATTAGTTTCCTACACTAAAGGCTGGAAAAGGAAATTGAGGAAATTCTTTACAGATACCCACCCGATTGGGGACTCGGAGGCAGTTATGTGGGATTCCGGACCGGCAGATGAAGGCCGTCCGTTTACCTACAAAAACCTCACGGTGCTCCTCCTCGACCACCACTGGCCGGGGCCACAGGGACTACAATGGGTGGGAGCCTTCTAGGCTCGTCCTGGTGTCAAGGGTGGTGGGTCACCCTCGAGGGCCCGCTAGAAGTAGGGCGCCTACTCAGGGCCAGGTGACTAGACAATTGACTACTATAGTCTTCTACACTAAAGGCTGGAAAAGTCCAATTATTAATTATTTTGTAATATTTAATGTACATCAACAAGCAATATGTAATATGTTGGATAGAGAAATCCCTTTTGAAACTTGATTCTGAACTGTTAATGAGCTGTATAATAAAGAGAAAACTGTGCTTGAAGTTTAAAGTTATAATTTTAAAAATAAATTAACTGGTTTTATCAAACATGTTTTAAAAAATAAGTAACCTTCTAACCTTAGTATCGCAAGTCCAAGCTATGGGATGCTTAGAAGGGTCTCATTTTTTTATGTATAGATGACCAACATAGCTTTTTTAATTAAAAAATAAAAATAATTAAAACAATAATTGATTTTCGGAAAATTTTAACACTTCTAATGATTTAGAAGATAGAATTGTTAATTCTGAGATCATTGTGACAGAGGAATGTACAGATGTTAATAATGAATATGTGGTAATTGAAACCAGTGCAGTCTGCATTAACAATTTAACTTTTTTTTAACCTAGTGTCTGGACACTCCACTCGTCCCCTATCAGCTCAATTTCGAGACGTTTTTGTCTTTCCAGAATTAGTAATTTGAGATAATTTATATTTTTATCATTCCGCCGAGTTGGGGTTGATAAACCCACAACTAATCGCGTTTTCAGTCAGATGCTGTCCCACTGCACCACGATAGACTCATTCATATTATACTACTTACTTACTAAAACATTATTCACACATGTGCTCACGCTTCTTAAACAGTATTGGATATAATGTGGGTTCGAAACCTGGTCTTTCATAGTGAGTATATTTTTATGAAAGCAGGAAAACTTTGAACGCTTTTTGACGCATAACTTGCAGTCTGATTTAGCATAGTATTTCATTCAATTTCAAATTCCATAAGTATTTTATTTCTATAGTATGTAGTATAGTACCCTGGTGTTGTTCCCGCCGGGTTCATGAGAATAAATTTATAAGCGTATTTCTTTTTTAAGCTAATTTGTTATTATGATTGACCTATCTTATAATAATTTTGAAATAGTTTTACATAAAGTTATTTGTAGTTGTACTATATGGAAGTAAAAGCAAGGCAGCTTCACGCTTTTAGACTGCGTAGCAGGGAGTGTTATGGTACTCCGTTCTCCGCGCCCGAACTCGCGTATTGAGTGGCGGAACTCAACGTCGCGCTTTGTAACATAACAGAGAAATGATAAAATTTAAATTTAATTGATTAATTGATCCAGCCCACTACCAGTCTCGTTTACCAGTCACTACCAGTCAGACGCTGTCCCCCTGCGCCACGAAGGCCTCAAATATATTATTATTATTAATAGGCATATGTTATATTGTTTATTATTTTATGCTTAGATATAAATATAAATGAAGAACCTGGAGAAAAGAACCACGAAATAATGAACCTCGAACAACGCTGCCTGCTAAGAAAATTAGACGCAAAAGATATAATAATAATGTAAAATATAATTTTAAAGTACAAGTTACATTCCTTTTATTTGATCCACATACTTAACTTGTTTGATTTCTCGAGATATACTAAGTGTGTAACAAGGCCCAATCTGTTAATAAGGGTTGGGCGAGATACTCCGTTCTTTACTTAGCGCCTGAAATACAGAGACTTTGGATGCATGGACATAGCGGAGATATAGTCACTCCATCGATTGGGCATCGGACCCATGACCGTTTTTAAATTGCGTTTACAGCCAGCTGTTGTCGCTGCACTGCACCAGGATGGCCTTAGTGATATCAAAATTTTTAAATTTGGCATAATCATTTAAAAGTGATTAATACTCAGCTCACTAGACTAGATCTAGACATCTGTCGTTACATGACCTTCAACAAATATTGAATACATACTATTAGACTAGTCGCTTAAGTGTTGTATTAGCTATTAGCTAACAATTACAACTATGTATTGTTCGAACGCTAATATTTGTTGCTAATGTTCCGTTGACCCGTCAACAACGCGTTGCCTTGGTAACGTTTATATTTATACAGGCGTGTATATCTAATTGTATGTTAGTGTATGTAATACGTGTTTTAAATAATTTTAAATAAGAATGGCTTCATAACTTCCTTGGACGAAATATGGACATCTCATTAATGTTGCGGTTGGCAGTAATTACAAAGGACTTCGGGCCATACCGGGTGTACGCGACGTCGCGAAATTAAGCTATATATCATATACAATAAAAATTATAAATAAAATGTGTTTTGTTTCGTGTGAGTGGCGGAACTCAACGCGTTGATAGATTTTAAATGGGCCCCTTTCGCCTATACTTGTTGCGCAAGTCCCATTTATAGATCATGCACTGCTTCGAGCTCCTCTCTCGCACAGTGAACCCATGGAATGGTTAGGAATTTCTTCTCAATTTTAATTGAAGAACATACGAAGAACGTTTTTATTTTTAAAAATATTGTGAATATTTGTACACTTTTATAACATTCTTTATTTTTAAATTGTTTTTCACACACTTAGAAAATTTAAAAACATATATTTAGAAAAACCGTTCAAGAGGCGCGGTTTCAAATCCCAGTGCGTTAAATTTTTATACATTTTCTAAATATATATTTATACACTTGTAATGATATGGAATATGCAATTGTTAAATCTCAGAAGAATGTATAAATTATTATAATGAATACGTGAAAAAGTAAAAAAGTGCGTTGATAGTGGAAATATAACTTTATTTATCTCTGTGTGCTTCACGCATCACCTGCGTAATATAGCATGAAGGCAGAGAGAACTTAATGTCAAGACAAGGCACTCCGTTCTCCACTTTTCGCCCGAAATCAACTATTGCGTGTTGAGTGGCGGAACTCACCGCTGCGCTTTGTTTAAAGGTACTAGTAGTAGTAGTAGTACTTCCACATCCAGCTACGCCGAAATTCGTACACGCTCATTACAACTTATTTGTGTTGTTAGCATCTCAAAGATTATTCTACGAACAATCGTTTCGCGAGAGACAATGCTATTTATTGAATATTTTGAACATTAATTTACAAGAAACCAATTAAATATATTTTTCATTAAAACACATCTATTCATTAAATGATTTGAACTTAATGACTAGACAATTATTTATTAGGTATCAGAATTTACGTTGTGATATTGCATGTGTTTCTTAAGAGTCACCTTGTGCTTGTAGGTGTTCTTGCATATTGAACAAGTGAAGTCCTTTTCGCCAGTATGAGTCCTGACGTGTACCTTTAGTCTCGATTCTATACTAAAACATCTAGAGCACGTTTCACATTTAAATCTCTCCGTATGTTTCTTCGTTATGTGTTCAGTTAGCGAACGCCGCTTTTCAAAATTGACCTTGCAAACGGAACACGGAAAATTTTTAACCACTCCATGTATACTTCTCATATGAACCATCTTGCTGTAATGCTCTTTAAATGTTTCAGCACATAGACTGCACTTCTTCAGCTGCACTCTCGTTTTACCTTGATGCACTATTGCATTGTGATATTTTAATTGACCCTTTCTGAAGAAAATATTTTCGCAGAATTTACATTTTATAGTTTTATTAATATGGGTGTCCCTATGTCTTATCAATAAGTATTTGGTTAAAAATCCTGCGCCGCAAGTCTCGCAAACAACTTTGCCTACATGATTGTTTATGTGTGAATTTAAATAAGTGAAGGAAATGAACTGTTCATTACAAATATGACAGACGAAGAGCCCGTTTATAACTTCCATTTTATATTCAGTCATGCCGTTACTCGCCGAAAAGAATTGTTTACAATGAGCAGTTTTCAAATGATCGCGTATTGCGTCCAAGTTCCCAAAATCCTGGTCACATAAACGACATTTTAAGTTTGATATGTCTACTTGTAACGTACGCTTTCCTTTTGGAATATACTTTTTTAAAATAGTATCTATATCTAACATATCGTGTGTGGAAGTGTGCTCCAAAAGTTGGGGAATATCTGAGTAGTATTGGAGACAGAAAAAACACTTAAAACTGGAGCCCATGAAGAGAAATGGTCTTACAGTAGTATGCAGCAAGAAAATAGCGGCGTTATTCCTTTCCGGTATCGTCATTTGCCATATACTTGTAGGTCTAGGACCTGCGAAAGAAATAAATTCCTCAGAATGTGGCATTTACTAAATCATAAGAATAAGCTCACCGTAATAAACGAAAAAGGACTATTTAAGCGAAAGTTTATATTTACACAGTAAATCACAACACGTATTTAAAGCTTTTATAGTTTCTTTTGAGATCTAAAATTGCAGTACAGCTTCATCAACATGCCTCTAATTGAATGGAAAATTGCAAAAAATATTCGGATGCCACTCCTTAATGTGGTCGTTAAAATCGATTTTATTTTGGAATGCGTTTCCGCAGCACGCTAACTTATTGCAATCATCAATATGCATTCGCATATGCCTGTTCAAGCTTTTCTGTTGTCCGTAAGACTTTTTACAAAGCGCACAAGTAAAGGCTTTCTGACCTGTGTGTGCAAGCATATGCTTTTTCAAAGTAGACACACAACTAAAGCTTTTTCTGCAAACTCCACAAAAGGTTTTTTGTGTGTGATATTTATTGGTGTGAGTGGTAAGAGACCTTCTACTTGAAAACGTTAATTTGCATATATCACATTGATATGTGAAGGTTATATCATGGGCCGCTTTAAGATGTTTCAGTTTTCGAAAATGCTCTGTGAATCTTTCGGGACAATGCGGACAACGTAACATTCTCATTTTGGTTGCTCCATTATGACATTTCTCTATGTGATATTTCAAATTAGACTGCGTAGTGTACACTTTACTACATTTGGTGCAAGGATATCCTCCTGGGGAGTGAATTTCCTTGTGTTGGATTAATCTCTGGTAAGTCATAAAACCTGCGCCACATATTTCGCAAACGGCATTACTAAAATGTACATTCATATGCCTATTTAAAAGTATGAATGTCTGAAACATTTTGTTACAAATATGGCAGCAAAATTGGCCATCTTTGAGACTTAAATTGTATGCAATCACTCCACTTCCAGACGGAGTGAACATTTTCCCATGTTCTGTCACCAAATGTTCTCTTATTTTATCTATATCTAGGAAAATCTTGTTACATATCTTACACTTAAGATCTGATATGTCTATTTTGACGGTTCGCTTTCCTTTGGGCAAATAATCTTGTAAAATTTTGTTACAATCAGACACAACATGTTCACTGGTATGATTTAAAAGTGAATGTATTTCGGAATAATGTTCAAAACAGAAGAAGCACTTGAAATAATAACGGCAATATATGAATGGGCGCGCTGTTGTACTTTCAAGTATAATTGCGGCGTTTTTTCGTTCTGACAATGTCATCTCCCATATACTTGAGAGCACTCCTTTTCGTCCTGAAGATCCTGAGGAGACAAAATGCCCACATTTAGTTCTCTAAGTATAATTGTCCAGAAATAATAAACAATAGTTTGACTTATATTAAAATTATAAAAGTAGAGCCACTTACTAAATGTATACATCTTTTACACTAACTTGTCTGAGCATTTTATGCCTATTACATTATAATAATTATAACTTACAAAAGCAATACTTTACAAACAAAAAAAACGAACAGCACCAACCGACAACAGGAAAAACGAACAAGGACCGACAGAGCTGTCATGATAGCTGCAGTCTATTTTAATATAAAATACTTAAATAATACTAAAAGAAAGATAAATACTTTATTTAAACGCTCCTAAAACTAATTATTTACAAAATTACAATTATTTTACACAAAAATATTACAATTGTTACACTATCATAAGCTTTAACTCAATACTTCACTATTAAAGTTTTTCACAATAGTCCTAAATTGCCACTGAGGATGCCACTGTTTCATGTGCTTGTTATAATCATTTCTATTATGAAATCCATTGCCACATTCTGAACACGTGAACTTCCACACCGGTCCATGCACTCGCATATGCTGTCTGAGAGTCCGTTCATGCATGTACGCCTTCTGACACACGCCGCAAAAGAAATTCCTCTCACCAGTATGACCTCGCAAATGCATCTTCAACAAAGATTTTGTCCCAAAACATTTACCGCAAACTTTACATTGAATCTTTTGAGTGTGTTGCTTCGTTGTGTGTTCTGTTAGGGCTCTCCTTGTTGGAAAAATGGACTTACAAATCTGACATTCAAACGTAAAGCTAATACCATGAGCTTCTTTCAAATGAGTCATTTTCCGATAGTGTTCAGCAAATCTTTCTAAACAGTGTGGACACTTAAGAGGTTTTGAACGTTTCGCATTGGATACTTCATGTCTTTTTAATATATGATACCGTAGTTTTAATTTAGTTGGATACACTTCTTGGCACTTATCACATTTGTGCATCCCAACTTGGTGAACTATTCTGTGATTTATTAAACGCTGGTGAGATATGAACCCAAGTCCACATGTTTCACAAACTACGCTGAAATGGGCATTCATGTGTCGATTGAGAAGGAAAAAAGAATTAAAAGTCTTCCCACATTTGTGGCAAGATAAAACACCTTTAGTCATACTTAAATCATATGCCATAAGACCGTTACCAGCTGAGTTAAACTCTTTCTTGTGCGCAACAGTCAGATGTCTTCTTATTTCATCTAGATCTGAGTACTTTTGATCACACACCTTACATCTCAAACTCGAAATATCAACTTTAATCACACGTTTCCCTTTTCTTAAATATTGCTTTAAGAGACACGATCTATCCGGCACAGTATGGAATGCTGTATGTTGTAAAACTGACTGTATTTCCGGAAATATTTCTGGGCAGTAAAAACATTTAAAGTTTGCTTGTTGATAAAAAAATGGCTTGATGGTAGTAGACTCTAGGAAAGTCGCGGCATTTAACCGTTCATATATAGTCATTTGCCAGTTACTTGTTCTTGGTGTTGGTCGCTGAGTGGCCGGTATTACTGAAAACAAAAGTTCTTCTTTAAAATGCCTGCTATCGGCTTACTACAAATCCGTGCAATTTCTAAGAAAACTTTACCTACCTAACCTATTGAGTACCTTGCTCGGCACTTATACTGTACATATATTTGACATATAAAGCAGTTGGCAAATAACAAATATTAATGAATGTCGTGTATATATATAATTTAGCACAATTATACTACGTGAGAACTATTCATATGTGTTACAAGCAACACACGACTACTGAAATCTTGGCCACAAACAGAACAAGCACATCCAATTTCGTGACTTTTTGTATGCTCTTTCAAATTCTTCCTCCTTGCGTAGGCTTTTCCACAAACTTCGCATTTAAAGTTTTTTTCGCCAGTGTGTATTATCATGTGTCTCGACAAACAATATGTAGAAAAAAATCTGGAATTGCAAATACCACATTCTTGATTTCTTTCTTGTAAGTGAACTGATCGTATGTGAACTAGCAATTGGTACTTCAAATCATATTCTCTGCCACAAGTCTCGCATTTAAATAACCCCGAGCTATGATTGTGGACTATGCGTAAATGTTTAGTCCTTTGATAATTCGAATTAAATCTCTCCGGACAAATTGGGCATGTTCTGGGAAACTGTTTCAGGTGAACTCCTCTCATATGCATTGTTTTTTTAGATGAATTAGTAAATATTTTTTGGCATATTTCACAAGGATAAATACCAGCCTTATGAGTTTGCAAGTGTCTTTTGAGAAGATGAAGAGATATAAATCCAGAACCACAGGTCTCACAGCTATAATTATTAAAATGTTTACTCATATGTATAATTAAAAGCCGCAGTTTAAGAAATGTTGTATCGCAGATTTGACATTGAAAATTTACACCTCCCAATTTGAACGGTATGATATTGTCTTGGAAATCTGGATCTATTGGCTTTCCGTGGTCTTTGAGATGAATTTTCAAAAAGTTGAGGTTAGGACACACTGCTTCACAGATTTTACATTGCAAGTGTGTCACGTCGACTTTTAAATTCTTTTCCCGAGCTCTATTATTAAGCTCTTGAGCAAAATCCTTTACATTATGACATTCAGAAGAATGCTTTTCTAAAAGGAAGGCCTCTAGAAATACTTTTGTGCATACAAAACATTTATACTTATTAAACGCATGAATAAAAGGATACACATGTGAAAATTCAAATATTGTCAGTGCATTCTGTTTCCACGTCTGAACATTAGTAGAACTAACTTGGATTACATTTTGTCTTCTTTTTATATTTTTTACATGTTTCGTAATAGATTTTACTATACATTTTTTGTTAAAGTCCATTTTATCAAGTGATAAAGGTTCTGTTAATATATCTATAGATGTAAAGTCTTGAGTTTCAACATTTTCTTTAAATTTATGCATTTTATCTGTTCTATGTTGGCTTTGTTGAAAATCATCTTCATATTCGCAAATAAGATTGTCTATATTTATAGGATATTTAAGTAATTTAAGTTCTATTTCACTGCCATCATTATCTTTCAATACAATCGTGGAATCACTCTCTATGATGACGCCTAAAAAAGAATAACTAAAATAATAATTGCTCTCGAAATATATTTTACGAGGTAAGTAAAAAACAACTATATTTGCGTGATTTAGTAAATTTATTTTTTTGTCCAAAACTTATATTTCAAAGAAATTACACAAAACAACTTTACTTGCAGATCTAAATTAGAAAGATAATTTAATGTCATAAATGCATTGAAATTACAAATATTGTGACGTTCTATTCACATCATAAGCGATAATTTAAAATTATAATGTGTCATGTGTTAGACACTTAAAATTCCTAATTGTAGATAAAAATAATATAATCTATAAATATAAATCTCTTCCGTTACCGCGAGTTGTAAGAAAACAACCAGCCGAGACAACGAAGAATTTTGAATTTGGCTAGTAGGTAGGTAAGTGTAGGAGAAAACTAAGAAAGAACTTTTCGAAATTCTGACGAACTTTATGCACTAATGAGGCTGCGAGGTGCAAGTCGTTTTTAACAAATATATTATTTTTGTGTCAACTCTATACTACTTCATGTAAGCGTAAATGATCCTTCAAATTCTTTCGCCGTAGGAACGCCATCCCACACAAGTCACATTTGTGATTTTTCTCTCCTGTATGAATCACCATATGTCGTTTCAGAGTTTCTTTATTACAAAATCTCTGCAAGCACACTTTGCATTGGTGGTTCCTTTCCTGTAAGTGCACAGATCTAGTGTGGCATATTAAGTGATACTTCAAATTGAACCCACGACCGCAGGTTTCACACTTATGAACTCTTGTGGATTGGTTGTGTACGTCTTGTAAGTGAATAGTCCGTCGATAGTTTGAATTAAAACGTTCAGGACATATTGGACATCGACGTGGATATTGTTTGAGATGTACACCACGAATATGTAGAGATCTTTTATGAGTAGTACTGAACACTTTATTACACCTGTCACACGGAAAGTTGCCAGTTTCGTGAACTTCTAAATGCTTTTTGAGAAGGCGTAATGTCATAAATCCCGATCCACAAATTTCACAGCTATAATTATTAAAATGTACACTCATGTGGATCACTAGAATTCGCACTTTTATAAACACTTGCTCACATATTACACATTTATACGAGCCCTCTTCTTCCTCTAATTTAAACGGAATCATATTATCTTGCAAATTGGGATCGATAGGTTTCTGATGAACTTCTTTTAAGTGATTTTTAAGATCTTGTAAACTTTTTGGTTTGTTTGGGCACAGCGTGCACATTAATTCACCAACATCAACTTTAAGGACATTTTCTCTCCTATTGTTTAATAACCTCTTTAGTGGAGAGAAGGTGTGAGTATCTTTCATGTGCTGTCTTAGAAGAGCAGTTTCGAGAAATGGTTCAGCGCAAACGAAGCATTTGAACTTGTTGTTTCCGTAGACAAATGGATAAACAGTAGAGAATTCAAAAACAGTCAACGCATTCTGTCGGTAGTCTGCTTGTTTTTTGTTATTTTTTTGGACAGAAACAACAGCTGTTACTGCTTTGACTGGAACAGGGCTTCCTTTTCCCACTGATAGTGGTGACGGGCTACGGGACGGAGTATAGGACTTCATTGCAGGAGGAGGTGACGTTGCTTTAATTTTGCTTTTCAGACGCAATTTCCGGAAAGCTGTCACCGTTCCCAAAGGCTTACATAGTGTTCGATCATATGCCACTTGAAAAAGTGGAATAATCCTTGCTGGTGCCTTTTTTTCCGTCGGTATAGAGTCCGCGCCTAAAAACATAAACAAACTCTGTATTCTTCCCATAACCCTGAACATGCAGTTACATAGATGTTATAATTATGTGCAGATAAAGTCATAACCAACTATAAATCTTGGTTTTGATCGTCGTTTTAATGTACAAATCCAATACACAATACGAGCTTGAGAAAATTATATAATATGTAGGTTGCATTAAGTGTACATCATACCTATTGATTGTGTGTGTTGTGCACCAATCACGAAAGGTAAATAACGGAAGTTAAGATTATGTATATTTTAGGAAATAAGATTTGGAAATTCATCGGTTTTAATCGAAGGGTGGTTAACTTTAACATGATGTTTCAAACTACATTTTTGTACAAATGATCCTCCGCAGATTGTGCAGACAAATCGCCTGTCGTTCTCGTGAATTCTCATATGTTCCCTTAAGGTATATTTCCTAGCGTATGATTTTTTACAAATATTACACTGAAACTTTCTCTCTCCACTATGTCTTATCATGTGTTCCTTCAATTCCGACTTTGAATAAAATTTCCATTCACAAACATCGCAGGCATGCCGTTTCATTTTTAAGTGCACTGTCCGTACATGTACACCGATCTTTCCACTGGACGTAAACACTTTCGGACACAATGAGCATAAATTCCTTTAATTTCATTCCATGCACTGCAGAAATATGTTTATTTCTTTGAGAAAATAATTTCGGAATGTTTCAGGGCAGTAGGGGCATCGATGTCGTTTAACTTTCTTATGAACAGTGGCATAGTGTTCATTTTTCGCATTCATTGATCTAAATATTTTATCACAGATATCGCAGGCAAAAGCACCAGTCTCGTGTGAGAATGCGTGCGTCCGCAATCGATCTGGCGTTATAAAACCGGTGCCACACTGCTCGCAAATAAAATTCTGGTAATGAATATTCATATGATGATTTAAAGTTTTGAACTCATCAAATTTATCATCACACATGGCGCAAGGAAAGCTACTTTTCGTTATTTTAAATGGGAGAACACCGTCTTGAGAGTTCATTTGTATGTTTATGTTATGTTTATCTATTAAGTGTCGTTTTAAGTCTATGAAGCTACTTATATTTATTATGCAAAGTCTGCAACCCAAATCTGTTAAATCAACTTTAACCAATTCGTGTTTCTTTAGTCTGGACAATGCTGCTTTAATTCTAGTAATGCCTTGAGCTTCATGTTCCAATGCTGTGTGATGTCTTAAAGTAGCCGGATCAGTAAACTGTTGATCACAGTAAAAGCACAAATATAAATTCTTCATCCATCTAAATGGACATATATTCTTGTGGTTTTTCTAATAAAATACTGGCGTTTCGCTTCTTCGCTTTAATAACATCAGCATCTTTCAATTTTCTCTCATTCTCTATGCGCGACTCTTTCTCTATGTTCAGATTTTGATCCAATTCCTCGTCAATTTGACCTAAAAATGATAAAAACACGTGCATGAGCTTGATTCCAATTTGTACCACATGCAAAAATAAAAAAATATTGTAATATGGCAATTTACCATAACCGATCAAGCACGTGCTTTGTATCATTTCATATATATATAAATAAATAAGTTCTTTTGGAATTTAGAAGGATATAGTCCCAGTTGTACTCTAGTACAATTATACCAATCTTACTCATACAGGTTACGGTTAAATTCGGTAAAAATAGATATATTAATTATTAACTTAAGTAATATCTTAAAAAACGTATTATTCGTGTGGTTATCGCAAAGAGAAAAATATTAAAACTATAACTCGACAAGAAACGTTTATTGTCATAAAATAACTTATTAAATAATAATATAAGTACAATTATTATTCGATGATTTTTATCGATAATTTAAATCAATTACTATGCAAATGGGTTTATCATATATAAAAATAAAATTAAAATAAAGTCTTCATTAGTATGTACAATAAATAATTATTCTGGCGCCAACATGAAAAAAGGGGTTTCTTTATTTCTTTCTGAAGCTATTTTATTAAAGCCAAAATAAATAATAAGATTATAAAATTACGATTCACAAAACAATAATTATATGAATGAACTGCTAGACACAAGTGATAAAGAATCCCAATACTAATTTCTAAGTCCTTATTCTTATAAAGTTAGATATATATTGTTGTTCTATGGACATATTACACTGTACAAACTTGCACAGATTACCGATTAACAAAGTTCAGATCTAAGTTTTTTTTTATAAAATAAATTATTTAAATAGGCTTACAAGCATATTTGAACCGCCAATTAACATAAAATGTCAGTATTGTTAGTCCTACCGGAAGAGCCCGGAACGCAGTTCTGCCGAGAACGGCCGGAGAGAAACTCCACAGTTTCTCTTTTCAAATATAATCTTACAATAACTTCATAGTTATCATCAGCCTCCAGAGTAAACATCGGTAGCGTTTAATAGCACATTATATAGTATAACATAAGTGTAGTATTCTTAAACAGAATAATATACTTTCCTAAATAAAATGTCAATATTACAGATAATGTACATAAAAGAGACAGATAATGTACGTACAATACATTGTTATACCCGTTTTTTAAAAATTTCTCGCAAAGAACGTCGCTCTCATCGCACTTAGCTTTTTTTCATAAAATTATGTATATAATATAGATATTCCCAACATAGACAACAAGCAATATTTCTAAATATATACTTGTAATATTACATACATATGTTTTGTTATAGAATTACAAACCCAAGATAAATGCGCTGTATTATATAAAATATGAAGTTTAATAAAGTATAATGACGTAATCTTTAAAAAATATCAGCTTTCACTTGCATGGGATGGTGCACTCGGACGTGCTGTTTTAAGCTGCATTTTTGTATAAACGACTGTCCGCAAACAGGACAGACAAACCGTCTATCATTATTGTGTATTCTCATATGTTCGCGTAACGTTTTCAATCTGGCGTAGGATTTCTTACAAACGTCGCACTGATATATCCTAGCACCAACATGTTTTACACTATGTTCTTGCAGTTCATAGTTGCTAAAAAATTTCATGCCACAGACTGTACAAGAGTGGTTACGTTCTTGCAAGTGGTGTGACCTTATATGAGCAGTTCTACGACTGCACAGGTCGAAAACTTTTGGACAAGATGGACAAGGGAACAGGGCAGTTTTCTCCCCATGGATTGTATTCAAATGTTTCATCCTATATTTGTAGGACGCGAACTTCTCGTCACATATCGGGCACTTGTATCTTTTATTCAGGCGGTGTATTTTAGCTATGTGAGCGTACAACGCGGCGTATGATGACAGCGTTTCGCCACAATGCTTACAAGGGAAATCTCTTCGTTCGTGTGTTCGGAATGATTCAGCATCCTTTGGGTCGTCGCGAATCCTTTACCACAAGTTTCACAGATGAAATGTTCGTAATGATCATTCATATGTTTGTGAAGGCTAAGAAACATTTCGTATCTTTTGTCGCAGATCTGGCAACAATGCTCGTCTTTACTCAATTTATAAGGTAAAATTGAGTCTCCATATTTATTATCTAAAACTTTGCCATGTTCTCGTAAATGTGTCTTTAACGTGGCATAGTTATTTATAGAATTCCCGCACAATTTACACGTAGCGGTAGCAAAATCCATCTTTAGCGGTTCATACTTTTTAAACTTAAACATAAGGTCTGTGTGTTCGCTCTGAGTGTGCTCTCTTAATTTCTCAGGCTCAAGGAAAGTGTTTCTGCAAAAAAAGCATAGGTATGTGCCTTTTCTATATTTAAAAGGGTAAGCGGTGCAAGTCGTCATTATAACTTTAATATTCTTTCTAAATGCGGCGCGTCTTTCGTTTCCCTCATTTCTTCGTTCAATTTCTTCAGCTTTGGCGACTGTTATAGCTGTTTTATTTTCGAACGCAATATTATTATCCATTTCCAGTTTAATCTCAACGTCTGCGTCTGTTTTCCTTCCTAAAAATAGAAAAATATCCAATATAACTTCTTCGCATTCCCGGGATACGGATGGAATTGTTATAGTATGGGGTGGGGTTTAAAAATAATAAATGTTTTAATAACATTTAAGAACTATTAAATAATAAAACAAACTTACAAATTAAACTGCAAAATTTAACACCAAGCTAAATCTTAATTTGGTAAGCAATCACGTTAAAAATATATATATAATTTAATGTACGTATAACTTAAAGCACTAAATTTTGAACAGGTTTAATAACTTTTGAATTTAGTCATTACGTATTATTCTTACATATTCAAGTTTAAGCTTATTTACTAAAGGAAACGTGAATCGTGATTTCCGTATTTTATATTCACACGGAACTCAATAAAATTTATATTGAAATTTTCACAGACTCCACGCTCGGGTGATGTGTACGAATGTGGCTCTTGAGACTGCACTTTTGAATGAACGCATTGTTACAGTATTCACACACGAATCTTCTATCATTATTGTGTATTCTCATATGTTCCTTCAAAGTTCTGGCCCTCGCATAATTCTTCTTGCACACGTTGCATTGGTATTCCTTTACACCGCTGTGCTTTACCAAATGACTCTTCAACTGACCGGTAGTAACAAACTTACTCGGACAGAAATCGCATTGAAACTGTTTATGTTTAATATGGACGTTTCTAATGTGTTTAGTTCTTTGGTCGGACATAGCGAAAACTGATGCGCACAAGTGACAAGGATATTCTACGCTTTGGTTGTGAAACTGCTTCAAGTGACGAACTCTATCAGAGTAACGTTTGAACGATACTCTACAATACGGACATCTGTATCGATTCTCTGTAGCATGCTTAGTGTTAATGTGATAATTTCTTAACGTTCGCGTCTCGAACACTTCGCCACATTTGGCACATTTATGCTCCTTATTATTTGTTTCATGTATTAACTGATGCGCCTTGAGGCGATGAGCGGCGGAGAAAGATTTACCACAATGGGGACAAATATTGTTAGGATAATGTTGATTCATGTGACTGTTCAATCTCGAAAACAATAAAAAACGTTCATCGCAATGAGTACAAAGCATTTCTTTGTCCTTTAAAATAAAAGGAGTCACGCCGAGACTGAGGTCTTTAGTTATAGACTTTTGGTGAATTTCGAATAAATGGTCTTTAAGATGATCTACTCCGTTCATACTTTCGTTGCAAACTCCACATTGAAGGTTACTTATTTCTATTTTTACATTGTCGTAGGGGCGAGCGTACCGCATAGCCTCTAAACGATTAGGATGCTCCTGCATATGATTACTAACATCTTTGAAATTGCCAAACGTTCTTGGGCAATGGGAGCAAGCGAAAGCTCCACGTTTCCAGCGAAAAGGACAAACATTTGAAAATTGTATTATCGTCGCGGCGTTATCTCTGTGATCATTATAAAGCCTTCGTCCTCGTTTCCATATAAATGTTGTGACTGTCCCTAAAAACAAAAGAAGTCCAGTGTAAAATGGCAAACTTGGCAAAAATGTTACTGTATTGAGAGTGTACCTGGCCTTTACTTACAATTCTCTAGCCAAAGCAAACACACTCCTACAAAAATAAAACAAATTATCAAATCAAATATTTATTTAAACGATTCAATTAAATACGTGTCATTTCAAGTGCGCTATGTTAAGTTAATACTTGCTTTTATTACTTAGTAAAAAATATTAAACATTGTCATACAAATACATATAAACAATGTCATTCAGTCAGTATTTATAACCCTTTAATTAAAAAAATCTTGCTATTTAAAAACTTTAACTTATAAAATAAAAAGATATAAAATAATTTTCTTACATTATAATAGTTTATTTTATGTAACGTCCAGGATTTGGATTGAGAATAATGTTATTGTTTTTAAATTGTAGCGTCCATTTTATAAGTTTATAACAGTTAAGACATCTTCTTTTGTTTATGAACAAGTCTCATGTGAGAATAACGGGATGTCCCAGTATTAAATACTGCCGGACACATTTTGCATCGATATTCGCTTTTTTGTCCATGTATTTTGCCAAGATGTATCAATCTGGAATGGCAAGATTCGAACGCCATAGCGCAAATTGGGCAACGATATCTTTTCTTAGATCCATGCACTGTAGCCACGTGCCGATTTTTAATAACGTGATTTAAAAAGACCAAGTCACACCTGGAACAGGGCACTTTACCGGTCTCATGACTTTTCTGATGTGCTCGCAGTTTATATTTCGCCGAGTAACCCTTACCACATGTGTAGCATACAAAACTTTGGTAATGCTCGTTCATGTGACTAAATAAGTTCACGTAGCTTTCGAACAAATAGTCGCAAATAACACATCTGTACTCTGAGCCCGTTAGTACAAATGGAATGACACCGTCGTCGTAGTTTGTGTCAAATACCTTGTCGTGTATCTCAACTAAATGGCTTTTGAAATCAGTTAAGTTTTTAAAGGTATTATTACATAGTGTACATTTTAAATCTGTAATGTCTATTTTAAGTGGGAAAGAATTGTGCACTTCTGGTTTCTGAAGTACTGTAAGCTTTTCATGAACACCACAGTGTTTGCGGATATCTGCCACATTTTGAAAAATTTCTGGGCAGTACGCACAAAGAAATTTACCACGCGACCACCGAAATACAATAGCGTTGGAGCAATCTAGTATTACGGCAGAATTAGCTTTGTTCTCTAAAAACGGGCGTTTCTTTCTCCATTCAATCCTTATTGAACTTTTTGTTGTTCCGATGGCTTCCGTGCCTAAAAATAGAAAAAATATCGTCAACTATCTCTACTTAATCTTTACACAAGTTTTCGTTTGTTTCATGTGACTTTATATGCCGCTTAAGTTTCATTTTGCTTATAAAATACCACGGGCAATTCGCAAAAGGACAATCGTATCGTTTTTCCAGCGGTTTGTGATTAATACGAATATGCGCTGCTCGTTTACAACTTGTTTCAAATAATTTCCCGCAAGATGAACACTCATAATCTTTCTTCTGTTGATTATGTTCATCCACTAAATGTTTGGCTCTGGCATAATAAGTTGTAAATACTTCTGGGCAATATGGGCACGTGTACCGAACTCCTTTTTTGTGTGTTCTTAATCTATGGCACATTCTAGCAGCTCTTGTTTCCAAAATTTCGTCACACTCCCCGCATGGAAAACTACCGATTTCATGCGATTGGACGTGAGTTCTAAATCTGGATTTTGATACAAATGCTTTACCGCATGTGTCGCAAATATAATTCTTATAATGAGTATTCATATGTTCGTTAATTTTACAAAAACTAGAGAATATTGCATCACACATTTGACAATCAAATCTATTGGGTTCAAGTATGAATGGCAGAACACCATCGTTATAATTTAGGTGAAATATTTTCTCGTGTACAGACATTAAATGTTTTTTCATTATTTCTACATTACTTATTTCATAATCACATAACCTACACCGTAAGTTTGAAATGTCTATTTTAACCATATTATTTTCGGTGAGTTTTGAGAATATCCGTTTCGTAGGAGCAGCATCAATATGAAAAGTGTGAACATGATTACGTAAAAGTACTGGATCAACATATTTTGCATCACAATAGGAACAAAAAAAAGCGCTTTGAAACCAACGGAAGGCCCAAGCTGTTGAATATTCGAGAAGCATCATGGCGTTTCTACGCATCATTGTTTTATATATTCTTTTCTCTGATTCCTCTGGTAGCTCGTTGTTGGCGCGCCGTCGACGACGCATTTGCCTCGCACAGACATTCTCCTTTAACTTTCTAACGCGTTTAACTCCTACTACTACATCTTCAGAATCCGCAATAGCGGAACCTAAAAACAAAATAATACTTTGTCACTAGATGATTCTAGTATTGATGTACCAAAGCCCCGAGGCATGCATTACCTAATAAAATTCTGTAAAATGATTGAAACTCATATTTTTATAATATTTTAATATTAATTAATATAAATGTTAAAATTCACAATGTTAATAGCAGTTGCAGTCATTTATCACATTTTTTCTAATGCGGGCAACATTAAATCACTTATCTCTGGATGATTTGATCGAAGGTGAGTCAGTAAAAGTGTATTTTGTTTGAAAATAACTCCACACCATTTACAACTAAAGTCTTCGTGGGTTTTGAAGTGCGTTCTTAACGCTCTATTCCTTGGAAACGTTTTTCCACATATGCTACAACAAAAATTTCGTTCTCCTGTATGCCTCACCATATGCCTTTTTAGTTCATAACCAGTTTTAAATAACCATTTGCAAAAAGGACACGAAAAATTGCGCTGTTGTGGAAAATGTACAGATCTAACATGAATTGCCCGTTTCCCACTTGTTTTAAAAGATAATTCGCAATGAGCACATTTATAAGAAACTTCCTTTTCTCTATGAGTCTCGTTCAAATGATTCATCCTTTCGTAGTAGCCTCCGAATCTCATATTACATTGTGGACATTCGTAACGAGGTCCCTTAGCGTGTGCATGAGCTTTGTGGTAATCTCTAGCTGCGCGCATCGTGAAAACTCGCCGACATTTATCACATGGGAAAGTACCAGTTATATGAACTTCAGAATGTTTGCGTAACCTAGGTGCTGTCATGTATCCTTTACCGCAGGTGGCGCATATGTAATGCTGGTAATGGATGTTCATATGTTCATACAATTTGAGAAAGTTGTTAAAAAAATCCTGACATATAATGCACCTCCACGATTCTTTGTTTAAGCAAAATGGCAGAACACCGTCTGGGTATGTAGTATCTATATCATATCCGTGATGTATAACGTGATTTCTCATTTCAGAAACACCTTGAAAGGGCATAGCACAAACTCTACAGATAGCGTCAGTAATATCAACGTTTATCAGCGACATTTCTTTAAATTTACTGTATATATCTTTGACGCTGTGTTGTGTCGAACATATTTTAACATGTTCTCTTAGCTCTGGAGGCAATCCGTAAAGTTATCTTCACAATAAGCGCATTTGAATCTATTTCGTTTTTTCCATCTGAACGGGCATAACGACCAGCATTCGAGTAAGGCTGTGGCGTTCTTCTTTGTGATAAATCTCGCTTCGGCTCTCGCACTTCTCTGATAGCGTCGTTTTTCAATTACTTTTTTATCACTAAAGAGTAAGCTTTCGATAGATGTTTTATCATTTTCGTTTTCTGTTTGACCTCGTTCTCCTAAAAACAGAAAACTTGAGTCAGTTCTTCCACCGTCCAATAACATTTAGAAGTAACACATGCGCTTGTTTCTTTGAAGTTTGTTTTTTCTTAGTGTTTTAATTTTTTTATTTTATTTTTAAGTCTCGATGACTTCGTAATATAATCATAGCAACATTTTTGTTCTGAATAATTTTAACGTAGAAAAATCACTGTTCAACACATATTCTGTACATTCAAGTTAATATTTCATTCAAAAACAGATTTAAATAAAAGCCATTATAAATATACAATAATTTAATTAATTATTAACTAACACAAATACTTTTTATTAATACCAGTTATTTATTCTATACATAGTTAACATTCCTTGGAAGTTCTTAAATATTTACAATGAGCGTAAAAATAAAAATATCTAACTTAAATACATAAACATAATAAATACAATGTAATACAAAATTTCAAAAATAATCTTGAGGCGTTTGCATTTAAAATAAAATTTACGAATAAAAAACAAAACTATGGATGTCATGGAATTGCGTCACAAAAAATACTCGTCTTATTAAGATTTGTTACTACTGTAGTACAAATTTAAATCAATTGTTTCACTCTTGATATCACAACACGCTAAACGACTTAAGTTTATAAAGCCCTACACGATTTACATTTTTCTGTTAAGTTATTTATTACATTAGTCTAATTTAAATAGTCACATTAAAATCGATCCAGCGATTTATACTAACCCCATGAGGTTAATGCTTCAAGCAATCAAGTAGACTATTTTGTTTTAAGTACAGAAAGTCAGTAGAATGTTTATTGGTGGTATATATCAAACGTGGAAATGCTTTTTTGCTATATGCTTATCCAAAGACAACTTTGTCGCAAAACCTCTAGAACAATGGCCACACGAGAAACCAAAGTCTATTTCTTTTTTTGCACGGTGCACCTTGACGTTATGGTGATATTTCTGAGACCGAGTCTTGAACATCATGTGACACGTTGTGCACTCGTACATTTCTGCTCCAGGCTTGTAATTATGAATTTCCATTAAATGGCGTTTTCTTAACTCCCAAGTGGCAAATCTTGGTTTTTCTTTGCAATAAACACACATATATGGAAGGGTCGTGTGCTGTGTTTTGACATGGATATTTCTCTCTTCTAAAGTGGTGAATGTCGCTATGCATCTACTGCAATTATATTTGTTGTCATGTGGAATCTTTGTATGTGCTCGAAGGGCAACCTCCGTTATAAAACCTTCCCCACAAGTGTCACAGACATAGTTCTGAAAATGTTCCGCCGTATGCTTTTTCAGGGATATAAAATCTGAAAATTGTATTTTGCATATCGCACATTTCCAACTGGAGCCGTCATTAAGCTTAAAAGGAAGTACTCCTGGCTGCACGTCCACATTAACAGGTTGCTTGTGATCATTTTTTAAATGAGTCAAAAGGTCGTCAAGAGTGTCTATATGCATAAAACACAGCTTACACTGTAGGTCGGTTATATCAACTTTAAGAAATTCTTTACGTAATTTCCTACTAAACACGAGTTGAACATCAAAATTTGCGTGTCGTGACGCCATATGGGCACGCAAGCCATTTGGATCATTGGACTGGACGCGGCAAAAGACACAATTGAAATTTTGGCCCCATGTACGAAAAGGGCATGCGGTTGAACACTGTAAAATTATTTCAGTGTTGAAACGATGTTTCAAAGCCTTGCCAAAACGCGGTTTATATGTAGCCTTGTAGCATTTAAAATTACGCTCGTGTTGCTTTAGACCGTGTTCAGATAGAAATGTTGCTCCACACTTATCGCAGGTGAAAATTTTCGCATGACTACGTAAATGTCCGTTAATTTGAGAAAATTCCGAGAATACTTTGTCGCAATCTAGACACATCCATACACCAGTCTCGTTTTGTTTATACGGTAGAACGCCAAAGGGCACATCGAAATTAACAACTTTACCATGGTCACGAGACAAGTGGGCCATAAACGTCTCAACACTTTGAATATTTTCTGAACAAATATTACATTTAAAATGGCTTATATCTACTTTTAAATCATCCACAACTTTATAAAACGCGCTATTGTAATCAGCGTTAATATGTTTGGTCTTGACGTGATCTCGTAAAGCTTCCATTGGTTCGAATTCATCGTGACAGTACGAACAAAGTATTCTATTAAATCTAGTCTTAAATGGAATAGCAGATGAGTGTTTAAGTATTAAGACAGCATTTCGCCGTTGGGGATTCTGCTTAACGGACCGTTCAAATAAACCTTTTTTTGGTTTACTTTCTTTTTCTTTGTGCCCTTCAATATCCCTTGTGGTCCCTAAAAAAAGAAAAGAACCACATCATTATTCAGTCTCACAAATTCTTCTCTTAATTTAAGGACCTTTAGGCATGGCAATAATTAAAGTCAGAAAAACAAAGACGACTAAATAGAATGCTTAAATTCTTCAAATATTGCATGTTATATAATATTTTTCAAGCATCAAAATGCTTCTTCGCGACATGCTTATCCAAAAATAGCTGAGTTGTAAAAGCTTTAGGACAACTATGGCACGGATAGTTTAATTCAGTGTCTTTTTTTACTCTATGTGTCCTTGCCATGTGGTTGTATTTTCCTGATCGCGTTTTAAATGATTTTTGACAAGTCGCACATTCGTATTTATCAGCACCCGTTTTATAATTGTGGACTTCCATTAAATGTTTCTTTCGGAGCTCCCAATTAGCAAATCGAGGTTTATCCTTACAGTAAACACACATGTAAGGGGTCGTCGTATGTTGAGTTTTTACGTGGATATTTCTATCTTCTAGGCTGGAAAATGTTGCCACACATCGACTACAATTATATTTGTTTTCGTGTGGTATTTTAGTATGTGCAACCATGGCAGATTCGGTAATGAAACCTTCGCCACAAGTATCACAGACGTAATTTTGAAAGTGTTCAGACGTGTGCTTTTTTAACGAGACAAAATCTTTAAATTCATTAGGGCACATTGTGCATTTCCAGATTGATCCATCGTTTAACCTAAATGGTAACACACCCACTTGGGCATCTGAATTTATTGGCTGTTGATGATCATTCTTTAAGTGGTATGTTAAAGTTTCAAAATTCTCAATTGGCATAAAACATATTTTACAGTGAAGGTCAGTTATGTCAATCTTAAGAAACTCTTTACCTAATTTTTTATAAAAAGCGGCTTGTACGTCGTAATTTTCATGACGAGTCGCCATATGAGTTCGCAGCATGCTTGGGTCACTTGATTGGACTCTGCAAAACACACAATTAAAATTGCTTTTCCACGTCCTAAAGGGGCAGGCAGTCGAACATTGAAGAATAATTTCAGCGTTAGTACGAGGTCTCATAACTCTACCGTTACGCGGCTTGTATGCAGTTCTAAAACATTTAACTTGACGACGATGATCTCGCAAGGCGTGATCAGATATGAATGTTGTACCACACTTATCACAGCTAAAATTCATAAAGTGTGTGGCTATGTGTCGTTTAAATTGAATAAATTCTGTATAACTTTTTTGGCAGTACACGCATATCCATTGATCGTCGGCATTTTGCTTATATGGTAACACTCCGAAACGCGCGTTGAATTTAACGGATTTATTGTGCTCTCTAGATAGATGGCCCATTAAAGTATCTATATCTTGTATATCATGACTACAAATGCTACATTTAAGATTAGTTATATCAACTTTAACTAAATTATCCTTAGTTCTATAGAAAACATTTTTAAAATCAGTATTGACATGCTCAGTTTTCATATGATATCGAAGACTAGATAAAGTCGTATATTCATCGTGACAATACGCACAAAGGATTTGACTAAAACGTGTTTTAAATGGATAGGCGGTAGAATGCCTGAGTATAAGTTCCGCGTTTCGACGCTGAGGCGTCTGATATACGAGTACTATTTTCTTTTTCTCAGTTTCATTCTCACTACGTCCGCGAATTTCCAATGTCGACCCTAAAAACAAAAAAGAAATTGGTCAATGTCAAACCAAATACCGGAAATCCTAACGATGAAGGAGATAAAACTTAAACACGAAGTATCTACGAATTTTTTTATTTAAAAATCTATCTAATAACGTTTAAACTTCTAGTGTGATTTCGGGATGATGAGACTTCATATGGCCTTTAAGGCTAACTTTTTGTGCAAACTGTTTATTACAGATAACGCATATGAATCTTTTATTATCACTGTGTATCCACATATGTTGTTTCAGACTTTTACTTCTCGAAAACAATTTTAAGCAAATTGTACATCTGTATGGTTTTTCGCCAGTGTGACAGAATCTATGCTCCTCCAGTTCTTTTTTGGTGCCATATTTCAGTCCACAACAAGAGCATACGTAGCTGTCATCACTGTGGTTCACTTTAAAGTGAGTATAGAAATGTTTTCGCGACTCGAATGTTTCCTCACAATCAGGACATTCATACATTTTCTTTTGTCTCCCATGTACTTCCACGAGATGTTTCTGCTTGCCTTCCCAGGACATAAAACGTTCTCCACAACTGATACAACAGAAAGTCCAACAACGTTTTGACTGTCTCAAGTGTTCTCTTTTCTTTTCCAATGTTGGAAAATCTATCCAACATTTCCTACAAACATGATTTCCGTAAGTATGACTGCATCGAATGTGATATTTCAATGCTTCATTTTTTAAATAAGTTCGTCCACAAACATCGCAAGTATACTTTTGATAGTGTGAAGTTGTATGCCTACATAATTTCGTCAACGATGGCATCTTTTTGTCGCAGAGGAAACAAACCCACTTCTCTCCGTCCATTCTGTAAGGATGCATGCCAATTTCGTAATTCAAATCAATATTTGTTACACCGTGAATTTCTCTAATATGCTCAGCGATTTCTTCTAAATTATTACAAGGCAGGGAACAGATTCTGCATTTTAAGTCTGTGAGGTCCACTTTAAGGTATTCTTTGCCGTATCCACAATGAGCTAAAGCCGTAGATACCGTAAAAGTTTTGTGAGCTTCGTCCAAATGATTTCTATAGTCTTTCGGGTCTTCGTACTCTTCACAGCAATAAACGCAAATCATTGTCTTACTGCGAATTCTGAACGGATAAACTGTAGAATACTGCAAGACAAGTTCTGCATTCCGTTTAGTCATCATAATGCGACTGGGTTGTTTGGAGTCTAGAAAAAAAAGAAAATTTCCTCATTTGTTGACTCATTCTTCTTTTTTTTTGGCTGTAAATTTTATTTTTGTTAAGTAGATATTGTAAATCGTTACATTCATATATTGAGAAAGACTGAATACTTTACGAAACCGAAAAAAATGTGTACATACACACTATTTTTCTATCTTTTAGTAGAAACCTAAATTATAGTTACATAATTCAAATCAAATACTTTAAATTTTATAAATAGCAATAAAACGTTGTGTAAATAAATGATATGCACTAAGAATTATGTATTTCAATTATTTCCTGATTATTTTTGATGCTTATATTATTTAATTTTTAAGTTAGACATTTAGATTTTATAAAAAATATTAAGTGTATTTTAATATGTACAAAATTCCTTTAAATGTTCTCAATTTCTGGGTGATGCGCTTTCATGTGAGATTTATAACTTACGCGTTGGTTAAACTGTTTAGAGCATATAGAGCATTCAAAGCGTTTGTATTCGCTGTGAATCCACATATGTTGGGTCAAATTTGCCTTTCTAGGAAAAGACTTGGAGCACACTGGACAATCGAATAGCTTAAGACCAGTGTGTACCACTGTATGTTGTTCTAAATGCCTTTTAGTACTAAACTTCCGACCACACCACGAACAAACAAAGTTAACCCCAGCGTGCACCGTTGCAAAATGAACTCTGTATGAATTCCTTGAAGTAAATACCTGCCCACATTCAGGACAGGAGTGAGTTTTTTTCGCATGTCCATGAACAGTTATAAGGTGCTGTTCCTTTGCAGACCATTTCATAAACCTTTGTGAACACACACAACATTGGTACGACCAACATTTCGGAGATGATTCGACATGTTCTCTTTTTGCTTCTAAAGAACTAAATGTCTTTTTACATCTTCTGCAAATTCTTTCATCTGGAATATGAGAAAATCGTATATGCTGCTGTAAAGAACCGTTTGTTGTGTACGATTTCCCACACTCCTCGCAAGTGAAATTTTGATAATGCGATGACATATGACGACTGAGTTGGCGAAGGCAAGGAAAATTTCTATCACAAATTCCACATAACAGCTTTTCGTTTTCAAACTTAAAGGGCTGAATACCTAAATGGAATTCAAAGTTAATCTTTTGGTCATGAACTTCATTTATATGTTTTGCCACTTCATCTAGCTTTTTGTATGAGTTGCTACATATTCTGCAACGTAAATCTGTACAATCGGCTTTAAGATATCCTTCGTATGGGCAGTGGGCAAATGCTGTTTCTACTTTAAAAGTTTTGTGTTCATCATCCATGTGCTTCCTGAACAGAGATGATTCTGTGTAAGACTCGCAGCAATAAACACACATAAGGGACGTCTCGGCAATCTGAAGGGGTACGCAGTGGAGTATTTCACCATGATCTCGGCATTCCGTCTGGCGACTGATAACGGTCGTAACGGGTCTAGAACAGACAGAAATGCCTTTGATCAGTTCTCTATTCTGTGAATACGCCAAAATCACGCCAGTAATTTTTTATGTATATCTATTTTTTACATTAATATATTTTTATAAATAACGTTTAGATTAATATTTGTTTAAATTCCCGTTTTTAATCCATACTTTTATGTAAAATTAAAAATTAAAGTATTTATATTTTTTGTTGTGTTAATTTCAATATCAAAAGAAAATAAAAAAGTAAACTTTTTAAAAATTATTTATTTAACACTAATTTACGGCCTATTTTACAATTCACGTACCGAATATAATAGACTATACAACGAAAACAAGATGGAAATCATTAATTTCAGTTACCTCCCATAATACACATCTTGGAAATATTCAAACGTTACATGCAATTACAAAATGCAAGTAAGAATATAAACTTCTATATCTTTCCACCGAAAAATGGTAGTTTCAGGCACTCATTTGTGTACATAATTTTTTTTATAACAATATAAATAATACTTTCTTCGCAAAAATAAACTCCCAAATCCCATAATAACTAATAACAAATTGAGATTCACGTATTACGTAGACGAAAATCTATTCATCGTTTTTCAAGACAGTTAGAACCATTTTTACTTTATTATTTTGCATATCTTGAAAATCAGCTAAATCCGGATGATAGGATTTCATATGTGTTTTCCAACTAACTCTCTGATTGAACTGTTTGTTACACAATGTGCAGCTGAATCTCTTCAATTCGCTATGTATCCACATGTGTTGGACTAAATTCTTCTTCCTTGGGAACGACTTAGAACATACGGGACATGGAAACAGCTTTTCTTTCGTATGAATTACTTTATGGTTCTCCAAATTTCGCTTCGTGTCAAACTTAAGGCCACAACACGTACACACAAAATTGTCGTCGGTGTGTAAAATTTTAAAGTGAACTCGATATTTCTTTCTATCGGGAAACACTTCATTACATTCGGGGCAAACGTAGGTCCTCTTGGGAGCTCCGTGAACTTTAGACATGTGTGCTTGTTTAATATTCCAAGTCAGGAATCTCTCTCCGCAAACACTACATAAATGTGACCAGCATTTTTTTGATTGATTTAAGTGTTCCCGTTTTTCCGCTAGAGATGTAAAAGTTTTTTTACACTTCCTGCATATCCTCTCCTGTCCAGTATGAGTGTAAGATATGTGATGTTTAAGCGTCGTTATAGTTGAATAGGATTTGCCGCACGTATCGCATGTATATTTTAAGAAATGAGATTGCGTATGCCGACTGAGTTGCCTGAGACATAAAGATTTTGCTTTACAAATCGCGCATGCTATCCTCTCTTTTTCTAATTTGAACGGTTGCATGCCCAATTCAAATGACAAATTTAGAGGTTGTTCGTGGTTATGATGTAAGTGCTGAGCAACGGATTCCAAATCTTCGAATGATTCAGCACATAGGCGACAACGCAGTTCGGTGCAATCTACTTTAATGTAACCCTCAGTGCAGTGAACGAACGCCATTCGGACATTGAATGTTTGATGTTCTTCGTCCATGTGTTTCCTGTACATAGAGGGATCGTCATAACTCTCACAACAGTACACACAAACCATAGAATCTTCGGGAAGTCTGAACGGGTACGCTGTAGAAAATTTCACGATAAACTCCGCGTTGCGCTTCGCCATAAAATAGGCGTTTTCGCCTAGAACAAAAAGAAATCCCTTGGTCATTCATTGCTTGCTCTTTACTTAGCGTCTTAATCTTCTTCAGATTTAAGTGTGGTTTTTTTTTTGTTTATATATTAGTCTTTATTTTGTGTATCTTCGTCTTGCGTCCATTCATTTTGGCTTCAAAACATCACGCCAACCGATTTGTCTACATTAGAATATGGGCGTTTAGATAAAATATTGATGTCAGAAAATTGAACAAGTTGTAAATGAATATGTTAAACATAGTTTTGATTTTACTATTATAAATTTAAAATAAATACACGTGTAACCTAATATTTTAGGAAAAATGATAATATTCATTAATATATACATAACTTCGTCTAACAATTGCATATTCTAAAAAAGTGATGATTTAATTTGGCTTTATTTTTATAATCTACTAATTTACATATATACATGGCATCGAATATTATTTCTGTCATTCAAATATAGGTACCTAGTATTTGTATATATGATTATATTTTAAATTAATTATTCCTATAGACGTATTGGGCTGCTGACATAAGTAAAATGGATTATTTAGCCAGGATATCTAAGTTTTCCTTAAAGATTTCTTAATAAAAACCGATATTGTTTATTTAAAATTATTTTAATTACAAAAAAAATTACCCATAATATACACAACGCGAAACAAAAGTGCCAAAAATAAACAAAACATCATATTGATTACCGTATAAAACTTAATCACGCAATACAAAAAGATGGGGTCAATTAATTTATTTGGAAGTTCTAGGTAGGTTCTTCAAAAATCGACCAGTTCGGGATGATACGATTTCATATGAGTCTTCCAACTGACTCTTTGATTAAACTGTTTACTGCAGAGAGTGCATTCAAATCTCTTATATTCGCTATGAATCCAGCTGTGCTGGATCAAATTCTTTTTTCTTGCAAAAGATTTGGAACATACTGTACAAGAGAAGGACTTCTCCTTAGTATGTATTACTTTATGTTCGGCTAAAGCTCTTTTTGTGTCAAATTTAAACCCACAAAATGAACAGGCATATATATCGTCTGTGTGTGACAAAACAAAGTGTGCCCGATATGGATGCCACTTATCAAACACTTTCCCGCAATCAGGACATGTGTATTTCTTAGGTCTTTGACCGTGAGCTTCAATTAAATGGTCGAGCCTAAGTTTCCTAGAAATAAATCTCTTTCCGCACAAATTACAACTTTGTGGCCAACATCGTTCTGAAGATAAAACATGTTGGCGGCGTTCCTCACAGCTAGGAAAGGCTTCTTTACATTTTAGACAAATTTTGTATTGACTATGACCGTATTGTATGTGGCGAGTCAGATTTTCTTTGTTTATATACGACTTGCCACACGTCTCACACGTATATTTATGGTAGTGACAGCTGGTGTGTCTACTCAGTTCTCGGAGACTTGGCAGCTTTAAGTTACAGAGAGAGCACACCCATCTCTCTGGGCCCAACTTAAACATTTGCATTCCCACTTCTATATTTAGATTGATATTCTTTTTGTGCTCTTGGACCAAGTGTTGGGCAATAGATACTATACTATCGAATGGCTCCATACAAATGCGACAAGTAAGATCAAAGCAGTCAACTTTCAGATATTCTGTGTAATTATTCATGGAATGCGCGAAAGCGGTTTCCACGTTGAAAACTGAATGCTCCTCGTTCATATGTTGCCTGTACATCTTCGGATCGTCATATTGCTCGCAACAGTAGACGCATACCATGGAATTACTTGGTATCCTGAAAGGATACGCCGTAGTATATTTCAAAACTACCTTAGCGTTGAGACGCGCCGCGACTAACCAATCCACCTCTAGAACAAAGAGAAAGTCCCGTCACTATTTTGTTCTTTTAGTTAACTTAATCTGTAATAGTCTTAATCTGGAATATCTTATATTAAATTTGTTCTACGTCGGCATTCATTCGAATTTCGGTAAAACGGAGAAAAGTAATTGTTATGAATGAGGAAAAATAACAAAATAATAGATTTATTTTTAGTCAAAACCACTTTTGAAATAACGCCGAAAACGCAAATTTAAGATAATTATTAAGAAATTATACTATAATTAAGAAATATCTATTGAAACCATAGTTAATACAAGAAATACATTAAGCAACGAAATGTTTCTTAATGTGATTTTTATTATTATTAAAATATCTAATGTATTTAAAAAAATAAATTGAACGGTAAAGAAGTGTCTAAATTATTAAACCGTAATATAAGCTATTAACGGTGCTTTCTTCCAATTGTAAAATAAATCATAAATACATAATATTTTTTTTTAATTATTAAGATTGAATTGACATAGTAGGCACGGAACACAGCTCTTATCACAGCCCCAGCGTTCCTTTTGAGATTCGTACACTATTATCAATCTTCATTCGCACCCTCGGGAGGGTATTCAAGGAAGGTAAGGGTTACACGTGAACATCCTCTCGAATCGTCGACACTACGTCACCAGGACTATTTGTACAAGCTTTATATCTTGTTTCACACCTAAATTAAGATTATAATTATAATCAGCCATTGTTCTTCACATATTTTACTGCGAATTATTTCCAATTCTGTTTCTTTTACCACATCCACCATACCTTTATTTGGTATTTACGCTATACTTGTTTACGCTTGGTTCTCATAGCCACACTAACAAATAGTAATCCGTTCTTTCGGTCATCAATATCAAGAACACTATTTTGCATAACTTCTACATATATTTCCCAGATCTCTATCACACAACAAAATCACTATCATTTAATCAAAATATAATCACAAAAAAGTTTTAAATATTTTTCAATACACTAAAGAAAATTAACTATTCAAATGGTGATATAATGACTAAGTTGGGGGACGTTTTTAATTATTTATGCGTATAAGCCTACCGAGCACTCAAAATGTATAGTATGAGCAATTCAAAAATAACAATCTCGTAACAACAAACGCACTTGTCGAAAGATAAAAAAAATCAATAACATTTCTATTCAACTTATGTTTCTATTTAACTTCTGTTATTTGTCATATTATTTTAATCATATAAAATATTATCAATGACATTGGTCATTTTACAGTTTTACTTTTCAATAGATTTGGATCCTTCAATCCTTTTTGTTTTTAGTCAAACGCTATGATGCAAATATTTGTTTGTTTTTACAAACAAACACAAAAATCTAAAATTTGTTGACCATTGTTATAATGCTTAATTTGCGTAACATAATTTCTCCCTTAAAAAGTTAATTGAATAATCTACACAAAAAATGTATATATATATATATATATATATATATATATTAAATGAACGACTGTGCGTTTATCTATTATATTATATTATGTGTGGAATATGTTTTGCAAAATATCTTACAAAACCGTATTATAAAAACAATCTACTTATAACAATTTAAATACAAATATAACGAGGTATAGACATAATCTAAACAAATTGAGACCAGTTTTATTTTATATAAAAAAATTAACGTAACAGAATTCAAATATGTTCCTTGAAAACGAACATCACTTTGAAATACAAAAAGAACACAAGCTTTTTAAAAAAAATCCATGGACTTTTATTAAAATTACTATAAAAATGCATCTATTTAAAATTAATTAAATAAGTATAAGATTGTCTAAACCACTTTATTTTATGTATTTTTACCGAAAGGTAATTGAAAAAAATATAACTTAGAAATAGTTATATATCTATATTAATATATATATATACAAGAACATTATTTTTAATAAATCTATTAAATTTTACCAGTAAAATACTAACCAATGGTCTCTTATACCATGACAAACAGTTAGATTTTTTTTTATTGTTAGCATATATAATAAGGTTAAAATGAGAGACATACTTAATATCTAAATTCACAAGTCCACAATAAATACTATTTTACTAGAGTATTATATTAATAAGAATGGTAATTCAAAACTACTTTTCATAAAATTTAAGATATTTTATACGTTGTTTGTTTAAAAAACATATACCAATACACGTATTTTTTGGCTTCACGCTTTTTATAAAATGGCAGGGCAGTCAGAGAGAACCTAGTGTCAAGACACTCCGTTCTCCACTTTCCGCCCGAGTAGTCCGTGCTCACAGGCAGACCACGAAAAGTCTACTTGAGACCATAAAAAGTAGATGAACACCGAAATATACGTGATTAACTCGTTTAAAATAATTTCATGTAAAATGTGACATAATCTTACTGAATTTGTATTTATCGACAATATTTATTTTAACACATTTGAGCCATCAATTTTTACTGTGTAATATTCTAAAAAAATATACTTCTAGGTGATCATATTGAAACATAATTTACTAAATTAATATTAAATCAGAGCCAACATCACCTATAAAAGAATATTTGTACAAAAATATAATTAAATGCGCGTAAAGTACCATAATAGAGCGACAGGGTTAAACAGATAGAAAATTACATCATTTTCTCATGAAAACTGCACCGTATATCCTACGCCGTGTAACTGACATGAGTCGATAGGTGTCGTTTGTACCGCGACCGACATATAAACTTCATGCCACAGTGTTTGCAAACCACACAGTCTTTCGAATGTTTAAGTTTAAAATGTTGGTAGTATGCACTTCCTTTACTAAAAGTTATGTTGCAATCGGCACAACGGTCTATACGTTTTGTTTGACCGTGCTCGGTCTCCATATGCCTCTTCCGGATCTTCCAGTCGTGGAATCTCTCCGGACATTTCGAACAACAGTACGCCATGCAAGACTTCTCCGTTCTCCTGTGTTTCTCTTTCGCCTCCATGTTGGGAAACACTTTGCCACATCTGCGGCAGGACACTTTGTACTCTTGGTGTTTAGACCGGACGTGACGCAATAGGCCAGTAGTTGCCACATAGCTTTTACCACAAAAATGGCAGACGTAACTCAGAAAATGCGTTATGGTGTGCCGATTCAAATGAAATAGCGATGGGCAGCTCTTGCTACACACTACGCAGCTGAAGAAGTCCTTCCGTAACACGTACGGCATGACGCCAAGTCGGGCGTTAGAATCGATCGCCTCACTGTGCGTCTGTTTCAGATGTTCCGCAACAGCCTCTAACGTCTCAAACTGTTGGGAACATTGCCTACACCGCAAGTTAGTAAGATCGGCCTTTATGAACTCTAATTTGGGCAGATTGTGGAACGCCACTTTGATGTTGAACGTATCGTGCTCATCGTCCATGTGCTGCCGGAACACGTCCGGATCGTCGTATAGCTCTTGGCAATAAACGCACACAATGCACTTATCGTTCACTCGGAAGGGGTAAGCGGTCGTACATTTTATAATGGTCCCGGCGTTACCGCGCGCTGGGTCCGACCACTCCTCTAAAACAAAAAAAGACCGCTATAAACCGAATGCCTTCTTCACATTCTGAGAACGTCTTCTTGGGAACTTTAACCCTTTCTAGCACTGATGTAAGACCGTTGTGCCAACTGTCTTGTTACATTTGGATACAATCATTGTTTTACTCCAAATTACAGACTGTACGAATAATCAAACGACACTTAACTACATATGTTATTTAGGGTTCAAGATATATAGGTAATATATTAAAGAGCAAGTGCATGTTTAATTTAAAAAGTTACTATAGCTGAAATATGTGTAAACGAGAAAAGGTAGTGGAAAGATCAATTCACAAGAAAAAAAATACTAAACGAAACCATACGAGACAGTCAGTTATGTGTAATATAAAAAAAAAATCATTTACTATTTTTTTTCAATTTCCCAAAAAATATTTCTGGATGGCACCAGTTTTAAATAAGTCTTCTAAGTCGAAGTTAAGTTTAAAAAAAACTAAATTCGACCAGTCAACAAGTAATTTGTAAAATATACTTTAAATAAGCTTAAAATATAATTTTTAACATCCATCCAAAAGAATTCCTTCCAGACTTTTCAGTCACAATGAATAGACATGTTTCTTTATTTTGGAATAATTCAAAATTATACATTTTTACTTACCTGACATCACTGAAAATACTTATACTCAAGAGTACTATTCAAAGACCTAACCTAGTTTAAATTCCTAATTTAAATTTGAAGTTTAAATTGGAATTTAAATTCTATATTTAAAATACCTCTTTTTATTATTATTAAACTAGAATTGAGATTAATTAAATTAAATAATTACATTAAATAGTTTTCAATGAAATGCTAATTTCAAATGAATATTATTTTTATCAATAAAAATATATCATAAAAAATTTAAAAATATATAATTTATACTTAAACAAAAACTTTGTACTGCTTTTTAAGAAATTTAATTCGGGACTGTAATTCGGCACTGTAATATATAGGGAAGGAGTGCTATGCTTAAAATATAAAAAAAAATGTAACACACACTACCATACACCTTTATATTTAAGTGGCATACACGTTGCTATAGCAACGCATTATCTGCTAGTTAATTCAATTTTGTATATTGCGTTCAGAAACATGTCCATACAAAAACCATCAACACACTCATGCAATACATAAATTGTTAATTATTCTGCTGATTTGAATAGAAAAAATATATATTTACACTAATAAAGACACACTTATAACAAAAACAAAAGGTCTTTCTGTCAACTGCAAATTTGTATTATATGTCAAGGAAAAATTATGGATCTCGGTTCAGGAAAATTATGAGAAGGAAAGAGTGGTTATTTGGCATAGTTAAAGTTTAGTTGATTACAAATATACATACAGTAGCTTAATAAACTTAATATAACCGACATTTGATTTAACAATTAATTAATGGCAATTGTTGAAAAACTTAAAGGAAAGGAAATATATAAAGTTAATTTATTTTTCTGATATTATCACAAACAATACGAAACGCGACGTTGAGTTCCGCCACGCAACATCTCTAAAATGATCAGGTGGTGTTCAGTCTACTTAAACTAGACCCTTTTGCAAAATTTATTTATAACCCTTTAGGCGTTTTTTTTAACATTCACAATATTAGTTAAAAATATGACTGACCAGTTTGTCCTGTCATAAATGACTGACTATGTAGACTAGATACATTTAAAGCAGCTTCACACTTTTCGCGTATAGCAGAATCTCTGTACTCCACATTTATCTATCTCCATGAAATTGAGACATAGTGGAGAAATTTAATTGAAGCTGTCTTACTTGTATATATATATATATATATATATATATATATATAGTAGCTATTTAATGTACAGTAATATCATTAAATCAAACAATATTTCAATACAAACTACCATTGCCATACATTCTAAAGAATTCCTATGACATATCAAACTGAGCGCTGCAGGATGTAGGTTCTATATTATACCAGAGGTAACCAAACAAAATTTTAAACCCAACTTAACACACCTATGTATTTGGTATCAGCAAAATAATTAACAATAAAAATATTGGAGAAAGCAAATGCTGTGAATAATCTATAAATAAATAAGTTAAAAAAAAAATACATAACAAAATATATTTTTACTAAAATAAGTATTTGCTAAACGGTCAGTTAAAACTATCTTAAAAGTCAGTCAGTCAGTTAGAATTGAACTAATATCAAAACTATCTTAAAAGTCAGTCAGTCGGTTAGAGTTGAACTAATATCAAAACTATCTTAAAAGTCAGTCAGTCGGTTAGAATTGAACTAATATAAATGAGTATTTATATAACACATATCTATACATTTTTGGTATGTTTAAATAAGACACAGATATCTGATAGATATATAATGAGAAACAATAAACAAATCATTCACATCATTTACCTCGACCAATGCAAAATAAGAATATTCTAGATGCCTACCTTTCTTCTTTCTCGGCTCCGGCTTCTCCTTGCTGGATGTGGCAATCTCCTTTTTCGTCTTAACCTTTTTTGCCGATGAAGATTTGGTTTTCGATGAAGATTTCCTTTTCTCCGTCACTTTGTCGCTATTTAACAGTTCTAATATTTCCACAGATTCCTTTTTGGGTATTTTGCTTGCTAACTTTGTGAGGGGTTGGTCGTCCACTGGAAATAGGATATTATATTAATTACTATTGTTGTAGCTGTGACTATATGAGCAATACTAAAGGTGCGTCTAAGATATTAAATATATAATTTAAAAAAAAAGGAAATATATGTATTATTTGTGAGAAGAAACTCTTAAGCATTTAATGGATTCCATGAACTAATATTGGGCCCTCGGAGCCTGGAGCTTTAACAAATTTGAAAAGATCCTACCAATGTCGCCTTCGAAATTCACGCGATAAATTAACTGATGACATCTTATAGTACAATTATTTTTTTTGAGAAAATTCACTGTTATACCTCTCGCGCCTTCTTTGCTATTCTAACGATACATAAAGAAATATGCCTATATTTAAAAAAAAAAACAATATTTAAAAAATGTCAGACTCTCGACTACTTGTATTTGTACGTAATGCTTTAAAAATCCTATATGACACGCTTAAGATCTCTCTACAGAGATGATGCTAACAACAAAAATAAACGCAACTGTAACAAGCGCATAATAATTTCGACGTAGCCGGCTACGGATGTTGAACGCATGGCTTAGCGGTGAAAGCGCTTGGACGGTTTCCAAGGCGCAAGGGTGTTCGAGGTGTACTACTTACGTTTTCTAAAAAATATTTTTGAACATCTATTCAGTAACTTTGAAAGGTTTACTTACATCTGTTAATATGATTTGTATTATTAAATTAAACACCGTATTTTTTTTGTCTTTGCCAAAATGTCGAATTAAAAAAAAATTTACGACAAAATAAAAATAAGAAGAAACAATAGATAAATTGTAACATAATCTGACATCTAGTGATATATATCAGTACAAGCAAATTATGTACATATTACTTTAGTACTTATTTTTACTCAATACACAAGTTGATTCACGAAAAGCGAGCTATACTTACAATCATCATAATCATCATCATCACCGAAATCAGGTCGATCATCAAAATCATCATCGTCCGACCCTCCCTTCTCCTCCTTCACGCATTCCACTTTGATACCACACTCTGTTCTGTCCACTTCTACACTAACTGTAAGTTATCCAAAACTGTTAGTCCTTTGGAATTATTCAAGTGACATTCACACACTTGTGGCATCGCAAACGGGGCGATTGGGGCGCAGTGACACAGTGACTGACTGAATACGCGACTGGTTGTTGGTTCGATACCCACTCGGGTATGGTTACTATGGTTACTATATATACTATGTCAAAACTTTAAATCTTAATATTTCACTAAAAAACAATCAGTCTTATAGAAATTTCGGAGAAAATGTCAAAAAGAAACTGAATTTCATGCTAATTATTTTTTAACATTACTATTAAAAATATTGTATGTAGATCAAATATATAATAAAAATGTAACTGATTCAAATTGTGCATAGAAGATATATGAAAAAAATATACATCATTAGAGTTATTGGTGGTCAATATAATAGAATTTTTCTAAATATGTCTTTTTTAATAAAATAGAATCCAAAAAATATTCATGACTATTGTATTTTGGTAAACTTTCCTTAAAATTTAGTATTTTATATCAATTGGTGCATAAATTAAAAAGTTACAACTATTTAAATGTAATTTAAATAGTTGTAACTTTTTAATTTAAGCAAAGTGTGTGATTTAGTAACTCAGGGTCACTAGTTATTAATATAAACAATAAAGGTTGTAATATTAATATAAAACTTTTCAATCCTTACCTTGCATATCAGCCACTGAGTTTCCAGGGTCCAAATATGTTGTAAATGAACGTTCACACTCTTGCACTTGCCTCTTAAAGTCTGCTGCATCTCGTAATCTTGATATGCAGGGTTCACAGATGAGACGGCTGTGGCTGTTTGGCCCACCAGATTGTGAATAAGCTATCTGTAAATTCTTTATAATAAGCCTCCTAGTAGATATTTTAGCAAAACGGCACATAAGCATTTACTAAAATGATTCAGATTTGATTGTAATCATAATGTTACAGGAAATCAAGGCCATTAACAACAAGGCAAACAACATTAAGAGGCCTAAATAGGCCTTAACAAAAAAATGGTTATTTTTTTGTTTATAAAAGTGTGTACTATTATTATACTATACAAAAGTGTATTCCTAAGAAGAATTAGAATAAGAATTTAAATATTTCAGTATGTAGAAATAAGTGGATCTATACTTAGTACATATCCAATATTATTTATAATTTAAATTCAATATCTTTTTATTATTATTAAACAGGTGGGAAAAAAAAGAAAAATATCAGGGAACATACAAACTTGTCTCTTCTACATTATACATTTTAAAGTTAATATCAAAATAATTATATATAATGTTTTGATACAATGTGGCACCTAAGTTTTAGTAAATGATGAATTCTCCATTATTACATATATTTCTCAAACGTTTTATTTCTCAAACTACAAAAATGTTTATTTAAAAAATTATTCATTAAATAATTCTATATCTATAAAAGTATAAATCTTAGATCAAATTTTTAAATAGCATCATAATAAGACAGTAATGATTGTAGGTATCAACAATTAAAATCGATTTTGAAATCCGACCAAATGAAATATACTAAATATTATTTGTTTGAAGAACCAGAACAGACGCCTCCCAATACGGTCGGGTTATACTTTAAAAAATTTAGGATGCTATAAAATGGTCGCCAACATACAGAAACTAAACAATGCACATTCGATATATACATACACTTAAATCAAACGTTTCCGTCAACATATCTGCATAAACTTCTCTCTTTCCCATCCAAAAATACTCAGTTGAAATGTCTTTGTAGCAACCTTCGCTAAGACAACATCGGCAAACAGTAGGCCCGGGTCGCCATTCTGTAGTTTTTGCTGCCATTTCTCACACAATTTACACTTATTTTCACAGAAAATATTTGTGTCACATATTACTATTACTTTACATATTTATTATAATTAATCAAAGGCCGGTATTGCACAATTTCAAGAATATCATCACGATCTCGCACACATAATACGCCGCCATAGACGGTGGAACAAGCAACCGCCGACAAAGCTTAGGGTTGGCGTCAAGCATTTAAGTTAACAGTACTGCCAACCTTCGCCAAAACTCCTTTCAAGAATCCTAAGCTATATCAATACGTAACAATGCGCACAATTATCGATTTTTACAAATTAAAACTTTAAATTTGTAGCAACAGCTTATTTTACTTTGAAACTTATGCATATTATGCGCAATAAAGCATCCAGATTCGTTTAATTTTTACGTGATATATATAATTTGCATATCAATTAAATAAAAGATTTTTATATTTTGAAATGTTTGAAATAGTAATTTAAAATTAAGACGCTTTATTACTATAGTGCAGCAGTACCTGAATATACATACGGTGATCTTGGAATATATTATAGTAAAATTTATTTTAATTTCCCTGATCTGGAAAGATAAATGTTTCATTAAATTCGGGACTGTCACCTGTTTTACAATGTCTCTATAAATATATTTGCAAAGTTGAGAATACTATTACGGCACTGAATAGTATAGTCTTGGCAAACAGGCTTCACTATTATTGCTTTAGATAGGAAAAAGTGACGCTACACAAGACGCTAAGGTAAGTTATATAACATGAAATCAAAAAGACATATTTAGAAAACGTATAAAAATTTGAACGCAGCGGGATTTGAACCCGCGCCTCTTGAAAACCGTTCAAGCGCTCTGACCGCTAAGCCGCGTTCTACATCCAGCTAGGTTGAAATTCTTATACGCTTATTACCACTTATATTTGTTGTTAGCATCTCTGTAGAGAGATTTTTACAAATTTCTGCTACCCACAGATTATTCTACCTGGCAAGAGAGAATGCTATTTATTAAATATATATTTTGTAAACATTTTTTAAAGTGTTATTCCTACACTAAGGAAATCAATTTCCATAGTGTGGGAATAACACTTTAAAAAATGTTAACAAAATAAACATGAAATCAATTTTATTACTTATATACAGATTTTGCAACAAGAAATTCTGGAATTTCAGGTCTTTTGATAGTTTTTCTTTGTAATTTGTATATGTAAGAAGAAGAACAATACAAAATCTTTAAATGTTTTATAAAAGTAGAACAACACCAAAAAACATATGGAACACTAGCGACCCGCTCGCGGCTTCACCTGCGTAAACTACATAACTCACTAAAATCACAAACTTAGCTTAAATTTATAATTTTATATATTTATAATTTTAAATGGTTGTAACTATAATATAGTATATGTTAAGGGAAGTTTACAACAACACAATAGTCTAAAATTAAGTCGGTTAATTCTTTTAAGCCGCATTTAAGTCGGTTAAACCGTTTGTGAGATTAGCGTGCACAAACAAACTGATAAATAAAAAAGAAAGTTAATAATCATTGTTTTGGGTTCTATTTTATCGATAAATGTCCCTTATAATATTTTATATACATTCCATGTACAGACAGCGATCCATTACATTTCTATTATATGTATAAATTACATATCTATACATATAATAAAAATGGAATGTGTACAGATACAGAATGCAAAATAAATTAATTTGACATTTTATAGTAAGCAACTGACACATTCATTATTTGATATTACTTTTAATCTGTGTAAACTGCAAAATGTATTGACATAGGTTTACTAGCATTAAAGTAGGATTTAATTTTGCTTTAAATATGCGTAAAAACACTGGAAAAGGACCTATTTTCGACCCTGGTGTTTGCAGATGTTGTGGGGCGTTAAAAAAATGTCGCTTAATTAATATAGAATACGAATGGCAAGGCCAGAAAGAGATTTATTCAGATATGTTTGTTGATTGTTTTGGTTTATTGGTATGTATTGGTATACAAATTATATTTAAAAAAAGTCATTTTAACACAGAAATATTGCTTCTATTAAATTTACTGATATATCAGACAAACAGTCACCAAAGACCCAAATAAAATATTTAAAATATAACCAATATACCTTATAATTAATTTGAAATTTTTAGCTATCACACCTAGACAGTGAAGAAATAGAGCGTCTTATTTGTGCGACATGCGTATCAAGGCTCAGGGAAGCTACTTCTTTCCGTCAACAAGTGTTACTATGTGAAGAGAAACTTTTAAGAACTAAAATACATGAAGAAGGTATTATTAAAAATACATACCAACTTTAGTTTTTTTTTTAAAATACTCCTTACTATTTTTGTAGATAGAGAATCTAGTGTCAACATACTCCAAATATATATTATAAGTAAATTTTCTGTCTACATTCAGCTCAGTTAAAGGAATAAGTGCTGAACAGTAAAACTGAATCTGGCTCTTTCTTGAAATGCGCTGCTAAGTATGCTGTGATGATATTAATATATTTATTTAGATAAAGAGAGGAGATAAGACATGAGGAAAGGATATTAGTGTGAAAAATTTAAAAGCCTACTACCCTTGAGCCTACACTTGAGTAGCAAGTCCCAGGCATTGCCCCTAGCTCCTTTCCTAATCTGGCAGCTATATGTTGAAACTATAGAATACCAAGGAGCTTCTGCTCACTACTCATTTTTTATGTATTTCTAGAAGAAGATTCCAGTACAAATGTGAAAATAGAGTCTTCAGTGAAAGGTGAGCTGGATTTCGTACATAATGGCTATCAAGATGATGTCACTTTGGATTACATGGATACTGAAGGTAAAATTTTGGTAATTTTTGTGTTAGGTCTTTATTAAATAGGATTGCATACCAGATTAGTTTTATAAAAATGATATAAATATAATCAATAAGCAGGTAAAAAATATTAATTTATTTAAATGTTAAAGAACAAAAACCTATATACTGAGGGTACACACTAGGGATGATACAGATGCAACATTTCAGATCTGGATAAGTATAAAGAAATAATACTGTATCACTTTTGGTTACGGATGTAAAATTATTTAGGATTATCCATTAGTTATGGATAATTTTGATTATGGATATAACTATTTTGAATAATATAAGTACATCTGACTGGTAAGGCGATTGATTGTGAAGTTGATTCCCACTGCGGGAATTATATTATATATATTATTTAAAATATTTTCATTTCTCCGCTCTGGCACTTAGGACAAAGCGCGGCTTTGAGTTCCGCTATTCAACTACATTTCGGGCGGAAAGTCCAAACTACCCTGTGCTGCAGGAAAAAGTAAGAAGCCGTAAACCTATCCTTTCTGCCCGAAATCGAGACTGCATATTGTACACGCCGCGCTTGTCGTAGGTACCAGAGTGGAGAAAAGGTAAAGTCCTGATATACAAGAGAAAGCTTGAAGCTCTATGTATGTCTGAATATATTTTTTTGAAAAATTACATTTCTTTTACATATAGATGATGTAAAAGATGAAGTTGTTAAGCCTAAACGGAAATCAATTCGACTGAAAATTAAAACAAAAAAAGAGAAAAGATCTAAAGAAGATGTATTAACAAAGGAAATGCTATATGATGCCCAAAGATTGAAAAAAAAGTTAAAAGAAATGCAAAATATTGGTAAGCTTCTGATTTGTAGTCGGCATGGGCTGATGGTCCTTGGTTCAAAGTGCACTCAAGGATTTTTTTTGCTTACTTAGTATAATATGACAAAATATGATTTTAGACACATTTAAGGATTTCACCATTTTTTTTTATTAAGCAACTTAAGCTGTTATCACATGCAATTAATTTAATTATATTTATGTATTTTTAGAACAAACTGCTGCTGGTGGTTATCGTAGCGCAGTGTGACAGTGTCTGCCTGTAAGCTAAATAGTTATGGGTTCGGTTGCCAGTAGGAAGGAATGCTTATATTTAAATTATTTACCAGTATAGTACCAAAATGGAAAAATTCCGTTCTGGCACCTAAGACAAAGCTGGGCGTTGGATACCGCCACTCAACACGGAATGTCTTGAATTCGGGCTGAAAGTGGAAAACGGAGTGTCTAGACACTAGGTTCTCTTTCTCTGCTATGCAGGGAAAAGCGTGAAGCTGAAAAAGCTCTTCATTTTGGCATAGATCTGTGAATATCCAAGAATCTTTAGTAACCAGCTTATCCAAATTTTAAAAGTTTTTAGCGGCCAAAGTCACGCTTCTTAATAGTGTTAAAAATTGTATTGATGTTAGACATTAGATTACAACAACAAGAAATATAAAAAAATTTATATTTTACATACTAAAATTGAGAAAAGAGTTAAAAAGCAATATGTACTTCGCAATCATGTTCCATGTTGCAATAAGTTAATGCAACTTGATGAATTTGATAAAACTAAATATATTAGTGGAAGAATATCTGTAATATAAATAAACGCTTAAATGTATGAATAGATTCTGCCAAAACGCCACAGGCCACTTATATACAGTACTTTTAAAACGTCTTTTCTTCTGCAGGATGTGTAAAAATATAAAAACAATAATAAAATTAAGATTTCGTTGAAATTCACCCTGTATAAACAATTTTTTTTTGCAGAACTTCCAGAGCAATCTATACAACATAAAAGTAACGGGTGCAAAAGCAATGAAAATCTAAAGTCGTATCATAATATTACAACTATAGTAGAAAATTCCTTTGCCTGTCCATTTGACACTTCTTTTAGTGACTTCTTCTGTGTATACTGCAGGAAAGTATTCACAGATCCCGAGAAACTTCGAGAACATTCTATGACCCATGACCCTACGAGCTTTAAAGATGTCCTCTCAAACACTCTAGCCAATAAGAAGTTACAAATTGACATATATCGAATGGATTGTAGACTTTGCCCCGAAATTATAGACAACCTAGAAAAATTTATACAACACATACAAAATGTTCACCAAAAAACATACTACCCGAATTCGGACAATTTCCTCAAATTCCGTCTAACTTCCGGTCCGCCATCTTGCACTGAATGCGGTGCTGCGTTCAGTTTTTTTCATGCTTTGAAAAAACACATGGCCGAACATTTCGGGACGTGCATTTGTGATATATGCGGCGCCCATTATTTCGAAGAACGCATGTTGATTTTGCACCAGAAAACCCATCAAAGGGTCGAAGAGACTTTCGCATGCATAGACTG